>OY986437.1:219499726-220699726 GCA_963920525.1 Dichetophora obliterata | reverse complement strand
CTTTGTGATGCCCGTGCAAGCGCGCACTAGCGCACTGCACCACAGAGGCGATGAGACTTGAAGTGTTAATTTCTCAGTTTTTCTAAAATTTCACATTCTCACATTTGTTGTTGTATTTTTGCTTTACTTTAGTCTATGCTTATGTTATTATTATGGAGTCCAACAGTCTGCTGGAAGTCTTCCACTAACAAAGCATAGTTACTGAAGTTGTTTTTAGATTTTTGCTGATATATTTTCAGCATATTATTGAACTAGACATAAGATGTATTTCATGATGGTTACAATCGAAAATTGAAAAAATTGCATTAAACTTTGTATTATACGAGTATTCATTTTACTTATAAAATTTCATTTTTTGTTCACCATTTTTCAACTTTTGCTGCCATTTATCATTTTTGTTGCCATTTTTTTTAAATTCAAATTAGAATCAGCTTTCAGAACTCTCACAATATAAATTTAAATATTTTTTTCCATTTACGTAGGCTTAAAAAAAAATTCATTAACATTGATTTTTTCAGTCGAGGTAGAACTTTTGGCGGAAATGCTCATATGTGATATGCTGATACTTTCATCAATTTACGTCGGGCAATCAGCTGGCAGTAGATACTTTAGATTCTCTTGTAGAGCTCTTGAATCCTTTTGACACCATTATTTATGGGTGACTTTAATCTTCCTAGTCTACAAATTGTATGACCAGATGATGAATGCAATTTTTCCTTTTAAAACCAATATCTGAAAAAGAAATTATATTTACTAGATGTCTTTCTGACTCTGGACTATACCAGTTAAGTCAGGTAGCTAACAATATGGGTTGACAACTAAACCTAGTCTTTAATAATATTTTCCCAGGGGTAGACAACTAGTCTTTTCATCGAATCTTGAAAACTTTGTAGTTTCTGCAAGTAACCATCTGCTCTCAGTACCATAGACCTCTCTGTTTTAATTTTCGGAAAACTGATTTTGAAAAACTAGAAAGACTCATTGGTGGAATCGACTTTCAACATATTTTTTAAAATATCGAAAACATCGATAATGCTGTCAGTCTTTTTTATGACAAAATCTTTAATTGTCCCACACATGCTGTTCCATTTACAAGGCAGAATAATTTTTCGTATTCACCACTCTGGTAAATTAGAGAGCTAAGTTCCCTTCAGAATAAAAGAAATAAACTTTGGCGTGCATATCTTTTTTCTAGGAATTCTGCTGACCTCACGAGCTATCGTCATGCTTATAATCTTTCTACGATCTTTGTAAAAATTTTAACAAATCCTACCTAGCCCAAATTAAAACTAAGCTTATGACTGATCCAAAAAAATTTTAACAGTTTATTTACATCTAGAAGAAATCGGACATTTACCCGCTCAGCCATAAATTATCAGATATTTCATCGGAAGATCCTGAAATAATTGCAAATCTTTTTTCGAATTTCTTCAGTCATAATCCAGCCATAATAATGAACCAGATAACTTGTTTAAGGAATTGTGCCTAAAACCCTTCATGATTTTAGTACCGACGAGAAAGACTGTTTCGAAATAGTAAAATTTAATAACGATTGGTTTGAGAGGTTTTTCCGATGCATGTGGGTGTTGACCTGCACAAATAAATTTCATCTAAATCGGATTATTGGTTTTTGAGAAATTATTGGGAAAGTGGCCGAAGAGGTTTTCGAAAAAGTCATAAATAAATTATTAGTTAAGATTGTTTAAAAAAAGCGTATTTCTGGAGAAATTACAAATATTTTATTATCATTTTTTGTAACCACACTATATTTTTAGTTTCCCTTCTCCGAGAAAAGGGACCTAGTGTGTCAAAAAACGGGTTTGCACTTAAGAGTGGATTCTGGTACCTAAAAGGGTGTAAAATAAGATGAAATAAGTTAGATTTCAAAGTCGGCACCCAATCATAACTAACCATACCAAATTGCATCTCCCAACTGAAGGTGTGTTCACAGTGATAATCGGAGAAGGTCACATATGAAAAAAGGTTGATCATCAAATATGTGCGTATGACATGATTTTGTGCCTTACTTGCCTACACAAAAAATTCGCCAAAAAAAAAAAGGCTCGGTAGATTTGCTTGCAATTTTACTAGTATATTTCCAATACTCTTTAAGTTCATTTAAAAAAAAATAACATAAAGGTAGCCTAAAATATCTTTAATAAGATATTTTTTTATAAGATATCTTTAAGTAGACAAAAATTTAATAAAAATTTTCAAAAATGTTCGAAAAAAATTATTTTAGACGTTAGGGGCTTATTTGACTATCTGCCCTCCAGAGGGCGCTATGTTCAATTTTATGTGACGTCACATAACTTATATAGTGGTAATTTTTATATTCATTCTCACTCACACCCTCCAGGAAAAATCGGAAGGCTTTCATCTTAAAGTGATAAATAAACATTCCCCACCGTATCTTTTGAAAGCTTAAGGGTAGTTTTGTATTTATATTGTTTCCCCACCGCTTCTTTTGGAAGCTTAAGGGTAGTTTTGTATTTATATTGTTTCCAAACCGCTTCTTTAAGAATGCATGTGGAAACTTTAATTTATTGTCAAGCAATGACAATAGAAAATATTAACATCATTGTTTTCTAGCCACTTATTGTAGAATTCGATAGTCTAGTGGTAGCGCGCTCGACTCTCGCTCAGGGGTCCCGGGTTCAAATCCTGGCCGAATCCATTTTCATAACAAGGGAGAGGAATGTTTCCACATTAATTCTTAAAACAGGGGAGAGGACTGCTTCCAATTCACTTTATGGACAGCGGAGAGAAATGTTTCCACATGACTTTTTAACACAGCGGGGAGGAATGTTTCCCTCTAATGACATGCTATGTTAAAAAAGCAATGGAGTGTGCAACAAAGGGGAATGCTTCTTACATTCCATGGAATGTTTCCTGGTAACATCCGGGAATGCTCACATTTCCTGGTGGGCAGTAATACTGTTATCGTAATATTTGTGAGTGACACATGGCATCTCATATCACTCACAATGCGGTAAAAACTCAATAGTAAATAATTTATAAAAAATGCTTGATATTTCATCAAAAGTTCCAAATTTTACTAACCCATTTTTAGCTACTGGTGCATTTTTGCATTAGTAACTTTAGAATTTTATCCAGGTGAGCGCGAAAGTGAGATTACCTGGCACTGTAAAGATTATGTTAGTATGGACCTTTGGCAGTATACATTATTTTTGGTTTGAGTCAATTCGGTCGTATATTTGGATTTTGCGCCCATGGCGCGTCCCAATTTTTTGGTTTTTTTTTTAATTTTTGAAAATTCTGGAAACATATTTTAAATCACAATATCTAAAATTGCTTTTCAATAGTAAGTATTCTAAGTTTTAGATCTTATGTTAAAAAATTTAGAGCCCGTTTGCTGTTTTAAAAAAGGCAGGTACGAATGTGAAGCTATGTGATACAGCTAGTGGTGCAAAAATGCATCAGGCTGCCCAGCCCTTACCTGTGGAGGTAATTCTAAAGCTTAGGACTATATAGACTCTGGACGAAGTTTCATTGATTTTGGCCCGGTAGTTAAGGAGCCGCCGCAAATGGGTTAAAAGCGAGTTTTCATACACATTGTGTTTTATGCTCTTTCTCAAAGTTTGGTTTTTTGGTTGCTCTATCGAATTTTTAAACATGAACATTCCTATAATGCTACAAAAGAATAGAAACAAACCTATAATTTTATTTTGGTTTTTTCATGAACTGTATTAACCCTCAGACCGTTCCTTAAAGAAACTGAATTGTTTTGTAGTGTTTCCTTAAATAATTTTTATCGAGATAGAAAGAACTCTATTCGTAGAAAAAATATATACATATTTAAAAATATTATAATGTTATTACACATATAACCTGGTCACATTAAAAATTAAAAACAAACACACGCAAACAGTTTTTCTCTTGATGTGCTTAATAAAATGTTGAACGCATTTTGCAACAATTTAAATAAATTTCCACCTTTGAATTGGTGAGGTGAGGACGAAAGAACGCTTACATTTATAATTTCGCTTTTTACAGTTTAATTATATGTGGTCACACGTACGCGAACACACACATACACACCCCAAAACTCAACAGCGTGTACTAGAGCAAAATAAGGCATGAACAAACCTCAGACACGCTTGACGAAAAATGTAACGCGACAAAAAAGGCCAAAATAGCTGAAATGTTAATAAAAAGAGCGCGGTAAAAAATTTGGTGAAATAAATTACTGAAGCTATATGCGTGGCACGTTTACCGAATGAAGTTCACACTGACACACACGCACACATACATACAGACACGAGTTCCAAAAATAAATGAATAAAATAGAATAGCACACATTCGCACATGTGTAAAAGGTAAATGCGCCTACCTAACTACTTTCAAACATATTCGAGGAACTCTAGGTGGCAATACATGAATGCAGAAACAGCAGTATTCTCAGCAGCGGAAACAGCTGGAGCAAAACACTTTACAAGGACATTCTTCAAATCCTAGCTGGGATGATGTACTAGAAGCACGATTGGCAAAAAAGCGAAGGCACAAAAAATAATAGCCTAAAATAAAAAAAAAATTTACAGACAAAATCACAGACTCACACTAACATATGGAAAAGGTCATACATACACACACATTCAAACAATGACATAAAATGCTGGTTTATAAAAGCACATATGCTGAAAATTTAACGTTTTTTTCACATGAAAACAAGTCACACAAAAAAAAAATCAACTAGAAATAGCAAAATAGTAGTCGTGAAATTGTATCAACGCCTGGCTCTAGCCTCGAGATATAAAACAGCTTGTAAAGGAATGAAAGCCGGGGAGGGGGTGTCAACAGCAATCGCGTGCGATACAGCAGCGGCAGGAAAAGAAATATTGCTCAAAAATAAACGCAGAAAAAACGCCGTAAATTATACCATAAAAACGTAAAAAACTTAGACATGCAAAAAGACAACACCATTGAAAATAGTGCAAGTGCGAAATATACGGTTAAGAGCAGAGTGAAGCGTACTATGTCGAGTGGTTAGAAGAACAGAGCTAACAAAAATATGTTTGGCGGTGGCGCCAACTACTACAATCAGAGCTAAGCGCTGTCTGCAGCTTAAATGGGCCGCAGGATTACCGATGAGCACACATTCCGGCACACAAAAACATAGAAGCTCAAACCCAAATACTAATGCACACTCACATGCTATATGAACAGATTTAAAAAAAAGTGAAAGCTTATTTTCAGAGATGCAATAAGCCTTAAAAGTTTTTTATTCGCCAAGTCATAGAATCTACTTAAGGTTTGCTTAGCGAGCAACTTTAGAAGAAGCCAGCAGCAGGAGCAGCCATATGTGGCAACCTGAGAAGTTGACTGGGTAGCTGCTAGCTGTCTGCTTGCCAGTGATATATTAGCCTTCGCCTTAAACTGTGCGCTACTTTGGCAAGGATAAATGATGGCCCGGCAAGCAGTTGTGGTCGATTTAATACATTTTCTGAACATCACTTAAAGCTATATATTTTTAATTTAACCTGGGTTTTTACTTGGCAAAAGAATAAGTTTATTTTCTTCTTAATATATAGATTATGTATGACAATAGGTTGGCCCATATCTGAAAATTTGTCAAAAATTTCGAAAATTTTTGGAGAACAACAAAAACTTATTGAAGAGAGCGAAAAAAACAAGATTAACACATATTTCCACCCAGTGATGCTATCAGCGCTTTAGCAAAAATCTCGAATTCATTTACGAAAATTCCGTTATGTCCCGCATTTGCTACCAAAAAATCCGTCCATATTTAAACACAAATCAATTGAATTAAAAAAATAGATGCGTCGTTAGACACATGAGAGAAGCAAAGTTTTTTCGCAGTTTCATAAATTTGATAATCTAATGGTTTTTTTAATAAAAAAAATTTTTAAATTAAAAAATTTGATATACCATAAAGATAATTAAAAAAATACATGTTAATATTCCCATAAGTAAATTTTGATTATATTACACTATTATTTTATTTGATTACATGTTACATTCATTTGAAATAATTTTTGTAAATGTTTTCAATTATTATGTTGACTTTATATGATTTAAATACAAATTCTAAATGTTTGATAGTTTAAATCATACTTGATTTTAAATACAAATTCTAGTTGTTTGACAGTTTAAAATCGTTTATCGAGCTTAAGGTCAAAGTTAGAAACAATTAATTGTTCTAACGAATTTTTCTAAAGAAACAACAACAACAACAAAGTTTTTTCAACATAATAAACATAGAGGTCATTTAGGAAAAAACAGTTTTCAATTATTATTATGGAAATTTATTAATTAAACGTATATTATGTACTTGTATTTAATGTCATCGATATTTCTAGCAAAAACTCTATCAATAGTTGTCTATCTAATCGTATTGTACAAATATTTGGTTCGATTATCCTCCGTAAATTATATTTACCAAAAAGGCTAGCGATGGTCTATAATTTTTATGAAATTGACTTTTTTTTAATTCAAAACATACAGCCTAACCAAAAAACATTTATGTCGACTCTAAATTTAGTGTGAGCTTTTCCGACACTATTTCTATAGAATTTGTTGTCAGAAAGCTTACACTAAATTTAGAGTCGGCATTAAAATGTTTTTTGGTTAGGCTGATAGTCTTTCGAGAATATACTGCTAAAATTTTGTAATGATACTGTCGTTATTTCCATTTCTACAGCCATTTTAGTAGGTATCAGGCCACAGTGTTTCGTCTACATTCATTTTCTTTATACTGATTTATCTCGAAACTGTTCAGCGGAATCATCTGAAATTTAAATATGTTATTCACAACATAGTGGCTATCGCTGGAACTAGAATCAAAGTTTTATTTCCAAAACATCGTATATTTTACACTTAATAACTGATAGAAAACAAGCTGTACTTTAATTTCAAAAGCGCGTCCTTCTGTCAATTTTCAATATTATTTTTTTTTCTAGTTCCAGCCATAACTGCACTCATAGTGACTAATAATATTCTTGGTTTTTATTTTACAGATAAATAGAAAAGACAAAATCTACAACACCGCCCATGCCCCTTTTCTTTGAGAGCGTCTAATTGAGCGCCATGTTGAACATGATCAACAGTTTTTTTAATAAAAAAAATTATTTTTTTATATCGTTGTTCAATATTTTAACTTTTTATATAAATCCTAAAAATTTCTTAAATTTTCGAGCTTAAGGCCTACCTTAATTAAGCTCCTGCGAAAATTCATGTGTGAATTCACAATTTAAATCTATATTTTAATAACATACACAAAGAAACAAAGAAATATTTTTAACTGTATATCCTCTTGTTGTAATAGACGCAAGTAAAAAAACGCAACTACTCTAAGAAAAAGGAGTTTTTGAGATTTTACTCAAGTAAATCACAAAACTAGGCGTAAAAAGATTCGCTTCAAAAATTTCAAATGGACCACAGCAAGCATATGTACAGTGGCGACCAAACTGACTAAATGTTTGCCTCTTTCATGCATTTTGCATTGCTGTATGTTCATTTTTCAATATAAAGGTACCAAAATTTCAGGTGAAATACTTTATTTATTAAGAAACAAAACGTTTTATTCGAGTTTACAAAATATATATAAATAAAGAAGATATTATAAAAACAACAAAAACTCACTTAGCCAATTTTGCATGACGGTCATTTTTATTACATAAAATATAAAATACATATTTATTCTAAAGTCCTTTGGCCTTAATGACGCTATTAATACGTCTCGGCATGCTTTCGATCAGTTTTTCAATAGTTGCATGTGTAAGATCACGCCATTCCTTCTGAACTCTTGACCGTCGATGTTATTTAGTTCGTCGCTTTCACGTTTTTGTCGAACAATGCTGGCTTTTGTGGTTTGATGGCGGCCTCTAACCCAATTTTTTTTCACCGCTCTGCGTGCTATCCACTCACTGACCGGCTTTTTAATCTTTTTTGCAGCTTCTTTTGGTGGTGTCTTAGCTACTTGTCGAGCTAATAAGAACTCCATAGCTTGAACATCTCTGTCCTATAGTAGATTGGAGCTCCTTTTTGTAACCTTTGGAGCCTTTGTATTCCGTCGTTTAATGACATTTAGGACAGTTTGATGGAAAATTTGTAAGCTTTGTGCTATTTCTCTTGATGAACGACGGTTTTCAGTCATTAAAACAATATCATCTTCAGTCTTTTTATTAATCTTCCTCATTTTGATAAAAATATCAACACAGACCTTTTAATTTAAGCAACACAGAAAATTTGACGCCGAATCAAGTAAACACGACAGAATTACTTAACTTTTTTTTGTTTATCGCGAATCAAGCCACAGTAAATTTCAGCAACAAATACAAAATGGCAAGTATAACGGTATCAATAATGGCTCGACGCTGACAAATTTTAATACGTGCAAAATTGTCTAAATATAATTTTTTGTTAAGTTTGTAGTATATTTTTTATGTTAATACATTTTACAAAATTTAACTCAAACTTTTTTTCTTAATAAATGAAATATATAACCTGAAATTTTGGTAGAATTATATTGAAAAATGACTGAACAGCAATCAAAAATCCATGAAAGTAGCAAACATTTTGTCAGTTCTGCTCGCCACTGTACATAGTGTCTTAGCAGCAGTGGTGATTTTTATAGTTAACTTTTCCTATACTATATTTTTATAAATTTGTATTTTATAAGTTTATTTAAATATGGGCATTTCCAGGGTCCCCAACGCGACATTCGCACGGCTTTGAAGTGAAAAAAAGTCAAGATTTCTTAAGAATTTTTTTTCTTGTTTCCATTTTTAGATATAGTTTTAGGAGCACTATGTTTAGTGCAAAAGGTAGGCTTTGTCAATTTGTTGTTTCCAATATATTACCAGTAAACATGTGATTCCCAGGGCGACAAAAAATAGAAGTCGTTTTCAACTGCATCTACATAAATGCAAAAATCTGCGAATTGGAATATAATTTCTTAAATTGATTTTTTGTAAACTATAATAGAATAATGTGGCTTTATATTGATAGTTGTCGTATTGAAATATTTGCATTCGTTTTTTTGTTACAACCTCTAGAATGATTCCCCACGTGATATTCCTAACGCTACTTATTTTCCCGTCACTTTTGTAATAAGGATTAGTTCAAGTAATTTTAACTCAAAATTGCACTAACTGGCAAAAACTTCAGATTTATTATTTTATTTTATATATACAAACATATATAGAGTAAAATTATCTCAAATAATTTTTCAATGAATACGCCGTTTGAGCAGCTTTTATATAATTTCGACAATTAGTCTAAATGATAATCGTCTACAAATTGTTGACAAAGTAAAAAATTTAGGATTCTATGTCAATTCAAAACTTACTTGTCTTGACCATGTGAATAACATAATAAAAATAATATATTATTCGCTAAGATGTCAGCGGTAAACGTCGATTTTGCTGTGACTTAAACTATCACTGATTATAGGAAACGATTTCGATTTTTCAAACATCCACGCAACGCAAGTAAAAATCGTAACTTGCCTGTAAGTGCGCGCTCTGAACTTCATTATGGCAGATCAGCCTATAATTTTCAGCAAAATCAATTTGCAAGACTAGACCCCGAGCTAGAACAGTTGTAAAAAATCTGACATTACCAAATAGTTACTATGAGTAACATAATTGATAAAGTAGTTAATATCGAATAAAGTCACTTGTTAAATGTGCCTACAATACCAAACGCGACACACTTTGAAAATAAAAATTAAATGTTTAGTGTGATTATTATATGCAGTTATTTTTTTTTTTCACTAATGTCACTAAATTTTGATTTGAATTAAAATTTTCAGCCAATTAATTAGAACGATCGCGGAGTTCTGATAAAATATGATGTTTTAAGTACCCTAACGCGACATTACAACATGAACAAAAGAAAATGAAAAATTTACCGTTAATCGAGCTTTGTTTGGTATGTTTTCATTTTTTTGTATTAATTTGTTATTGATACAAAGATTTCATAAGGTGTGTGCATTCATAATATAAATATGTCCACAATAAATACTAAAGAGAAAATGTCATTTAAAGTACCTAAGAACAAGAAAAAATATATTTTAAGTTTTCAGGCGAATTTTCTCATCATAACAACTGAGATAAGCTGCAAATACATTATATTATAAAAATTTTGATATTATTTTAATATAATGTTAGAAAAAATCATTGGTTTATTAACATTCTACTTTTTGGTCCCGGTTGTCGTTTCTGTGGAAATACCCATATATTTTTGTATAAATTTTTATTGAAAATTTAACCAAATCCCGGAATTTAAAATTTGAAATATCGTTGTTCAATATACTATATTTTAGAAAAAATCCTAAAAATACCTTACATTTTCGAGGGTAAGACCACCGGCCTTGCTTTAAGTGCCAGTGAACATTCATGTCTGAATTCGCAATTAAACTCTACACCTAAAACAATCAGTTCAATGGAACCTTGCTACTTTTGTTGTTTGTATAGTCAATACTGAAAAATTTTGAAAGATTATTATGATCTACTGCAACATAGCTCCACGCATTCACATGTAGGATAGCTAGCAGTTGCATTAACTACAAATAAACCTGAAGAAGATATTTTATCATGCATCGAAAATTGAATAGAATGATAAGACAAAATATTAACATGAAAATCACTATATTTTTACAAACCAGTAAACAAGGGATCAACAGGATGACATTTATTGGGATTATAAACACAAGACAATTACATTTTAGAGCTATTATCGGAGATGTTCAGAGGTCTTTAGATTTCCTCAAAATTTTAGCAGTCGATTGGCTTTACAATAAACAGCAATTTTGTCACCTTTTTTACATTTCTATCCTGTATAAGTACATTAAAACAATTTATATCACAGATTGAATCACATATGTTATTACACAGCCACATTTCTTAAACACAAATTATATCAACTAACGAATCATCAGATATATATTAAATGTAGTCAAATTTTGTCATATTTAAACTCCTTGCATTACAGCGAATAATGTTAATATCGCGAATGACGTTAATTAAAGATCTATAATTTTCATAACTGCCAAAAGAAGAGCTGCTAGCGCCAAGCTTTGAAGATAGATACAGGAGAGAAAAATGTAGGCAAAGAAAACGAGGCTAAAGAAAGAAATAAAGGACTAATGCAGAAAAGTAAGGAAAAAATTGATTAATGTTAAAGATAGCAATTATTTTATGTATTATATTATAAAAAAACTTAAATAAATAAACTTAAATTATCTCTATTACTGTATAAAAAGGAATTCTACGCCTACATTTATGATCCTATCAAAACTGTGTCTTTTTTGCTTAATGACTTATTTTTTAAACTGATCTTCGATGACTTTTAAAATTTATAATTTAATAATAATATATTTATACAGCAATAATTTGCGTAGAATTTGCGAAAATTAAACATGGTTAATTTAACCGAGATTTAGCGTTCACGTACCGCTTTAAGAAGTTAACTTTTCGAAGCGTATGAATTTTTCAAACTGTTTGTTTGGCGACACAAATAAGTGCGAGCTCTAATTTTGTTTATTGATATTTCCCGAATTTCTTTTCTGGTTTGAGCTGCAAAAACATATGTTCAACTTCGTCTTTGATATGCTGTGAACTTTTGACCAGCCGGTACAAATGAAGTCCACGTTTATTTTTTGTAAAGATGAAAACTAGAGGTCTGCTCCCGTACACGCAAGTTTGTGAAAAATTTCGAAAACTTTAAAATTTTTATTATAAAAGTTTTGAAATTTTTCACAAAATTGCGTGTACGGGAACTGACCTTAGGTCATTAAAATTAATTTAACATTCGGAAATGACAGAAAAATCTATTTTTATTATTGAATTTTTTTTTTTCAATTTTAAAAATTTGCTTAGAAAAGTTAATAGTTCGAAAAAAATTCGAAACTGTATATTATTATATATAATATTTCAATGTATTTTAAAAATGCTTACAGATTTCTTTCATTTGAAGCATTGTAGTTTAATCAATGTTAAAATTTCTGGGATATTTGAGAATATTTTTTTTGTAGTTATAGCCAAATACCTATGAAGAGAAAACTGTGCAAAGTTCCTTAAGTCTCTTGACAATTTTTTTTTAAATTTTTTGCCATTTTATTACATATTGTTATTACTGATACAAACGTTCCCAATCCTATAAATGTTATAACAATTAATATTTTGTAACACTAGAGAAAACTTGGTGTAGCCGAATATAACACACTTAAGTGCTGCTCTCAACCTAATTTGCTGTTTAGTCAAATAAATTTTATTTTAACTTATTATGAAAGCAATCAACATGTTAAAAATTTTAATTGCTCTGTAAAATACTAAACAAAAAACAGTTAAAATGTGGTATTTTCATTTCAAAAAAATTGTTATTTCGTTTTTTTACTGTTGGACTTGTTTTTAATGACTGTCGTTTTTTCGTCATTTTATCGATTTTTTTTTTCATTGTTGATTTGAATCTTTTCCATATTACATTCTTCATATGAAAAAAACTTTTCACTGAACAGCAACGGAAAACGAAATGTGCGATAAAAATCTCTGCATCATTTATTTTAATATCAGCGTTAGCTTCTGTTGTGGAAACAAAAAAAAAATGATGATTTCATTAATTAAAACATTAACATTAACGAAATGTTTCAATCGCATTTAATATAAACATTTATGTATATTTTTTATTGAATTGAGATCAAAACATTACATAAAGATAAAAAAAAAACAAAAACCATTTTGTTAACATATCGTTGCAAGATTGTAATTAATGAAACGCATTCACTGTTCAATAAATTATTAATTAACATTTATTTTATGGAATCATGTGGTTTAAGCTGTTTAGTCGAAATGTTATCATAATTAACAGGATTGATTTTTATTTTAATTAAATCATTTTTAAAAAATGCATTAATGAATGAATGAATGAAAAAATGCATTAATTTAACAAGATTATAAGAGAAAAAGCCATTGAAATTCAAGTACATTAGTGAATGTTTAGAAGCATGAACAAAGTGTTCCTTAATCCTTTTGGGGCCCCTTTTTTTTAAGAAGTATTTTTAAAAAGACGTTCTATCTATTTTTTGGGTCTGAGATTTCTCATTTTTATTTGTTAAAAATAGCAACGGAATTGAAATTTGATAGCAGTCAACTGTCGATGCTAAAATAGAAAACATAAATAAAAATTTCAAAAATGTCTGGCACTTGAAATCTGGCATCAACCAGAAATTCAAATTCAAAAATGGTGACTCCAATATATCGGATAATATGCTCAAACATAAATATATTAGGGCTGTTCACAATCCTGTATAAATGGTCTTGCATCATAGCATGTGCAAAATATTTTTATTCTACACCAGCGTTCGGACTTCAAAATTCGTAAATCTCAGTAAATTTTGAAAAAAAACGCAGTAAAATGAATTTTTTCGCAGTAGTTTTTTCGTTTTTTTTTTTATTTATATTTTTATTTACAATCATGTACGTACATTTACTACTTATGTATGTATACATTATACTAGTAATATAATATACACACAAATATATACATAACTATATATTATATATTTGCATGTTGCAAAAACATATTTCTTCCTGATTAAAAATATAGTTTCCGTAGACAAATTCAATCACGTTCTTTAAAAGCAAATCAATTTTTAATTTGGTCGCAAAAACTTACGTAAAACTTTAAAATCTAATCTAATCTAGTCAGCAAATCTAAAAACAACTAAAGTAAAGCAAAATAAGAAACAACAACAAGAGAGAAAAACTGAGAAATTGACACTGAAATCTCATCGCCTCTGTTGGTGTGTTGCGCCAAGATGCGTTTGTACGAGGCAAGCACGGCCCGGGTTCGATTCCCGCTAGCATCACAAAGCTTTCTGATGAAGCCTGTAGCAGGGCCGAAATTGCAATAAAATCAGCTAGTGTTGTTTTCCTTTTCATATTGAAAATGTTGTCGTTGTTGTTTCTTTGGAAAAATTCGATAGAGCAATTAATTGTTCTAACCTGACCTAAAACTCAATAAACGATTTTAAACTATCAAATAGTTAGAATTTGTATTTAAATCAAAGAAAATTAACATAATAAATAACAAGGTCACATTGAAAACTTTAAAAAGTATATTTTTTTGCAATAACAGCTGCATCTGACAGATTTTTTCTTTTTTTTTAACGCACAGTGTACAGATGGAATGGAAACTACATTTTTTATAATCAACATCAATGTTTACATATTCCAAAAATATCACAAAAAAAAACCATCAAAATGTTTGTTGCGAATAAATCGCAGCAGATTTTGGAAAACCGCAGTGACGCAGTAGAACATAAAATTTTGCAAAAAAGCGCAGTAGATCTACTGCAATTGCAGTAAAGTCCGAACACTGCCCTACACCAGTGATGGGCATACATACATTATCATATTCTTTGCTTGTGTATGAAGCAGAGAAAAACGAAAAGAAACTTGGCGTTTGTCAGTCTTAAGCTGGAAGTTCATCGATGCAAATGTGTTTTGCGTCCGTCTACTCGGTGGCGCAATTTTATTAAGTATGTGAAAGCTAATGGGAGCGAGTTTAATGCTTGTGAACGTCGCCATCGTTGTTTTCTATAAAAAAAAAATAATTTTCCCATTTTTCAGGCATAATTTTTAGGTCTGTTTCCGTACTCATACTGTGTGACTTGTGAGTCGCTATATTCTGTTTACGTACTTTTTGTGTAATAAATGGGAGAAGAAGAACAAGCATAAAATCGCTCTCTCGAGCACAGAGCGTATTAGAACTCAAGACTTCGAGTAAATTAAGAACAAGCATCAATAAGAAGAAGCATCAAGAAGAACAAGCAAATGTCAAATGTTTGTTTATGTTTTTCACAAATATTCACAAACTGTGCTGCAAACAATAAATTTTCAAATTGCAGTTTCTTTTGACCTTCCATTTTTAACTATAAATAAATTATTTAAAGGAATTTTATAACTTAAAACGTAGTTTAAAAGACTTTATAGCTTTAAAAATTTACTTCACAAACAAAATTAGGACAATTTCAATTGGCCCTATTTTCGTTTGACTCGTCTGCTGTCAGAATCAGCTGTTTTGTGCTCGAAACTTGCTAGAAGCTGTTTCCGTACTTTTGCTAATATTCTCAAATTTCATTTTACTCTCTCAGTTCGAGCTTACCAGAAGTTACACAAATCTTACACAGTGTAGAGTACGGAAACACACCTTTAATCTGTGCATTTGTAAAATTGAACAGCCAGAGCTAACTACAACAAGTGCTCAACATCAACTGACTTGATTTGCTTAGCAAAAATCAAAACAAAGCAACAGCCGAACGCATACGATTGAAAGCCACACGAAGAAACTTATAGTGTACATGTGTCGACGTCAGTGTGACCAGAAGATTTTTGAAAAAATATGCTATTTCTTAAAAAAAAAATATGCTAAATATTCCTCTTTCAATTTTTATATTCCACAAAAATATTCCACTTTCAATTTCAAAGATATTTATCAAAATAAGTCTAAATATGCATATAAAAAAAAACACAGAATCAAGTTTAAAAACATTTATTTATTTGATTACTATCGCACTTAAATTTATTTTCTTCTCCTATAAAAAATTATAAATATTGTTATGGTTTTTTGAATTTTAAGTAACGATATACAATAAACAAAACAAAAATTCAGGCACATCTTTGAGGTCAATTCTTAAATTGTTGCTTGTATTATTAAGCTATCTGGTATTTGATAGGCATTACAACACTTTTTTTGAGCATGCAGCCATGTTTTTACATTCAACAAATTATTTAAGAGTTCTTCTTGCATTCTATTTCGAATTTTCGTTTAAGAAAGATTCATATAACTAAAAATGTTCTCAACCTCAGCATTGCTAAATGGTAAGCTAAGCGAGAAAAGCACAATTTTGATAAATCTTCAGATTCCGAACTTTGATCAATAACTTTTTTTCTGCTTTATTGTTTTGAATCCACATTTTAAAATAGTTAAAAGAAATAGCTATTGTTAGCAATAATAGTGGTATTCTTGATGTGGTGCATTTGTTATAAATTTTTGCAAAATTTACAATACTTACAACTTATTGTGATCAAACCTTCAGTAAAGTACATATTGTATTTTTAAAATCAATTATATTAATTTTTATTAAATAAACTCACAGCGTAGCTTTAGCTTGCTCCATGCTGAGTAGAAATGCTTGTACAATCAGCTGATCTAATACACAACTTATATATTTTCCACAGGGTTGTATTTTGAAAACTGAATTTTGTTTTTGTTATAGTAAAAATTTACTACAAATATCAAATTTATCAAAAATACACAATACTAGGGAAAATACAACACATCGTGAATACCCCTAATGTTTTCTTAAGTAAATTACTTACTGCTGTAACATAATCCATAAAAAAATCTAACCAGACAAACATATAAGCAAATTTACTTCACTTATTAAGCTGCGTGAAGTTATTACATGAATTGCAATAAAATTGACAACGAAGAAGTTAACCACAAAATGAATTCCTTATATTGCGTTTTACAAGGTGGTTCAGAGATAAAAAAAAATGAAATGTCGATAGCCAAAAAAAAAACCCATTTAGTAACCAAATAGACATTTTTTTATTGTAATTTTTGTGAATTTTGAAAAATATAATCATACGAAAAATATTCCACTTTTTATGCTGCATGTTTTTATAAAAAAAAATGCTTCCCGAAGCTAAAATATGCCAAAGTGGAATATAATATTCCACTCTGGTCGACGTCGCTCAAGCAGCATTTTGTTTCCAAACACTTGTGCCCAACACTATTAAAATGTGCCCAACACTATCAAAAATACACTAACAAAAAATACACTAACAAAAATGTATTAACAACGCTATTGCAAATAAGCAACACTAAAAACCCATATTTTATATTTACATTACGTATACAATACTGAAATGCACAACAACAGCTGATAGTTGCAAACAGAAAAACTGGAAAAAGAACTGACATGGAAAATAAAGAAAGCCTTCAAGCTTTTTTTCGACATTAAATTTGCTTAACACAAATTTACAATTAAAAATAATTTTTCTTTTTATCGATCAGCTGTATGTTTTGCAACAAGGGTTGCAAGTAAATCGAAAAAGACTGTTGACAAGTGGTGGCAATTTTTATAATTGCATAAATTTGCAATCTTAAATCACAAGATTGTGAATTGTCCTAATATCAAATATCCAAACATGCAAAATGCAAATGCCATTGCAAATGTCAATTATGGGTTGGTTTACTTTGCGAAAAATAAATTGCGTCATGGTATGTCCACTCACCGTGACACGGAACGATCCACGAAGATGTGAGAAAGTATTTGTTCCATAACTTTTTTTAGTTTTCTATATAATTTCATTTATTAAACTCCCAAGCGTATTGTGTCAGGGGCTATTATCTTTGTCACTCCGTTTGTAATGCTTATTAGGAGGCGTGGCAAGAAAGTGTATACATTCTTGATAAGCGTAACCTACTGATTGGATTTCGCCATCGTCCGTCTATCTGTCGACAAAACTTCAGCCGCAGTTTTAAAGCTATCGTATTGAAATTTGGTTTTTATGCGTATATTCCAAAAACGATGATCAATTTTGAAAATAAGCAAAAAAAAAAGATGAAAAACACGCCTACCTCCATACAAAGTTGCCTTATCAAAACAATAAAATTTATAAAAATACCACAAAAATTTATGTAGTGTTTTAGAATTTTGAAGTTAAATATTCACCATATATTTGAAATCCATTGAAGCATCTATTCTATTATAAAAACCAAGCCTACCTCCAATACATTGTAACTTTAACAATATGGTAGCATCTCTTTAAATGCCATTAAATCCTTTGTAATGACATGCAATTTTGCACTTAAGCTTTGGTCTTAAATATTCACTATATACTTTAAATTTGCCGAAATAGTATTAAAACCACGTCTTCCTCCCATACAAAGTAACCATATGAAAACGGTTAAGTCTCTTAAAACTCCACAAAATTTAATTTAATAAATTAAAATAATGCACATATGCTTAGAATAATTAAATACACTTTGAGTGTGAAATTTGCCAAAATCGAATACAACCTCTGTCAATCTCCCATACAAAGTAACGTCATCAAAGTAGCATAACTTTTATAAATTTCACAAAGATGTGTGTATTAACAGTACCTATGTACATATAATTAATTAACACATAATCTGCAATATCTTAAATGTGTTCTGCATTTGAGGTTTGTCAGAATAAAATGAACTTCACGTCCATCCTCTGCACGCAGTGACGTCATCAAACTTTCAAAACATGGATCACTTAGAATATAGTGTGGGGGTATTTAAACTTTGGCCCTGTTAAAGATAATTCCTTACTAGTTGACATTAAACTCAAAAACAGCGACCCCGAACAGCTCTTTATGCCAATTTTTACAAACATATGTTTAAATTATGCGCTATGGTTAGTTTTTGAATCGACTGGCCGACTGTTTATCGGTTAGGAGTCATATATTTTCGAAACTCTTCAGCTCTCATTCCAATTTAAGCCATTACTGCGTTTGACAATCACTAAGCTATCTATTTTGATGTCCATTGTTAGAACGCTTAAACATTAGCTTTTGCTAAATGCAAAAAAAAATTACATAAAACTTAAAACTTGACATTTAATTTGCTATTAAACTGTTACTGTTACCTACCGCCCGTTCCAAGTTTAACAATAAAAAATCCTTATTATTTTTAAATTTCCTTTTGAAACAATTTGCTGCCTCTTTGCCCAAAGCATGTTCTCCTTTTTAAATTAAACGCTTTTTCCTGCTCCGTCTCGTTCTCGTTTCCTTTTCATTTCACTCCTTTAACAATTTGCAATGGTTTGCAATCTTTACTCAATCTGCCGCCGTTTGATTTTTTTTATTTGGTTAATTTTTATCATCCTTTTTTTTGTTTGTTTTGTTTGCTTTCAAGAACATGCGGTAAGTAGACCCTACTCAAACAGTAGAGTTGGGTGAAACGGGCCAATAACCAGCTATCACCTACAAACCATCTTCAGCGTCACCCGCAACCCTCTTCAATATGAGAAACACACTTTTGCTTCTTTGTTTTGTATTCAATTGCATTTTCATGATTACACTTAGACTTCATTTACGTTGAGCCGTCTACAATTTCCGGTTGCCACCAACTACCACTTCATTGTCCTGTTGTTTGGGGCTTGGACTCGAATTGAGCTCAAGTTTGTGTTAACGTTTTGCCGCAAATAGCTTTACTATAATAATCCATATATAGCTTTGTATGTACATTATTGTTGATGTAGTTAAGGGTCTCGGTTTTCTTCATGAATTTTAATTTCTCCTTTTTGCAATTTTTCGTCATTAATGTATATGAATTTCTGTATAAGTAATTTTTGGTAAAGCCTGGGTTTTTTCTTAACTTTTTTTTATATTTTTTTTTGGCAACATTTCCTTTTAATTCTTTTTATGACTTTTTTATTATGTATCGCCTTCTGTCGTCTTTGTCCCTTTGGCTGGCCTTATAAACTTGGCATCCAATTAAAGCGTTAATAATTTATGTTTAGCGCTGAAAGGATACTTTATTATAACGTCATCCTGCGTGCGCGTGTGCGCTATACATTACACTTGCTTTTATCATCATCTTGCAGCTTATTAATTTTCCGTAATGAAGATTGAGTAAGCTTGCTTCTTGTTTCCTCAGTCGTTATTTTTGTTCATTAGGTCCTGTTGCATCATTGATTAGATGATATTTAATAAAGTTCTGCTGCTAATATTCTTCGAAATCTTTATTAATTTTTAATGAGTTTTCTTTTTTAAGAAATTTCCAAATACTTGAGAATACTTTTATCAAACTTTATTTCTGCGTAAACTTAACCATTTCCATTTTTGGCAAAATATTTCTATAAACCTTCCCAAATCCAGCACTTAATTCTATTAGAAAATACACCATGAGTTTGAATTATTTAACCATAACTCACAGCAGCATGAAAATCTTATAATCGCCACAAAGAATGCAAAAAAAATCTGCGCTACTGTAATAAATCCAAAAAATAACTCAACCAAATCTTTCGATAATGAAAAAGAAAACATCTAGATGTGCGAACAATAAAAACCAAAATCAGGAAAAAAAGATTGAGGTTAACAATTGCTGCAGTGGCAACAAAGAGAAATGAAAAAGAAGAAGTATAGCAAAATGCGCTGGTAAAAAATATCTATGTTTAATCATATGCAAAGAGCACAAGTGGAATATAAAAATCTATCATATATCAAGAAGAAAGAAAAGGATGTGCAAAACTGCAAAGAAAATGCAAATCAAAGTTTTAAAAAATCACAGTTGCATGAACAAAGATTTATGGATTTAGAACTCTATCCAGAAACATAAATAAACTAAACGTAGGAAAAATTGATTTGCTTAATGAGATGGAAATCTGATGAAGATTTGTTTTGATAAGAGAAAAAAAGAAATATTTGATCGATGAAGAGCGTGAGATGTTTACTAACAACAACTCATGCATATTTGAGATATGGAAATAACTTTACCCATCCATAACTTAGCGTCAGCATTTAGCAATATTAGACTTTGGGACAGAACATAAAACTGAAGGTACGAAGATAAGAACCTATTTTAACATTAGCCAGAATAACTCTATGAACATTTTTTTTTTTCATTAAAAAGGACTTGTTAACAAAACATGTAACTAGTATATTTACTAGTTCAAGAGAGTCTAGTCAATAAAATACTAGATGTTAAACAAGTTCAATCCTACTAGCAAAAAAGTTCCTAGTTTATTTGCTATTTGTAGTATAGCTTGTTTATGGATACCAGCTGTTTTACTAATTTTAAACCCACTATTTGATTAATTTAATAGTTAATCAAACAGTAGCTTCTTAACTGGTTTGAAAATTTCCATTTTTTCTTTAGCTACTGCTAGTCCTATTATATAAAAATATTTATTATATAAAATTCTATTTCAATTTGTATTTTAAATCAAGTATGATTTAAACTATCAAACATTTAGAATTTGTATTTAAATCATATAAAGTCAACATAATAAATAACAAGGTCATTTAGGAAAAAACTTTAATATTTATTATTTTAACTTTATCCTTAACTCTTATCTTACAATAAATAATGGCCCAAAATTTTTCAATATTATGTATTTAATGTATATTAAGGCTTAAAAAACAATACTGTCAATATAAAATTATGTTGTATTTAGTTTCAAAATTAAGAGGGGAATCAAGGTTATTTATTGAAAGTGTAATTCCTCGAAAATATTTAATAAATATTTATAGCATTACAAGAGGTTATATCATATCCCTTTTTTTTTTGTTCTTTGTAAACACTTACTTAAAATTATGCTGGTATATATTTTGCTGGTAAAAAATACTAGTACGTAGGTTGCTAATAGTGTCCGACCGAAACTGGAATTTTGGCCGAAACCGAATATTTGGCCATTTTATAATAATCGGCCGAAACCGAAACCGAAACTGGTTATTAATATGAAAATTTAAGTTTTTACAAATGATTGTTTTTATTCAAAGAAAACAAAAGTACTATTAGTACAAAACAAGTATTATTTGAATATTCCCGTTTATAATAATTAATCGAAGTTTACTATAATAATAAAAGAGATAATTTTTTCTTTTATTTTTTATTACACACTTCACACAATGTACATTTTTTTAGAACTACAAAGCAAAGTTTTTCTGTTTTTCTTAAAGGTTTAGTACTATAAGAATAGAAATATGTATTTTCTTTTCTTTTATTCCACACACACAGAATTCGTTCGGAAGTTTAATTATCAATTTTTGGCTTAAGTACCTATAAAACTTTAATGGTAATTGCAATAGAGATGATAATATGAAAAATGATGGTATCGAACTCATAAAATTAACCAAAATGTTTTGCGTTAACACGATAAATCAAATTATAGACGAATTCATAATTTTTGTTTTGTACAATGCGTTGTAAATATTTTTATTAAACCAAACTTATATATTTGAAATAAATGACTGATGCAAGAAATTTTGGTATAAGTCAAAAATAGCGATAACTCTCTTCTTTAATATTTTTTTGTTGAATTATACGGATTTTAACCTCCTAAATCCAAATCCAAATTTCAGGACGCTGGCAATTGGTTTAGAAGTTAAAGGCCTCCAAAGTTGAAAAGTGGCCTACAAATATTTCTGTTTTTTTTAGTGTTCCGCGTCATGGGTATCAAAAGAAAGTAAATACGAGTACCTATTCAACGAGATATCAAACATGAAAGTTCATTCATAACTTTTTAAGATATACCTATTATTATATTTACAATTTGTGTAGAAAACTAGTGGTTTCACTTTTACGAAAGCACGAAACTAAAAATGTTTATATCTTTAAAAGTTATGCATGGATTTTCATATTTGAATTGGTACCTTGTTGAATAGGTACTTAAATTACCTTTGTTATGATACCCATAGAGAATAGTTTTGTTGAAAATTTTTGAAAAATAGCAAGATTTGTAGGCTATTTTTTCCAACTTTGGAGGTCTATAACTTCTGAATCAATTACGAGCGGACCGCAATTTTTTCAGATTTGGAATAAGGAGGCAAAATCAATATACTCTGCGAAAAATATTCAAAATTATAGTTGTCGCTATTTTTGAAATGTTCCGAAATTTTTACCAAAAGTTTCGGCTAGTTTCGGTTATTCGGCCATATTGAGGCCGAATAGCCGAAACTGCCAAAAAGCGACGAAACTGGCCGAAATTGGCCGTAATCAAAACCGAAACCGAATATTCGGTCGGACACTAGTTGCTACATATATTTTTCTTGAAAAAAATACAGACAGAATTTTTTTCATTGAAAATAGCTTTATTGTTTTTTGAAATATTTTCCTGCAAGATTTAAACATTTTTGCATGCGTTCGAACCATTTTACAGAACCTTTATCCCATTCCGCTTGATACACTTCCAAAATATAATTCTTGAACGCATCAACGGCTTCTTCTGTCGTCTAAAATAGTTGTTCACGCAGTTTGTCCTTGATGTGCGGGAACAAAATTAAGTCATTGGTTGCCAAGGATTCGTCGGAGCTTGTTTTTTTCCTTTTTCATGGAACATTTTTGGCAAGCAAATGGTTGTGTACCATTTCGAATTGACCGTTGAACGTGTCACAAATTTTATCGTAGCCACATGACCAGTTTTTTCGAAGACACAAGAAGCTATTTGCATCAAATATCAAACAAACATCTTTTGTTGGATTTTTAATACGTTACCAGTCACGACCTTATAAATGTCTTTTGAAGCTCCTCAATTGTATTTATTGAGCGTTTCTTTGCACCAGTTGATACGAGCATTTTTTTAGCGATTGTCAAATTATTGGTATGTGTTCAAGTAAAACGGTGTGTATGCTAGTGGAAGTAGTGCCCAGGGATAATTTAATTTCACGGATTGTCACAAGACAATTAAGCATTATAAGTTTATTTTATGTGTTTTGTTTGTTTGCTTGTTGGTTGTTGGTTGCTAGTTCGCAAATAGCATCAATTTTTTGTGGCGCAACAACAGGTATCTGATGCCCTTTAGGAAATTTTGCACTGAGCAAAGTACGGCTCTGCTTGAATTTTTTTAACCACCGAAATACAGAGGTTTTTGATGGTACTTTATCGCAAAAAGTTGAATTGAGTTCATTAATGCACTCTTGTTAAGAAAGTTTAGGTCGAAAGTTGTAAAAAAAAATTTGCATAAAAATTTTCACGTATTAATTTCATTTTTTTTGCTAAAATACAATTTTAAAAGCACTGCAAACAACACAATTAGCGCACATACAAAAAAACGTAACTCTAGCGTTGACAGACCCTGACATATATGTGGCAGCCTTCGAATCAAAACTAGGCTTGTTTTTCTATGACAAACAAATGAAAAATAACAGTCTGCGCAAAGTAAAATTTATTTGAGTAACGTGAAGTAACACATTTTTCAGGCTCGAAAGAAAAGAAAAACAAGCTATATGTCACTCTCAATTCTATTACAATTACCCGAAACTAGCTTGATCTTTACGTGAAAAATTTATTTGAGCCCGAATCTTCTTTTTCAAATTGCTTCAATTTATTGTCAATCGGCTGTCAACAGCAACTGTTTTGCTCGAAACTTGCTTGAAGTTGTTTCCGTTTTTTTTTTGCAAATTCTCACATTTTGACAGATAATTGCATAACTTTCACCGATTTAACTTTACTCGAACTTTACTTGAAGTTAGTACTGAAATAGACCTATTATGTGCAGATGGTAGTGATTGAACCAGGTTTCTTTGGCTAACGGACCAAGCACTTAACCAGTACGCCAAGCTGCACACTCTAAAAAGTTTTTGTTGAAATTTACTATAATTTACTACTTCCTGGGCAACAGGTTAGCTACCCTAACTGTAGTAAGCTTACGCACCCTTCTTTAATTCAGCATGTTGTTTGTTTATTGATATGTAGTGAAATTCAACAAATAGTGTTTAATTTTGATAAAAATATATAGCAATATTAAAGCAATAATATTGATATTGTAGTATAACTAAACATCAATTATTTAATGTTACTATAACATTTGTAGCACAATTTTAAAATTACTTATGTTAGTAAAATTCAACAAGTTTTACTTAGTTTTAATACAAGTAATGTAGTATTTACAAATTTCTGCTATTATTCAAGTGAATTTATTTTTTTTTAAACATTCTTTATAACATTGTGTATATATATATTAAAATATATGTATCTTATAACTTAATAGTTTTGGCGGTAATGCAAAGATGTATCATATTTTGATTTTTTTTTTTAATTATAATTCTCGAATAAATTGGTACTTGGAAATGCAAAAATAACAGACACTTGCATACAGAATTTCTTCTCAATGAGTATCCTAAAGAGGTATACAAATGAAATCTAGGCACTTTTTTGTTTATTTAAACGGTCTTTACTTATTTATTAACATTTTCTTTTTATTTAACTGTTAACAACTTAACAAGCTTTTACCGAAAAACGTATTCTTAATAAAATCCAAAAAAGAGTGATCTTTACTCGAATGAGCGTGTGTTGAAAATATCTGCTCAATTTTAATTCAATTTATTTAGTAATATAAAACTTTGCAATTGATATTGCAGCAAATTTTAACATTTGTTTGTTCAATTTTTCTAAAAATTGTGTTTAGTAAAACTCAAAGATCAATATAAAATTAATAGTAAAA
This sequence comes from Dichetophora obliterata, assembly GCA_963920525.1. Taxonomy (NCBI): domain Eukaryota; kingdom Metazoa; phylum Arthropoda; class Insecta; order Diptera; family Sciomyzidae; genus Dichetophora; species Dichetophora obliterata. Next base: position 220,674,537 of record OY986437.1, on the reverse strand, counting down.
TTACAAATTATTTGGAATTTCAACAAAAAATTAGTACGGCATTTTTGCCGAAAACAAATGTTATAAATGTTGAGAGAATAAAATAAAGCAACACCCCTGCAGAAAATTGAACCAACTTTAACCCAGATATGCCTATTGACCTAAATATAGGACACCAATTTCTTGTCGAATCATGCACAAATGAGAATGTGCACAAAAGTATTCAAAGCAATTATCTGCTCAGTATGCTTCAGGCAGTCAAGAAGGCAAGGTGTATTACAAGTGATTCATTAAGTTTAATTGATATTTAAAGTAAGTGAAATATAAATCTTAGCAATGCAGAATTTCCACGTGCGCTTTACAAGGTAAGCTAATATAAAATATTTTAAATCGAAATAAAAATTGTATTTCACTGTAATAAAAAGAGAAAAAGATATATTTTCGGTAAGCTTTAGTTGTAATTAATTTTGTTTAGCATTTAACATACTTTTGAAGAATAAAAAATAGGTGTCCTATAAATAGTACATTAGGCAGATCTATATCTTTTGATGTAATTTTATTTCAGAGGACTTTCACTCCATGAAGCACTTAGTTTATTAGAGGACGATGAAGATTCGGCTGCTAGAGCGGAGAAAGTAACAATTTTTCCGCCAGAAAACGCTGACTTGACGGATGAAGATTCTGGGGCTGAAGACGCAGTATCGATGGATAACCTACCCAGTACTCAACTGCAGGCTTCAGCAGAAATAACATTTCGAGATTCCAGCAACAACGGAAATATTACGTCCGAGGATTCTGATGATGACTTGCCGCTAAGCTTACTGCAAAAACAAATGCCACCAGGCAAGAATAAGTACATAAAAAGGCCAAAAAAAATACAATTGGGTCAAGAAAGATTTGATTCCGCCAGTGACAGTTTTTGAAATTCCTGATAATATTCCGTGTTCTGAGAGTCCGTTAGAACTGTTCACCAAGTTTTTTGATGAGGAAGTAATAGAACTCATTTTGACTGAAAGCAATACTTATGCACAACAAAAAAATCGGAACGGAAACATAGAAAGACAGGAGATTTTGGCATTTATTGGAGTGTTGATACTTAGCGGATATATACAAGTACCAAGGCGACGAATTTTCTGGGAGCGCGAAAATGATGGTCACAATGCCATGGTATCGGAAGCAATATCTAGAGATAGGTTTGAATTTATTTTTTCTAATTTCCATGCATGCAACAATGCACACTTGGACAGCGCGGACAAATTTGCAAAAGTAAGACCTTTGTTTCGACTACAAAATAAAAAATTCATGGAGAACTCTCCTGTCGAAGAGATGCATTTAGTTGACGAAGCTATGGTACCATATTATGGACGCCATGGCTGTAAGCAGTATATTCACGGAAAGCCAATACGATACGGATATAAGTTGTGGGTTGGTACCACCCGCTTGGGCTACATTAACTGGTTTGAACCGTACCAAGGGGCGTCAACAAATATTAGTCAATCCTATGCAGAGTTTGGAGTTGGCGCTGGAGTGGTCTTAGAATATGCACAAGCCTTGTGTGCAAAATTTCCAAACCTAAAGTTCCATATCTTTTTTGATAACTTCTTTACTTCGATACCTTTGATTGAAAAGCTCACGGAATGGAATTTGTATGCAACTGGTACAGTAAGGGAAAATCGTTTGAAAGGAATTACTTGGATAAATTCAAATGAATTAAAAAAAAAGAAGCGAGGAAGCTATGATTATGCTAAAATTGATGATCAAAATATAATCGCTACGAAATGGCACGATAACAATGTGGTTTGTCTCATTTCGAATTGTGTGGGGGTTTCACCGATTCATATAGTTACGCGCTATTCACAAAAGGAAAAAAAGAACATCCAATTAGAGCAACCGCATCTCATAAATATGTACAACTCCAACATGGGAGGAGTCGATCATTCGGATCAAAACATCAGTCTATATAGAATTTCCTTTAGAGGCAAAAAATGGTACATTTCCTTGCTGACTCATTGCATCGATATGGCGGTCCAGAATGCTTGGTATTTACACCGCAAACATGGAGGAAACTTGGACCATTTGAAATTTAGAAGAGTTATTGCAATTTCATTGCTGACACAGAATAAAAAACCGACCATCTTATCAAAAAGGACGCCCAAGCAGCTCGGAAGGGGAAATTTCTCGATATGACCATCTGGACAATTTTGTTGCTCCGCAAGAGAAACAAACACGATGCGGTTTTTGTCACCAAAAAACTACGACAAGGTGCTCGAAATGCGATATCGGAGTGCATGTCAAATGCTTTATTTCATTTCATACACACAAATAATTTTTCTTCAATACATAGCTCATTTGCCTAATGTCCTATACATAGGTCAGCCTTAAACTCACCTTTTCTGAATAAAAAAGTTTAATCTCAGTTTAAAATTCTTTTTCTTATCAACTTTTAAGTGCAATTGCAGGGAGATAAATCATTTTTACCTTTTCAATAACTTTTAGGCATATCTGGGTTAAAATAGTAATGAACTAGTTCCAAAAAGAACAATTACAGGTCCCTCTGCAATACCCTTTTACATTGATCGAACTGACGTTTTTTACGTGTTTATATCATTGGAAAAGACCCAAAAACATTCCATTTTCCTTATACTTGAACTAGTTCAATTATGAACATTTCCAAACTGGTACTTTTTACTTAGGTTTTTAAACGTTACAGGATTTCTTTCATTTTGCATGTATTACGAAAAGAAGTTCATCACGTAAAATATGATATATTTATTTTATTTCATATAGTATTTTTTTATTAACAGTGATGTGCAAAGAAATAGGGACACCTATATTTTTATATTAAAAACTACATGAATTATATACAAGATGCCCCAGATAGAGTATTAAATTTCTCAGGTGGTAATTTTCCTTAATTAGGCGAGTAAGAAAATGCAAGGATGATGATAACTCCCTCCCCCCTTTAGGAGCTAGAGAAGAAAAACTTAAGAATAGGTGTCATTGCATTTAACTCCATATTTAATGTAACTCTTAGCCGATCTCCAAAGTCAATAGCATCTTGAAAAAGAGACTACATGACCTTCAAACCAATGATATAAAAGACGTTTTCTAATTGTACCACACTAAAAGTTAACTGTTTTACGTGTGGCAATTTAAAATAAAAAAGTAGTTATGTTTGCATTGAGTACTCAAGTACTATGGCAGAATCAAAAACCAAGTCAGTAGAAAATTTTATCATAAGTTGATATTACATCACAAAAATTATCAAAAAATGTATTTAAAATTCGAGATATTTATTATCAAAGTTTAATTCAAAATTTTTTTAAAATTTAGTTGCTCATAACTTTCTTAACTGTGACTTTACGCAAAATGTTTTATAAAAATCTTAATGTCAGTTTGATTTTCTTCTCAAAAAGTTGCAAGCTTTGGAAATCGGCTGAGAGATACACTACAAATGGAGTAAAATGTAATGATACCTATTTTTTTGTTTTTTCCCCTCTATCTCCCAAAGGGGAGAGGTGGTCACCCTCATCCCTGCATTTCCTTACTCTCCTGTTCAAGAAAAATCATTACCCGAGGAAAGTAATGCTATATCTGGGGCACCTTGTATATAATTCATGCAGCTTTGAATATAAAAATACAGGTGTCCCTATTTATTTGCACATCACTGTATATAATGCAAAAATTTACTTTTGTTGAATTCCTTAAATTGATTTTCTTCAAACATATTGAAAATTAAAATATTGCCACAACACGTAATCAGAACCAATCTATTTTTGGCAGTAAAAATTTAGACAAGAAAAAAAAAGATAGAATCAAAGTTAACTGTTCTACGCTGAAACTTTTTTGTACTATTTCATAGCAAGTACAAATTGTGCTAGAAACGAACTAGTTGGTTTTTCCAATTGACTACAAAAAACTGCTGGGCAATTCTACGAATAAGTGAGGTAGAGGAAGTCACATAGAAAAACCGCTATATCGTGTGCATGGACACTTACCGCTTTATTTTGTGTAACGAAAATGCACACCAACGACAGGCAAGACACGAGAAGCAATACTTTTTTCTATGCGAAATTCTATTGCTTCTCGTGTCTTGCTTGTCGTTGGTGTTCATTTTCGTTATACAAAATAAAGCAGTTCGTGTCCTTCAGTACCTTTATTTTGTAAAAGAAATCGAGACATTATTTTTGTGTGCTTATAATAAAAAATTTTAACTGTTTTGAAGCGAAGCTTTTTACGCCTCGTTTTGTGATTTGCTTAAGTGAAATCTCAAAAACGACACGTTTTCCCATACATTTTTCTAATAATTGTTGTTGGTTTGGTTACTTGCGCCTATTACAACAAGAGGATATAAAATTAAATATATTCCTCTTTTTTAGAAATTTTTCAAGTGAGCCCATGATTTTCAATGTTGTGATGGAAATTCAAAATATTTACAGGAACACAACCTATTTAGTAGTAGAAAATAATGGCATACAAATTTATAAAAAAAATAATTTGTTTCCTTGCAAATAGACTTAGAAACTTTTTGAGTCATTTAATAAAAAAGTGATTTTCTCCTAAACTATTCATAGTAAATTGATGAAAATTTGGGAGGATGGACAGAAATAAACGCATTAAACAATACACAATTTTGATACCATTATTTTTTCTTACTTTTTTACCAAAATTTTCAAGACAACAGCTTTTTTGGCGCTGAGCTGGATTCGGAAAATTATAAAAATGATAACCAAAAGAAGCTCAGAACATTAAAAATTATGAAACCGTTTAAACATTTTTGTGCTCGCACCTAACGCATAATGCAAATTGTTAGCTCCACCCAGCAAAATTTAAAACATAAATGTATTAATAACTTACAGTGTGAAATGAAATTGTCTTTGAATATGAATCTAACAGAACTTAGATTTTATTTCTTTTCCCCTTAATAGCATTTTCAACAAAAGCGCTGTCATTTCAAAAAATTCAACACAAAATCTTTTTATCATCTGTGGATTCAAAACAATAATATTGCCTTGTATTTTTTATCGTCGCTGATATTTCGTAGCGTGGCTTCAACGTCCTCTCATTTTGAGAACAAAAATCAAATTGAATTTTCGAAAAATGATTTTTCGCTCAGTTAAAAAGACTTTAAAGATTAGTTATGTGGTTATTATAAACTCTTTGCAAACTAGCTCGATAGGCTTGCCTTTTGACTATCCCTCCGATACCGTCACAAGCTCTTTTCCGTGAGAGGTTGCAAAAAATTCCAAAATCTTCTTGATGTTTCAAAAGATTTATGAAATTAAATCTGTTTTCATACTGTGATGCAGCCCCATCGGATAAGTAGAAAATTTTTTTAATGTTTCGTTCACCAATTTTTTTTTCAAGTAGGCAATAAGTCGTGAATTAAATAAATGCACAGAGTTAGCATCGTGGGTCAATTTTTCAGATATAATGACGAAACTATCGTGCTCTCCATTTTGACAAAAGTATATTGCATACGGGTGAAGTGTTGCTTGGGTATTCGACCAATGATGAGCCTGAATCGCATTTTGAACACGGAACGTATAATTTTCTGCGAAATCTAAGCTTACTACAAATTCTCCTTCGCTGACTACTCTTTTCATTTGATTAAAATAGGAAGCTTGGGACTTTGTAATAAAATCATGCCTCATCACGACTGGCAAATCATTAGCCAAATTAGTAAGAAACTCGTCTTGGATTTTAATTGTATAAAAATTTTCGCATCTGTAATCAGAAAAATTTAAAATTTGTAAAAATATTTTATGATATAAGAAATCATCAATCATGAAAATACCTGTCAGTGCTCGTCCATTGACTAAATTGACGGTTTCTTAATCACTTAATTTGGTCCTTCTTTTGGTTAACATTTTTATAATTTTCCGCATCCAGCTCAGGGATAAATAAGCAGTTGTCTTAAAAAATTGGCAAAAAAGTAGGGGAAAATAACAGTATCAAAATTTTGTATATACCATTGTTTTATGCGTTTATTTCTGTCCATCCTCGCCATCCTTTCATCAATTTACTATGAACAGTTTAGGAGAAAACAACTTTCTTATAAAATTACTCAAAAAGTTCCTAAGTCTATTTGCAAGTAAACAAATTATTTTCTTGCAAAAATTTGTATAACATTATTTTCTACTACTAAATAGGTTGTGTTCCTGTAAATATTTTGAATTTCCATCACAACATTGAAAATCATGAGCACACTTGAAAAATGTCTACACAGTAAGAATTGTATTCGCACCATTCGATCGACAGTTGTATATTTTAAACACTAATCCAAAACCCTCTGTTATATGGTGTGATTCATTCAATATTAGGCGAGTTTTATTCGTTTTTGTTAAACCGAAAAGGTTCTAAATAACATGCAGAACACTAACAAAAAGATAAATTTGCTCAGTCGCTGGTTCATTTAGTTCAACTTTTTTCGTTTCGCTACGGTTCCATAGATGTCGCTATATATTTTAGTGTTCATGATTTATAGTCACCCAGTGCCGGCTAAGGAAACATCTCTGCTGTGTAGTGATAACATCGTCGAAAATGCCCCAAGCGGTCAGAGGCAAAACTTACAAAAGTTTAACTAATGCGATCTATTCATTCATCGGGTTGAACCAGAACGAATAAAACGCAGCTATTAAGTATTGATAGAAGCTATGTTGCAGTAGATGACAAGAATTTATTAAAAGGATTGTGCATTAGCTATCCTACATGAGAATGCGTACAGGTATGTTGCAGCAGTCATAATAATGTATTAAAATTTTTGTGTGTTGACCAACCAACAAAATTAGCAAGGTTCCATTGAACCAGGAAAAAGGTATCTCAAGACGCCAATTCTTTACGGTGTAGATTTTAATTGCTAATTCAGACATGAATGTCCAAAGGCAAGGCCGATGGTCTAACGCTCGAAAATTTAAGGTATTTTTAGGATTTTTTTAAAAAGTTAAAATGTTGAACAACGATATTCAAAATAGTGCTCAATGAGACGCTCTTAAAGAAAACGGCCATGGGCGGTGTTGAAGATATTGACTTTTCTATTTAACTGAGAAATAAAAACTAAGAATGCCATTAATCACTATGAGTGCAGCTATGGCTGAAACTAGGAAAAAATATTGAAATTGACAGAATGACGCGCTTTTGATATTGAAGTTCTTAAAACAACTTGTTTTCTACCGGTTATTAATTGTAAAATATACTATGTTTTTGAAATAAAACTTTGATTCTGGTTCCAGCGAAAGCCACTGATATTGTGAATGGCATTCACATGATATTGTCCGCTCAACAGTTTTTGTTTTTTCTGCAACACCATGCCGAAATAAGTAGGCTCGAGATAAATGAGTATAAAGAGAATGAATGTAGAGGAAACACTGTGGCTCAATACCTACTAAAAGGGCTTTAGAAGTAAAAATAACGTCAGAAAGACTATACTTTTAAAATAAAAAAAAACTATTTCATAAAAATTTTAGATCTTAAACAATACTATTGGTGCAATATTTGCTAGGAATATCGACTTCATTACATCTATATTATAAACGTCTGCTATTTTAGATATTAAAAACAAATAATTTCATTAATAAATTTCAATATTAATATAAAAACATTTACTAAAATAATTCAAAATTTATGTAACTTGTAATCAAATAAAATAATAATGAAGTGTAATAAAACATACTTGTGGGAATATTAACGTGTATTTTTTTAGTTAACACTAGCTGATTTACCCGGTGTTACTCGAGAGTCATTTATATAAACATTTTAACATTCACTTCTCGATTAAATGTTTTTTAAAATCGGGAATAATGAAAAACATGTTGAATTTTATTTGAATTTTATCTAATTTAATTTTATTTATCTGCCGTTATAAAGGTAATTGAACGAACATTAATCCAAAAAAGTATAGGAAAATTTTTGTTGTTGGTGGTTCCATCTCTTGCGGTGAGCTAATTGAATTCAAAGAAGGGGTACGAAAAACATATTTTAAAAATTAAAAAGAATTTTTATATTTACTTAATCTTAAAGCAAGCACAATTATCTTTTCAACAAAATAAAATTATGGTGGGACTCAATGCGTCCTTGAGATATGGACATTTTAACGTCTAAACAAAGATTTATATTAAAAACATATTGAACTTTTTAACAAAAAAATTTTAATGAAACATATTAAAAACAGCGGAGTTATTAGCATTAAAAGTAAAAACTTTGATTTTCATATAATTTTTTTCTTATTATTAGCTATCAATGTTTTATGAAAATTCTTTGTGCTAAAAATGATTGTACCTACTAAAATTTCTATAAGCTGCGTTTTTTTCATTGAAGATCAGGATCATATTATCGCATTTGCAAGCATAGCAAAAACAGCAAAAAGTCTAGCAAGTGAGCTGGACATTTAAATTGATCCAATTTTATGCTTTTATGTGTTAATGACGCTAGATGACAATGCGACTGAAAAAACTGGTAGTACTGCATTATTTTACTTTTTAAAAGTTTGGTAGCAATAGCATTTTCGCAAAATATTTCGCAAAACTTATCTGCTAGCTGCAAAAGAACATCAAATATACTTCTGTAAGCAGAAAAAAGCGCCACCTGTCTGAAGAAACTTTTGAAAAAACATTATTCAGCTTTTCACCGCAAGGTGTAATAGTTTGTACCCACACATCTTACAAATGTGGCGCCATCTATCTGTGAATTTAACGCACAGGTCAAAACTAATGAAATAATTGTGCTGACCAGATGCGCATATGTTTTATTATATCGCCATATAGCTGAAACTGATTACATGAAAATATTAACTTTTACAGCATTCTTATTCACAGTCATCTTTTCGATAAAATTGTGATATATATACAACATATAAAGCACCATTGATAAAGAACTAAGTGACAACGGTGACACAATAGTGAGAAAAAATAGAGCCCATCACAACAAACAAATTTAACAGGAGGGGGGAGGGAGGCGGGGGCGGTTGGTGGGGAGGCAACTAATAAGTAGATCACTATAAAAGAAGACTTTATATAATCCAAAATGTTCGTCATTACTTAAGACACACACCTGCATTCTTAGAGATAAATAGGGACGTTCAAACTATATAGAAATTTTTAAAACAAAACTAAGTTTTATTAATAGTCTGGTATGAAAAAATAGATTTTTAGCCATAACTTTTGATTGCAAAGAGATATTGGAGTAATTTTTCACAGAAATTATTTTTGAGACTTGACTTTCTTGTAAAAAATATAAAAACAACATTTTGGAAAAAATAAATTTCGCGAAAATAATCAACCTTGTTGTTTTGATGACAAAAACAGTAAAATAATTTTTGCGCTTAGCTGGAAGAATTTTTGCAAATAAATCCTATGTCATATGAAAGGTAGTCAGATTTGCTGTTTTTAATTGATTTCATTTTTACAACAACAACAATTTTTGAGTCATTTTTTGAGTAAAAAGTCAATATTTTGGACCTTTTTTGGCATACTCATAAAACATATATACACTGACTTAACGGTACAGTTCAACCTATTTTTTGTCAAGTGATTTTATTGAACTTTTGAGCAAAAAAAATTTTAATGAAATATAATAATGGACAGCGGAGATATTTGCATCGAAAAACCAAACTTTGATTTTCATGTCGTTTTTTTCTCATTCTTAGGTAACGATGTTTTATGAAAAAGTCGTTGTACTGAAAATTTCTCCAATTTTGAAGATATGTGAGTGTTTTTGACGTCAAAATAACAAAAAAATTTTAAAATTAAATATACAAAAATCTCCTATAATAAAAAGTTTTATAATAACAAAATTACCGTTAGTTGAAAAATTTCAGAGGGGGCGTGGCAAAAACTAAGTATGTAACATTATAAGTTGGAATGCACTTAATATGTGTACCTAGTTTGAGCGAAATCCGTTGAGCCGTTTAGATTTGTATAATGGCCAAACAAACAAACAAACAAACAAACAAACAAACAGAAAATGAGTTTTATTACTATAGATTATGGTATTTAAACTTTTTTTTATTAAAAAAAAATCAGCAAATTATTAAATTTATGACACTGCGAAAAAAATTCGCTTCTCTTGTGTGTCCAATGACGCATTTGTTTTTTTTTTTAAACGAATTTAATTTTTTCTAATTATTTGTCAAAAAACAATACGAATAAATATAATTAGAATTAAATTAAATTAAATCTAATGGCTTCTATTAAACTGAACTATTGAATTAAACTGATGTAATAAAAATAATATTATTTTGTGCAATATTCACACATTTTGTGAAAATTATGTGCGTAGCCTGGGTGAACAAGAACTCGGTTACAACACTTTGCAAACCTCTTTCTTGTATACGAATTGTATACTGAATGTGACAGAAAAACTAGGGAAAAACTTTGAACTTCTTGCATAATTTCTATACAAAAAATGGTGATATAATTATTAAAACGAAGAGTTAAAAAGCTGAAAATAACTGCTTTTGCTTAGTAATGTTATTACTATTGTGGGTTGGTATGAGTTTTCCTCACAATTCGAATTTAAATGTTTAAAATTTAATGAGCATTACAAGTCTGAAAACTTTTGGTTTGTGGTAACGTTGGTAATTTCGTTATCTATGGGGTTGATTTTTTATATTTTTTAATTAAGAAAGCATATCGTATAAGAAAAATAAAATATTAAAAAAATTTTCATACATTTTTATTAAGTAAATTTGGTACATAATATTTCTGTTCGGCCGTTACCTCTCGGCAGGTTATGAATGCGCAGCTTATAAAAATTTATCAGTGATGACATTGTAATGCAAAACTGTAAGCAGTATGCATTGTTAAAATAATTTGGTTAAGATCGACAGTTTATTTTTATTGTTATGGCAACAGTTTGACTTCATTTGTCTAAGAAACTACATCGTGTTTTCAAACAGAAAGTTTTGCAGTGTAGTGTAATTGTGAAAATGATTAATCTCTATTTTAGAACTCATACATAAAATAATATACAAAATTGCTAAAGATATATCAACTATTAATTCTGTTTCACTAAATTGAAAAAATTATTGTGAAAATAATTTGTGATGTCATTTCCTTTCGTTTATTCCTGTTTTGTTTGTTTCTCTTTTGTTGTGGTCTCTTTCGTTTTCATTCCCGCTGGCAAAAATTTGTTGGTGATGACATTGTAATGTAGAGCTATAAGCAGGATTTGACAAAATCTTGTTTGTGTTGCTTAGATCACTACTTTCTTTTACACTGTTTAAACAACAGTTTGACTTTATTTTTATGTGCAGCAACATCGTGTTTTTATACAGGAATTTTCGAAGTGAAGTTTAGAATCTTTTTGTTTGAACCCGGTATAAGTTGTATATACTAAATAACTAAGGGTTATTTAACGTTCATTATACAATGCTAGAAAAAAGTAATAAATCCATTCATGCAATTGCCAAAATTTTGTTAGTCAATTAATAATTTGTGGAGTGATTAGCTTTTGTTCTTTTCTTTTGGTGTACTCTTTCGATTTCGCTGTGTTTTAGGCACAGATAGAATTTTTGTTTAATTTTTTTTCTTTCTTATCTTGTGGATACTTACTTAGATCGTCGCTTACTCTAACTGACAATTGTTAACAGACTTTTGACCTCGCAGCTACAGTGTATTTAAGATATAATTGGTTACGTCGTGTGTTCTTTTACCACTGGGTTGTGTTTTTGGTGGAGAGAGAATTTTCATTAAATTCTGTTTGTTCTCACCTATCTTATGCTTCATAAGTAGCACACCTACTCCCATCTTCACTTACAGTGTAATCTAGTAATCATCAGCGTTTTAGCGGCCATGTCCGAACAAAAGTAATTGAAAATTGCATACAGGCACTGGAGGCCGCGCAGCTTCACTGTATTTAAGAAACAATTGGTGTTCATTTAACACTGACGGCAAACATCAGAGAGTAAAAACTTCTTGAGAGCATAAGTAGTTGGAATCGGTATAAAACTAGTAGGCACAGTAATCGAGCATTTGTGTTCAAACATTCAATAACACTCACTATAAAATTGACCAATGAGACTCGGTCAGAGTTTTTTTAAAAGTCTGAAACGGCCAGTTCGATTTCTTTTTAAAGTTAATATATTAATATTTTCAGCGCTCTATTAATTGTTTCCTTTTTTTGCAGCCTCTTAAAAATTTAATTTTTGATAATTTAGGGCCTGTGCCTAGGGTCAAATACTTCTGGTTGGTTGGTCTTTGATTCGTCTTTAAATGTCTTACAGGAGCTCAGAAATAAAAGTAATAGTAATTGGTGACAAACTCATAAATCTCAATAGGTAGAAATAAAAATATGACCAAAATTTTTAAAGTACAACAAATTAAAATATTTTATAGTCAATAAATACATTGAGCAAATTTTGATAAAATATAAATGAAAACTTCACAGTGATTAAATAAATGCATTGCATTAAAAATAAACTAAACTGCAATATAATAATTTCTCTGATCTGAAAGTCTTAAAGTCTTTTACTTTAAGCCCTTTTTAAAAAAAAATAGATTTTCGCATTTATCGCCAAATATAATATTCAACAAACAAGCAAATATCTAAAACAAACTGTTATTAACTTATATGACATGTCCAGATGGAGCAAGATACTGCACTACAAAACTAGTTAAAATATAAAAAAAACAACAACATATTCTATACGACAATTTTTAAAGAAATATCTTACTTAAGCTTGAGATAGCAAAAAAGTTTTATATAAAATTGTTTGCTTTGTAAAAACTTGAAAAATTTTTACTAACGCATGTACGGAATGTTATTTTCCAAAGTGGTCGCATTATAGAAGGCAATGTGTACTTCTTAATTTTCAAAAACGAATTATTTTTCTTATTTTATATTTAATTGTTGAAAATCTTCAGTTAGAATATCTTAACGATATAAATATGAATCAAGGTGATGTCCATTGGAATTTTTCTGAGGAAAACTATTAACAAGAAATTAATTCAAGATTTTCCTAATACGGACGATATAGAAAATTTAATCTTTATCAAAAAATGCACAAACATTTGTTTATAAGAAGCATTAAGTTTTTGTACTCTCTAATTTTACTTATTCTGAAGATATTTCTATTCTGTAAATAAACACTTACATCTTACCATAACAAAATGTTGCTTATTATTTTAGTCATATGCACAAATTTTCATGAAAAAACTTAACAAGATTATCTACATAACAATGCATATATGTGTGCATTTTCTCTGTACTTTAAAACCTTATTTCGAATTTCTTTTCTTCATTTCTTTTAGTGTCATTTCCAACTTTAACGTGATTCTTTCTTTATAATTCCTTTTTAAAATTTTACTTGAACTCTGCATTATCAGATGTAATTTAATATCTTTCAGGTAGCAGTTGAACGATTTTCAAATTTCGCTGATAATTTTACTGTCACCCACGTGTTATAACAACTTCTGATTCCCAACGATGTTAATACAGTCAATGCAACCAAACATTCTATCCGTTTGAGCAAATACAAATAAACGTATTCCACCAAAAGCAAATATTCCGTGCATCCATTCAACCATCTAAACATCCATCTATCTATCCATCTAACAATTTTACCCAACGACCGTGGAACAAACTTAAAAATTCTTTCGGTGTATGCGTACACCTCAGATACGCTAAACTGATGCTTATCTCGATAAAATATAATTTCATTGAATTGATTTTTTTTCAAGCATTCGACGGTACGTGATTGAAATATAAAATTAGCTAGCTTAGCGTTTAGGATTTGTATTTTGTATCGTATTTTGATGCATTGGCTTATTTTTTGATATGAAAAAAGCAAAATAAAATTCTATTGGATTAAGACCGGAATGTTTATATTTTAATGTCTTGTAGTTGGGATTAAAACCAATCAAATGTTAGCGCAGACGTGAGCATGTGAAAGTTCTTTTGGAGGCAGAGATAAATTTCGAAAATGATTTAGCGAAAGCTCGTTATGAACGTTTAGCTTAATTGAATCTTATATGATGAAAATACTCAAAGAATTTTACAACTGTTACTTAAAACTAATGTTTGAGTTACTTAAAACAATTATTTTGAAAGAGATTGGCAATAAATTTTAGGTGATGTGCTTCGATATAAAAAAAAAAGTTCAATAGAACTCATAAAAAGGAAATTGCGATATAAGGTTGTATCTGAACTACAGCAAAAATAATAAAAAAATGTTCATTACTTCATATTTATTATACTTACATCATTAAATTAAAGTTAAAGCGAACATTTTTTTTTAATATGAAATAAATAATTGCTATAATAGCCTAAGATGAAATTAAGTTTCGCTTCATTTGACTAACAGCTGTTTTTGACGGGAGCTAGTTAATTTGTAGAAGAGAAAATAAGTAATTGTCAATGCTACCTGAATAATTCTGCCATGGGTCTCATAAATAAATTCCTGATTTTTTATTTTGCTATATTTGAACATATCTTACAATAAAAAATAAACAAAAAAACAATTGCAAAAATTTAAAACTAAAAAATACAGTATAGCGTGTATACAAATTAATAATAAGAGAGGTTTTTGTGAAAGAAATACAATACAAAAGTTGCAAACAAAATATTCTGTTTATTTAATATTAACACTGTCATTGGTTGGTACTTCAAATGGTAACACTGTTTCAATGGTTTGTGACAACTAAAATATGAGATATATGTATGTCCGTGATTAGCTATTTTCGACGTGAGGAAATTGCATCTCAATAGAATGATCTTTTTGGAGGTCCCCATACAAAAATCACAAAATATAAAAAAAATGTCTATTAAAGTTCATATAAAAAAACTGGCCCTAATAATATTTCCCCCTTAACATTTCTTCCGAACACATTTACACTATATCTGCTACCCTTCTTGGTGTTCCCATACAAAAAACCCAAAAAATATAAAATATCATTTCTTGTGTACACAAAAACGTGACGAGACTATAAATATTTTTCATGACGAAAATTTTCCGTGACAAGACTCGAAAAATTTTACCCCTAATATCAAATCGTCGCCTAAGACGTTTCACTTAAAAAAATCTAAGACTCCTAAAAAGGCTCAGTTCTTTGGTTTGTAGCTGCACTCCAAATCCTTATTTCTCATTTGCAAAATTTTAGTCACCCAAAATCTTTCAAGTGCTCGAATGAAGCATATACCGTTAGAAAGGGACTTTGACATTATGGTATGTATAACATATAAAGTTTTGTTTTTCTGATATTTGGGTTCTCCATCAAAAGTTAGTATCATGAATTAAATGTAGAATCACTCACTCCTTGTTGAAAAACTTTTTTAGGCCAAAATCTTGAATTTGCATGAATGAATCAAATATATGTTAATAAGATGTTTTAAAAGAAATACTCTGTAGATTGATTTGGATTTTTTTTTATTTTAAAGTAAAATATTACATTTATTAAATCTTGAATCTAAATTCAGACAATATTGGCCGGTTGTCATTATTTTTAAAGCAATTAAAATAGCAAAAAATGTGAAAACAGCTACTAAAAATTTACATATCAGCCATTTTTGTTATTTTTAACAATTTATTGATGCTATAGGTTCAAGCTCCAATAAGGAACGTGCTGTGCGATGAAGACCGTTTGGCACTTCACATTAAACTTTTATGCACCAAAAAAAATATTTTCCTACACTTCAAAAATCAATAAATAACTTCAAAAACTCAAGGTGGTCATTTAATTCCTTCTAAGAAAAAAAACAACAACAATAACATCACCGTGTTTTTGGGCCTTTAGATGAGAGCCTGTCCTTAAGTGCAGGTGAAAAACGTTTATTCTACGCTAATTAAAGTCACTTTTTATAACAAATTTTAGCATACGACAAATGTATTCTGAAGTAAATGCTTATCACGCCTTTGCTATTCTAATTACTGTAAATTTCACATAAGGTAATGAAAATAAAAGATTCAGATTATATTCAATCCATAGTGGAGAGAATACTTAGGACAATTTTAAAGATATTTTATGTTTTATCTCTAAAATTGTCTCCTGAAAAGTATAGTTTTGCAATATACAATATCCGTATTTTAAGATAGCGATATGTTTCTGACAAATGTTTTTATTAACATTTTAATTTTTGTTATAAAACATAAGCTGTCTTTACAGCCGCGTCAGTTAATTTGTGTCGACAATCATCGCTGAAGTTGACTTTAGCTGGAACTGAGTTATTGATTTAATTGTTTTCCTCGCATATATCACTATAAACATATATAGGTAGAGCCCGACCAAAAACACACTGAAACAGCCTGAAGATTTGTCAGCAAATCTTTTAACAACTTCAGTAACTATGCCTTGTTAGTGGTGAATTCCAACAAAATGTTGGACTCCATATAATAACGTAGGCGTAAACTAAAGTAAAGCAAATTAAAAACATCAACAAGAAAAGAGAGAAAATCTGAGAAATTGAAACTGAAATCTCATCGCCTCTGTTGGTGCATTGCGCTTAGATGCGCTTGCACGAGGCAGCACGGCCTGGGATCCATTCCCACCGGCATCACAAATTTTTCTGATGAAGCCTATAGCAGGGCCGAAATTGCAATAAAATCTGCTAGTGATGTTTTCCTTTTCATATTGAAAATATTGTTGTTTTTGTTTCTTTGAAAAAAATTCGTTAGGGCAATTAATTGTTGCAAATTTTTAGACTGAACCAACGCTCAGGGGATGCCCCCTATAAATGCGTAAGCATTGTGTTGATTCGGAAGATGGGTGATAGTTAGTTGGAGGGTGGATAGATGGAGTAGTGTCGGTGAAGATTTGTTTTGAATTTGCACAGCTCAAAACTGCCGGGAAACACGCTCGCAGGGAGACTATTCCACAACTTAACCGCGCGACTAAAGTTGATTACGACACTTCAATAAACATAGTTTCAGAGTTGTTATATATTAGTACTTTTTTATATGGAAGGCAACAATAAAATGTTTAAAATAGTGTGAAATCTTAGGATAATATGATAATAGGACATGATAGCACACCTTGTGAATACCCTAATTATATCTGGAGCTTCTAATATGAACGTAGCCAAAGTTATGGCACAAAAATAAAAGACCATTTCATATAACTTATGTGGAGATTAAAAATTTTGAAGCAAAGATTTCAAGAAACTTGAATTCAAATTTATGCTGTAATTACTTATCGGCACAGAAATCATATATTTAAAGTGAAAATCTAAAAACTGTAATTAAATATTGAAATATTTAAAAACAATCTTCTAGTACTTGAAAAAGATACTCAAATGCTTAAAGAGAACACTCGAATATTTAAATTAAATGTTTGAATATATTATAACAATATTGAGTAATTAAACAAATGTTTAAAGGGAATGTGTGAATATTTGAATTCAGTATTAATAGAGATTGTGCGAATATTTAAATTGAATATTCAAACATTTAAAGAGAATGTTTATTTATTTAAATTAAGATTTTCTATATTTTAAGAGAATATTAATATTTTGCTTTCAGTTATATCTTTATTTGAACATATTTTACTATAAGTAATATTAAAATAAAATAGTCTTATATTCATTTATAATATTTTTAGTATATATCGTAATAAGCAAATATTATTTTCAAATCTTTTGTATATAATATATCAAAAATAAATAAAAACACATTTACAACGACACAAAATATGTGTCGTTTAGTATCAAAACGGCGTCTACTCCAAAAATTAAAACAATTCGACCAGTGATTGCATAATGTTTGGTGGATGAAAACACATGTAAATCATGTCATTTTATTTGTTTACACGATTCCATTTCGTCAAAAATTATATCAAAAAACCATATTTAGAAGCAAAACGATTTTATTCCAACGACTTGTTAGTAGCAAAACAGTTCTATTCCATATTTTCTAGCGAAACGCTTCTATTCCTTTGTGTTTATTTTTTTGCAGACCATGAGTAGCAAATTAAGTCTATTCCAAGTAATTGCACAAATTTTAATGTCATTCTCAATAGAGAATGGTATTACCTACTCAGTATTGTTAAAGTGATTGAGGTGCTGGGACGTACTTATTTTGAAAGGAAAGTTTAGTAAATAAATGTAAATTTTTATTAAATTGTTTTACAAAATCGTTCTATTTCTGTAATTTAGTGTCAAAACAGTTCTATTTAATTTTAATTTAAATATATTAATAGGCAAACATCATATGTTTTCGTACACTTTTCGATATTAATTTTAGAATAAGGGCAATGAAACGTATTTCTTTCAAATGGTACTGCACACTTAAATTTTTTTTTAGTTTTAAATTGATGACCTCTGACCCGAAATATTAACGATAAAGGTTAATATTAATTTTAGAAAGGAATCGCAGGGCTAAGAATAGGTGGAATTATGAATGGGGTATCTGATGAAAGGACTGGACGAAGAGGCTCGCACAACATGATTGGATTTTAGATTGGTGACCTTTGACCTAAAATATGAGCGTAAAAATAGCATTTTTTAAATAAAATCTAAATTATAAGAGATGGAAGAACATGATGTAGAGGGAATTTTAGACATTGAGAAGATGTGCATAAAATACTTGAGACTTTTTCGCCATCTCTTACGGACACCCTACAATAAGCATTTTTTTAGTGTAACATATGCAAGATTCGGGATAGTACTTTTCACAGATGGTAGGTTAAGAAATGCCCGTTATTTTGACATTAAAACCATAGCGATAATTTGAAAACTTAAATTTTCTTAGTGCAACGCGTTTTATTAAGACAAGGCCTAAGAATGAGAAAAAAATCTATTTATACTTCAAGTTTTTATTTGGCATGAAAATATCTCCGCTCTTTTCCATTCGATTTTCCTCAAATTTTTATTGAATTTTTAGTGCACTATAGAAAAATGGAAATATATCTACCATTACCTCACAAATTCTTTGTTACATATTGTTTGCAAAAAGTATCTAAAATATTCAATGTTTGCTCCAAAAATAAGTCAAAGTTGTTTTTGTTTGATTTTTTTTTTTTAAATTGCAGTATCTCACACTCTTTCATATGACATATCATTTATTCGCAAAAAATACTTAGTTTTGACTCAAAACTCAACAAACAGTCTCTATCATTAAAATCATTGGCATTGGTCTGAATTTTTTTGAAAAAATAAATTTTTCCTAAATGTTGTTTAAATAGTTTTATAAAGTAATACAGCTTCAAAAATAATTTTGAGGAAAACATTTCCTTAATATCTCTTACAAATCAAAAGCCATAAATAAATATATATTTTCATACCACGAAGAACGAAAGATGTCGTAAATTTTTTAGTGTTTGTCTTAAATGGAGGGCAAAAAATCATTTAGCATTCAAAAGGTGTTGTAGCACAAATGAGAAGAAACAAATTTGGAATGATGACCTATGATCCCAAATATGAGAGTTTAAAAAAAATTATTTTGCTTTCCGAAAAATGCCATGAGAGAAACCACAAAGTTTTTAAAAGAAACGTGAAGATGAAAACATAATTGGAGCATCTTATACATTTGACTCCTCTAAGAAACACTCCTCAAGGGTAATAACAGCTATGAACTGCTTCCGGCAATATTCTTCATTTATTGAGTTTTTTGTAGAGGTCCCCAAGAGACTGGCTGAAAAGGTGGATAAGTTTGGTAGAGATATTGGTAGGATTAATATTAGAGCCAGCTTATACCTTTTACTCCTCTCGATGTTAATTCGGAAGTGATATAAGCTCGCAGTTTTTCCAGTGAAGATACAGAAAGGCAAAGTCTGTGTTAAATTGTATCCTACAAAAATGGCAAACGAGTACAGTTATCAACGCTGTGCATTTTTAATGTATGTTTTCTGAATGCTGCGCTAAAATGCCTTCGTTTTTCGACCACAGGCGATACTAGTTTAATTAATTAAACTAAAACCATTGTGTTTATTTTATTGTGCTTTTTAATATATCTACGCTAATTAAACAGAATAATTTAATAATATAAAAAAACTGGTTTATTTTTATGCGAACTGTAAAGTGTATCAGATAGATCAGATAATAAACTGCATTTTAAATAAAAAAATGTAACTTACCAAATTATATGTCTCGCCCCTCAAAAAGAAGTCAGTGCTTTATAAAAACTAGATCCCTTGTTTGAAATTGGAAACGAGATTCTTACTTATAAAAACTTCGCTTTTACTTAATTTTTGAAACTTAACTAAAGCAGCTGCTGCCAAAGTATTAGAAAAAAGTTTACCTATGAGCAGAATTCACTAGATATCTAAATGCGCTGTCGAATAAAAATAGCTTTATGCACCAATTTAGTAAGACAACAGAAACAAAAATAACAAACAAACAGCATCACCAGATGCTTCCAAGTGAAAATAATCCCTAAAAACAATAGAAAATATCAATAAAATTATAAAGAATTTTTTAATAAAAAAATATCTGCAAACAGGATCAAAAGTATGGATAAAAAACTTAAAAACAGCATAAAAGAAAGTGAGCTAAATTGTACAGAAATATACAAAAATGTTTTTGCAGTAATTTGTATCCGTCGAGAAGGCAAATAAATGTGCCAAAAGTTGCTGGGCCGTTGTTACACATCAGCGAATTTACTACTGTAGCCGCCTAGCCTATAGGCAGCGAATTACTAACTGCTCAGCGGGCGTTTTACGCGTAACTCATAAATATTCTGACTTAAGTCCATTGCAGAGAACAGGGATAGAATATGGCGGCCGGAAGTTAAATTCGAACAAAAAGCCAATCTCCCATGAAGCTAATGTTCAGTGAAGGGTGATGAAGGACAAGCATCACATATTTCATTTCCTACACATTAACATAAGAGGGATTAAATCAATTTTTTGTGTTCTTTCTATTGTTTGTGTTGAAAAATGTGTGGGCACAAGAAATATCAAGAAGTTATGTGTGTGCGGAAAATCAAATAAAATATTCACACAAACTACGAACAAATCGATTTGGGCGCTTACTCGCGCACAGCTTGATAGCGTTACTGTTTTTGTGTGTGTGTGCTTTTGTGTATATATTTTTTTTTGTACAGGATTTGATAACAGTTTGAGATAGAGTGCCGGTTTCGTTTTATAAATTAATAAGAAAATAAAAATCGTGCAAAAAGGAGCACGTTTAAGACTGTCGGCGTTCACTTCTTTACGTTTATCGCAGCCATCGCGACTGCTCAGCCACAGGCGATTAGTCCTTTATAATACTTAATCCCTTGCACTTAGCATAAACATTTGATTAAGAGTATTTTTTATGTTTTGTTTTTCTCTATAGCTCATTGATACCTAAACATTTTCACTATTTTTTATGAATATTTTTAATGATGCCTAGAAAAAACTAAAAAAATTTCTTGCATACCGAAACCTTCAGAAGTTTAGCTTCTGTTAAGAAATCTTTATAATTGCGGGTGTATATATAAATATATATCTTTATCTATAAGTAATTCTGTACTTACCCTCTAAGAAATTCGAGCAGTATAACACTAGCGTTTTACTAGTACCGTTTCCACCAGTACTAGTGCTTTATTATACCCCTAACAATGCATTCTTCTGTAGAAAATTAACATTAAATTAACATTAAATTAAGTAGATCACCCTTGAACTATCGCTTTACTAGTGCTGTGGAAACCAATTCGGGAATATTTGCTCAAGTTTAGTACTGCTGCTTGGTCCTTTTTTAGCATACCTGCGATTTCCTCGTTTTAAAAGAAAGAGGCAAAAGTTTTATGTGTGTTTATTTATTTAACAAAAACCATTACATAAAATCCATTTCGTTTTAGTTAAATACCATATGTATGAAAATATTTAAAATAAAAAATATTTGAAAGAAAAACAAAGCACCAATTTATTTAAGGCTGGCTTGACTTTATCGTTGAATACTAAAAACAATTTTATCTACCATAAACCATAAATATAACTAAATTTATCTGCTATATATAAAAATATTTAAGCTCGCTTCAACCACATGGATCTATCCTTTCTCAGCGAAAAAAATAGTGTGAAAATATAATTAGACAAACTAAGCAAAATATTCAGTAGTTAAAGAGCGAAAATCTTATTATTATTTTGAGAATGACTAGTTGGCAAACAAAACTACAGTACCATTACGATTTTAGAGAATATTAATGGAATAAAGTATTTCTTTCAATTCCTTAAGATTTTTAGAGATTATTTAATTGGAGAATATTTCTTATAATTCATTAAGATTTTAAGAGAGTATTTAATTGGAGAACACGAAATACAACATTACCAATCGGTGCTTTTTAATAATAAGAACGATTAAGAGTAAGGGAAGTGCAGCCATAGCTTAAGGCTATGTTCAGTCTACACTTCCAATAGTTCGAAAAATCTATACAAGGATAAGGTATAATACAAGGTAAGGTTGGATAACAAAATACGTACATAAGGTAATTAATTTCATTCGGTAAGTTAACGTTCATTTCAGTAAATAAGATAATGTAAATCAGCAAGAACGGAGTATGAACGTTAGTGACGTCGACATAGCGTCCTCCTTGCACTAGTGCAAATTTTAGAGAATATTTTCTAGCTGCTGTAGTGCCCATATGACCTTGCCGAGCTCTTCCCGAGGATTGTTGCTGCTGCTTCGATAGCGTTTATCGAGTTCTTGGATGCGTTCTCTGGGTCTATAACGTCGCTGCTGCGGTGAAGACCCACGGTCTGTGCGATCCTGATTAGATGCCCGAGGAAGGCGATGTGCTGTTCAGAGCCTTTTGGAGTTTTGGCTCTCTGATCTTTTGGCAAAGTGTTGAAGCTGACACAAGGATATTTGTGCTGATGAAGAAGCGAATGATGGACGTCTCCACACGTTTTTCAGACTAACTTGGAAGTACATTTTCCGACGGTGTGGGATTTGGCAAATCAGTTAGAGCAGTACACATGCTTCCTTATAGTTTTCCTTCGCTGTAGGACTTCCATTCGTAAGAAGAGTTTGCAAAACCGTATCGCGTGGTATCGCATACATAGCTGGCCTCGATACAAGTGCCTAGGAATAAAAAAATTGTATAAGAATTTATATTATACAGAGTGAATAGTAGAGCATGAACTAATAAAAGTGAAAAATAGCTGCGAGGATGAAATGCAGTATGAGGGCTTACGGAGTATCAAAATCCGTACAGCATGAGAGAAAGCTTTAAAATGAAATATCTTAATTAGAAGGTAATATGCAGGGTTTTACTATGGGACGAGTAACGAGACCGTTCTGCAAGTTAATGTCACCTACTCGTACCCGCTTATCGTGTCCCAGATAGATTTTACCAATGCGGCCCAGCCAACACTCGGTGGGGGGAGCAATTCGTCTTTGGGAACAACAAAATCTTCCACGCAGATATTTCGTTCCGGGTGTATCCATTTATAGCATTAATGGAGCTCGCACAAATATTCTTCTATCCATCGTCTGCTAAAGTGATGGTTAAGAACCTTTATTTTTTCCAATCGGTTAATTAAGGACAAATTTTCTTTACTGAGTTCCTGAATGGAAATCAGTCGGGCACGATGAAGCACTTTTGCTTTACACGATTGTGTTTTCATTCAGTTTTATTCTTTCATCAGTTTTATTTTTTATATGGTTTTATTTATATTCCGTTTTTATTTCACCATTTTAAAATATTTTGGCTTCCGCAATTTTCACGTCACGTCAGCATGCGCACTTTCTTGAAGTTTATAACCTCAAAAGACTTAAGGCCTAAATTAAATAGACGAGTCGCTACGTAATGAGCGAAAACGAAAATGTTCGCTTATATGCAATTCAATTTTGCTGTTCAAAATAGACACGTCAACTCATCGAATCTGAACGAAACGGTTTGACAAAACATTTTGTTCGGTAGCTGAGCGTTTCTACTGACTGAACGAACGAAGAATTCATCGTTCGTTCAGGCAGTGGAAACAGTTTGGTGCGAACCAAGGTTCGGAACATTGGTTTTTTTAAAATGCTCGCGAACGCTATTCGTGCAGTGGAAACACTTTTTCAGCACGAACGAATGAAGATTTCGTCGTTCGCTCTGATCGGTCGGGGCTCGAACATTTTGGGCGAATCCGGTGTTTCTTTGTGAATAGAGTAAGGTCCCTTCGCCAAATAAGGCCCAAGCCTTAATAAGGCCCGATTTCTAATACGCACATTTATTGCATTCCCTGCAAAATGATTTTTTGCACGTTTAAACATGTTCATATCTGCATCACTATGCAAAAAATCTACTTCGATTGGGCATCTGTGCAGCGAGTGACAGTCGAACGAAGTCAGCGGTAGCGTCAACAACGTGGTTGATGTAATAATGTGCTCGCAGTAAAAGTCCGTTATTCTACGAATTAACTATTGCCTATGTCCAGCTTTGAATTAAAAATCAAGAGAGGTATTTTAACGAAAACAAAAAAGTTAATTGATCAAATCTAACTGTGGTGTATTCCGAGAAAAACTTGATTAATGAAATTATATTGAGAGCGCCTAAAAAGGCCCAAACATTTTTTTTCTTTCCGGCTTTCTTTTTTCGATATCATGTCCACACCTAAATCTACCTGGCAGAAAAAAACTACGAAAAAGATAGCCCTCAACTATAAAGGTCAGCAAATTACCAAAATTTTCTTTAAAAAGCCAGAGTAACTTTATTTTAATTTTCAAAGTGAACTTTTGGCAATAAAAGTATTTTTTCGAAAAAATTTTTATAAAAAAAAGCTATGAATAGCATTTATGTTTAGTATAAATGTAAACCAACATTTGTAATAACAATATGTGTTTTTATTTTATTATTTTCTGACTGTTTTGTTATGTTTCTAAAACCGTTATATATTGGGCCTTATTTAGACATGGTGGTCCTAATATGGCAAAAATCAGACCTTTTTAAAACCTTCTGAGCTGGATATATTTTTTACTTTTTCATGCTTTAGTTTTATGTTTCTGAAAAAAGAATTGAATAAACAAAAATACAAAATGCAAAAACAGGTTTTAAAAAACCCGTTTCTATTCTGTCTGGTAAAAACCGTTAGGTTGGCCTTATTTGGGTAACTTACCTTAGTAGATTTGTTTAAATCGTAGTTTATAATGTAGGAAAAAAAAAACAAAAAAGGAGCGAAATAAATTAAAAACTTAAGACAAAAGAACACTTTTATTTGTGTCAATTTTTTTTACTATTTAAGGCCCCTATTATGTAAAATAACTCAACTTAAGTTGACTAGATTCAACTAAATTTTTTTCATATAACGTATTACATTTATTTTAGTTGAACCATGTAGTTTGCCTTAATCTTTTAAGAATTTTCAAACAACATAGTTCAACTGGAATGTATGTAATAAATTATGAGAAAAAAAATTAGTTGAATCTAGTCAACTTAAGTTGAGTTGTAATACATAATAGGGGCCTAAGTTTTCAATATCGCAAACATTGAGTTTGAGTGTTTCCACTGCACGAACGAACAAGATGGCGACTTACCAACAATGGTCGCCACTTGTGTTCGTGCAGAGGAAACGGTTAAGCGAACGAAGAATTCATCGGTACGTTTTGTTCGCTATGAATTTTACGTTCGTTCGAGCAGTGGAAACGCTCGGTAAGAACAGAACTTTTAGCGTCTTAACTCGTCAACAACAGTTGTTCAGCTGTGCGACATTTTTTCACTCTTAGTTCACAAATGTTTATTTAATGATTAACAAAATTATAATTGCACACCAATTGATAACTAAAAGACCATCTCTCTGTTCGCTTTTGATCAGCTTTTTCAAACGAGTTGAGCAAATTATTTCCTTTTGGGTTAAATATCAAAACAGACAAAACGAGTGCTGACATTCTTCAAGTTGGAATCGTCTCGTTTCATTTATTTTGGTCAGGTCTTAAAGTGTACTAAATAGTATGCATACTCAACAATTGATTAGATAATCGAAAAATTTAATTTAATTTATGAATTTCATACAAATTTAATTTTTTTGTTTATAATATAAGTATGATTTGAAATTTATTTAACATGTTATACAAATTTTATAACGAAAACTTTGCTTTTTTGATAATAAATAATTAACTAAGCGATAAACAATGCACAATTTATTTTTTAATGCTGACAAAGATAACACATAAAAAAACTTGAAAAATGTTTTGAAGTTTCTCAGATGATAAAAATTAAATTCGTGTAAATATTCTCAAAACTTATAAATTAAATTGAAATTTTTCGATTATCTAATCAAAAACTCTTAAAATCAGTTTTATAGAGGAGTTAATTTTCTACAAAAATTTGTATTGCGCATTTTATAATAGTCAGTTATTGTCAAGTTTAAAATTCATAAACAAAAATGAAATATGTCTTAACATAATCAAACTTAAATCTTTAATATCATTCAAATGATGAGGCTTACGGAAAAAATATGGGAAACCTTTTTTGTAGAGCATTAAATTTCCTACAAAATTCTTGGAAAACATTTTTCTGTACAGTAAATTTATGATGAGGTATGAATTTTTTCTATTGCACTGAGAAAAAGAAAACTGCGATGCGGAGCATCTTCCTATTAAAATTAAGAGCTCATATTTGGTGAGAATTTTTTAAGGTGTCTTGCAATCCATTTTTCCGTGTCACTTGTAAAAAAAATAATTGATTTTTTTGGCCCACCCTAATGTATACAGAAATCAATGCAAGAGCTGCGCGAACATATCTGTCTCGCTTATAAACCTAGGGTTTCCGGCGTTCAGAAATCGATACGCAGTAAAATTGGTATATAGACAATTATATGCTTCATACGAAACTCTATCTCCATTTGCACTAGTTGCTGAGTATCTGGTGACAGAAATGGTACCTTTTTGGAAGTTTATTCGAATTGTTCTGAAGGGTATATAGGTTTACATTTAGTTTTGTGTGGGTGTTTGACAATTTTTCTTGAGCATGCTGTTTTTATATCTTGATTGTGTTAATTACATTTTGTAGCACTTTTTTATATCCAAGCTTTCGGTATTTTTCCAAACCATGTTGTATTGCAAGAACAAAATTTTGCATGATTTCGTTCAATAAGCTATACACTGTGTGCTATGTGTATGTTCTCCCCTTATTTCGAAACATATTTTTTTACTCTAAAAAAGTCCATATCTTTCACAAGAAGATATAAAAATTCTCAGCAACTATAAATGCAACTGTAATGTATACGATGGTTTCTTTTTTAAAATCACACTGTTATTTTTTTATCTATCTATATACTTTGAAAATCTATTTTTTCGTTTGTTTTGGTTGTGATCTCAAAGGACTTTGTTTACTAGGATGTTCAACTTTCACGGAATTTAGAAAGTAACAATAGATTTATTACTAAATAGGGATAAATTCTAGCGTTCGGACGTAACATTAGAATACATTTTTTCATAACTTTTGCATGTTTTTTTAACAGTTTTTCGATTAAGGTGTATCTGGTTAAAAAGCTCTTCATGAGTATAATTTATAAAAATTATAACATTCTGCATCTTTCCGCAGTTTACCTAAAATTTATTATTTTTTTCCTGTATTCGGAAGTTACTAAAAAGGGAAGTTTTTGTGAGACTGCCACTTAAACTTAGAATATTTCTGCGAAATGATAGATCGCACCTCGGAAGTCTAAACAAAAAAAAAAAAATTTCAAACTAAATAAGTTTAAAAAAAAGAACATCATCTCAAGTATCGTATTTTTATAGTCACAGTTAACAATTTTATCACACTTCACACATCTTTCCATTGTAGTTTAATTGGATAATTAGGTAGTTAATTTATTATAAAAAATTAGTATTAAAAAAACAAATTTATTGTATTGTATTATCCTTTCCTTGCCTCAACCATTTTTTCATTATCTATAGCCAATGTCTTCCATTTTTACTAAAAAAAAAAGTTTACGAAACGCTTACTAAACATTCACGAAAAAGAAAAACTACATTTTTGAAACAGTGCAGGCGATTTGATCATCATGGTAAATGATTTTATGTATATATCATTATGTATATAGCAAAATTAAAATGTTTTTCTTATATAATATAATAAAATAATACTGTTTTAATAAGTTTTAATTTTTTGTTAACGGTATATTTTTCTGTGGACTGCCCATATTATTTAGTTTTTTTACTAAAAAAGGAATATTTTATTCACATCATACTTTTTACTAACAGCTCAGTAATTTATTTGAATAAGAAGTTTTGTATTTTTTTTAAATTTATATAAAATATAAATTTATGTTGTTTATTCTGGTAAACTTTATTTACGTTTGTATTTTTATGTTTATAACAAAGTGAAATATTATTTGATATTTTCTAATATTTTAGATTTTCATTCTGAAATAAATGTTGACTTTTACTGAAATATTAATAATCCTAACTTTTTTATTAAATAAAATTATAATTTAATTTACACATTTAAAAATTTAGCAAATATATAAGATTCGTAAAGGTTTTGATTTTTGTATTAGAAAAATCGTTATATTATAATCGTTATTTTCTAATTCAGTTTTGGTTTTCAATCTGGATTAATTAGGTGATGTATATTTTTCAATCATGAAATTTACAAGTGTTTCCCCTACAAATACAAAATAGGATTTCAGAATTCAACTTTATCTTAAAATTATTGATGATTTTTTTTCCTTATATTTTTCTTTGCGCATTACATCTGTTTTGTAACCCTTGCCTGCATTAGTAATTATGATTTCGTCTTAGCGTTGTTTTGTAAACTTTTGAGTGTTTGTTAAGATTTTATGTATGAATAACGATTGCGTTTGGATTTCTATTTTAAAAGTTAGAAAAGAAAAACAAAATGAAGAGTTAATAACGGCCCCTGCTTTTAATACAGTTACTTGCCACTATATTAAAATTTTGGCATTTTGAAATCCCAAAAAACCCTGGTATACCGAGATCACGAATTTAAAATTCCAAAATTCCGCGATTCGCCAAAACCCTTCAGGATTGAAAGTCCTAGCACGCATGTATCAAATGCTCAAAATGTTTGGTATATATGCTATTAAAATAGTTATTAAACTAGTTAAAAATTATCTTCGGCTGGGCTGAATCTAAAATACCCCCACTTATATTCGGGTAAGTATATTCGAATTTTTAAAGATATTATTGTATTGATGTCGTCCCTTTGTATGGATGATTGGCGTGGTTTTCTTCCAACTTCTACAAATATCAAACTAAGGAAACATTTTAAATATTAAGTCTACGCATGTTATTTTGTGAATTATTTTTTGAGGAATTTATGAAGGTACTACTCCTGTGATGACGTCATTTAGTATTGGAGGTAGGCGAAGTTTTCATTTGATTGTGCCAAATTTCAAACTCAGAGCACATATTAAAAATCAAAATATATATCAAGAATTTTAAGCCATTATTCTATTTTTTTTATTTACAGATATTTACCGTTGCTAACCTTAACAAATTTATTAATAAAATTAGTAGTATTGATTGTTTAAAAATATAACTAATTCATGAATGGTTCTGATTGCAGGCGCTTATATTGCCAAGTATGGCGAGTACGTAATATGCGTTATCTAAGATTTTAAGAGAATTAAGAAATATTTTTATAAAACCAAACGGAAACAGCTGAAAACAAAATCAGCAAAAATTTAAAAACAACTTCAGTAAACATGTTTTGTTAGTGGAGACTTCTAGCAGGCTGTTGGACTCCATATAATAACATAAGCATAGAGACTAAAGTAAAGCATAAATACAACGACAAATATAAAATTATGAAAATGAGAAAAACTGAGAAATTGACACTTCAAATCTCATCGCCCCTGTGCACGGGTATCACAAAGATTTCTGATGCAGCCTATAGCCCGGCCGAAATTGCAATAAAATCAGCTAGTGGTTTTTTTCTTTTCATATTGAAAACTTTGTTGTTGTTGTTGTTTCTTTAGAAATATTCGTTAGAACAATTAATTGTTCTAACTTTGACCTTAAGCTCAATAAACGATTTTAAACTATAAAACGACTAGAATTTGTACTTAAAATCAAGTATGATTTGAACTATCAAACATTTAGAATTTGTATTTAAATCATATAAAGTCAACTTAATTTTTATAAAACTTTATTAATTCAATTAATTTTAAAAAAATAATGTAATTCAAACGTATTTACATTTTTTGTTATACTTATTACAGAAAAAATCAAAAATAAACCTGAAAATTGTGCGAAATTAATATAAAGTCGCTAAATCTTTTAAATTATAAAAATAATTGATTTTCTTCTGATTGAAAAAAAAGACTTTTAATTGTAATAAAAATCGTTTTTTATAAGAATTATGACCTCCATTGTTATTGATACCTTCTTTAGGACGCCTTGGCATTAAGTTTATCAAAGTATGAATATGCATGGGATCAATTTTCTTCCACTCTTCTTGAATTACCGTTTTCAGCTCCTTTAGGTCCTTAAATTGACGGTCATGATAGAAAACTTTGGCTGATAGTATGGACCATAAGTTTTTGATAGGGTTCAGGTCAAAGCCGGCCAATTGAGAGTTGGTATACCTCTAGACTCCAGGAACTCTGATGTTTTTCTAGAGCGGTGAATTTCTGCATTGTCCTGTTGAAAAATATATTCTGGAGTAGAAATATCTTCTCCTAAGAACACAGGAACCTCATTCGAAAGTTGTATTTAATACAGCGAGTCTATCTTGGTGCTAACGAGCAAATTGGAGTGGTTCCTTTATAGTCCATACTTCCCCAAACCATGAGTAAGTCTCCACCAAAGTTTCGGCGCTAACACTTAACTTTGGGAGCACCTTCGCAACGCCAATATATGTCTAAACCATCTGGTCTATCCAAATTGAACTTTTTTTCATCGGAAAATATGACCTACTTCCATTCTTCATCCCAAGACCTGTACTTTTTCGCAAATCGAAGTCTGACTATTTTGTGCCTTTGCAAAAGCGCCGGCTTACCACATTTTTTTCGCATGAGAGTCCCAAATCTCATTTTGGATTTTTTTGCAACGACGTATATCGACTTTCACGTCCATTTTACCAATTATTTTCTTTGCGCTTAAATTATCCTTAACAGCAAGTCTTTTAATTTCCCTTTTGGGACTTTCATTGATAAGTCGAGTTCTTTCTGATCGCTTAGCGGTCCCATATTGGTCAGTATTATTTATAAAATTGTCAATGACCCAACATGACCTTTTTAATAATCTCGCAAATTTGTGGTTGGAAATCCCTTGATCATGGTAAGCTTCGATTTTTTTCTTTTTCTTTTTCTGTCAATCATTTTCCAAGAGGCATTCTGTAAAAATATAATGTATTTTATTTGAAATCAAGGTTATTATTAAAAAAAATTCAAATAATATTGTGCTTACTCTTGCTTTCTTCTGCGTTCATTACAATTCAAATAAAATGCAAAATTGTGTAATGCCTTTATAAATATTTCGCTCTGAAAACAGCTAAAATTGTAGTTCCTTTCTTATGGCTTTCTTTACAATGAGTGTGGTCAGACGTGCGCCCCATTAATTTTATGGCCCTATTATGAGGTTAATAAATTTAGTAAAAGAACACACGGTTGCCTTTATAATTATTTCGCTAGGTGTATTTATCAATTTAATGTTTTTTAACTTTTAAACACATTTTTCATTATATATATATATATATATACTACTATATATATTCATTTCTATATATAGAAATGAAAGAAAAACCGATTTTACGGGATTGATTGTGCATTTAGATGAATGTCATTCTATTAATAGATCTATTAATAGTTACTTCTTTTGTAATTACATATACAGTTGTAAACATTTCCAGTCATATATGCAAGTATGATAAATATAAATAGTAGTAAATTGCACTTTTATGCAGCATGTGTTAATAAATTTTTTTGCTCAAGCGTTTTTAAGTTTTATTTCCGGGGATTTTTGGTATAATTTAGTTTCTAAGCCCACGTCATGCAAGATGATAGGAACTTACCAAATCTATTCCTGAAGTCCTTTCAATTAATGCATTTTTTTTAAGTTTTCCTCCAAAAAAATTTCTTGATGCGTTGCACATAAGTTGTAAATTATATCGAACTCCACCTACGATTGAACTTTTTTTTTTTAGTTTCACCGAAGCCATAAAAATTCTCTTTACCTATATTCATCGCATTTATTGTCAAAGCCTATTATTTTGATGTCAGTTTGTTTATTTGTTTCAAACTCATAACTGAAATTTATTAATATACACATGAGTTATTTTTATTGTCAGGCACATAAATCCTTGTAAGCCTTTTGCTTCCATTAGACAGCCCACACAAAACCATATAAATGTCAAAACTACTTAAAACGAAAATAACTTGCGCTGAATTTATTGCATTTTTTGGCGTTTTCCAAACAAATTGAAACGTGCTTTTTTTTTCTTGCTAAAATAAAAGGAAAGCTATGAACTATCCACAGTTTAAAGAGAAATGTTCGCATATGTTTTTTTTTTTGTCTCAGGTTACAAAATGAAAATTCTTGATGCACTAGTTTATTAACTCGTATTTATTTCATAATTATTTGTAGAAAGAACGCAAAATGGGATGTTATTAAGACAGTGAGAAATCGATCTTTTATTCGATATAATAATACAATAAAAATAATGCTGAAAATAGTTTAGTCTCTTAAATAGAGGTTTTAACATTTTCTCTACTGCAGCGAATGGCCACATTTTCAAATCAGCCGGCACGGAAACCTATAAATATGTCGACACAAACGTAAATATTTCATTCACTGTAATAGTGGAGAATGTGTTTCGGGTGTTTTTGTATATATTTGCTTGTAACTAGTTGTGACATGCGTTGTTTTTTATAGAGGCACAATAATGTCAAACAAATTTTGTCGCCATTAATAAAACTTAAACTAAACATAAACGTTTATTTGTTCGACACAAAACAAAATAAAAATGAACATCAAAATAGCACAGAATATAGAAGAAAAGGTTGACCAAAGCAAAATGCATGTTTAATCTTAATGATTTTGTAAAAAAAAAGAAGAAAAATAAGAAAAACAAAAGACAAACCATTAAGTCGCAAAATTAATCACACTCTTCGAAAAACATGAAGCAGCGGAAGTTTTGAAGGTATAACAGAAAAGAAAACATCAAATGCCACTAACAAAACAGCACTACAACAATAATTTAATTTAGTGTAACAAAGTTTGGAAGAAGAAAAACACGCACATTAAAACTTTTGAGCATTGACAACTTTTTTATGAAGTGCTTACAATGTCAAATGTCCTGGTCTAGATACATAAAATAGGGCCGCTGACGACGCCAACACATTCATAGTCTACAATAATTTTGTCTTATCTCGGATTTTTTTTAAAGTTTTTTTTGAATTTACTTATATACTTTACGTAGAAAAGAACATTTAATATAACTAAATTTAGAAATAAAGCTTAAATGATGAAGATGTATAGTTTTTTGAGATTTGTTTGTGGGCGTTAAAATTTTAATTACTTTTGTTTCGATTCGATCCGAAGAGTCTTTTAAGTCCGTTTGTTGCTGATTTATTTCTTCTATTATATTTGCAGTTCACTTTTTAGTGAAAAAATTAAATAAAATCATAAAAAGTTAATACTAACTTTGAATATTTGTTATCTTAGAAACTCAGTTCAACGTTTGAAACTGTTTCCTATAAAGATTCTGTAGTTATCCTACAAAACTTGTAATTGCAAATAAAGAGATTTTTAATTTAATTTATGGAAATTAAAAATTTTTAAGAATTTAGTATGTGAGAAGATATCAGCATATGAAATTTTTGTTGTTTTTAAGCAACATGTTTTTTTGTTGTTTTCCAAATATAAGATGTCGATCAGCAGATCCTTGCACTAGATACGGGTTCACACACCACATTTTGTAGCAAAACTTTATATGGAGGTTTTCAAAGTTGCCGATTTTGAATCTGATGTTAAATCGCTTAAATGCAAATATGGCAGCGAAAATTTTGAAATATTTTTTGATGTTACCGAAAAGTTAGTTAAAGTACTTGTTAAAATACAGCGACTCTGACACCCTCCAAATAGCGATTTTCTTGCAAACCAAAAAAAAAATATTAACTTAATGCCGCCATATTGGACCCGCCATTTTACATTTCAAAATTTCTTACATCAGTTTTGCTCTAGCTGCGCACGTTTTGTATACAATTTTTTTTTTTAAATTCCTAAAGAAAAAGTTCAGAAAATTGAAGATGTGACAGGGTAAAGTGCACCCCTAATGCCCTTTTTTATTAATAATTTTTCATGCCAGATCCGCAAATCGCACAGGCAACATCAATTTTCTTGCCTCCATACAAATCGACCCAGCCTAATATACATACATACATATATCACTGTTACTCATTTTACTCTCACTCACGTTAAATTACTGCTGCTCTGTGAAATCATTGTCTTATAAAAATGCTTATACTTCATTCAATGACAATGGTATCGAATGTTGTCGTACAGGTTTTTGATATTTAGTTTAGAATGAGGGCAATAAAACGTATGTCATTCAAATCATGTTAGATTTAAAATTTATAACCTCTGACCCGAAATATTAATTTTAATTAATTTAAGTAAGGATTCTCGGGGCTAGGAAAAGATAGAATGGTGAATGAGTTAGATGAAAGGTCTGGCTGCACAGTATGACTGCATTTTAGGATGGTGACCTTCGACCGAAAATATGAGCATTAAAAGAGCATTTATTAAATAAAAACTAAACAGTAAAATATGAAAAAACATGGTGAAGAGCGAATTTTAGACATTAATAAGATGTGCAAAAAATACTTCTGACATTTTTCTCCATATCTTGCGGATACCCTACAGTAAGCATTTTTTATGTTATAAGTGTGAATATATATTGTAAAGGTTAAATTTCTTACAAATAGTAAATTTTGAAAAATTTGCGTTATTTTGACATAAAAGTTATTGTGATATCTCGAAAGCTATAGATGTTCTCAGTACAACGTATTTTTGTATGAAAATTCGTTGGTTGAGCAAAAATAACGGTATACGAAAGCTTTTTGGATTATATTTTTAATAGATGGTATGTTATAAAATTCCCGTTATTTTGACATTAAAAATATTGAAGATAATTTTGCAACTTAAGATTTTCTAAGTACAACGCATTTTCTTAAGGCAAGGCCTCAGAATGAGAAATAATATATGTTTAAATTTCAAGTTTTTAATTGGCACGAAAATATCTCCGCTATTTCCCTCAAATTTTTTATATCGATATCCCTCAAATTTTCATAAGCTAAAACATAAATGAAATCACTATAGAAAAATAGAAATATATATACCGTTACCTCACAAATTCTTTGATATACATATATTGTTTTCAGAAAGCATCTACAAAATTAAATGTTCGCTTCAAGAATAAGTCAAAAGATGTTTTTGTTCTATTTTTAAATGTAGTTTCTCACATTCTTTCCTATGACATATGAAAAAAAAATTTAGCATTCAAATGAGAAGTAACAAATTTGGACAGGTGACCTATAATCCGAAATATGAGCGTTAAAAAATAAATTTTTCTTTCCGAAAGATGCTAAGCCATGGGAGAAACCATAAAGTTTTTAAAAGACTGGACCATCTTATGCATTATGCATTATGCTGTTTTCGGCAAATTTTCTTCATTTATTGAGTTTTCTTGTAGAGGTCCCAAAAATGCTGACTGAAAGGGGTCGATAAGTTTGGAAGAAATATTGGTAGGATTAATAATAGAGCCAGCTCATACATTCAACTCCTCTTGATGTTAATTCGGAAGGAATATAAACTCTGTTGGACAAATTTTTGTAAAGCACCTTTTTTAGTACAACTAAGGAATGACAAAGTTTGTGTTAGTTTTTATGCTATAATACTTAAGGGTTTATGTTTGTGTTTGCTTTCACTTACACAAACTTCACAGCTAAGAAATGGCAAACAAGTACTGTTATCTATGCTATGCATTTTTAATGTATGTATGTTTTCCGAATTCTACGCCACAATGCTTCAACATACGTTAAGTTAGTGTTAATTTTACAAACAGTTGGTCGATTTTCGACAACATTAATATTATTTTTCTTACTAGCTATCATTTGAAGGCAACTTGCTAAGTCGGTGACTTTTTGAAGTTGCTTTTGAGGCTAAAAAGCGTTATATTTTAACGAAGCTAGTCTCCTTTTAGATGAATACATTTAGTCAAGCGTTTTTGAAATTTTTTTATTTTTAACAAGCCTTTGTTTCAGTGATGTCCTCTTCATTCATGCCAAATCTCTTACCGCCAAGTCATTTAATCAGGTTTGAAAAGTGAAAATAGTAGAAAATAGGTGGCTCAATTTGCAGAATATAATAGTTGGGTTAGCAGTTCGTAGCCCAATTTATGGATTCTTTCCATGGCGACTACACACTCAAAGAAATCTGCTTCGCTCAAATTAAGAAACTGTAGCTGCAATTCATAGGCATAGGTTTTTCTTTATTCTATAGAAGTTTCTCCTTAATGGATGGAACTTTTACATGATTTAACGACCTCGCGTCTTGATATCGTTGCAACGTTATCAAAACAGCTTCTTAGTTTTGAAGACAAGTTTTTACTGGAATATAAGAGATGAAAGTAAAACTTCCAAAAATTGTATAAACGCAGAAATAATTTGAAGAAAAACTGCATTGATATAAAGTCCGCTTGCAACATTTTTAATGAAGATTTTTTAAATTTGGAGAAATATAAGTTAAAATACTTGGATATTTCATAGAAGTACATGTAAGTTTTTTTTTATGTGTACACCACAAGTGATTTCTTTTAAAGAGTCTTTTCTAATATTTCTAGAAAAAAATGCTTAAAAATTACTTGCAAAAATTTCTTATTTTCCGAGATAATGGTTCTCTTAGTTAAAAAAAAATAGACTGGTCATTTCAGCACTTGGAAGGACTTTGACTAAGCTTCTACTGATCAATTGTGTTGTGCGTGTTATTAAATGTTTGATCACAAATGACCGAGAGCTGGACCTACGTGTTTTATGCCGACTCCGAACGGCATATGTTCTCAACACGCTTTACATGGCAGCTTTTACTCTCTGAAGCTTGCCAGTGTCTACAGAGAGGTGACGATCGAACAGAAAACTTAATTAAATTGAAAAAACTTTCTGTCTGAGCTGGAATTGAACCCGGGCTACCGCGGTTCTTAAGCTTAGGTGCCACGCACTCTACCCATTAGGCTACGACCGCCACATTATCTCTTAGTTATAGCCGATGATTAATAAACAGTAGAAAAGTTCTTGTTTTAAGAAAAAATATTTCTCTTAGTTATAGCTGATGATTAATAAACGGTACTGAAATGTAATAAGATTTCAACACAATTGCGCTTAGTTTCTTCAATTTAGCGAAATAGTTCATAAATTATTAGATAATTTTCCTGAACTATTTCACACTTATGGTGTCTTTTTAACGAAAAATATGTTCTTCATTTTTAGAAAATCGGCAATGGCGCTAAATGAAGCCCGCTTTTCTAGATTTTCGTGAAATTTTCTTTCTGAGTGCAGATGTGTGTGCCGATGGGTTTTCATGATGAAAGATAACTTTTTCTACGACAAATGCGGTCGTTTGTACTTCAAACCAATGTCAAATCTGTCCAACAGCTGTGAATAGCATTCGCCGGTAATCGTTTTACCCTTTTTAAAGTAATCGATGTGAATGACTCGACATGCATAAAAAAAATGTCGCCATGACCTTGTTGACCAACATACCCACCATGGCCTTCTTTGGTGCACTTTAGCCCGGAGAAACTCACTGCTTAGAATGTTCCTTGGTCTCAGGTGTGTTGGGACATATTCATGTTTGGTTACGAAACGGCCCAAAATCTCCTTCGGATTGCGGTTGAACATCGCCAAACACTACTTTGAAGTGGTCGCCGTCTACGCTTATGGTCGAGTGTGAGCAACCGCGGCACCTATCGCTCGGATAGCTTTTTAATGTCCAAATTTTCATGCAAAATATTATGTACTCTCTTAGTTGAGATGCCTATAGTCTCAGTTACTTCACACACTTTCATTCTACGATCGTCCAATATCGTTCCATGGATTTTATCCACGAATTCTGGCGTGACAACCTCTTTTGGGCGACATTTAGAGTCACTTGTGTAGGTACGATGAAACGGATTACGAAAACCACTTCTTTGCCATTGAAATTGCTGGCGCAGAGCCTCCATAGTATTTTTCAAGCTTTTTCTTGGTTTCTTACTCAAAAAATAAAGCTTAATGAGTACTTGAAATTAACTTTTTTCCATTTTCTTCAAAAATCTCGAGGCTATGTGCTTTGAATTGCTGTCAAACACAAACCAAATGACGCATCTTGTATAAAATTTTACAGTTTTTGAACAGATGGGAATCAACTAACTAATAGTAATTGACAGAACCAGTGTTGCATTTACAGTTACTATGCGGGAAATTAAAAAAGTAAATGAATTTTCAAATTGCCTCGTAGAGACTCCTTAAATTGAAGCTCGAATGTACGGCATCCAATCCTAGGATTCCGGGATCCCGGGATCCCGGACTTTTCTTAGTCCTGACAGTCTCGGGATTGCAAGGCCTAAAATCAATCCTACAAAAAATTCAATGATACTACCTAAGAAAAAAATTTATGTGCTTTTTAAAAATTTTAAAATAAAAACATTTCTAAAACTGTCTGTACAGTGGTCAGTTATTGTCATTCAAATTGAAAATAACAACATGTTGTCATTATTTCTAACTTTGGCAATCTTGGAAAATTAAAAACAAATAAAATATTAAATGGAGCTAGCTATGCAGAAAATGTTTAAGAGTTTTATTAAGGTGATATTTCAGGTAATAAACTTTTGTGTCGCTATAAAAAGGACATAGTGAAAACCAAGCATTACCCAGTTTTTTAATATTTCTATGTGTTTGTTGTAATCTTTTTATTTCAAACAGAATTTAAAGCTCAAAAATAATAAATTTTGATAAAAATTGCCAGTTGCTTTTCAGATAGTGTAAATTTCTTTAAAAAATTTTGTTTTTGACCTTAAAATTTTGTTATGAAAACAAAACTTACAACAAGCACTAGTAATATAAAGTAATATAAATATTAAAAATACTAGTTAACAATTGTTACTTTGCCAGCATAGGGCTGTCAATTTAGTGTAAGCTTTTTGACAACAAATTCTATAGAAATAATGTCAGAAAACTCTCACTCAATTTAGAGTTGGCATTAAATCGGCTACTGGTAAGGCCCAATGTGTTATGGGCTACAACATGATACTTCTGTAGAAATACTGAAATGTGGTTTTAATAATAAAAGAATAAAAAAATTTTTAATCAGCAGTTAAAAAATATGACGTGATACTACCTTTAAAATACCGAAATGTGACCATAAAAATTAAAAAAACTAAACCTCCTTGAAGAAGCGGTACAAAATATCACAAAATTCTTACTTAGATATACTACAATTAGTATTTTAATATTATTTTTAATAACTAATAATTTTTGTTTACTAGCTGTACGAAATATGACGTGAAAAATATGAATGCATTTCCTTTCTTGAACTAACTTTACAAAATATTAAAAAATACTTACTTGGAAAGACTAAAAAGTGACCTTAATAAAAAAAAAATACCCCTCAAGAAAAACTTATAGTTAAAATACATGAAAAAACGGAACAATTTACAAGGAAACTCAAAAACCAGATCATCATAACAAAAGCAGACAAAGGTAATAAGACGGTCATAATGTACAAGGAAGATTATAAAAGAAAAATGGAAAAATTTCTCGAAGACAAAAAAAAAATACAAAATAATGAGAACTGACCCAACAACGAAACTCATAAAACTCAACAACAATATAGTAAATGAATTCTATAAGAAAGAATATATCGGATCATGGCAAAAAAATCAACTTTACTGCCCCGCGGCTCAAGCACCAAGGTTATATGGACTACCTAAGATGCATAAACGCGGATTACCTCTCAGACCAATATCATCTTCGACCAATGTTCCATGCTACAAACTAGCAAAACACATGGGAAATTTATTAAAAAATATAATATCAGACAATTACAACATAAAAAACTCGACACAACTTAAAGAAAGACTAAAAGACACTACTCTAGATGAACAAGATATATTAGTATCCTTTGATGTAATATCGCTTTTTACGAATATTCCCATATATCTGGCTATAAAAATAATAATGAGATAATGGAGCACAATAGAACAACACACAAAAATTCCTAGAAAACTATTTTTACAAATTTTGGACTTCTGCCTCAACAAAAATAACTATTTTAGATATGAAAACAAAATATTCAACCAGACGTTTGGAATGCCTATGGGCAACCCACTTTCTCCAACAATTGCAGACATAATTTCAGATCACCTACTTAACTACACAATTGAAGAACTAAATAAAAAAGACATACATTTTAAATTTTTAACAAAATATGTGGATGACATTTTTGCAATAATAAGGAAAAAGGACAAAGAAATCATATTAAACACACTGAATCAATACCATCAAAAACTACAATTCACAAAAGAGATCGAAAACAATAAAAGCATACCATACTTGGACATAAGAATTTATAGACACAACAATAAAATAGAGTTTAACTGGTTCTCAAAACCATCTTCTTCTGGAAGAATGATGAATTTTTTATCGACGCAGCCAACAGCACAAAAATTCAACATGGCAAACAATTTTATAAGAAAAGTATTGACCAAAAGCGACGAACAATTCAAAAACGACAACATCAACAGAATCAAAAATATACTTAAATCTAATAATTACCCGACGAAAATAATAAACGATCTTGTTAAGAAAAATCTGGGACGCACAAATGCCCACAAAAATAACAAAATAACAGAGTAGGTGAAGATGGCAACCCTAAGAAGAAAACATTTTTTGGTATCACATATATTCCCAACTTAACCGACAGCAGAAATCTACATAGGACAATAAACAACAAAAACGACATATCATTCGCTCTCAAACCACACAAAACTTTAAAAAATATATTTACAAATACAAAAACACGCATAGAAAAAGAACAGCAGCAAGACGTTGTGTATGAAATTGGATGCAATGGAAAAGAAGGAGAGGATTGCAAACTAATCTACATAGGGACCACGAAGAGAGCGTTAGGAGTTAGACTAAGAGCCTGAACAGAATCAAAAATCGTTGCGACCGTCGATTGAAATAGCATAGATTCTAACCGCTTAATTTTGTATAACGAAAATGCACACCAACGACGGGCAAGACACGAGAAGCAATACTTTTTCTATGCGAAATTCTATTGCTTCTCGTGTCTTGCTTGTCGTTGGTGTTCATTTTCGTTATACAAAATAAAGCAGTAAGTCTGCGATTTATCGTTGCAGAAAACGAGCTGCGTATTTTGCATGTATTTTCTAACAACAACGAATCGTCGATCGCAACGATTTTTGATTCTGTTCAGGCTCTAAATGAACACAAAGCAGACACAAAGAAGTAAAATATAAGGAAGTGGTGTAATAGCAGAAAAGTGTGGTATTTTCTATATTGGTGTTGGTTCGCACAAATACAGAAACAATCACAAAGGGC
Source organism: Dichetophora obliterata (assembly GCA_963920525.1). NCBI lineage: Eukaryota > Metazoa > Arthropoda > Insecta > Diptera > Sciomyzidae > Dichetophora > Dichetophora obliterata. The sequence goes on along the minus strand of OY986437.1, from coordinate 220,633,162 downwards.
CGTATTCGGTTGTATCGTAAAAGAAGGCCCAAACTGTTAAAGTTTGTTCTAATGCATTAAAATTTTAGAAACATTTCAAGAATAGCAACAACTCTAATTATTTAAAAAATTTTTGATCGCTCGCAATTTGCTTAGAAGTTATAGGCATCCAACGTTGGAAAAAGTGGACTAAAAATTTAGCTGATTTTTTAAGTTATCCAACAAAACTAAACTTTATGGGTATCAAAAGAGAGATAATACAAGTATCTATTCAACAAGATATCAAACATAAAAATACATGCATTTAAGATACAACCCTTTTTTTACTTAAAATCGCGAGGTTTTTCCAAATTTAATAAAAAAAAAATAAAGGTATCAAAAGGAGGCCTTCGGATGCTGCTTAGGGTTTACAAACCTCAGTAAGTACCACACAGGCTTCTCTGTCTACAGCCGTTCTGAATGTAGTTATCTTTTTAATAATTCTCTTTTTAGTGTATTGCTTTCGTAAAAGAGAAACCACTAGTCTTTCAGACAAATTCTAATTATAAAAAATTATATCTTAATGAATTCTTATGGAATTCTAAATTTGACACATCGTTGAATAGATACGCATATTACCTTTGTTTTAATACCCATAAAACTTAGTTTTGTTGAAAAACTAGAAAAACTGCAAGATTTTTAGGTAATTTTTTTATATTTGAAGGCCTATAAATTCTAAACTTCAACTTTAATTACAAATTAAATTAGGTTAATTTTTTAAAATCCTTATTTTTTTGGGTGTTTCTGCCTAGTTGTTGTGTAAAAATCAGAAAAATTTAACAAACAGGTACTAAATCTGATTCACTATGCTGAAAACAAGAGCGCCCCAAACATGTATTCAACTGCGAAAAATGACTGCGCCCCTGAAGCAGTGTTTGTGTTTTGACAGATGTGGTTTGATCAAACTGGCGGAAAATCGACGGGGTCTAAATTGCATTTTTAAACCATTTTTAATAAGAAATATATACATTTCTAACACAAATAAGTTAAAAAATATCGTTAGAAACTAAATAAAGCACTTTTGTTAAAAGAATTTAAACCGTATGGACATATTTACCTGTGGAACAAATGCGCATTGTTTTGAAGTTTTCTGGAACTTTTACAATTCTTAACCGCACAACTCATATTGCATTTGTTTTAGTGGTTTTTTCTTTAATTTTGTTGCTTTTTAAGCAGTGAAAAATGCTTAAAATTGAATTATTTTCAACTATTTTGCTGAGGAGTCTTCCAATCAGATGCCAGGGTTCTCAAAAATGTCAAAAAACACACTCTTTCTCGCTCGCACAATTTACGAATGGTGCGACAGTTCACGTACAGTGTATGTGTAAGCAACACCATTTCCTTATATTTTACTTCTTTGAGCAGACATAAGAAATGAAAAAACGACAACAGCGCTAGCGCAACATATTTTAGAGACTGGTCACACAGCTGACTTTGTTGATACGAAAATAATAGACAAAGAGAGAAGAGAAACGAGACGATATATTTTGGAAAGTTTGCACATTCAAAACAAAGCGACAATAACAATGAACACAAAAGAAGACAGAGACAACATTAGCTCCAACTACAGCATTTCCTTAAGGAAGGCCTAATATTAATTAAAAAAACTTCACATGTATAAATCAGTTTGTTTAAAAAATTTTTCCTGTCAGTTGTTGTTTATTGACACGGAGGTTACACGAGACAGTACTGTTAAGACAGTCGCAACACATTCACAAATTTTTACCTACACACACTAACTTTTGCTATTCTCTGCTTTACTGTTTTAAGTTTTTTGTGGACATTTGGCGGGACAGTAGCTAGGAGAGTAGAATGATATTTAGCATATCAAGTGACAGAATACGTGAAAATTTAATAGAATTAATGGAAAATTTGCAATACTTTGGCGTACTCGTAGTTTTAACAAAAATTTTCTTCATAAAATAGAAATTTTTTACTATTTTGTCTACTGTCTTGCCAACTGTCTTACCAACTGTCTGTTCTCTTTTTCACAGACTCAAAGTTTGACAATTAAAACGTATTTTTCACTGTCTTAGCAGTACTGTCTCGTGTAACCCCCGTGTGAGTTTAAATGTTGATCGCTTTTCAGTGCTTGTTATATTGTTCAAAAGATAAATTTAAATTGCTATGTGAAATTAAGTAAATGTAAGAATTTTAATTTGACTTTTTGTTATTATATGTTTAAAATTAGTTTTTTATAGTTTTTAATAAATTGACATCCCCTGAAGATGTAGGAAACTACCTACAAAATGTTGGGAAAAACAATGGAAAATTTTTTTTAATATTTATCATTTAAAAACATATTGACCAAAACAGCCCAAACACGAAAAGATATCGAAAAAAAATTATATAAACAAGCTGCACAAAATATCTCAAAATTTCTACTTACAGCACCCTATTCTGGCAAAGTATCAATTTTTACCCAGTATTTTTAATATTTCTATGTGTTTTTTGTCATTTTTTGCCTTCAAAACAATATTTGAAGCTCAAAAACATAATTTTTTAGTGAAATTGTGACTATCTGAAAAGCTATCAAAAATTGTGACTATCTGATCATTTTTATCAAAATTTATTATTTTTAAGCTTCAAATTTTGTGTTGAAATCAAAAAATTACAAAAACACATAGCAATAATAAAAAAACTGGGTAACAATTGATACTTTGCCAGAATAGGGCTGTTAGAAATACTAAAATTAATAAACAATTTATTTTTTTTTTCAATAATTTTATGAACCTTCTGAATGATCTCATTTAATTAATTTCTTTTAAAGAATTGATCTTTGTTTTTCAGAAATAAACAGTAAATACTATCCAGACATTTAATTGAAACTGTGTTTTTTTAGTACTTTAAAATCTTCTGCAATGTTTTGTGTTCTAAGACAAGGCATAACTACTGTGGAACTTGATATAACGTCTTCTAAAAAATTCGTTCTCTATGGTTTTTCAACCGGGACTAGTCCCGGGATCTCGGGACTGTGTTTTTTAAATCCCAAATTCCTGGGATTGCCGAAGCCTACCGAAATTGGACGCCCTAATCGAATGTAGTTGCATTTACGATGCATGATTTATTGAAATTCAAGTTCGAGCAGTTTTTTCCAGCGCCGTAGATAGGTATTTTATAAAGGAGCGGGGGATTTACTAAAGCAAATAAATATTTGTTTTTTTTCGTTACATATGGATTTCTGAAGGCATAAAATCTTTCCAAATTTCTTAACTGATTTCAACAGTGGAAGCGAAAAGAGTTTATGAGGTTTTATTTATTTCAATTCTAAGCATACAAAATTAATTCTATAGCTCGTTTTTGAGCAAGACGACGAGTATTTATTTTGGTAAAGCAACGAAAAGAGATATTCTAAAAAGATAAACATATTGAATTATAGTTGTAGATACGAAGACAATTGTGTAGAGCGCGAAGCCAATTTGTCGACAACAGTTTCCTTGTTCACAGAAATATCCTTATGAGTATTGAATAGCGCTAAAGCAGTAAAACGTTCCGTTCCAGTATCATTTCGAAAACAATTTTTCAAACACTTTAATGTACAACAAAAGGAACGTTCACTGGAAGCTGTACAAATGGGCAAAGTAACAATTATTTTCAGAATTTTGTAAAATTGCGGAAACATTCATTTCTGATAGCTACATTTGTCTCCGCTAAAGAATTTAAATGTTTCAAGAGCTATTCTACAACCCTTATTTCTATTGTTGGTCTCTTTTTATTAAGTTTTCTTTAATTTAAGTCCGGTTCCCAACTTTTCTATATCTATTTTTTTTGATACAAGACAAGACAAGATAATTATTAAAACTTATTGTTAGATAATTAAAAAGTGATATACATATGAAAAAATTACTTTACTTAATTTGAATTACCTTTTTACAGTAATTGATATGATGACATAAAGTTGCTTGGCTTTTTTCTGTATTTTGATTTTTTAATAAATAATTTTTTAAGGATTATAAAAAATATTGGTAAAAAAATTTTTAAATGTGTAATTAAAAAATGTAATTTCCTTAACTTAGATTCTAAATATTAATAAATTCTTCTTAAGTTTTGAAAACTGTCCATTGTTATGACATTAAACTTTTGGCTATATCTCGAAAACTATAGATTTTCTCAGTACAAAGTATTTTTTTATGAAAAGTCGTTAATTAATAAAAAAACGTTAAATGAAAGATTTTTCGAAAATATTTTGTACGTATGTCTTAAATATTGAAAATTTCCGTTATTATGACATCAAAATTAATGCGATGTCTTGAAAACTACAGATTTTCTCAATATAACACATTTTCTTTAGAAATAGAATGCGAAAAACCCGATTGAAATTTCAATTTTGTAATTTTCAAGCTAACATCCCGGCCATTTTCCAATCGTTGTTATATAAATTTTTTTTTTGTTTGAAAGGTCAATTAAGTGAATTTTGACAGATGAGAAAACTCTAACCGTTATTTCGTCTATTCAATGTTTTGTATTGTTTTCACAAAACCTTTAAAATATTCAATTTGTGTTCAAAAAATAGGAAGAAAGTTATTTTTGTTGTAATTTTTTTCAATTTCCATTTTCCCCTCCCTTCATAGTACGTTTAATTTTTCTGAAAAAATTACTTAATTTTGACACAAAATTAACAAACAGTTTTTATCATTTAAAATCATGAGCTACCACCCCCTATTATTTTTTGTAAAAAATTTTATTTTTTCTAAATGTTATTATATTTTTTACAATATTCTATAGCTAAAAATAATTTCTGTAAAAAAATTTCAATTGTTTCAAACCACATTATCAAATTTTAGTCTTATGTTACGTTAACATTGGGTCAAATGACTCATTTCAGCCCATTTATCTAAATGAGAAACGAAGTCATATAATTTCCCATACAAATTCTCATTTGCAATTAAACTCATTGAAAACAATTGAATGGGATTGATTGGATAAGTTCTTAAAACTTATTACAAACTATTTCGAACACATTCAGTGAGAATGTATTCATATAGTAATTTTATGCACGTGTATCATCATCATTATCAACCAGTAAAAACAAAACAAAACAAAGAACCAGTTGTCAAACGAAATGAGTCATTCAAAGTACTTTTAGCATCTTTAAATGCATCTTTAAATGTTTCTTTATCGTTCTTCTATAAATCGCAACTGACAAATGTACCAATCAAATGCACTTTTACGTTAAGTTAATATTTTCACGAACAAGTTAGCAACGCTCATTATCATTTTAATTTCATAACTGGGCTCAAAATAATTTTGTTCAATTTATATGAATATGTTCTGCAAACGTTAGTACGTTAGCAACAATACAAAGGCAAAAAAAAAGTGAAACATTTATATTGCATTCTATTTAACTTAATATCTAACCAACCTTCTCATATACAATTTTCAATTAATCTTTATGTTTTGGCAAATTTAAATAATTTAAAAAATTTAAATAAAAGTTTTTATTCAATACACAAAATATTATGGATTTCTAAGGGGTGAGTGGGTTTAAACTCCCCTTACCTACAGCGTTGGAAGTTGCAAGGAAAATAGAAGGGTTGTGAGAGATAAGAAATTGGAATCCCTTTCTAAAAATGTATTGTATCAAGTGTAAGTTTTTAGAACTTGTAAGCATTCAGTAAAAAAGTGCCTATAAGGTTTTTAAGAAAATTTTGCACAACTTTACAACGAACTGATGAATTCCTGACGATTTACCCATCAAAAGTAAGGTCCACAGCCGGTTCTCCACCCCTACGCTCTTCAAACGTTATCAATTAACAAAATTAGCTCCAAAAACAATTTAAGTGCCCAGAAGAGCAACAAAAGAATATTGTTCTGCTATTAAGGGAAGAAAAGTGGGATGAATAAAAGTTGTGATTTTCTATAAAAAGACATAGTTTTAAGCAAATAAGCAAATTAAATAAAATATTTATGAATTAAAATCGACATAGAGTGCTTTTACATTAATTCCATTAAGAAAACAGTAAATTTCAAGCATTTAAAGTGACTTGCTTCCGAGACCTGCTTAGGTAAAGTATTTTAACTAGTTTTTCTTTTTCGCTGACAATATTTCAACAAAATCAATTTCTTACTTGCTTATTTGCCAGCTCACACCCTACAGGCAATCCATAGATACTTTCTTAATCCAATACAGACAGACAACAATGTCGACACATGCATGTACAAACCCTCAAACCCTTAAAGGCACCCACACAAACACCCACAATACCACGTGCATAACGTTGTAGAAAATTCCCTTAAGTAGATTGCGTTGGCAACAATTTTTCGCCCATTATTCTTAAACCTAAACCGATCCCTGAACACCCACAACAGATGACAGTAGAAGAGGGAAGCACAAAAAGAAAACAAAAAAAAAACCCATTGATTGTTGGCATAGAAATTTGTGTTGGGAAAATTCTTGCTGTGCTTGTTTTTACTATATATATATTTCAAGAAAATGTCTGAAATCAGCAACATAATGAAGCCGGCAAGCAGAAAAATCGTTGCCGACAAGTATTTTTCCATCGGCAGTAATTAAGCCACTGTTGTTGTTGGTGCTCCAAAAGTAATGTTTTTGCTATTCTTTGTGCGAACTTAAGAAACATTAAAACCACTCCATTATACGTAAGGTTAGATAAATATTTAGCAGCTTACATTTTAGCACCAACCTGAATGTGTTCTTAGCTGTTTTTTGCATTTATAGGAAAAAAAATAAAAATAAATAAGCAAAACACCACAAACAAAATGATGTGTCAAAAAATTTGTTTCATTACAAAGTGTCAAAAAAGAAAGAAGGGATGTACTTATAAAATTAAAAATGCCTAAAAGGGGATGCAATCACGGGACCCAGGCTCTCCAAATTTTTTTGCCACGACAGTCCTGGGACATAAAAAATTTATCAAGTCCCTGAATTCAAGTCTTCAGAAACTTTGAATAAACACACTTTCAATTTGCGAAAAGTTGAAGTATAAAGACATATTTAGACCAGCTAAAAGACATATTTTTTAATTAATTAGACCATTTTCTTATTTTAGTTTTAAGTTTTTACTTAGCAGATACTGAACTTAACGATCTTATACCTGCATTTATCCTTGTTTTTGTTATTTATAGGACTTATAAAAATTACATTAAATTATTTGTCATACCTGTTTTACTGCTTTATTTTGTTTATCGAAAACCAACGGCAAGCAAGACACGAGATGCAATACTTTTTTCTATACAAAATTATATTGCTTCTGGTGTCTTGCTTGTCGTGTCTTGCTTGTTGTGTCTTGCTTGTCGTTGGTTTGCCTTTTCGATATACACAGTGATTCGGTTAATCTCGGTTTTTCCCAATGCTCAAAGTCTCGAAATTGCCAAACCGACTAAAAATTGCATGTCCTAATGACCACCCACAATCATGGTTGGTGAAAATTATCAACATAAGCCCAAAGGTGTGCAACAGAAAATTGCTAAAAATTAATTAAAGTTCCTTCCTGAAAGCGGCCATGTGTAAAGAAATGATCAAGGTTTACAAAATGTTTTGCTGTTCTACTAATACACTGACAGCTGTCAAGGCTTATGTACAAAAATTTAGAAATGTGTCAACATTTTCATTGGAACTGATATTGTTTTTGTGATGAATTGTTTAAAATTTAGCCAAAATGGTTGACCACAAAAGTTGTGTTTATCTCAAAAATGCTGACATTGCAACTATGATGAAGAAAAGCCTTAGAAACAAAACAAAATAACACAAAAATCAATTTAAAAATAAAACAAAATAAAAAAAAAATTATAAATGATTCATTTCATCCCTTGGCCAAGAATCTTGACCAATTTTCTAAGAAACAGATGTTGGTTAAAAAATTTTTTATTCACTTGAAAGCACGTCATCAAGAAGATATTTTGGAAAATCTCAAACATCTTTACATATTATTTTACAAATCTTTGTTAAACTTTTCACCACTCTTGGCAAGGCTGATCAAAGTTTTGTTTGTTGTTTTTTTTTTCATTTTTAATCGTTTTAAACAATGATTCAGCGTTTTTGTAAGCTGACCTGGCAGCAAGTTTATTTAACACTGATTTGAATAATTTAATTAATTGAAGTGACCTGGCAAGGTTGCAAGGTTGGGTCAAGGATATTGTTACTGCTTGTTGCTAGCAGTTCAGTGAATGTTAAACATATTTTATAGCAGCCGGTGCTAAAGTCGTTGTGTCTGTGAAAATAGCAAAGATTTTGAGCAAGTTTTTATTTTATTTAAATATCTGGCAGTCAAGAATTTAAGATTTTCTTCAAAGTAGTTGTATCAATGTTTGACATTACTATAATTGATTTATTATTTTGATATTTACTTTATTTTTCAAACAGTTGCGATAGTTGAAGCACACTTGTGTGGCCGACATGTATGGTAGAATTGAAACCTGTAGAAAACTGTATAATTTTAATACATCCACTTTTTCATAAAACATCGTTACCTACGAATGAGAAAAAATCGGCTTGAAAATCTACATTTTCGATGTAAATATATCCACTGCTTTTAAATATATTTAAATTTAAATATTTTTGTTCAAAAGTCCAATCAAAGGACTAAACAAAAATAGTTTGAACTAGTACCGTTTGTTCAGTGTATATTTTTTAAAAAAATGTTCAAACTATTGAATTTTTTAAAAAAAACTTGACTCAAAAGCTGCTTTTGTGACAAAAATAAAAACAAGCGAAAATTGCATTTCTGACTACCTTTCATATGACATAATACTAATTTGAAAAAATTCTTCTAGTTTTGTGCAAAAGTTGTTAAATTGTTTTTGTCATCAGAACATCAAGGGCTCTTATGAAAGTTCAAGTCTAAAATTTAATTTATGTTAAAAAATTACGCTCATATGTCTTTCCAATCAAAAATTATGGCTAAAAATAAATTTTTTCATACCATCGACTATCTGTGTTATATTGATAAAACTTATTTTCTGTTTGTCTGCTTGTTTGTTTGCTTGTTCGTTTGATTGTTTATCCTTAATGCAAATCCAAACGGGTGTTTAGATTTCATCCGTGTTTATCCTAGTGTAGGTGTATGCATACTTGGTTTTAAATACGCCTCTTGTTATTAAGCTACTCTCTACCATCGGAATTTTTTCCTATTTAATTAAAAAAAATGTCTGATATTTTGACACCAAAAACATTCACATATCTTCAAAATTTTTAGTACGACTTCTATATAAGACATCGTTTCCTAAGAATGAGAAAAAAAACTTCCAAATCGAAGCTTTGACCATACATTTGTTTAATTTCACCGATTGGTTTTCACAAATTTTCATAAAAATAGACTCTAAATTTGTCCGACAGTTCAACAGATACTGGGAACGTTTAAAATTTATTTGAAATTGGTGTGTGTTTGAACTTAGCGGTGGTTTGTTTGTATATGTTTGATTTGTTTTTAATGTCTTTTTGCGTTTCATCGAGTTTGAAATCACAACTATGCTAAACAAGTTTCACTGCAAAAATAAATTGTCACACACATTGACTGAAACAACTATCTTTTCCATAATAAGGAATTTTGCCTATAGCTCGCACCACTGTGCAAGCATAATAAGTCATATAATCATTTTAATTTTTATTATTATTTTAACTAATCAAGCCTTTGTTTTGCAACAAATTAATTGAAAAACTATTTCATAAAAATTATAAGCAAACGTAATACCATCAACTTTGATGAAGGAAACCTAATTCTTCAGCTGACATTTTAACCCAGTTGCTTTGTTACAAATTATAATTTAATATCGAAGAAAGCCTTTGATTAAATGTAACCACAAAACAGGAAGCCACAGTACACAACGTCTCAGGTAACCGGATGGCAAACCTGTAAAGCTTATCTAAATTAAATACAAAACTTGGCACAAATTGGCGAATAACATGCAAAATTTAAGTCGCCCCATTTTTCTTTCATACCTATTGTTATTTTATTGCCTCTGCACAAAAGCAAACGAAAAATAAATTGCTAGAAATATGCCCAAAAATATACAGTAAAGGTTTATAACTTTAATAACACTCAATTTTAGCCATCATAAATACTTTATTCGAAGCAAGAAAACAGCCTAAAGCAAAATAAATAATGCTAAACAAAATTATACAAAAAAAAAAAAAACGGCGTCAAAATAAGTAAAAGTGCTAACAAAATAAATCAATAATAATAAAATTAAAAAAGTATACCAATAAAATGTTGCATGCTTTTAGGCACTTTAGCTTCTAAGCTACAAATGTATCAAAACCATTTGTGAAAAATTAAAAAATTTTACGATGAGTCTATGTGGCTCGAGTGTATGTATGTTTGTGTACTAAGCATTTTTTCACAATGTATTTATGCTATGTATTTATTTCAAGCATGTTAAAAAAACAGCCTGCAGCTCAAATAACAATAACATTCAAATTTATTAATAAGCGCGTCATTTTAACAAATCTTATTTATGTTCAAATTAATTTGCTCTCGTGTATTTTTGCCATTCAAAAGTAAAAGACAACAAGAAAAATAAAAAAGAAAATAAAAGGAAACAAGAGACTTCAAAAAGCATGAAATAAATTTAATTCGGGGTTGTGTTTATAAAAACCATATGCAACATAAAATGTAGGCATATGATTTATGTTGTAAATAAAAATTGTGTATTTTTTTCATTTTTATCTATGCGCCAGTAACTTGAAATAAATTAACGACCTTTTTACCCAATTTATGAAATTGCAAAGATAAGAAAGGAAAAGAAAATATATTATCACGAATCACACAATAAAGTTATTTAGTGCGCAAACTTTTTAGTTAAGTAAACGTGAATTGTTCAAAACCCACTGAACGGCAGTATTTAATGTTTTACAGAATTGCGTATTTTGATCAACAGATTTTAGTAGAGGATGGTAAAAGAAGTGCATATACTTTTTTTAAGTTAATATTTCAGCAATACTTAATATAAGTTTTAAATTTGCACTAAATTTAGCAATTTACTAACATAAATAAGAACAAACTACAGAGTCCGCCAAATAACTTTTTTTTTGAAAATTGTATAAAAAAACTACTAGATATTTTCTCAAAATTCTTTTTTATTTGAAAGTACAATCCTTCCGGTTAATAATGGAAAATAATTCCATACAAATGGCTGCCTCGGTTGGCCATGCAGTAGCCTACACGATCGGTCCAATTTTTAAGCACATTATCGATTGTGTGCAGCTGTATTTCACCAATGGCTTCACGAATATTGTCCTTTAAAGCGTCAATTGTCTCTGGCTTGTCGGCGTAACACTTATCTTTGAGGGCACCCCACAAATATAGTCCAACGGTGTCAAATCGCAGCTACGAAGTGGCCAAACGACATCAGCTCTGCGGCTGATAATGCGATCTTCAAAAACAGGGCGCAAAACATCGAGTGTAGCTTCGGCTGTGTGGCACGTTGCCCGTCCTATTGAAACCAAATGTTGCCAATATCCTCCTCTTCAATTTTCGTGAACAAAAATTCGTTCAACATATCCCGATAACGATCGCTATTGACTGTAACGGCCACTCCTTGCTCATTTTCGAAGAAAAATGGCCCAATTATGCCTCTGGACCAAAATCCGCACCAAACAGTGACTCGTTTTGGGTGCAGCGGCTTTTCAATGTATGCGTGCGGGTTTTCTGTGCCCCAAATCCGACAATTTTGCTTGTTAACATACCCGCCAAGATCAAAATGAGCTTCATCTGAAAAGATGATTTTTTTGGCAAAATCGGCATCTTCTATAAGTCGATCGCAGGCCCACTTCTCAGCGTTGTTCAAACGTATACACAACCATATTCGTTTAGCGAAAGGATAAAACTAATTATCTGTCAAATCAGTCATGCGCTAAGTGTTACCATTCACGAGATAAGCACTATTTGAAAAAAAAAAACGTTAGATGGCGGTCCCTGTACAAAGAAACTTCGGAATATATTATTTTGACTTATTGACATTTGACAGGCCTAAAAGAATTTTTTTTTTGGGAAATATTTTTAGAAAATCTTATTTGTCTTTTTTATAGAGATTTATTGACTTTATAAATTTTACTATTAACCACTTTGAACATGATTTGTCAACAGCTTACTTCAGCGTTAGAAATCTCATGCCCCCATCTCAAGGGCACCCCAAGAGGTAAACGAAAACCTCTCTGGTGGTCAAGGAAAATTAGTACTCTGAGGTCGCAGTGTAGGAATATTTTTAATAAAGCTAAAAAATCGGGTAGAACTCAATGCTGGGAAGAGAATAAATCCAATCTAAAAATGTATCAGAAAGCACTTCGAAAGACTCAACGCAATTCCTGAAGTCTTTTCTGCGGCAATATAAAGGAATTTTGAGAAGCATCAAGACTCCGTAAGATCTTCGCTTCTTATCCTAGTTATCCAAGCTACTTAAAGAAATCATTCGATGCCAGGGCATCCTCCAGCAAGAAGGCTTTTGATCTTCCTCTTAGTACTAACTCTTCGAATTGCTCCATGGACCCCACTTAAATTGGGTGAGTGAGAGAGCTCTGGCGATGAGTATTGCCACAAATATCATAACCAAGCAGACGATCGGATGGGCTCTGTTTATTTGCAAACCATATAAGTCTGTTGAGTCTGATGGCATAATTCCGGGCGCTCTATACAGACAAAAAAAAGCGCGACATAAAAACCTAATAACGTAGAACAAATTTAAGAAGTTTCCTCTATGGATGTTACCCGAAAAGATTTTCTTATTAAAGTTATTGGTCGTGCCTTCTTAAATAAATTCAAAACGGAGATCTAATAGAGGTACTAGGTTTTCTTCTAAATTTTGTTTAAAAGGAAATCTCATGCAGCTACTAGCTATTTTATAAGAAATTAATAAGAAATCTTTTTAAATAAATTAAAGAAGATTTTTGATGAAAATTTAAGAAATTTTCTTCTTAAAACATACCTCTTAACATCTAAATACATTTTACGAAGAAATCTTATGGGTATTATGTGGCACCTTCTTAAATTTTACCAAGAAGAAGTTCCTAAAAAAATACGTAAAAGTCTCGAAAAAATAAAATTTATAGAAATTTTTTTTTTTAATGAATTTAAGAAGATTTTTGATACAAATTTGAGAAATTTTCTTCTTAAAATATCTCTCTTCCTGCGTCTTTCATACCTCTTGTACTAAATCGTTTTAAGAAGAAATCTTATTGAAAATATTTGGCACTATTTTTCTCTGTGTACAGAAGACGGAGTTTATAATCCTTCCATGATTTCTTGTCATTTTCAAAGGTTGCCTTGTCATGACACACATATCATCAAAATGAAGGGAGGTGAAGGTATTATTTATATCTAAGACATGTACTTTTAATCCATTAGTCTGTAATTTTTTCTGCTGAAAACACTGAAAAGATTGATTGACGCTCATATTCGTTGTAACATCGACTCAAATTTGCTTTCAGCTTCACAACATGCTTAGAGGAAAGGTACACGGTTAAAAATCTTGGAATAAATTTTAGTACAGCTAAAAGTGTACTGCATATTTTTTAATCTTTCGGTTTAAAATTTAAACTTTCACAAAAACTAAGTTTCTGGGGTAAAGGTCATTCATGAAGCTTCGGGTGAATAAGTCACTATGTGCACTGATAAAAAACAGCTGATAAAAAAAAACAGCAGAGACGTCAGAGAATCTTAAGGTGACTCAAAGGCCAGGATATTTGTGAGTTGGGACACTACTCAGGGGGTGTTCTATCTCCTTTATTTTGTAACTTGTTCGTCAATGAACTACTGAGGATAATAGAAAAGGTTGGCTGTAAGGTGATTGCCTATACGGATAACGAATGTACCTATTGCTGCACAGGGAAAATTTCCTAACATTATCTCAGAGCTGCTTGGGTCAGCGCTCTCCGATCAGGCGCTGATCCTGTGCAGCTATAGCGACATACGTCATCTGCATAGGCTCTCACTTTGCAGACCACCTTTTTTATTTTCCTCAGTAGTTCATTGACAGCCAAGTTCAAAAATAAAGGTGATAGAAACGCCCTTGAGGAGTGACCCAACTAACAAATCTACTAGATTTTACACCCTTTGGGTAATAAAGCAGTAGCCAATCAGCTGATATTTCAATTTTATTTTGTTTCTGGAAACTTTGTGTCAAAGAGCCTTAAATCACGCTATACATTTGTTAACGAATTTTAAATCTATATTTGAAGAAAGAAGAAATACTTAATATTAGTTTAGTTACATTAGTTAAAGTTAGTTATAATAATTATATGTTATTTAAATTATTATATTAATGAATTGTATATTCAATAGAGATATTTTTTTTTTCTAAGGGCGACGGTAAACTTTATTTTAACAAAAAACAACTCAAAGTCTTATAATTTCATGTTATTAAATTTTCATTTATTCTTTTTACAAATGCCTAAGTTCAAATAAAATTCATGTTATTTTGGCTTTGCATTTATATAAACATTAATACATTAATGAAGTGCTTTAATTATATATGTCCAAAAATAAAATCGTTTGTAAAAAGGTACGATATTGGAATAACATTATTAATTCATACATTATAAATAATTCAACACCTACAAAAATATATTAAGAACTGCTACTGCTTATTAGTGAGGGTCGGTCTCATGGACTCATTTTAAGTGTGTCTTAGAATAAAATTTGTTCAATCGTATAAGTATGTTATACGAAAAGTTAATAAAACTCCCATCCAAATGATAGATACAGAGATTAAGCTCCAACCGAATAATCTTGTAATCAGCAACAAATACATGTGTGATTGGACTTAATTACACAGGTAAAAACAAATTTCAAAATGTTCAAAAATTTTAACACATTTGGTATTTTGATCTTAATAGTTTCATTAAAATAAAAACTAATTCGTTCTAAAAAGTTTTTGAATGATTTTCATTGTATCCCCACATTAGTTGGTTCAGAATGCTTTGCTTCAAACTTACTGCATCTCTATGTAAAACGAAACGAAAGCTGAACGTAGCGAGAGAAACGAGCAACAAAATGTATTGCTAATCGTGTCGCGCACCACGTTCAGCCTACGTTTTGGTATACATAAAGATGACAAAATTCGAAGTCATATTCTACACATTAGTTATAGGCAAGCGGAATAAAATATTGAAAGAAATTGGCGGCCGTAGACTAGTAGATAGAGTGCACGGCTCCTAAGCTAAAGAACCGTGGTAGCCCGGGTTCAATTCCCAACTCAGAAATAATGTTTTTTTTTAATTAAATTAGTTTTTCTGTTCGGTCGTCATCTCTCTGCAGACATGGCAAACGGAGTCGGCATTAAACTCGTAGGTCCGCACAACATAATTGATTAATAGAAGCTAGGTCAAAGTCCTTTCTAGGGTTGAAATGGCCAATTTATTTATTTATATTTATTATATAAGAAACAAATAGTGAAAACTGCTTCACTGCTTTGAGCTACATAAAAACATGTTAAAAGTTATTTAAAACAATGGAAAATAATCAAAAAATTTAGCAAAGTGTAGAAGGGGGTTCCACAGTTCTACCTAGGAAAAATAAACTTGCTTAATTAAACTCATTTTATTCGTTTTTACGTCGACTTTTTAAATATATATAATAATTTATACGTTATTAAAAAAAAATTTACGAAAAATGCGAAAGAATGAAACAGAAAAAATAAACTATATAATTTGAATTGATAAATTTACCAAAAAATTATCTCCAAAATGTTATTGTTATAGTTTTACTTATTTTCGTGATAATTTTTTGAAAAAAAGTATGTATTTTTAAAGTATGTATGTATTCCAAAGAAGACAAAAGCTCAAATTAAATGAGCCTTATTTCAACAATGTAAGTCAACTCTCCTAAGGCAGAACTTGAAATGTAAATGGAGTAATTTTTTTATTAAAAAATCTAATTGCTCGGAATTTATTCAAGTTGTCGATTTGTAAAAAATTAGGTCTTATCTGGAACATAAAAACCTACATCTTTACCAAATTATTTGAACATTGATTTTTTGGGTCCAGGAAAAAAAAAACGATATCTAGGTTATGTTACATTTCTGGCATTTATTTTGGGGTTATTAAAAGATAAAACATAAAATACATACTTGTAGATTTGTCTTTATCTACAACTTTTGCATTTAAAATTTGTTAAAAGTTGCGAATGTTTCGCCGGTGAAAAACGAAAAGCATATTCAACCTTTCACCCTACACTTTGCTGAAATTTTTGTTATTTCTCATTATTGGTAAAAAAACCCCCTGATATATTATATTCGTTAAGAATCGTTATCTATATCATTTAGATAGAAAAAATTAAAATTGAAGTGCACATTTACTTGTACCATTTAGCTCCAAAAATATTGCGCTGATTTTTATAGAAAAAGTTTTTAAATATCATATTTGTGTTACAGCACTTTAAGGAGTTTTTTATTTTCGAAATTTTAATAAGAAGTATGTTTAATTAAAATTTAAATTTTTTTGAGAAATCATTCCAAATACCATGTATTGCGTAATCATTTTCTTTTCACGCGTTTGTTTTTCGAGTTACCATAAACTCCATGTTGCTCTCTACTATTGTCTTTTTAACTTCAGCTACCGATGCACAGTGCGCTTTTTCGATTTTATGATGACATTTGCATTATCTCGGAAACTAAAAAAGCTAGAGCCATGAAACTTTACAAATGAGTTTTAGCCTAAATTAAGAAACAGCACAATTTTTAAAAAAAATTAAAATTCTAGGTTAACTGCATCACCTACCTCCCATACAAACCATATTTAATTTTAATAAAAAACACCCTTATAAAATTTCTTATTTATGTTTTTAAAGAGTAAATTTAGTTTATCACTTAAGAGTCATACTAAAAATATTTCAAATCGGATAACTTTTCGATAAACTCCTATAAAACAATATTACCAAATTAAGGAAATTAAAAAAAAAATTTTGTTAAAAAAGTGGTTGCTAACACAAAATAAGGTCAAACTTGTTTTAAATTATGAATTATATTTCATTTTTCTTTAAATTTAAGAGTATCTACAATTTTTCTTGGAAATCAGTGCATTTTAGGGCAAAATTTGATTTCTAAAACTTTTTCAAATTAAGTGGTTTTTCTTAATAGCAGCTAGGGGCAGCAGGTTTTTACAGAAACAGAAGTTAGAAAAGCGAATTTTATGATAGTTAATGCTTTCGGTTTAATAATGCTTAATTAGCTAGATATTTTCTACTAAATTTTACTTAAATTTTCATTCCTTGAAAAATTTACAGTCATATTTCAACGAATTTTCAATTTTTATTTATAAACATTTTTTATTGCATTTTATATTAAATTCAATGGCGATTAAGTCATAAAAAAAGTCAAAAAAACAAAAACTTGAAATATATCTTGTACTCAAAATTATTATTGTTTAAACTTGACTTTATTTTTTGGGTTTTATTGAGTTTATTTTTGTTAAAAAAGTTTCAACTTTGACGAATTTTATAAAGGAAACCATACAAAAAATCAAGTATTTATTACAACATTTACAATACATGTTTTATAATCTGACGAATAAAAATACTTTTTATAAAATTTAAAAAAACCCCAAATGTCATCTTAAAATGAAAAAAAGTGCACTGAGCGTCTCAGCAAAAAAAAAAAAACTTATGAGAAGGCGAAAATGAGATACATATAATTGCAGTGTGGCCAACGTGGTGCTTTTTCCAACAAATTTCATGCATTTTGGAAATTGTGGCTCAAGAAAAATTAGGTTTGGTGCCTGGTGCATTTTTTACAGCTTTTTTTTAGTTTTGGTTGCACAAATTGTGCTTTAGTTTGTTTCTTAATACCACAGTGCGAGAGATAAAATGTGAGTAAGAAACCGACAACTGTTTGCAATTTTTTTCGGGCACCACTTTGCATATACTTAGGCAATTTGCTGGTCCTGTCTTATGTCTTAATTCGAATATCAAAGTTCTACAAAATGCGACACTTGTGAGCATCCCTTACCTGTTGTATCGTTGCATTTCTCTTTTTACTACATAAATTAACAAATCTTTTTATAATTCGCTTTTTTCCAACTTAATTTATCTGACTATCGTGGTTTGCTTCAATGTTGCCAGTATTTATTGCATAAACGCAAATTATAAAGAAAAAGTAAACAAACACTACTGATAGACAGCACTCTCAATAAACATAGCTCGCAGGGTTGTATCTATCTTATCACAATTTTGCATGTAAAACAACAGTGTTGATACAAAAGTCGTAAAAAATACGACACCTTGTGAATTGTATAACGGTGTTATATTTCTGTTGTAAGGAAGCATAGGAAAATACTTTCTGACTAATTAGAGTACGTTTTTATTTTGAGATCCCGAAACATATATTTTTTATTGTTCCTTTTTATTTTTCTGGAAGTATGTACGTTTTTTTCAGTAGCATGGATATCAGTTGCAGACAAATAGATTGTTATTTTCTATTGTATGTAATGAAGTCCTTTATTTGTCCATATCTAAACACTTGACATCATATAATTAAAAAAAATAAAATTTTGCATAAAGGAAGTCTATAATTTGGATATGGTGGATCTAGGGTAATTTTGTTGTTGGAAGATCCTATATGTTATTTTATGGGGATGATTTTTCAAACAAAACTTTTTGCCGCAAGCAACAATCGTGTACCACTTTTATTTTCTACGCTTCAAGTTAATTTCTCTTGGGAGTATTTTTTGACCTTAAATCATAGTTTCCTCAAAATTCCGACGTGATGGAGACATTTTGGTATCGATATGGGATAAGGGTCCCAGAAATAATTGAATTGAATTGATCTGAAGATGTTTTTGACGTTTTGCCTTTAACCTGGAAGTGAATGGTAATTTATTTTGTCTAGATATGATGACGAAAGATATAATCTTATATATGAATAAGTGAACATCTAGTAAATCTTGTAAAAATAGTATAGGGTGCTTTTTAACCCTTGATATAATACAAATACGAAACAGAGCTTACAATAAAAAATAGTATACAGAGTAAATGACAAAGATTAGCACTAAGTTTAGTAGCCAAGATGGCTAGTGTTAAACCAGAACTTTACTTTTTATGTAATGTATGTATCTAATCCTGGTTAATAATGGTTTTTTTATGATTTTTTTTAATGAAAATATTTAAGTACTTTAAGTTTGTTTAACCTATGAAGTAAATTGTTTTTAAAAAAAAGACAACTGGCAATTCAGAATATTATTAAATTTTTCATTTCAACTTGGTATTTAAAATTTTTAAAAAACTTATAAATCTGGTGTATTTTTGAGAAAATAACGCATTTTTTTAACATATTTGGTAGATTTTAGAATTCAAAAGTTGCCAACACTGTGTAAATACGTAAATGCGCTCCAAATCAAAACAAAACGAAAGAAATTGTTTTTATTTCGTTTGACATGTATTGTCATAATTAATTTTCTTAATTTTTGAATTTTGCAAAGGAAAGCAAAAATAACATCTTTATACATAAATAACAGAGGGGAA
Organism: Dichetophora obliterata; assembly: GCA_963920525.1. NCBI lineage: Eukaryota > Metazoa > Arthropoda > Insecta > Diptera > Sciomyzidae > Dichetophora > Dichetophora obliterata. The sequence continues at coordinate 220,613,738 of OY986437.1, read as the reverse complement.
CAAAAAAGGAATTTTTTTCTGCGGCATAAGTTTTTGGAGCCAATTAAGATATATGGGATAATGAAGTTTTAATCCTATAATTCACATTGTTTGAATTGACTCTGGTTCTCGCGATAAACCGCTATTTTAAAAATTAAGGAGGTTTCATCACAGATTTTAGCATAACTCCAGAACAATTAGTCTGATTTGGTAAAATAAAAAATCCAAACATCCGCAGCAAAATTGCCTCCAAGTTACATTTGCAATGTTTTTTGATTTGCTGAATATTTTCGGAAATATTCAGAAAGTTCTTCTGAAAAAAAAAACATATTTTTATGCAAAATTGAAACTTTTTTGTTATTTCATAATTCATAAAAAATCAAAAACATCAAAATAACTATTTTTTGATATTTACTTATAAACGCACATATGTTACGAAGAAAATAAACCATATTTCATTAAAATCCATCGTTTCCTATGGGATTTTCTTTGGTATTTTGGTTGAGCTTGTTAATTTTAAATCCATTTAAAATATAAATCCACAAATTTAAAAACATTTTAGAAACTATTTCAGAATACTCTGCAGCTTTATGATTCCCCAAAAAGTTTTTAACTGCTGATAAAAAACTTATCCATGCTTCTGATTCGACCTTAGTAATGTGCTTTGTGAAATCATTGTTGTTAATAAGAGTTCGGATTTGTGGCCCATCAAAGATGCCTGCTTTTAATTTTTCCGTGATTTTGCCAGGAAATGCTTGGCAAATATATTTGTAGCACTCGCCAATCTTATCCAAAGCTTTTACATACTGTTTCTTTAGTTCAAGTTTTATATGGAGTGGTGGCAAAATTATTTTTTTCTCGACATATTAATGGATCATGAACGATTTTATTTATGCCTTCAGTCATATTTGTTCTAGATAGCCAAACTTTCCTAGTGTGGTGCTTACTTTTCGCACGGGACAGTCGTAGACAACAAATAAACAAAGACAACATAGATATTCAGTGTTGCTACTTTGCTGACCCAATAAAAAGTTATTCATTTTCAAATCAACACACAATGACCACTGGTGTTGAACATATACAATTTTCTCTAAAATAAGTTTGATATTTTGATATTATTCTTTAAGTTTTGTTGAATGTGCTATCGGAATCGAAGCTTATATGTTATCATTATGCAGTAACACACATTTTAAACTTATTTTCGAGTTATCTATGAAGACCCATTGCATTTAAAAGTCCAGGAATATTCTAACAGTATACGATTTTCTCCTCCTTTGCAAAGTATTGAAGAATATCTCGTTCTATAGTCCGGTAAGTTTTGACAGATACGCCAGGCTGAAGGCAACGTTTTTCTCTAAGTTTTGATGCTAGAAGCTCCGCTGATTTTTTGGATAGATTTAGAGCTCGAATTTTCCCTTGTGTATTTATTTAGAAGTTTTGTATCAAAACGAGATAACTTCATTAAATGTGAATTAAGGCAAAACATGCCAATGGGTTTTAATGAGATATAGCTTATTTTCTTTGTAACACATGTGAGTTTATAACTTTATATCAAAAAAAGAGCTATTTTGACTTTTTGAATTTTTATAAATTATGAAATAATAAAAAAGTTTAAATTTTGCATAAAAAATGTTTTTTTTAGAAGAACTTTCACAATATTTCCGAAACTATTCAGCTAATTAAAAAACAGTGTAGATGTAACTTGAAGGCAATTTAGCTGCGAATTTTCGGATTTATTATTTTACCAAATCAGACTTGCTGTTCTGGAGTAATGTTAAAATCTGTGATGAAACCTCTTTAATTTTTAAAAAAGCGGTTTATCGCGAGAACCGGAGTCAATTCAAATAATCTAAATAATAGGCTAAGATCTTCATTAATGTATATACTAAAATTGACTACCAAATCACATGCCGCAGAATCAGTGTTACCCTGTGTATTTTTTCTGTACGTGTGTTTGTCACTGTCCTCAATAGTGTTTAAGTGGGTACTTGGATGGTTTCGATTTACAATTGGACCCGGTAGGTGACGCTTCGATCGGGTATACAGCCAAAAACTCTAATGACGATTAATATAAAGATTTGTGTATATGAGTTCTTGTGTTAAAATTTTTTTGTACAGGGACTTAAACCAAATCAAACTCTTCGCGGTAAATATGGAAAGGGCAGAAGAGTAACGTCTGCTGGTCCAGCTAGTTTTTTATTTTTCATAGCAGCTCATTGAAATCTTTGAAAAGAAAAGAAACTCACCCTTGTAAGTATTAAATGATTTTTTTTCTAGTATTCAAAACATAAACAGAATTTTTGTATTAATTAAAAGTAATTAAATCCCTCTTGAATTACTTTTGTAACATTTTAATAAGAATAAACTCGGCCTCTTTAACTTTTTTTTTTAGTCTGAACTGTAAACCCAAAATTTTGCAACTTAATGAACATTTTTTTTTTATTTTTTTAGGTAAAAAAATTATCCTTACTCAGTTTTCGAAATTAATCGTTAATTGATTGTTATTTCAGTTTTCGTTACTGATCGCTGTTAATCATCTCTAAGCTCTTGTTAGCCTTCAGCCTGACCCTGTTTATCATTTTTATATAAACGTCGCCCACATCGCGTTATGAAAATTATTTAGATCTGCGTGTGGCGCTATTCAAAGTCACGCAAAGCCGAAAAACCATCTGTTCTGCGGCCGCTCTCCATTTCTGTCTTCCGTAAACAACCTTGTATTGAGTTGAATTTTATTAATGCTAAATGTTCTAAGGTTAGGCAGTAGAAGAAAATAAATTTTGAATGACTTTCAGCGTGGCTTAAAGTAAATTTAAGCCATTTTTAGTCTTGTCATGATAAGCAGCACAGTCAGGGCAGAAACTTGGGGTCAACAAGAGTGATGAAAAAGAAAAGAAATAAAAAACAAACCTAACAAAGTCAACCTTAAATAGCGTGCTGTTCTGCAAATGGGTGGCAACCTGGCTCAAACTGTATGACCTGCCACAAGCTGTCAGTTGGGGGTCGGTTGCTTGTTTGTTGCTGTTATGTGGGTCGCCGACTTCGTGGACACTTAGTTTGGCCAACGTTTAAATGGTAATTAAAAAAATGTAAAGCACGTCGATTGCGTGTAGTGGTTGCGAGATAAGAACCTTTTGTTGTTGTTGCTTTTCGAATGACTTGCTGTAGCAACTTTAAAGTTTTTTCCCCTCTAACTAAATAAATAGGTATAAACATATTTATGCATGAACTCAGTATGGTGTATGTTGTTTTGCATTGTTTTGGCTTACATTTTGAGTCCTGGCAATTTCAAGTATGGGTGCGTAAGTTAATTGATGAACTTTATTTTGAGTGTATAATTAAATTGTGGTTCTGGACGGTTTGGCCGCGCTTAATAGCATATTTTATTATGTTTTGCAAGTTTGATTCAAGCTATAAGCTGGATTAGCGAAGTAATATTTTAAAAGTTTACTAAAGTATGAAAAATGTCGACTCATTCTATAAGATAAGAGCTTCTTGGCCATAAGAAACTAAAGAAAAATAAAACAGCCGCACAATCAACAAATAAGTTTGCCAAAATGTATATGAACCCCCATTTATTGGGACCACTAAAATTTTTTTTTTTAATTCTGTTTTATTTTACCGTTAGCCAGTTGTGGGGAAAAACACATTGTCGTCGGCCTAGAAAGCATGTTTCAAGGGTTAAAATTTACCCTTATACACAGTAAAAAATCTTCAAAAATTTTTTTTATGTAATGGCTAGAAATATGAATTTTATTTCTTATTTCATTAGAATTTAAACTTCAAAATTTAAAGAATTTTCTTAGTAAAATGTAGAATATCATTTAATACATGTTGCAATACTCTATGAATGTAGCTTTCGGCTTGGCTCAGTTTTTATCAATGTTTACAATTTTTTTTATACATGTGGCTTCATAAAATAATTGTTAGAGCCTTAAACTTGTAACCTCAACGTTGTGTGCTGAAATCACACAGGTGCTGCTTTTTATTTTTGTCGAAAACATTTGAATACAAGCCTTTATCAAGATTTAATTTCATGTGTGATAAACACTAAATTTTAATTTTTTACGTCGATTGAATTCGGTTTCGGTGTCGATATATACGAGTTTACAAAATAAAATTTACTAATATCGAGTCTAAGATTTATGACAGCATAAGTTTTCTTCTAAAATAGTTAGTGACTTAATTTAAAAACAGTTCGACTTATAATTAACTTCTAATGATATAAAACTTAAGTAGCTTAAAGTTCAATTTTAACGTCATTGCTATAAAAGATTTATTGTCTTTTTTGTGTTACATGACCAAAAAGTAGGCGCATCTTTATTGCATCAATAGAAAACGAGAAAGGTGTAGATCGTAGCTGCAATATTTTTAAAACCATTTAAAAACCGGTCTCCGAATTGATTGTACTCCGGAAATGCAAATAAATGTCCATGATAAAACATTTCAGAGTTTAATTCCCTATTAAACTTCGGATGCATTTGTAAAAGTTTCCTTGTACAATTCCATATCTTCATACAAAATATAGTTTTTAAAAACCATAAATTTGATTATATCAAAATATTTTTGACAAGGCATATCATGTTCTTGCAATAAGCTCTTCAATTCAAGTTTAGAAAGAAAATTTCTTTATATTTTATTTACATAGAAAAATGTACTATTATTAAAAAAAGACTATAAATAAATATTACTAAAACAAAACTTTTCTTATTTTTCAGGTAAGAGATCGCATATTACTGTTTCAAAACCAAATAGAACTAAGCAGTAAAAACCAGAAACAAGTAAAAATTTGCGTATTTTGGTGAACAAGCTCATTGTAAGTGATAGTTGTGGCGATAATGAAGGTTAATCAATAATTTTAAAGATGAAAGTGTGAGTAAAAAGTATCAGAATGTGTAAACAAAAAATCAACTTTAGATGAAGCACATTTCTAGATAAATCAAAAAGGTCCGTAATTCTAGGGTATAAGCAGCTGCCAGTAAGCTCAGTTTTACACATATCTTTTTTAGGCCTACTTTTTGTTTTTTCTTACGATTGGTGTTATAAATATTTTAAAAACTACTTTGAAAAATGTCCAGCAGTAAGAGACGACACACAGAGCGACACACTTGAACAAGAACAAAGTCTAGAGAATTTCTCTTTGGTTTTTACCCAAGAAAAATACGTCTTAAAGGTGGATTCATGGTATAAATATTTGACAAGGTAGCCGCGACAGTTTTTTGGCGACTGGTAGTTGTCAAAAACAGCTAAAGAAGTTGTAGTTTGCTGATGTTAACTAGCTTTGTGCTTATTTCTGACTTTTCTTTGATTCATTAAATTTATTACACGCTCAGAAATCTTGATTTAAATTCTAATAAAAACTGTGTTGTATATATGACCACACCAGAATTGCATTAGAATCTAATATATGCCAAATATTAAAATTGAATTCCAATCCCATAATACTTAATTCTAATACAGAAATGGAATAGAAACTAAGTTTAGAACAATACTATTCTGGTTTATATTTTAATACATTTGTAATCAAGTGTAATACTTCAGTTATCAAAAAGTAATACGAATAAAAAAATTTTTATTAAGTATTAATACAAATTGTATTAAATAGTAATACAAATTGTATCAAATTGTATTAAATAGTAATACAGATTGTATTAAACAGTAATACAAGATGTATAACATTTAATACATATTGTCCTGAAAAGGTGAAAGGAAAAATCCAAATTTATGGAATACATTAATGGAACATTTATGGAATAAAGCTATAAATCTTTTATATGCTTACTTAATTTTAAAATTCCAAGTGAAATAAAAAGAAAATATTTGGTCAACCAATAACAAAATATTTATTCATTTAAAGTTTCTTTTATAACATACGGTTTTTCGTTAACAAAAACTATTTCTTTAGGTTTTATTTTGACAATGTCAGATTTCAGAATCAGAATGACAATTTGACAGATGCTTGATAGATATTTGTATTATATTTTAAGAAAATTTGTATTATAACTTGTATATAATACAATTTTTATTATTCTTCAATACAGATAACATTAAATCAATTTTTTAATATACTTGAAAATATAAGTTTTAATCAAAAAGATATTAAAAAATGCATGATTCCAACGCTTGGCTTAAAATTAATTCCAAGATTTCTTAGCGTGTAGCGAAGTTTATTGAAATGTTTTTAGTTTGCTGCGGTTGACTAGCTATGTTTAAGTCATTGCTTATTTTTTTCACTTTTTTTTATTAATTGCATGAACAGCTAATTTTGACAACTACCCATCGTGAGAAAAAAGCCAGTCTACGCTACTACCTTGTTAGTAATTGTGCCATGTGTGGATTCACTTCACCTTCATTATGTGCAAGGTTCATTTATAAGGTTGTGGCACTTGAGAGAAATGCACTCTTTTTCCGCCTTTGCTTGAAATGTCACTGTGCTTTTCTTTGTTCTATGCATTAATTTTCTTGATTTCTTTTCATCCATTCTGACAGTTCGAGCGAGCTCGCTCTCAAGTGCTATAACCTTATAAATAAGTCTTGATCATTTGTTGCAAGTTGTTTTAATATGAAGTTTCCGCTCAGAGAAAAAACTTGGTGCACGCTCTCAACATGATTAAATTTATTTGAATTCACACAAAAACTTACTGAAGGTTATCAGTAGGGCTTTCAATCCCGGGATCCGAAACCAATTTCTAACCCCTGAATCCCGGGACTACAAACCCTAAATCCCAGAATTTTATTCACAAGAAAATATAAAAATTTTCAGCAATTACAAATGTAACTGCAATGTAAACGATGTTTTTTTATTTTAACGAAATCACCCTGTTCTTTCTTTATCTCTCTATACACTTTGAAAGTCTATTTTTTAGTTTGTTTTGGTTGTGATCTTCAAAGACTCAGTTTTCTAGGCTGTGCAACCTTCAAGGAATTTTGAAAGTAACAATAGTTACTATTACTGTACTATAATAGCAATAGTTACTTTTACTGTACTATAGTTTAATGACTATACAATAGTTTTTTACTATAAAAGTAATATTTTATTCACATCATACTTTTTACTGTTGGTAATTTATAACTAATTTATTTGAATAAGAACTTTTTCTTTTTTAATTTTTTTTTAATATAAATTTATGTTGTTTGTTTTGTTAAACTTATTTGCGTTTATATTTTTATGTTTCTAATAAAGTGAACTATTATAGGATATTTTAGAATGTTTTTTGTTTTCATTCTTAAATAAATGTTTAACTTTTCTAAAATATAAAAAATCATTACTCTTTAATAAAGGGGAGGTTCTAGTAGAAACGTTATTTCACGTATCGTAATTTCAGGATTTTTTTTTTGAGCGAACGTTAACTTTTTTGAAAAAATTTTTGCGGCATTTATTAGTGTATATTTAAAAAACATTGTTCAATTTTTTTGAAGAAAAATAATTCAAAATGGCGCCTGAAGGTCTCGCCGATGTGCGCTGTACATTCTACAGCCCTGCAAAGTATTCTGAAATGAAAAAACCAAAAAAATTATTAATCTAGATGAAATTTAGGGGCCTTTTTAAAAATAATGGCAGCACTTTGAAAAAACCGTGTTTTTCCTCATTTTTCTTTTGCTGAAAACTTTTAAATAAAATTCTAAATCACAATAAATAGAAAACAGTTTTTTAAAACTTAGCTGTGATCTTATTAATTTAAGAGGTAAAGCGTCTGAGTTAAATTAAGTAGTTTTTAAGATTAATAAAAAAATTTATTAAAAAAATATAGTTATAATTAAAGTTCCCGTTTTCACGTTAACACGTATAGTACTAGTACACGTGTTTTTAAGAATATTTTCAAAAATCACGTACTCGAACTACACGTGAATGTTAAAGTACTACACGTGTAGTTGCAAGAGTGTACACGAGATTGATTGTAATTGTTTTATTTATTTTGTTTTCTATATTGGAGTCATTTTTGTGCAACCAAATAAACATCTTAAGATTTTTTTTTCAATGGCAATAAAAATGACAATTTTTCTTTTCAATAGCAATAACAATGTTGTTATAGTTATTGCATTTTTATTTTATTTGTTGTAGCACTCTTCAAAGGAAAAAGTGAAACTGTTTGTTTACGCAGCTTAATTATTCTAAGGTTTTGTTATTTCGTACAGGTTGTTTCTAATATCTGCCTTGGATCGAATAGTAAATACAGGACACAGGTAAGTTTGGAAATAGTTAGTAATTCCAGTGCATCCGATAAGACATAGAGAAATCCATTTATAACCAAGGTGTCCACGAAATCCATAAAAGTTGTAATGTGAAATTATAATCACATGTGACCAAAGATAATCTCAGTGCATCGAATTTAGTGCTTTCATCAAAAATCTTTCATTCGATAGACAAATGTACCATTGCAGATATCCCGGCACTATAACAAAAACAAGGACAAAGACCATAAAACTATACACATCTTGTCCAAGGTTTCCATTTAAGTCATAATTGATACCATAACTCATCCTTGACGTGAGCAGTCCCAGTACACCCGATTAACCATAATATCATTCGGAGCATTCCACGGTCCCGTACAGACAAATTCGACTATTTTTTTTTGAGTTTATTGTACAGCCAATTATAAATTTACACATTGGAGGTGAAGTCCTTTTGTCTAATTAAATAGATTGCATTCTGTTTCTTCATTGTACTTTTAAAATTTCTTTAAATTTTATTAAATGCAAGAGAAAAATAAGGCATCTACTGTCACGTGTCGGACAGGTCCAGTCAATCAACGTTGCAAAGCATTGTGTTCGATAACAATTTTTAGCGAAAATAACAAATATTGGGAAGAGGTATTTGAAAGTTAAGTTTTAATTACTTTAATTAAAAAATTTTATATAAAGTCCAAAGTTTTTTTTTTTAATATTATATTTACATATCGTCACGTGGAGACAAATCACGTCATGTGCCAGACAGACTGACAATGTTGTAGTTTAATTGGGTAACTAAGCAATTAGATAGTCAAGTAATTATGTAATTTAGTAATTAAAAAACAAATTTAATATATTTTCTTTCCTTGCATCAACTATTTTTCATTACCTTTTGCCAATGCTTTCTATTTTTACAGAAACAAAAATGATTACAAAACATTTACTAAACATTTACGAAAAAGAAAAACTACATCTGTGAAACAGTGCAGAGGATTTGATTATCATGTTAAATGAGTTTATATATAACCTGCTTAAATTAATAAAATTAAAAATGTCTGTTAGATAATATCATAAAATAAAAGGTTTTTAGGACGTTTTAATATTTTGGTCACGGTTGACTTTTCTGTGAAATGCCCCATTCACTTATGAATATCATACAAAAGATTCCATAGAAACCATATAAGCTCAGCTAGTCCACAGCCATACTTAAAATGTGAAGAAGTGAACCCGTGAACACATGTACACATGAACACGTGAATACGTGAATTCGTGTACACGTGAACACGTACTTTTGCGTACTACACGTGTAGTTCAAGTACGTGTTTTCAAAAATGAACTTCACGGAGTTCGAACTTCCGTGTATACGTGTAGTTCGAAAGACGTGCTGAAGTTGGAGCTCTAATTATACTAAAACGAAGAACAGCTTTATTTTAAAGTCAATAAGAAATCTTCAAACATTCACATAATTAAATTTATTAGAAGTTTTTTTCTAGATACGAATTGTTGTCATCTTCATAAAAATTCTGACTCGCATGTGTAATGCGGTTGAAAAAGAGAATTTGAAATACGAGTTCTGATGTTATTTATAATCTAATAAATGAATTAACCTTTAAATATTTAAACTTTATTTTTTTAATATTGATTTATACAGTAGTCAAGTTTTCTATCAATCCATGCCAAAACTTTTTCTGCATCTCTTAGATTTTTTCGACTTTTACTTTTTTTACTTAGCTTCTCACACAAACAACTTTCTGCAAAGGCTATGAAAAGAAACCGAATAAAAGAAATATCTTTACAGTATCAGCAATTTTATAAACTAGTTACTTACAAAGAAAATTGCAAAAGAATCTATATCTATGAATAAACACCCAAACCTTATACCGTGCAACTTAATATAAAATATTTGATTAAAGGCGAAAATAATAATCACAAAAAAGAATTCGTGTTAAAAGGCCAAAGAAGAATAAAAAAGAATGCGTCCTCCAATGAAATTCAATATTGATTGACAAAAGTAACATTTTTGGCGGAAACCAACACACAACTGATTGAATTTTCTAGGTACTTGTTTTGTGTGTTAAATAAAAAAAATAAAACAAAAAACATGCCCTGAAACATTTTTATTGTTATGGTGACAAAATATTTCTTGCAGAAAAAGCAAAGCAATTGTTTTATTGACAATTCAATAAGAAATAAAGTAAATATAAAGTTGCTCGTATAAACGTTTTAAGGCACTGCACAGTGGGACAATGCCAAGCTGTTTTACCAAAAATTGATTTTGTAATCGTGAAATTTAAGCTAGCGGAACAGATTTTTTTCTTTTTCTTTTATATGCTCTTAATTCAATTTCTTTGTTAATCTGTTGGGCGAAATTTTCAATTTCTATGTGTTATATATCAAAATGTTTACAGAAAAAGTAAATTTTTACTAAAAAACAAGTTTTTTAAGTTATTTAACCTAGAGTTCCAGAAAATGGTATTTTAAATGTTCGTAATTAAATTATCAATATATCTGTAGAGGTGGACATTAAATTTTACCTTTTCTATTTATTCAAATTTTTGAAAAAACATTGTTGAGTAACTTTTTCCTTGAAAAAATTACTTCAACATTTAATTTTTTATACTCTACTGAGTACAGCCGATTAAGAGGTTAAGAAAAGTATATGTACTCTTGATCTCCTGAGTCGATTAAAACATGTCTGGCTGTTCATCTGCACGATAACAGCCGTAATTTTAGAGATATCGTAACGAAATTCAATATATAGTTGGTTAGTTTACACTGGGCCTATGTGCAGCGCGACCTATAGGATATATTGTGCATACCCTTGATTAGCTCTTTAGATTTAGGCTTTTAATAATATTTAGCACTGTTTCTGGCTTATTTGTTTCTTGATGGAGGCGCTACTGTCTCTCCAATATAAAGACGTCTTAGACTGCAGATTGCCAGACATTCACATAGAATGTATTCTGAGATTTCTTTTTCCTCCTCGCATAGTCGAAAGACATCTAATTCACACAGATTCATCTTTTTAAGATGGTACCTGAGTGAACAGTTACCTGTGAAATAGCTTGTAAAAGTTCGAAGGTCTGTTTTGGTTAGCTTGAGTAAATCCTTCGATTTAATTTTACTGGAATTAAAAATTTCTAAGATTAGCTGTCAATTAGTATCGTTCCAGTGGCATTGAAATTTTTTGTTTTCCCTTACTTAAATTTTTTCGAAAAGTAGCCTTAAGCCAGGCTACAGAATGGTTCGGGTCCAGTAAGAGTTCGAGATGCTCCTCTTTTGGCAATGCAGTCCGTTTCTGTTTTATTGTTTTGTCACAGCGTATTAATCAGTTTGACGCAATTCGAAATAAGTCTTAATTCGAGCTCATAGCCTTTACTTAAAGGCCGCTTGACTATCTGAAAGTATGTAGCCATGTGCTCCCTTGGATATCCTACGGAGACATTTCCTGACACATACTTCAATGACATATACCTCCGCCTGAAAAATGGTCGGCGTGTATCCCATTGGAAGAACTTTTTGGAAATTGGGTATATCTGTGCTCCCGTTTCTCCATTTTCAAGTGTTGACCCATCAGTAAACCATATCTGCTTACCTTCGGCAGCATCTTGTCTGAAAAGTAGACAGATTTTTAGAAAAGTAGAGATTTAGAAAGGTCATTTTCGAAGGATTTATGTATCTTATTGTAACCCATAAAATTCCCTGCCTTGAAATCAAGTATTTTTTCCATTCTCAGTGAACTTACACATGCCTCTTTTTTAATTACTATCGTTAAAGGGAGTAGTCCTAATGCTAATAATGCACACCATTCTTTGCAGCTTTATCAGTTGGTTAGCTGCAGTACGTTGATGATCTTACGCCACCATGTAAGGGCCGCATACGTTCTAACAATGGTTGTAAACGTCAAATGTATCATTTTTCATATGAGGCCCAACATTTTGCCATGAAGGCATTGACAAGCAAAATGGCACGTGTTTCCCTGCCTGTAATTGAATCTTAGTGGGTGTTCCAACAGAGTTCTTTGTCAAAAATTACTTCTAAGAACTTAACCTCGTTTAAAAAGTCAATAATTTTTTCCATCCAGCGTTAACCGTCCATCATTATCAGATTTAGACTCCTTTTCATAGATAAGGGTACCAGAATTGTTTTGTCTGAATTTATGCTTAACCCTTTTTCCTTACACCAATTGTATGTTATATGAAGGACATTCTGCATTCTATTCGGTATTGTCGCTTAATGACTGGCCAGACTTGAAATAATCAGATCATTCGCATATCTTCTAGTTTCAAAACCCTGGTGATTTTGTACGAATTCAACCCAACTCAAATGTTATGATTCTGCTTTTAAGCATTATTTGAATCAAGTGTAATATTAAACAACAAGATTTTTTAATCTGCATGGCGGCTTTGATCGCATTTTATGACGTGTTGTCAAAGGCTTAATGAATTTCAATGAAGGCACATACAAGAACATATCTCTGCTTATTTTGCCTCAAGAGTCTTATCGATTGTGTCGGTTAGACTGTGTATTGCGGTGACTTTAAATTTGCCAGCTTGGTAGGCAAACTGAAACCTGTTTAGTGGGATGCTCTTCAAGCTAGTTTTGCTAATGTTGAGTTCCAGTATTTTGTAAATTGTCTTTAAAAAGAAGAAACTTAGGCTAGTCGGTCAATGATATGTTGGCAATTGAAGTCAATTGCTTTTTATCCACCTTCGGTATAAAAACGATCTTTACCTCTTTTCATTCGCGAGGAATATGGCTTAATGAAAGACTGGATTTAAGAATCAATGCCTATTATAGGCACGGGTTGATTCCATCAGGTCCCGGAGTTTTGCATGCGCTAAATTTGGATATGGCTAAACGTACACTATCGGACGTAAAAAATTTGCCTGGAAGTCCTTTTTGACCACCTATCAGTAAATAGTAGTAGTAGTAGTATCGGACCTCAGTGTCCGGTGGGAAGTCCTCTTTCAACAAACATCCCGAAAAATGCGTTTGTAGTAAAAGACGATTTGTTTCGTCCGAGTTAACATTGTAGCTTCCATCAGGTTTTAATAGTGTACATATGTTATTGGAATGATCTTTGGAAAGTGCCTTCTTGTAGATAGTGATTGTAGACTGTCGATCTTCTCGCAGTAAGCCCTCTACGTGGCCTTCTATGATCTTCTCGGCTCACTGTTGATTTGGTTAAGGCTTGTTAATATTGGGTTCAATCTTTCGTTTGCTTAGCTTTATTGTAAAGTTTTCCATCGTTTTTCCTGAGCTTAAGCTCATTATTTCACCAAGGTACTTCCCTCCGAGAATTGAGAGTCCTCAGAGGGCAGCTTTCGTGGAATGCAAGCGATAAGTTGATTTTGAGATGTTTGGCCTCAAATTCAAGCTTTTTCCTGAATTGAGTTGAGTGATTTTGGTCAAGGTCCAGTCTATGCCTAAAAATTTCCCAATTCGTATTTCTCGGGTTTCTAAAAGAATGGGCCCGTCTCCATTGGTATCCTCATATCAAACCTAATTTGTCAATGATCATACATGGAAACCTTCCCAGAGACATTCATCTATAAATAGAGGTTGTCATATTGGAGCTGCAAAGAGTGAGATCTAAGACCTCACCTCTAATAATTTTTCTGAAAATTGGTTCATTACCCCATTTTATAATAACAATACTTTATCTGTATATATAGTTTTCTGCAAATAAGAAGAAGCTGGAACCAACTCGTGGTTTCCTTTAAGCGAGAGCATAGTTGCCCGTATGTCTATAAGGTCGCCGGAAATGAGTTCTAAAAGATGTAGAAATGTTAATTTGTTATTGACCAGTGATGCCGAACTGAGACGACAGTTCCCAGTGCTATTAAGCAACCTATCTTCTAGATTCTGAAGCCCTTTTACGACTTCAGAGTTTAACCAGCAGTGGAATTATCCGCACAATGCCCGACAACTATTATTATCATTAAGTTTTTGAGAATTCCACTACAGGGTTCCTGGATAAAAGCAATGTCCAAGCGGTCTTTGGGGAACCTCCTGCAAAGCATGCCGGATGCAGCTTTGGCGTGTTGGAGGATCTAAAAAATCACTAAAATTATTTTATGCCAATGATTTGGCTCATTCTCATTTTTGTCATGGTCATAAAAAGCAAGTTTTTTAACATACAAAAATTTTTGCACATGGAATATGAAAATTGAAAATTCTGCTAAACATATTAAAAGATAATTTAATTTGAACATTAAAAAAGAAATATTTTACTTCTTTTGGACCTTTAGGTTCAGTTTTAACTTGAGTTTAGCTTGTTTTTTAGTAAAAATTTATTTTTTTCAATAATCTTTATGTTAAAAATAGGTAATGAAAATCGAAACTCCAGCCAAACAATCAAGTATATAATTCAATTTAATTGCCATAATAGGGCATTGTCCCACTGTGCGCTGTTCGACAGCTGCTAGGAAGAGCAGAAAAAATAAAGCAAGCATAACTTATTTATGTCAAATAAGATAAGGTAACACAAAGAAGGAAATGAAAGACAAAACTACAAAAAATCGTAACAAAAAAAAAAAAAGATGTCAAAGTTTATAACGTTTCATAAAGAAATGTAAAAATGAAGAAAAATGAAATCATCTAAGATAAAAATGTGGGATATGGATCAGATGAAGTGTCAGAAATAAATTTGACAGCTGCTGAGTGAACTTTTATGAGTACTCAGCCAGGATTTTGCTCATATTCCTTGTCGTGAAATCTATGCTAAGGTAATGGCTTTCATTTGACGTCTTCATCAATGCAAAAATCTCGTCAACATTGACGACACACATCGTTTATATAACAAGGCTATGTACACGAACAAACTAAGATGAGATGAAAAGTTACATAAAAGACAGTTAGATGTGAATGTTTGTGTTATGTACATATAAAATATGCCATATATACTCAAGTCCTGATACTAAATAGCAGGCAGCTATAAATAACGAACAAAAAATGTATATAAACTAGTAGAAAAAATTCTTTTGTCATCGCTGTCATCGACGCATCAAGTAACACTTCAGGTGTGGGTCGAAATGAGGCGTTGGTTGGTTTAATTTTGTAATGCTGCCACTGGATGTGGTTGGTTATGTGGTAGTGGAGGAGGGTGGTAAGGGCGGGGGCAGAGGAGGAGGCAGATGAGATTGTTGTTGTTGTGTGGTAGTTACTGACACGTTCTTAATATTAACAACAAACGTTTTCTGCTGCTTTTGTTGCAGGCATTTCGTCATTGTTGCTAGTGTTGTTGCTATTGTTGTTTGTTAAGGCACAATTCGTTCCTTGTTGTTTTTGTTGTTAATGTTTTTGGTTGGTTTGTTGTCATTGATGACATGAATATTTATTTGTGCAAAAACGGATCTAAATGAAAGTCAAAGCAATTTCTTTGTATTTGTGCAGATTTCTTTTTTTTATACTACCTCAATACATAGATAATATTGTCAATACTGATGAGATTTACTTATGTATTTGGTTTTCAGAATATTTCAACAAAAT
The DNA here is from genome assembly GCA_963920525.1 of Dichetophora obliterata. NCBI lineage: Eukaryota > Metazoa > Arthropoda > Insecta > Diptera > Sciomyzidae > Dichetophora > Dichetophora obliterata. The sequence goes on along the minus strand of OY986437.1, from coordinate 220,598,099 downwards.
TATGACATCAGGAAAGTTTTTCTTTTTTGCATAGAAAGTTGCTTTATGCAGATATTTTATGGTTTCAATTTTATTGTTTAGCACCTAAACTATGGTTAACGATAATTTTTTAATACATTGCTCAAAGCAAATTTTTTGAAAAACATTTGCCTTCAGGAAAGCGTGTCAGATTATTCAAACCTAAGAAAAAAATGATTATTCACCCAAATAATATGGGATTTGCTCATTATGAAACGTTAAAAAATTATGCCAATAAACAAGAGCCCAAAAAATAAAATAGCCCTAGAATTATTTTACTATCTTAAAATAAGGAAATTCACGTATAAACATATTTTCTTTAAGTCAGCCAACCCCAAAACACAAAAACAAACGCGATTGTCAAGAATGGGTTACCCAAATTTTGAAAAATAAATAGTACTCGAAGGGCTTCAACTCCAAAAAGGTATGTTTGCCCTTTCGTCGTACCTGAACAAAATCACTTTTTTTTAACAAAATAAAACAAAAGAAGAAATGTTTACTTATTTCATTTGACATGAAATGCTTTATGTCTGTGTAATGGTATGTCCGTGGCGAGACATAGGTGGTATCGCACACAGGTATTAATAACACTTCACAAATGCATTTGTAAAGGTATCACAGCACAACTACTTCGTATATTTTACGAATAATCGTACAATGCACTAATATTTTTGCCACGAATGTCATTCGTAGAAATTTTGCTAATAAATTTTTGGGTGTGAAAAACTCGCACTAAGGCTTAATCAATTTTGCAGGCCCAACTTATTTCTCTTCTTTTTTGTAATCGACAATTTTCATGGTCTCAGAGAATTAGTTTTTATTAATGAAATTTTTTCTTGGTTCCATACAGTTGCCATTCGAAATAGAAACATTTATAAAATATTTTTTTAAAAATATGAAACAGTTGTTTTTGAGATTCACAGAATTTGTTAAAGAATTATATCAATTGATTACGTTGGAAATTAAAACTGACACTACTGTTTAAGTACAAAAATTTCTTTTACTTCTCAAATAAATTTTTTAACTATCATTCCCTTGTAAATATTGTTCCTTTAGAAAATATTCCCTGCACGGCACGATAAACTTTTTTTGAAATTTTACTGATGTCCTTTATTTATACGAGAATGATATTAAACCATCTTCAGCTTAACTTGTTTTTTAGTTATATTTGTACATTGATATTTCAGTCAACGTTAATACTTGTACTCAATTTAATTTTTATTTTTATTACTTTTTTCACTTTACTCCAACTCAAAACACTAAAAGTCACTACTCTGAATCCATCCCTTTCATTATTTATTTCTTCTTGTATTTTTTATCGGTTTCAATGTTACAACGCTTTTCAAATGTATGTACATATTTACAAACAAGTGTCACATTGATATGCTGTCAGTTGGTTGCTTTATTCGTCATAGCTGGATGTTATCTGTTGTCGTTTGTGGAGTTTCACTCGAAAGCCTGAAGCGGCGGATTAAACAGCTAACTAGCTACAATTTCGCTTGAGATTTTTTGTTTATTTTGTTGTTATTTTTTTCATGCCTTCGGCTATGGATTTCTTAGATAAACAATATAATTGGATGATACGCTGGAAGTATGACGCGACTGAGTGATTATTGTTTACATAGCATAATGTTTTCTTCCATATTTATAAAACAATTTTTTCTGACAGTGTGACTGATCGACAACGTAAAGCCTAAACCGTAAGCCATAATAAAAGAAATTTGATAGACAGGTGTCTTTGATAGCGCATTTATAAAGTTAGTATATACATACACAGTTAAAAATCTTGGACTAAATTTTGGTAAATCCTGTATTGTATATAATATACTATGTACAGTAATGTGCAAAGAAAAAGGGACACCTGTATTTTTATATTTAAAGTTGCCTGAATTATATACAAGGAGCCCCAGATATAGCAATAATTCCATATGATTATTTTAGTAAAAAAATGCAAGGATGATTATCACCCTCTTTGGTAGCAAGAAAAAATGGAAAATATGTGTCATTTCATTTTACTCCATATTTAATGTATCTTTTATTCGATTTCTAAAGTTAAAATTTTTTTAAGAATCTAATCAAATTAAAATTAAGTTGTTTAAAAAACAGTTTGCATTAAATTATGTTTAAGAAAATTATGAACAACTAAATTCTAAAAAAAATTTTGAATTCAACTTTGATAATAAATATCTCGAATATTAAAAAAGATTTTTGAATTTTTTTATGATGTAATTTTTTTTTAAATGATAAGGTTTTCTATTGACTTGGTTTTTGATCTTGCCATAGCGCTTGAGTACTCAATACAAGCACAACTACTTTTTCATTTTAAATTACCAGTTTTATTTATTTATATTGTAGTATAATTTATATATAATTTAGTTTTATTGTGGTACGACTAGAAATCGGTTTTTGTATCATTGGTTTCAAGGTCTTGTAGTCTCTTTTTCAAAATGTTTTTGACTTTGGAGATCGGTTAACAGATAAATAAAATATAAAATTAGACGTAATGACACATATTTTTCAAGTTTTCCCATTCTAGCTTCGAAGAGGGGGAGGGGTGATCCTCATCCATAAATTTTGTACTTGCCTAAGCAAGGAGGATACTCACCTGAGGGTATTTATGCTATATTTGAGGCACCTTGTATATAAATCATGCAGCTTTAAATATAAAAATACAGGTGTCCCCCTATTTCTTTGCACATCACTGTATATAATATATACTGTAATAGTTCTATTACTATATATGACGAAACCGAAACTGTATTAAAATTGAATCGACGCTAAATAACAAAAAAATGTCGTTTTATTCCCTCTTGGGACTAAATCTTAATGCATGCTTTTATTAAAATATGCTCGGCAAAAATAAAAAAGAATGAAAGCTGTCGGATTCTCCATGAAGCGAAAAGTATAAAGAAATGATAAACATGCATAAGAACCAAACCAAGTTGAGTGCTGCTTTCTTAGGGCCAATTTTTCAGTGCGAGCTTAAACTCTGGTCTGAGGTTAACTCACCAAAATTGGACATTAAAACTAGGTTTAACTAGATATTTTAGCATTCGTTGAAGTTAAATTGACTTAACTTTTAACATTATCATAAAATGTTTTTTTTTTGTCTAAACCCAGTTTAAACGTCCAATTTTGGCGAGTTAAGCTCGGTTTAATTTCACTAGACCTTAAACTCGTACTGAAAACTGGCGCTTTTTATTATTGCAGGTTTTATTAAATATTATTGCAGGTTTTACTAAAAAATTTCTTATATTTTTAAAAGCTTTAATTCCAATAGAACAAGTACTAAAAAATGCATGATTCCAACGATTGAATTACAAATTAGTCCAAGATTTTTGAATGTGAACATATAAGAAGGTATTTTGTAAAATGCTACCTTAAATGATCTAATTGTTGTAAAAACGGGTATCGATTTTTGAACTCAAACCAAAATTCAGGTTTAATACTTAACGTACACACATTTTTTTGTGCTTGGATCAACGATTACATTCAAATATTATTGAATAATACATCAGTGTCGAACTTCCAGACCTTTAAAATAATACTCTACTTTATGACATCCTTAAAGGGAACGTGATTCATGGTCCAAATCAAAATATTAACATTAAAATACCATTGATGATGAGAGGTAATATCTTCAATAACACATTTTAGCGGCCTATTCTCAATGACTGTAATCAATGGAACTCTACCTGACGACAGTTTTATTGAAAAAATAAAATGCATGATAATAAAAAACTACTGGGTTGTTCCTCTTTACCCTTTTCTCTTGCTTGTCTGTAATGCACACATCAATGTGTAATACTTCAATTTCGATAGATCTTTAATATATACATTAGGGTGTCCCAAAAAATTGTGTTTGATGTCCGCGGCTTTTCCACTTCCATTCGACCTTAGAAACACCCTCTGTGAAGCTCATATCAATTAGTATAGATTTAGAGGTCGCGAATTCATTTTCTAGTTTTCCCATACGATTTGTATGGGAAAAAATCAGTTGTGTTTGTAAATTAAATTCAGGCCATTATCTTTTAGGCAAAATGGTTACAAAAAGTTTTCCCTCAAACTTTGTCTATTATGACATATCCAAATATCATTTTCATCTGATTATTATTTGGTGGTCTGTGGCTCACTTCATACCTACATAAATGGATACTTTTACTGATAAATATTTCATTAAAATCAATATCTCTTAGAGTACTTCATTTTCATTATTGTTATTGGTTTTAAATTTTATATAATGATAGTTGGAATGCTCTATGAAGAAAAAAATTCATAGGGTTGTTATATGTTTTTGGATTAAAAGATACAACAAGTAGTTTTTTGTATTAGTTTTTTTATTTTTGAATCGTTTTGGGCAGCAACCAAATAATAATTCGATGAAAATTAAATTTGAGTATGTCATAACAGACAAAATTTGAGGAAACACGTTTTGTTTTAATCATTTTTCTTAAAAGATAATGACTCTAAATTCAATTTACCAGCAAAACTTATTTTTCCCCATACAAATCGTATGGGTAAATTAGAAAATAAATCGCGACCTCTAAACCTTTACCAATTGAGATGCGCTTCACAGAGGATGTTTCTGAGGTCAAGTGGAAGTATTAGAGTAGCGAACATGTAATTACCAAATTGCAATAATATAACTTTGAAAATTCTTGCATGGTAGATTATTTACTTTAAATATTTAAGGTGTTTGATGAATCTGCGGACCTTAGTATGTTTGGCGATGACAAAAAAAGTCAAAAATTATTTTTAAAGAAATTAAAACAAAATCCTTAAAAAAATTTTGTACAAAATCAAAGCCATAGTAACAACGGGTATATAAGCTAGTATTATTATAATAAATTTTAACTAATTATTATAAACTTCAATATTTAAAGAATACTTTTTATATTAATTTTTTTTCTAATATGTATGAAATCGTAGTTTTTTAATTTTAATAAAAAATGTATTTGTATTAAACTTAAATTTTTATTTTAATAATCAGTTTCGGCCGAATATTATAAAATGGCCGAATATTTGGATTCGGTTTTGGTTTCGGTCGGACACTACTTTTAAATATACACTCAGGGAAAAATACTCTTACCTGATCCAGGTTATTTTTACCTGACGAATTTGAGTAGGAGAATCATCTACATCGTATTAGCCTGATCCACGGTACTTCCACCTGACAGATCTGGTTTACTGAAATACTTATAGAATATAGCGAAGAAAAATAGTGGCTTGTAGAAAAAAAACAATCTGACAGCTGTCAAATTCTGCTCAAGTGATGTAGAATTTGTAGCAAAGGGTGCCTCGGTAAAATGTAGGTAAAATTAACTTGTCATTAAGTTTTAATTTTATGTTGTTCTGATGTCATTAGTGCGAAAAAAATAAAGTGACCATGATTAATTTGCTCAAGCCGCTGGGGGCAAAAAGGTTGTTTTTAGTCATAATTTTGTTTCTCGTTATTTGATTGTTGAAAAATTACAAAATTTCCATGTTTGTGATTGAGGTAAAAACATGTAAACCTAGCATTTGGTTAATTATGCATTTGTACCTGATTCAATTCGCTTTAATCACAAATGCTGGTTAAAATTTGGTTGAGATAACCACATTTGTCAGTTTAATTAAACCACAAAAACAGGTTAAATTTTTGAGTTTTTCAGTTAACTATTGGCATGTGGTAGTCTTAATCTGACGATTGATGTCGGCAAATTTTAACCAGAAATTTAGTTTGAAATAATTTGGTAAAATTATCCAGCTATTTTTCTGGGTGCACAATAGGCAAGAGCGAGTTTCAAAAGTGCATAGCATCGATTTGGCTGAAAACACATTCGACGGGTATTATAAAAAACATGTTAACTATGAAATTTAATTTTGATCTGATTGCATCTTCCTGCTCCGGTTTGAAATCAGGACATTTTTTTAAAACTAACGGTAGGGAAAATTTTAAGAAGTGGATCGGTTCGTACAAACATGATATGGAGTTACACAAAATTTTGTCCTGTTCTGGGGTTTTACTCTGTATTTTATTCGATAAGCAAAAGTGATTTTACATTTTTGATAAGTTCGAATTTATTGAAGACAAAAAAAGCATTTTAAAGCAGAGATAGAAGTTACTGCCATTTAGAAATCTTAATTCATGTATTTACATGGTGTGATTTTGTTTTCTCAAATTGCATTTGCTTTTCGAATCGCATTACAGAGTAAGGCCCCTGATCACACCTTCCTGCTCTAGGACATCCTCAAAAATTACATAAATTTAAATAAAATATATTGCAAACATTTGTAGATGAAGTTATAGGCACTAATCCAAATATTGATTATATAAAATTTTTTCTGATATAACGTCATCCTCTTATTCCAGAATGTCCATGAATTTCGTTAAAAATTAAAGCAAAATCTTCTGATAACAGAGCCAACTATACACATACAACATTTTACCACGATCTGAACCTAAATGCCTACTTCAGAGTGTCCTTGAACAGAACATATTTCTAAAAGTTATTTATATCGCAGTAAACATAATTATAAAAAAGAAAAGTGCTTATTCAAAATTTGATCCCGATATAATATTTTCCTATTTCAAAATTTTCTTAAGCATAAAAGTGTCTAACTTAATATCATGTTTTTTCAATATTGATTTGAACAGTTTTGTTCTACCTTTATTAGGCTTTAGGATGAATTAAACTGTTGAATGAATGAAATGCGAGTGTTTAAGGCATTCTTTAGTTATGATTAAAAATTAATGAATTTTAGTAAAATCTTCAAAACGAACTTGAAAGATAGGACAGATTATACTTTGTTATATTATAATCGTATATTAATTCAAAAATTTAACATTAAAGTTGTGCGAATCTAGCTTTTATGAAAACACATACATAATGCTAATCTTTACTAATGTAAAAAAAAAAATAAAAAGTTTTCTGTTCGCTTGTTTTTTCATCTTTCACGTTTCAACAGAATGTAATGAAATTTGGAATAGAGATTGATTAGGTTGCAGGCTATTTTAAAATCTTTAAATCTTGAGATTGTAATAAATGCAACTACAATTATAACAAAATTTACAGCTGTTACGAGTTTTTACAGGTAACGCAAATTTTTTTAATGAGTCAGTTGACCTGTTCCTTAATTTTTATGGGCTGAAAAATTTAATTTAATTTTTGTTTTGTATAATTTTCTATAAGACCTGAAATCTCAAAATTTTTTCAAAAAAAGGGCTTGAAGAATTTGAAGATGATTCCTTCTTTTTTAATAATTACCAAAATATGCCTTAAAACCCATATGTTTTCTTATTCAACACAACATATCTTAGGATCGAACATAGATAAAAAATTCTGTTGCCGGAATCAAAATCAGCGCACATACAGGTATTTCAACGATCTGGGCGGCTAAAATTATTTTTGCGCTTAAATGCAGATATCTTGTCGAGTACAACAAGACTCTGTTCTTGAAATTTGCGAAACCCTCTAAAATTTTGAGTTAAGGGTAAAAAACGGGTTTTCTGCCCTTTTGCAGATTAAGCTAGTAACTTTGTTGAATATGAACTGATTTTGAATCTCTCAGTGGATTTAGAAAGAAGAAACTAAGTCATTTCGAAGATATAAAAATGATATTTAAGTAATATTGAAACATCTGTGTGTATTCCTCCAGCAAACTAACTTTTCGAACAAAAATTGGCTATTTTTCAACTTTGGAGATGTTTTTACACATTTTTTCATTTAAGAACCGTATAATTTAAGACTGTAATATAAAAGTATATTTATTTATGAGCAAAATTCAGCTTTGGTTTAAAACATTCGTTAAAAATCGACTGAGTTAATAAACTTTTAATAAAACCAAAATTTTGGAATAAATGCCTACACAAAAGTAATAAATAAAAAAAAATAACAAATGGTATATAAATGATGTAAATATATAATGAACATATTTTTGAAAAAAATATCAAAAACAAGATAAAAGATTGAGAAAACATATAATTGAATATTGCATCGCTCTCTGAAGAATTATCATTTGTATATGGCTCGTCAGATATGAACATTGATATTGCTTCTGGCAAGAACGCGTTAGTATTTCTATTCCTTATTGCTCTTATACAGCTTAACAAAGGGTCCGAAATAAGTAGAAGGCAATTAAATATATCTTCATTGCCGTTTTCTCTAGAAAATTTTCTTGTGAAGTCTTGCCGATAACTTCTGAAATGCTTATTACGAACTTCTGGCGCCTCCTCCGAAAGTTGTCCTAGAGGTAACAGAAATTTTCCAATTACAACTGCCCCATGAACCAAAATTTTGTGCAACGTTGGAGTCATAGGATGCCATGGGTACAGGTCAATCAATGTTGCTTTTGCTATACACACGAGTTTCACTACACTTATTATAATGATGTTTAAGAGTTATCACTTATTATAAAAAAAGCTTTTGAAATCCAAACTGTTTAAAGTATCAAAAAGTGCTTATCTGAGACTATCCGGGAAAAATTTTTTGGTACTTCATTAAAGGAAAGATTGAATATTGCTTAACAAAAAAAATTATTGCTTGATCTACCTTGATAACTTATCAAAAAGCTTCTTGAAAAATAAATTCAACAAAAATTTACTACAAAAAGAAGGTTACTTTCAATCAATAAAAAATCATCATTGATATGACTAATTATATGTTGTAAAATGATTTTTCATAGGTCCATTATCTGAAGTACTAGGATCCATTATTTTTTCCTTGTGCGATTAACTTGTTTTGCTAATATTTACTATGAAAATCGGTTGTTTTGTAAGGGAACCGAGTACTATTACGAGAACTCTGTGAAACACTCAACTTTCGACTGCTCGTACGTGCGCGTGGTGCGCGGAATAAAATTTTGGTTGTTGTCTAATATTCTATGGAATCTCTTTTAACGCAGTGACTATTTTTTTCAATATTATTCCTACTTTGACTTTTGGGCTTTTGGCCGCCCAGAACGAGCAAATACCTCTATGTGCAGCGCTTGTAAATCTACTGATATCGACTACAATATTGACAAAAAATTATATTTTTATTGGCAACGTGATATTTAAGGACTTTTTGGAATAGGAAGATTTTGTCATATCGAGACCAAATTTTGTATAGAAGATTTTCTTTCTTATATTTAATTATTCTGTTAATTTTGATTGCAATAAAAACAATTTTTTGTAATATCTTATTTTATAGGGCTTTCTAAACTGGAGAATGTTATCATATCGTGAGGAAAGTTTACATTAATAATCATCGCTTCAATATTTATTCCATTGATTAGAATTTTTTTTTAAATCGTTTAAACAATGTCCTGTGTTTGGCTCAAAAACGAAGCAGGAATATGAAGTCTTATCCTTTCATAACTTTGTATCGTTTATGTATGACACCATATCTATCGATCCCCCTCTGAACCAGTTCGATACAAGGGTACTTTTTTATTTCTCACATATAATCACCTCGCCCTAGTGTACAGAATATTATATATTCTATATTTCAACTACCAAAAGGACAAATTTGAACAAAATAAATTCACTTTTAAAAGGAATTGTAGTCGAGTTCTTGTTGGAGCACCCAAGATTGGAAAAAAATCTTTGCCGAACTGTGGCCAAAATAAGGCTGTTTCGCAAAAAATTTGGCAGCAGTTAACCCAAAAAATTAATGTTGCAGGCCCACATAAAAAGGCTTTTAATAAATCTCTAGCTAAAGCCTACAGGATTGATACACTAATTGAGTTTAAAAAAGATATCTCAAAATAAAAGACAAATCGCATTTCTTGACTTTCTTCCTCAGACTCTGATGAAGTTGAATGGAAAAATAGCTCCAGATGCATTTTTTATGAATATTTAAGGAAAAGCAATAACAAAATCAAAACAAATCAGCGACTTGAAATATAAATTATTTTTTTTCGTTATTGTTCATTGTGACATTTAATATATTACAATTTACAAACAAAATCTATGGCTAACTCTCTTAATGTCGTTTCGTAACGAATCGATTGCCATCATTCAGCAACTCATTTCGTTTTTTTTCTCGGTACGAATGCTTACTCGATCACGATTTCTGTAATTCGGCCCTAGGTTTTCTGGATGGTATTCTTATTTAAGGAGTCCTTTCCAAAATCTGATCAGGTTTTTATCAGGATCCGATTAGCGTGAATATAAAAAAGTGTGTTACGCTTGAAATCAGTACCTTATCCTAATTTCTGATAATTTTCTGATTGTATACTTAGGAAAATATCCACTCTTGAACAGTTATAAACTTCTGTCAACTGCATATAGTTGAAGATATTGCAAAGACACTGCTTTACTTGGATGCACATATTGTTTTTAGTCAAAGACATTTTTGTATTCTTAAAACCGTAAATAAAGTCATTTATCCAAGTTTTTAGTATGCCTGTCTTGCTTGTGGTTTGCTGGAGTTTGATTCGCATAGAATAATATAATAATAACTTCAACTCCTTTTTTTGAACTGAGTTCAGCTGGGTTACTAGTAGCAGACTTTTACTAGTAAAAAAAATGTATTTGGCTCCATGTTTGACACTCTCATTAGCAAATTTATTTACACTTTCAAGCAAGTTTCTTGCAGTTCATGTACAGCACTCGTAAAAAAAAAATCAAGCGTAATAATTAACGCTTCCAATTTCACGCAACATATTTTTATTTACTTTAACCTCCGAGTTGATCTTATAAAACCTTATTGATTTATACCGACTGCAGGGCTAAATTTTTCTCAGCACATTGGAGCTGAAGGTGTCTTAAATGAAGAAATGTAATAAAATAGCGCACTTTTTAATCTCGGTAATACAGAAAAAGTCACGAATTTTACAATATATAAATGTCATCATAAAAAACTTTCCCTCAAAGTCAAGAGCAAATCAAGAAAATAACCTAAATTATTTGTAATGATATAAAAAAAGCCGTAATAATTTTTTATGATATAACAGTTAAAGATAATTTTTCAAGATGTCTATACAAGACTGACGACAACTTTTGGCTTCCTGCCATGCTTCAATCTATCAGTCAAAAGAAGTCTAGAGCAAAACGATTGATTCTTATCATTCTTTCTGTTAGTTCAAAAAATGTTCTTCATTTTTTATTTTTTTATCTTTGCCATGCTTTTTGTTTTTACTTTCTTGTAAAACTAATGATGGTACGATTTTCTTTTTTTGATAGCTGTTTTTTTTTATTATAATTTTTTACTATTTGTTAAGTTTTGTTATTGTGGATTTTGGTAAGGTATGTGTTTGCTTGAATCAAGTTTTATCTTATGGACACACATTGATAAGACTGTATTTGACACAGACATATGTAGACCTAAGCTATCTTAAAGTAATTCATCAAGTTATTTTTCCAATTATTTTTCCAAATTTTTTCATTAAATCCTTTGGATGAGATAGTGTAAAATAAGAAGTCATGGCGCACTCGACAACTTAAATAATATTTATTGATGGCAATTATATTCGAAACTTTTTTTATAAAATATCTACAAAATACTTATATGCTTCAGCATCAACTGCAGACATTCTCTTTCTGCTCCCAAGCCCTATAAAATCGTGCCACTTTTTCAAATGACTTTATCTTGCACTAATCTAGCAGCAAAACTTTTAAATTAACAGCAACACAAATTATACAAGAAATTTGATGGTAATGAAAATAAGTAGTAAAGTATTAGCAACAGCAGTGAAGACAGCAGCACAAAGTTTTTCCATAAAAATTAGTAAAAATTTATTTTAAATCCACCTTTTCCCTTACGAAAAAGTAACGGAACATTATTTCTTACTTTCTTTTGGGAGACCTCGTAAAAAGTTAGGAACACATTTTCTTTGTTTAGCAGTGAATTCAGTATGAAGCCGCCAAAAAGCTACTTTGTATTTAGAAATTTGTATTTTTTTCAAACAACAACAATAATAAAAAAGGGTCTTAGTAATAAATTTGTAATTTTCTGTACATTTAACGCCACTAAGTATGCTAAGAATTTTAAAGTCATTTGCAAAGGCTTTATTGTCAGACGCTTATTTGTTGCTGCTTTTCAGCTTTGTGTGGTGGTGGTGGTAAGTCATAAATTAAGCCCATCCATCGCTTTGTTTTAATTCAGAAATTAATGAAGACAAAAAGAGTAGTATTTTGCCTGTGCGCTGTGCTGCTTTATTTGTAGCCATTGTCTTTAAATTACTGTGATTTTGTTTCACCTAAAAGTTTGTTGTTTTTTAAGTTTTAATTGTTGTTGCCTAATCGTTTGTGTTGAGCAAGATATATGTATATATGATGATATGAAAATAAAAAATTACTAAAAACGGATTTGACAACAACAGATTTGAAACAAATTTCAGACCGGAGTTATTCTTATTACTTAAAATTGTATAATTTGCTACAAAATAAAATAAGCGGTAATATTAAAAAAAATCATTAGATTTCAATCGCAATGAAAAATGTGTAATAGGGATATCATTTTTAGTTTGCACCAACGAATTTCAAAAAGCGAAAATAGTAGTTTTTTTTAAAAAAAAAGTACAAGTAAAATTTTAATTTGCAATAAGGCTAGAGTTCAACTACTACAGCTTTTTCAAATATTCTTAGCAAAATATCTTATGTTTGAACAAGGGTCGAACTTGATCTAAAAAGAATTTAAAATCAAACTTAGTCGAATATGTATGCAATAATTTTGTCTGTAAGTTTATGCAAACAGAAAACTCATAACAACCAAAAACAGGGAAATCACAAAGCACTTTTGAGTGCAAAAAGCACTACTTTTTTTTTGAAAAAGTTCAAGTTACTGCTATTTAAATATGCAGTAGCAATAGAGGTTAGCTACTACAGCTTTTTACATTGTCTTAACATAAAATTCTATGTTCGAACAAGGGTCGAACAGGATCTAAAAATAATTCAAAATCCAATTTGTTCGGAAACCTCATTCGGCACACAGTACGATTTTTTCCAAGATAAGAAGGGCAAAAATCCCAAAAATTGTTTGTTTAGTGTAACAAAATGATTTTTACACAACCACAAAACTTTATTTCAACATTTATGATTGCAATTATTAAGAACATATTTTTAATTTTTTTTTTGTTTTAATCACACATGGCTTTTATTAATAATAGAAACAAACTTAATAGACAAAATACCAAAATCAGAAAAAATTTAATTTTTTGTTTATTAAGTTTTTGTAAGATTATTTTTGTAGCAATTTAAAAAAGATCACTTAATTTTTGCTGAAAAATCAAAGAAGGATAACTAAGTATTTTTACTTTTAATTAAAAAAAGTATGTTGTGTGCACGGTCAATGTAAAACCTTCAGAAATCTGGAAACTTTTAGTACAATGACTTTTCTTCGAATTAGAAAAAACGACTTGAAAATCAAAGTTTAAACTTTCGATTATTTTTGAAATTATTATTTCAAAATTATTGATTTTTTTTTTTTGCTCAAGAGCCAATGAAGTGACTTAACAAAAATATTGTAGTTTCAACTGTACCGTTAGCTCAGGTTTTTATCTTTTTTCAAAAAAGAATCAAAATATTCACTTTTCACTCAAAAAAATTAGTTAATAGTTCCGTTTGTTGTAAAATTTAAAACAAGTAAAAATTGCATTTCTGACTACCATTCATATGACATAACATTCAATTGCGAAAATTCTTCTAGTCTTGCGCAAAATATGTTAAATTGTTTTTGTCACTTTTTGGCCCCATCATTTTTTTTTTGCCGAAAACAAATGTTTTTTATATTTATTACAAAATAGTCAAGTCTCAACAATAATTTATGTGAAAAAATGTACACAGTATCTCTATACTATCAAAACTAATGAGTTTAAATCTATTGTTTTCATACAATTTACTATCTAGGTATATTACTAAAATATGTATATAATAATAGGTATATTACTAATATGTGGCGACCGTAGCCTAGTGGGTAGAGTGCGTGGCCCCTAAGCTAAAGAACCGCGGTAGCCCGGGTTCAATTCCAGCTCAGACAGAAAGTTTTTTCAATTAAATTAATTTTTCTGTTCGGTCGTCACCTCTCTGTAGACAATGGCGAACCTCAGAGAGTAAAAATCGCCATGTAAAAGCTTCTTGAGAACGTAAGCCGTTCGGAGTCGGCATAAAACACGTAGGTCCAATTCTCGGTCATGGGCTGAAATGGCCAGTTTATTTTTTTTTTTTTATATTACTAAAAGTCATTGGTTTTTAATATCAGATCATATTAATCGTATATAATTCTTTCGCTATCCTCACTCCTCGCAGCTGAATTAGCATCGAAGTGGATTTTTTACACATTTTTTTTCGCCAAGTAGTGCACACAAGCACACATATGTTCAACGCTGGATACATACTGTAGTGTCGCTTTTTCGTTTCGTCGAGTTTCAAATTTCAAATCACAACGGTGCTAAAGAAGTTGTCCTTCAAAAGTGCTCCTAGCAGCGTACAAATATGAACGTTTTGTGCTAGTCGCATTTTAATGCGAAACAGACATATCTCAAAGTAATAACACTATGTGTATATACTCAAAGCCTTAAAAACTTAACTAAAATTATACTCCAAATTTCTACGAGTTGCACTTAATCTGACAGTTTAATAGCTACTGCAACGTTTAAAAATGCCTCTGAAATTGGTTTGTGTACATACTAAAAAAATAAATGTATGTGTGTGTCTATTTTTAATGTCTCTTTTCGTTTCATTGAGTTTAAAATCATAACGGTGCTAGAGAGGTTTCACTTAAAAAAATCAATTAACTAATTGAGAAATATAAACTATGAATATGTAAGAGAAAACCCATACAATCAAGAAAATTATACTCCTGGAGGGGGGGGGGAGGTAAAGAATTTGTGATTATGTGTAACATAGGGAAAAGGGTCTTAAAAGGACTTAAAACGTGTGACAAAGTTTTTCGACGACCTTTTGGGAAAAAACGCAGCTATGTGCAGTGACCCAAACTAAAACGCTTTGTGATTCTTTCAAAATTAAAACTATTACTTTTGCTGTCTTAACTGAAATTTATGAAATTACACACAGCTCTTTTATCCTTAAGTATATAGCAACACGTAATTTAGCGAGAAAAATTGTTGGAAATAATGCAAATTAAAAAAAATTCAATAAAGGACAACATTAAGAATATTGCAAAGTTGGGCGAAATTTGTTTAAATAAATGCAGTTCAAATGCTGCACTCGAAACTTTGCGCTAATGAATCTTAAAAACGCTAAAACGAGATCCTGTAAGCAAAATGGTAGGATTCCAAATCCTACCCTTTAGTACATCTCATCTAAAGGAAATATAATTAAGGGAGTAAATAAATTTTTAGGCAAACAATTTTTTGAAAATATAATTTTTTTAATTGATTATAGTTGCACAACTATTCAAGAATATTTAAAAAAAAATCTAATCAATTCCGCTTTTAATAAAGGCTCTAAAGCGCTTAATACCCGGTGCGCCGGAGTACCTTTAACTAACCTGCGTAGTTTAACTAACGGGTTTTTCTTGAAACATACTTTTTCAAAATAGGCCACACTACTGCAAACAAACTAATCGACCGATTTTAATTTTCTTGTTTTATCTGTTTGTAATATAATTCTACACATCTTTTACCAAAATAATCGTCTTCCTAAAAATTGTTTAGTTTTTACAGCCAACAATATGGTCAAAAATATCGTAAATTTTCGCAACTTCGGAACTCGGTAATCGAGCACAATTTACAAGTGCCGTTGTTCTGATAATATTTGATAGGCGTTTAAAAAATGAGCGTGGCACCTCCACACAACCCAAATTTGCGATATTGAATAGCTATGGAGTTATAAGCCGTACAGCACAGGAATTCGACCACCATTCACACGGGTAGTTTCAGTGATAACATTTGATGTGCGTTGGTAAAGATGGCATGGCACCTCCCATAAAATCTTAATTTGAGAAATTTAATAGATTTTCAGTTATAGGTCGCACAGTCACGGAATTCAGTATAAGAACACAATTTACATTATGGGCGTTTGGCAACGAAGGCTTGGCAGCAACACGCCGGGTTTCAGCTATTATTGCTTTAAAACACAAATAACTAACAAGAAAACTCCAGCGAAAACAAAAACCATGAGCTCATTGTATGAAAGCCCATACAAGGTCCCTGTGGAACTTGTAGAGCAAAACCGCCATAAGTGACTGATAATAAAAATTCTTACGATATTGTATCACAACTAATTTTATTAGCTTCTATACATCCCATTCCTGGAACCTATGCAATCAGGCAGGAAATGCTTCATCGATGAAAACTGAAAAGGTTCCAGTGGACCTTTTCAGGGATCAGAAAGTTAATTTTCCATATTTTCATTCCATTTTGGTAAAAGATGTGCATTCAAGAATCCATTTTTTAATATAATTTTCCCTTTTTTTCGCAGTTTTCCATCTTTTTAACCTTTTTTTCACCAGCTTCAGCACCATCTTTACATATAAAAAAATATATGTTTAATACAAAAAAATTCTTTTTGCCTATATCGATGATGTAAAATTAACGTGCAAATGAAATTTTTGGTATAAATTATAAACTTTTTTAGAAAATATTTTCTAAAATATGCCTTAATTTTAATCTCTTTTGCCTTAAACGTCTCTATATAACTTCATTTTGTAATTCTTGTTATATTTGTCATGCAGATTTTACGTAATTTAGAAGAAATAACCATAAAATAACGTTTTAAAGAAAAACTAAAAACTTGCAACCAGCATCTAAACATGCAAAATTAATCCTATCCACAATATATTGCACTAAAGAATGCCAGGAAAGTGTTTAAAGACAATCGGTCAATTTATAATTTTTTCTGTGACAAAGTCACACACATAATTCAAATTTTTCCTCCTTGTAATATTAGTAAGTACATATATTTGATAAATTATTAATTTTAAAACGTGTGCATAAATAACACAGAACTTAAAAAAGATATATACAAAAAAAAAAAAAAAAACATAACAAACGGCATTTTAAATCCGTTAAGTTTACATTAACTATTGGTAAAGATAATATCTTTTGGTTACTAACTAATCCTTTGTATAGAATATGCACTGTTTTTGAGTAAAATTAGCCTTGTCTTTTAAAAACTACTTTAATCGGATTTGCTAAGGAAGTTATGGCATATACTTATCCAGGAGTAAATAACAGCCACAAAAGTATGTATTTTAACAGCAAACAAAAAAAAAATGTAATCTGAAAAATTGACTCTTGTGAACTTTCATTCTTAGCTGCATTATTTCGACAGCTATGTAATTCAGAGATGTTTGTTTTATTTTTTAAACTGCTTGAAATTTGTTGTTTTTTCGGATAGTTAGAAAGACATAACAAAAACAGGAAAGAAAAACACTTATAAATTGTTTTGCTTTCCTATTGTTGTGCGTACAAAAAAAAAACTTGTAAGAATACAGTACAAAAAGTTCACAAGGAAACGCAATTTAAAGCATGTCGAACGTTCTGCAGAAGACATAACAGAAATGCGTGCAAAAATTGTTCGCTCTTTCCTTATGGATGCAATGTTATTTTCCAAATTTAAAGAAAGCAAACAAAAAATACAACATAGAGAAAAAAGTGGCAGAAGGAAATGCGGAGAAAAAAGATTTAAACAATGAAGGCACGAATTGTACGAGTGTTGTCATATGTTTTTTGAAAAAACGTGCCATTTGAAGAAAAAACAAATTGTTTTTCGAAAACTTTGGTTTCCGGAAAAAACTAAAAAAAAAGAATAGTTAAAAATATGTTTCTTAAAATTTGTGTGTTATATTTTCATCATTAAAGTGAAAATATGTAGTGGTAATAAGTAGCGGTAATAACAGTAATCCTTCAAAAATTATATCAGAGAACCGAATCAAATGGGCTCTGTTTAGTTTTAAACCATAGAAGTATGCTGGGCCTGATGGTATAGTTCCAGTAGCTCTACAGCAGACGGCGTCCATTATCCTTCAATAACTTCTTGTCATTTTCAAAGGTTGCCTTGTAGTGACATACATGCCATTGAAATGGAGGGTGAAGGTAATATTTATCCCTAAGGCGGGTAGGATATCGCAAATGAGTCCGAAGGACCTTAGACCCATTAGTCTGTAGAAACGGCCCTGCACTCCCTAGTAAGCTTTATAGATATTTGATGCACTAAACATCTGAATTAATGATGTAGCTGCCAACAAAATGTAGCAGAATTTCATTAGGTTTTACTTAAAAAATGTAGGCAATTTTTTTACTAAACTACCCAACGAACATTATATAATTTAAAGTTATTATACATTTTTGCATTATCTTTTATCTTTTTGTTATATAATTTCAAGAATATAATATCATAAAGATGACATAATCTAGGTATATATTGTGTGTTAAGTTGGATTTTTTTGCCACATGATATTTTTAGTGTTATATTATTGTAAGGGCGATTCCACTGTTGAAGCTTAGCAGCGAATAATGTTGTAAGCAATATTTTTTAAGTTGTTTTTTTGCGGAAAAATTTTTTATTTAACTACTTTTATATATTTTTATTATATTATACATGCTTTAGTATATGAAAAGTATTCAGAAATGCAATTTTCAATTGTTCTTATTAATACAACAAAAACATTTTTTCAATCATTTTTTTAGTAAAAGTTCAATATTTTGTACCGTTTTTGAAAAAAATTAAAGAATATATTCACTGACATAACGCTATAGTTGAAACTATTTTTTTAAAATGCTTTTATTAAAACTTTAATCAAAAAAATTTGATTTGTATTCAAAAAATGTCTATCTAAATAATCGTATAAATAATAGCTTAAATAAAAGGTATAAATATCTCATTTGTAAATATTTATAAAACTTGTTAAATAAATGAATACTTTTTGAGTTATAGGATCATAACGGGGGAAATATTTTTCAAAACTCAAAAAAGTCAAAAAGTTTTTCTAAAAAAAATTCGAACCAACCTGGAAAAGTCTTAATGATTTTTATTATCTAAAAAAAATACTCAATCGAACTAGAAATCTTGTTTTCGTCGCGCAAACTTTTTTCAAATTGTTTAAAAATCGTGTTATTCACTTTTGAATAATGAACCAAATTAATAATAAATAAAAAATTAATAATGAATATAAAATTAATAATGAATTACACATGAAAAGGCAATGAATCCAAAAATAATAATGTACAAAAAATTAATTATTGAAAGATTTGAAATTCTTTTTGAATTGCATTCTTTGTAAATAGCATTCATATGAATGAAAAAAATTATGAATTGTTATAGCAAGCAGTGAATAAGAAAAATCTGCTTCCCACAAAATAAGGAAATCATCATGAAAATAATGTAAACAAAAAAAAACATTTGTTGCTGCCAAGCAACTGCATGGTTCCAACAACAACAGCGGAAAAAACAATTAAAACATTAAATTTCTCGACTCTCGCTAGCTGTAAGAAACCATGCCAATATTTCAAACAAAATATTTGAAAATTCCTCAAAAACTCAAAATAAATCCTCCATTTTTAAGTAAAATCCCTAAAATTATAATGTTGCTGCCGTGTTAATAAAAACAATTTAAGACTTGTAATACTCTTTAACAAAAATATGAACATATATTTGAAAATTTTGATTGCACTCAAATGTGTGATACAAGTTCATTAAATGGTACAGAGGTTTTTGCATAAGATTTGTATATAAAAATTTTTTTTTAAAAAAGACATAAATTTTAAGTATTCCATTTCAATGGATACATTTGCTCTTTTGGCTCAAACAAATTTCCGCCATTTTTGTTTCTACCTTGTTTTGTAAACAATAGCAACGCCACCGTATCAGAATTTAGTCTATTTCGCGAATCAGTCTTACAAAGTTTTAAATTATTAAACATACGGTCTACTGATGCGTTTCAAAAAGGAAGTATCAACAGAAATGTAATTACTTTCTTTAAATTAGGAAATTTTAGTGATCCAACGGAATTTTGCAATTCAAATACCTTATTCCAGTAACATTCTGAATCCAATAAACAATCAATATTTAGACTTTTGTGATTTAACAATGCGTGCTCCCTCCATTCGTTATCGATATCTCGTAGGTTGATATCAAAAAATTTAAATCGTTCCTTAAAAATACTCAAAGTTTTCAATCTAAATGACTGTGCAAAAGCTGGGTCAATTATATCAATTACTTCATTGTTCAGTGCTAATGGTTAAAAGGTAGTCATGCCTTAAGAATGGAGATTTATGCGAATGACTTCGGCAGCACTGCAACTCCTCATGAGGAAGAGGAGGTGACGGTATCGCATCTCCTCTGTTCATGCCCTGCTCTATCCCGCAGAAGACATTAGCATGTAGGTAGCATATATTTTGATGATCTCAGGGGTCTTGAGGAGGTAGACGTTAGGCGTCTACTAAAAAAAAATTAAAAAAGTGGCCATTTCAGCCCTTGGAAGGACTTTGACCTAGCTTCTATTGATCAATTGTGTTGTGCGTATTATTAAATGTTTTTCACAAATGGCCGAGAACTGAACCTACGTGTTTTATGCCGACTCCCAACGGCGTCGGTTCTCAAGAAGCTTTACATGGCCATTTTTACTCTCTGAGGTTTGCCATTGTCTGCAGAGAGGTGACGATCGAACAGAAAAATTAATTTAATTGAAAAAATTTTCCTTCTGAGCTGGAATTGAACCCGGGCTACCGCAGTTCTTTAGCTTAGAAGCCACGCACTCTACCCACTAGGCTACGGCCGCCACTGCTGTTAGGCGTCTACTGCTTTTTATTAATAGTACAGTTTGGTTCCACGGCAGTACTTAGGAGAGCAAGAAGGTTTGAATTGTTCGCTTGTGGTATCACAACGCACCAAATATCTGGCCGTCAGCTTAACCTACACTAATGGAAATAAAATATTTCAATTAAGTAAAAAATAAACACTCACATAAACTAGTGTTTAAAAAAAAGAAATTAATTATCCAAACGACAAAACTAATATACATAAAAAAATAATTATAAATAGTATTTTCATTATTTAATGCATTGGATGCAAAAAGGGCGAGCGAAAATTATTGTGATTTTTCGAGATAATTGAGTCTAAAGTTTTTGAGAGCCTTCAACTCGTAAACTAATGGTTCAATTGAGTGGTAAAATTTGTTTATTAAATTTTTTTTTGTAACGTTTCAGTAAAAATATAAATATATAAATTATACAGCAGACTAGACAGCCAATTAGCCAACTTTCAGTTAAAACACTTGCTTCTATCGAAGCAGAAATCGTTTCAATTCTATGGTGCATTTCGGCAGAATCGTCAAACTCCAATGAATATAAAAAAAAAAAAGAAGCAACTAGAACAGGTGGCAACCCTGGTAGAGTTAAAGGCTTGATTTAAAATTAGCTACTGCTTTAATGTCATATAATTAAGTGGCTGATGAAGAACTTTTGATGAATTGATTCTATACAGAGTTGTTGTTGTTGCGGACTTCTACAAAATTACTTGATCTAAAGCTCACAATTAAATTCATGGAAAAATTAAAAAAAAAAGAATCACAATTAATTGAAGCAAGAACATGGTAAGCACGTAGAAAATGTATTTTTGTATGAAGAAATGAAATTTTGCACGGTAACTTTTACAAATAGATCAGAAAATTAATAAGAATTTTAAAACAAAAATGAGTTTAAATAATGTATGTGTCGATAATTAACAAAGTCGTCTTAGACCATTGGTTCAAAATTCACGCTTCTTTTGCTCAACGGACAGATGTTTTAAAATAAATATTATTGAAAAAATTGCATAAGTCCCTTTCAGTCAATCATTTGGCTTTATTTTCTGTTAAGATTTGAAGAAAAAAACAAGCTCATCAGATTCTTCGTGACTAGTTCGTAATAAATGGCACGAATAAAAAATTTTTTAATGAAAGAATGGTCAGAAAAGTGTAAAGTGGTTAAATAAATTTAAGAAAACTTCTATTCTGCATTTTTTCTGGTAAATTTCATATAAAAACACAAGCACTCAAGAACTGAATTGATTTTCATATGCTTTTTTATTGTTGAAGTACCTAAAATAATTTTGTAGACTCTTGGAGGGATAGACCAGACTTTTAATTTTATGAGGATACTTTACCAAATTACTGGAATCCTGCCCGCCTCTTTCTAGCTCGGTAAATCGTAATCTCAATTTTTTCAAGATTAACTAAATCACAATTGTTGGCCTTTGTAGTCTAGTGTAGAGTGTGCTAGGCTATCAACTCAGAGCTCCTCGGTTTGAAACTGAATTTGGGCATGGTTCTTTTCACTTTCTTTGTTCTTTACTACATTCAAAAAAAATCCACTACTAAATTGTGGAAAATGCGGAAGTAAAGGACAGGAAAAACTTAGGTTAAGGCATTACACTAGTCTCGGTTATAAGAAATTCAAATTGTCTTTCTAGACTAACAAAACCCTGAGAAGGTTTTGCAAAGTTAGCTCGCTTTTTAAAGGTATAGCCCTTGGAAGATGAGCTGATTAAGAATATTTTTTATTCAATTATTTGTTTATAATTGGAAAGATTTTCTTTTGTTTTTGTTGTTTTTTACTACATAACGAAGATAATTTTCGCTTCTTGGATGCTTGAAATATTTCTGAATACAACGCTTTCTAAAAATATCTATTTAAAACACAAGGAAAAGAACGAGATTTTTTTCCTATAATCATATTTTAAAAGAAATACTTTCTATCATGAAGTTGTACAATTTTGTTCACACCTCCTTTATGGTTATTATTTCTATAAAACACATCTAAACAACAATTGTTAAATCAATTGAGACCCATCGAGTGGCAAGCTCAAAAACTCAAAATTTTAGTTTAACATTTTTGTCAATGCTGAGGTGGGTTGTTTTGACGAAATACGAGTAATATGCAAATTTCATGCTAGGCAGAAAATTTTTTTTAAAAAAATCGAAATTCGAAAAAGAATCATTTTATTAACCTGGTATATACTTTCAGAATTTTCTGAAGAATCCAAAGACATAAAATTATCTTCGGTACCACTTCTGATGACTGAGATATAAAACCCTATATTAATAAATTTTTAAAAGTTATAAAATTGCATTTAAGTATACATTTCTCAAAAACAAGAAAATTCATTTGCAAAAATTACGCAAATCTGTAATTGCCAAATTTAAAAAAAGCGTTAGCACTTCAATACGACCAAAATTTAGACAACCAGATTACAATAAAAAATTCTGTGCTATTTTGAGTGTACATTAAGATTTGCATATCCTTCACACAGGAAACTGAGGGTAGAAATTGAGAGTGGCATCTTGTTTGGCGAGATATTGTTAAATTAAGTCTATATTTACTTTTGTTTTAAGATATATGTAATTTTTTTTACAAAATTCAAAGCATGTTTAGGTAGTTATTATTTACTGTTTTTCTCAAAAAGCAACTTTGTCCTTGCTGGAGAAGAAACGTCCTTTTTTTCTTTAAAGTTTTTCGCAATGCAACTTTTGAGACTTCTTAGAATACGAATTTAAAAAAAATTGTAATTTAATACGCCCTAATGAGCACTTCATTTTTAAAAAATACTCTGCAAGAGGCAAACTTTCAATGCCTATATCTTTTAAAAGCGAGATAACTTTGCAAAACCATTTTACTGTTTTCTTACTATAGACCAGTACTATCATCCTGTGTTGTCCGCTTTTTCGTTAGAAAAATGTGTTGCACAGTGTAATCCATCCCTTTTCTTTCAGGTCAAAGACCAAACGATGTTTGTATAAAGCATTGGTTCTTTGATCTTATAAAAAAAAGTCCGGATCTACATATCATACACGCCTAAGTCTAACATTAAATCTGATATATTTCAAGACCACGATTGTTTTCTTTTATGAATCTTCTGTGTTTTGTTTAACACCAATATGTTAAACTGATTTAATAATATTTCAACAAAAAATTCAGCGAAATTGCTGAAATGTAGGAGCCTTAATTTTCCAAAAACGATTTTTGTGTGACCTTTTTAAATTATACATTAATAATTTTTTTTTTTTTAGAATGAACCAACGCTCAGGGGATGCCCCCTATAAATGCGTAAGCATTGTGTTGTTTCGGAAGATGGGTGATAGTTAGTTGGAGGGTGGATAGATGGAGTAGTGTCGGTGAATATTTGTTTTAAATTTGCACAGCTCAAAACTGCCAGGAAACACACTCGCAGGGAGACTATTCCACAACTTAACCGTGCGACTAAAGAACGAATTATCACGGTAATGCGATGTTCTATTGGGCATCGACGCAATGGTAAAAGGGTGCCCGAGTGGACCTGGGAAACACACGATCTGGTGGCGTCAGGCCATGTATCTCCCTTGAACACTTCCCATGGTAATACCTATACAGTAGGCTTAGGCAACCAACATTGTGTCGATGCTCAAGAGAGTTCAGCGAGGATGAAATACTTTCATCCCCTATCAAATATATCGCACGACGTTGAATTCGATCCAGAAGCTTCAAATAAGATCTTGAAGCCCCTGCCCAAATGTGCGAATTGTACTCCATTTTCGGCCTTATATATGAGGTGTAGATCATGCGAAGATCAGCTGAAGTGAAATATTTTTTGCACCGTTTTAGAAAACCTAGGCACTTGCTCGCTTCTTTCGACACATCGAAAATATGATCATTCCAACGAAGATCAAATCTGATCGATATGCCCAGAACGTCAAGAGCGGCTGATTGCACAAGATCCACCCTATTCATATTGAGGGGTGCTAAGGGGCAATCCATCCGCTTGTGGGTTAACAGGCAGCACTGAGTCTTGCTTGCATTGAACTCTACTCTATTAGCAAGACCCCATTCGGAGATTTTTTTGTAGATCATTTAGGAGTGTGTCATTCATATTTTGCCTTTTTCTCTCAATCTCCATAGAGCTTGGGCGTTTACAAAATGAATACGAATGACAAATGCTGCTGTCGTCCGCAAACGAATGTATTGGGTTATGCGTCAACGACAGAAGGTCGTTGATAAAAACCATTTTTCTTATTCACTATGTTTGTTTTTACTTTCAATTGCTTTTCCGAACAAAACATAGAGGAAGTTGCTACATGTTACAACTAACCGCAGGTTTCTTGCAACCACGGACATTTTTTTCATTAAAACAAAATTTTTTACACTTTTTTAGATTTGGTAGATTTTGTTAGGTGGAAATCATTGCAATTACTTACATAAATTAATGTTTGGTAGCAATTCTCTATGACAAATTTTGGTTTTAAAACTTAGCGGCAACCGAGGTTTTAACTTGCTTCATCGCATGATGTCGAATAGTTTTATTTGTTAACAAAAAACTATGATTGCTGATAAGAAATAAGAAATAATATTTTTTATGATATTTTTTTAATGAAATATTATTTTTGATAGATACGTTTATAAATAAAAAATTAATTTATTGAATAAAACATTTTAATAAAACGAAACATAATAAAATTCTAATAATTAAAGTTAAAATTAATGTCACTACAATATACGAAATTTATTAATTCAAATTTATTAATCGAAAGTTTTTAATTCAATATTATCAACACAAGCATTTATTTTATTTATTTTTAAAAATAATGAGCCTGCAAAACAAAAGTTTTGATATACAAATTTAAAAACTATATCGAAATCGTTCTGTTACAACTGTGCCCTGTTTTAACTAGCCCCCAGTTTTTCTTCTACTTCTCCTTCACTCCTCTAGCAGCTGTCATTTCTTCATTCTAACCGCATAAATGAAAGTTGCCACAATTGAATAAATGCAAGTAGTATTTGGAAAATAAAGACCTTTTTCTTGTACAAAACAATGTTGCCACATCTTATAGTTTTACTGTTACTCGTATGCAGGTTTGACTGTATATTTTTTTACTTTGTTTTCCTGCTTTTATTTTGAGGGTGTTTAAATACATACAAGTATCTACACAGATGATTTTCTGAGTTTTTGCACTTTATGTTATTAGTTCTAGAATTGTTTTTGTTCGAATTGAGCTGTCAACGTTGAAGTTGTTGTTGCGATTGTCAGTTCAAAGTGAACAATGTTGTCTTAAAGCATGTGCTGGAAATGACAGTAAAAAGTGTGTGGGGTCTGTTTTTATGTTTGGGGCTTGAAATATATCGGAAAAAATTGTTTTACTATCATTATTGATTGACAGGAAACAAACAAATTGTTTAAGAAAAAGATTTCCCACATTAAGCAACAATCAAAATGCACAATGTATGCTCTATCTTAAGTTCATTTAAAAATAGTAGTTTACTTAGCTTTTAGACTAAATGTAACCTTAATGTTTAGTAGTAATTCTTTTATTTTCTAAGCAATTTTGAAAATTTGAACCATCGTTTCTTACGCCCACACTATTGCTTTTAAGCATGCTTAAATAAATCGTGAAAGTTCTAATCTTTTTGGTTACATTACATAACTCAACTAATATTAATTAATTTAACTCAAGTGGAAGATTGTTGAAAAATGTTAATACTTTTATTTGATTAATTTTGGCGCCATTCATGTGGCGCATCCTAATGACGTGTAACTAAACAACAACAGAAATAAAGCAACTCATACAACTTAAAATGTGTAGGCGACCAACTGTGAAAACCTGCATTTAATGTAATGGCAATCCATATAATTAATTTATAAGGTGTTGTAAAACAATCACAAAAACAACAAGAATAACAGCAGCAATCGCAGCAATCACAGCAATAGTAACAAGAACAACAACTAATGATTTCACACTTTGTTCTAGCTGAAAGGTGGAAACCACGAAAAATAACATATTGTAAAAAAAAAGAAAAGTCCAATATTCTCACAGAACAACAAATCAAAACACAAAAGCAAAATAAATTACATTGAAAAATAAGTCGATTAGTTTCACCAACGATATTTTTTGTGGAGCACAAAAACCACACGTTGTGTGGCAACGCTGTTGTAACTGTGGGCGGTGGTGAAAAGCGTGCAGCCGCCAGAGCTGATGAGTTGTCGAGTAATTAAAAGGCATTGATTAATTATTTGTGAAAATTCAACAACAAAGCAATCAAGAGTGAACGGATTGAAAATAACAGGCGTGAAATTCCTTTAATTAATTTGATTTAAAATCAAAGCAGTTTCATTAAGCAGAAGAGTGAGAAGGCTAAAAAAATTATGATATTTTTTTCAAATTATATATAATAAAAACCATTAGCGCGCAGAAAATTATAAAAAATTTTAATCCTGCATACAGTTTTCTCGTATTACGTCAAGGCTCTGAACGTTTTTAGTTTTTTATATTTTGCTTACTAAGTATTTTTACCAACATAATTATTACCTTTTAACTAATTAAATGATTTAAAACTAGAGTTTAATTAAAACTATGTCAAAAACTTGCCCTGATGTGAGAAAACTGGGTTAAGGATTGAAATAATTAAAAAATTTTAGTTTAAAAAATGTTTAAATATTCAGAAGGTGAAAGAAGGTAATTGGTATTGCTTTAAACCACTAAGTCAAGCCGCCTTGACTATATAAATAGCTCCTTGAGTACCTTAATGAACATACCTTTCGAAAAAAGGCCAGTCCGATAAGCCGATTATTTGCTTAAACTCTCAGAATGTGCTCAGAATCCTCTTATGAAATAAAAACACAAATTTGAGTAAAAAAATGTTAAGATTTTTTTTTTTAAAGTTTCTACGAAATATTCAAATTTGGTAGTAGAAAATTTTGTATAGAGAAAAAGTAAAATCGCTTAACTATTGTAAAATTATCGATTCAACAAGTCTAACATGGTTATAACGTTTGAGGTATTGTTGAAAATACAATAAAAAAAATTGATAAAAAATTAACTTTTTCAATTTGAAGGTCAAATATAAAAAATCTGAAAATCTCGAGATTTTGACCTGAATAAGAAAAACTGTCTATTGCACTTAGTTCTAAAGCCGAAAATTTAGTTTACGTATTTCTGCGTTTTTGTGTATCTTTTCAAAATGTGAAATTTGACCTACAGTTCAGTGATTAGAAAATAAGCAGAACTTGATTTAGCATGAAATACAATTAAAATCTTTGAAAGTTTCTTGTTAAATAGGAAGCAATATGTAAAAATGAATAAAATAAAAAGCTCATATGAATTAAAGTAGGATTTGAACTTGCTGCTTCTTTTTTTTTTCTTATATAATATTGGATTTTTTAGTTTCAAATTAAAAGCTATCCCACAATTTTTTGTTGATGATGGTAAATGTATGTATTCTACGGACGAAAAGAGATTCTATCTAATATTCTATCTAATAAAAAGCACTGCAATAATGGCAAAAAAAATTTCAGTTTAATGCTTCTTTTATATATGAATACTTTAAGGCTGTACATTTTTCAGGACAGCATATGTTGTAAAAGCACTTCAACAAAGCATAATGTTTGCCTTTTATATGTATTTAGATTGTGATCTGGTAGTTTCAGTAAATACTTAATATTAAATAAACATATCTACATGATAAAGAGTTTTGGATCAGTGGTTCGCAGGTTGAATTATAATTGATAATTATCAATCGAAGTGGTGCAAGTTCATATCTCACTCGATACAAAGAAATATTTTTAATATTATATTCTCTTGTTTTATCGTTGCATTTACGAGACTCGAAAAGTTTTCATGACAAACATTTTTCGTGACGAGACTCGAAAAATTTCAGCCTCTATCAAATCGTCGCCTAAGGAGTTTCACTTAAAAAATTCTTTTTTTTTTTACTTTGAATACCTTTATCTAAAAAACTGGAAAAAACACAAGTGATTGATACTGCATTACAAAGCTTGCAAACATTGTTTTAAGAGAAGTTTTCAAACAATGTAATGTGTTAACAGCTTATGATTGATTTAGCAGGTAAAAATATTTTTAAAATGATGAATAATTAAAATCAGATTTTTAACAATTTTACTTGATGGGAGAAAACTGGAAACAAAGTTGAGATATTTTAGAAATGCTTGTTAAAATATTATTGAAAATTTCTAAATGGAAGAATCATTGCATGCATGTGTAATTAAACAAGTGCAGTCGCAATTTCGTGTAACTAAATTCTATACAAAAAAAGTCTCTTTTGCAAACTAATTTCAAGAACACAGCTTTTTCGATCTACTTTGAGTGTGATTTAACGAATTAGCATTAAACGATTTTAACAAACTGTCATGTAACGATTGTCGCTAAGTGTAACTCGTATGAATATCAAAAATTCTTGAGAGCTTAACTCTATTTTTTTTTTAATAATTATAATTTTTCGTTAATTTTATCACTGAGAAAATTAATAAGATATATTTAGGGGATCCTCCAAACGTAGAAAATGAAAAAAAAACAATGAAAAAAACGAAGTTCCATAATAAACATTTGATATATGCCTGTCTTAAGTGATCACATTCAAAATGTCGTAACAAAGTGCCGTATTTCATCATTTCTATATTAGGAATTTTAATACATCGAACTATTTTTTTAGTCACTTCCCGGTTCGATGTAAAAAAATTCGACTGTATACTCTAGAATTATTTCCTACATTTCCGGGTGAATCCTGAACACAAATTCGGGGAGAATTTGATGTGGTGAAAAGATAAGGACTTCAAATTTTTGATCAGCTTCTCAATTTCTCTTGAAATCATTATGTTACATTTAATGGACCATATCTTAAATAAAGCTTTGTGACATTGCTTTAATCACTGAGGTTACTGCAACAACACACAAACTGTGCTCTCAGGACCTACTTTATTTAACTAAAGTATTACGTAACACATTTTCAGTAACATACTGCGGCATTCGCGCAATGTTATCATTTAAAAGTTTCAATGCTATGTAAAACATTCACATACATACAGTACATAGCTTTAAATATGTAAATAGACGAACACTGTATGAGTTTCTAGCCATGCATATGCAACTATAAACGAAATGACATGAAAAAGGACGTTAAAAAAATATGCAAACATAATAAGAAGATGTGGCAATATGAGCATAATTTTCAATGACAGTACACTGAAAAAAAATTTTAAAACTGACGAAATGTGTTTTTATAACTCTAAATATTTTGTGTACAAAATAAAACTACCATCATATTTCGTCAAAGTGACAACAAATATTTGAAATGAAAACATTTTTGTTTGAATGAAAAAATTAGCACATTTGTAGTCAACTTCAAGTCATGTTTTCTTTCAGTATAACAACAACAGCAAAGAGAATGAAAAGTAAATTAAAAGTAATACACCAAAGATTTAACGAATTTTATATACTCGGTGGGCGTTGGAACATTTTGTTTACGACAGCCATTTTTTACTTAATTTTCGTCGCAGAGAGAACAATAAAATACCAACAGCAGAAAGCATAGCAATTTACCGCATTTATATTGATTCATTTATTCAACTACGAGCGTGTAGCACCATAAAGGCCACACTTGCAATATATTTACACCTAAAGTAAACAACGTAACTCTGAAGGACATAACGGAGTGATGCCAGAGTTCGGCTGAAAGCGACAGTGGGTAAATAATTAATTACCAGCAATACATAGGATAAATATACGCGAATCCAACAAAAATTAAAGAAATTATAAAAATTACGATATAAAAACGTAATTTGTTGCACACAGTTTCACAGGCACCTCCTTCAAGAAGGAAGAGGGGGTACATTAACAGCGAATGAGCTGTAATGCCATGCAGGGATTAAGAGAAAAATTGGGATTAAGATGTGTCAGCCGAAAGTGACGGTTCACATAATAAAAGCTTTTTTGTGCTTTTTCCATTTAAGTTTTAAAATGTTGTTGAACGTAGCGGAAATACTGATTAAAATAATGACGATGATGAAAATAAAGGCAGTTAATTGTTTATGTCGAAATGTTGTGGCTTTAGTGGCATACTTGGTAAAGTATGTAGCTCGTATGCTAAGGAACCGCTATAGCCCAGGTTCAATTCTAAGCTGAAACATAATGGACAATATTAATTTAATTTAAGTTAATGTTTCTTATTTAATATTCATACTGATTAATGCAAAATGATTAATGAATAATGATTTATAAATAATGAATAATGGAGATTGAATAATGGAAAATAAAAAATGAAAAATTGATAATGAATAATGATTTATGAATAATGAATAATGATTTATTTGCAATAATGAATAATGATTTATTTGTCATAATAAATAATGAGTAATGAATAATTAATTATTAATTATGAATTATATATAATTATTAATAAAGAATAATTAACGAATAATGAATTATGAATAATTTAAAATGATTTATGCATAGTGAGTAATTGATTTTGAGTTCTGAGTAATGCATAATGAAATATGAATACTGTTTCATGAATAATTAATTCTATATAATGACTAATGATTTATGAATAATGAATAATTAATAATGAGTAATTAATTAATAATGAATAATGAATAATGATAAATGATTAAAGATAAATCATAAATGAGTAATTAATAATTAATAATTAATAACTAATAATTAATAATTAATAATTAATAATTAATAATTAATAATTAATAATTAATAATTAATAATTAATAATTAATAATTAATAATTAATAATTAATAATTAATAATTAATAATTAATAATTAATAATTAATAATTAATAATTAATAATTAATAATTAATAATTAATAATTAATAATTAATAATTAATAATTAATAATTAATAATTAATAATTAATAACTAATAATTAATAATGAATAATTAATAATTAATAATTAATAATTAATAATTAATAATTAATAATTAATAATTAATAATTAATAATTAATAATTAATAATTAATAATTAATAATTAATAATTAATAATTAATAATTAATAATTAATAATTAATAATTAATAATTAATAATTAATAATTAATAATTAATAATTAATAATTAATAATTAATAATTAATAATTAATAATTAATAATTAATAATTAATAATTAATAATTAATAATTAATAATTAATAATTAATAATTAATAATTAATAATTAATAATTAATAATTAATAATTAATAATTAATAATTAATAATTAATAATTAATAATTAATAATTAATAATTAATAATTAATAATTAATAATTAATAATTAATAATTAATAATTAATAATTAATAATTAATAATTAATAATTAATAATTAATAATTAATAATTAATAATTAATAATTAATAATTAATAATTAATAATTAATAATTAATAATTAATAATTAATAATTAATAATTAATAATTAATAATTAATAATTAATAATTAATAATTAATAATTAATAATTAATAATTAATAATTAATAATTAATAATTAATAATTAATAATTAATAATTAATAATTAATAATTAATAATTAATAATTAATAATTAATAATTAATAATTAATAATTAATAATTAATAATTAATAATTAATAATTAATAATTAATAATTAATAATTAATAATTAATAATTAATAATTAATAATTAATAATTAATAATTAATAATTTATAATTAATAATTAATAATTAATAATTAATAATTAATAATTAATAATTAATAATTAATAATTAATAATTAATAATTAATAATTTATAATTAATAATTAATAATTAATAATTAATAATTAATAATTAATAATTAATAATTAATAATTAATAATTAATAATTAATAATTAATAATTAATAATTAATAATTAATAATTAATAATTAATAATTAATAATTAATAATTAATAATTAATAATTAATAATTAATAATTAATAATTAATAATTAATAATTAATAATTAATAATTAATAATTAATAATTAATAATTAATAATTAATAATTAATAATTAATAATTAATAATTAATAATTAATAATTAATAATTAATAATTAATAATTAATAATTAATAATTAATAATTAATAATTAATAATTAATAATTAATAATTAATAATTAATAATTAATAATTAATAATTAATAATTAATAATTAATAATTAATAATTAATAATTAATAATTAATAATTAATAATTAATAATTAATAATTAATAATTAATAATTAATAATTAATAATTAATAATTAATAATTAATAATTAATAATTAATAATTAATAATTAATAATTAATAATTAATAATTAATAATTAATAATTAATAATTAATAATTAATAATTAATAATTAATAATTAATAATTAATAATTAATAATTAATAATTAATAATTAATAATTAATAATTAATAATTAATAATTAATAATTAATAATTAATAATTAATAATTAATAATTAATAATTAATAATTAATAATTAATAATTAATAATTAATAATTAATAATTAATAATTAATAATTAATAATTAATAATTAATAATTAATAATTAATAATTAATAATTAATTATTAATAATTAATAATTAATAATTAATAATTAATAATTAATAATTAATAATTAATAATTAATAATTAATAAGTAATAATTAATAATTAATAATTAATAATTAATAATTAATAATTAATAATTAATAATTAATAATTAATAATTAATAATTAATAATTAATAATTAATAATTAATAATTAATAATTAATTAATAATTAATAATTAATAATTAATAATTAATAATTAATAATTTATAATTAATAATTAATAATTAATAATTAATAATTAATAATTAATAATTAATAATTAATAATTAATAATTAATAATTAATAATTAATAATTAATAATTAATAATTAATAATTAATAATTAATAATTAATAATTAATAATTAATAATTAATAATTAATAATTAATAATTAATAATTAATAATTAATAATTAATAATTAATAATTAATAATTAATAATTAATAATTAATAATTAATAATTAATAATTAATAATTAATAATTAATAATTAATAATTTATAATAAATAATTAATAATGAATATTGATTAATGAATAATTAATACTGAATAATAAATTATGAAAAATGAATAATGAATAATAAATAACGTTGGTGCATAGCTAGTTTTGACAATCACGGCTGAACCACTGAAGCTATCCACCTTGTATTCACAACATGTCTTCGTGTGGTCCTCCGAATTCTAGTATATTGAAAAAATATTAATGAATGGTACGAATTCTAAAAAATATTATACCTTGAATATTGTGAATTTTTTGCTTTAGGATTTTTTTACGATAAATTTTTTTATAAAAACGTATAAATGTGATATGTACTGGTTTAATTGATCTAGCTGTGTTCTTTTTTATACAAATATTTTTTTAAAATATTCCTAAGGGAAAAAATTCAGAAAATCGAAGATCTGATAGTTAACTCTATTACACCCTTTTTTAATATTTTTTCATGCCCGTTCCGAAAATCGCACATGCAACTTAGGTTTGCAAGTCAAACCAGCCTAATGAGTAGGGAATAATAAATTATGAATATCTAGTAATGGTCATTGCATTATGAATAATGTTTAAATATTTATGTATAATGAGTAATTGATTTTGAGTTCTGAGTAATGAATAATAAAAAATTAATACTAATTCTTAAATAATGAATTCTGAATAATGAGCATTGAGCAATTATTAATGATTAATGAGAAACGAAGAATAAATAACGAATAATGAAAAATAAATAATAAATAATTACTAATTAATAATGTATAGTGAATAGTGAATAATGAATTATGAATAATTAATAATGAATAATGAATAATTAATAATGAATAATGAGTAATGAATAATGAATAATTGATAATGATTTATTTATAATAAGTTATTGATCTGTACATGTTCTGAGTAATGAATAATGAATATGCTATGAGAAATTAATACTGATTCATGAATAATAAAATCTAAATAATGAATACTGAGTTATGAATAATGAATAGTGAATAATAATTAATGAATATTGAATAATAAATAATGAATAGTCAATAACAAATAATGAATATTTAGTTATTAATAAAAAAATAAATAGTGAATAATAACTAAAAATGGAGAATTGTGAAAATAAAAAAAAACTAAAAAAAGAGTTCTTGGCATTTAGTTTACGTATTCAATCTTTGTAGTTACATCGAATAACCTTTTTGTTTTATATTCCTCCATTTTATACTTAAACAATTTTTTACTCAACTTAATTAAACAATTACTTAAATGCCGGTTTCTATCGCGTAAACACCTGCAAGCTGTCAGAGAGCTGCTCTTATTCGAGTATGTCTGATTGTATGTAAATCTTGGAATCGCATTACCACCTAGAGCTCTGTTCTGAACAAACTATGCAAAACGACCGGATTAAAGGAGGCGAATCCCTAACAAGCTGTCAAGCAAGTCTAAATGGAAGCAAAACTTTTCAAAATAAAATGTTTTCAAGTCAACAGTGAAGCGCACCGGCAAGTTATGCATTTTTTCCTTGTTAAAGTCCAATTCAAATTAAGTCTAAATTGCAGTTAAATAAAAAAAGCTGCACCACGAGATCTTCGGACCCTTACCAACTAGTTGCCACAAACTGACGCATTGAGTGTATTCTACCAAGTAAAAACGCCTTTGTAATGGGGTAAAAAGGGCTAAATGCCTTTTATCGGGTTTTGTAAGAACTTGTTTTGGGTTGGCTTAACTCGGCTTTCATTCAATTCACATTTAAAATCACTGTGCATCAGTAAAAAGGTTTTATTCAGGAAAAAGGGAAATAAAATACAAAATAAAAATAAAATATACCAGCCAATAATGAAATCGCAGTTTTACTGGAGCAGCAGCTTTGATTTCCGTAGAATGATAAGAGAAAAATTTGTTTAGCATTGAACTAACAAAAGAATCAAAGCCTAAAGAAGATAAGGCAGAGAAGACATCAGTAGCAATGGCTTCAAAATAAATGAATGAAAGGTAGTAATTTATGCAATTCGTGAGGTATATAAATTGCTGTAATTTAATGGCTTGTGAGAAAATACAAAAACCATCGTTCAGTTGACGTTGTGCATATGAGAAAATTGCTTCTTTTAAGATAAAACAGTTGTTTAATATTCATAGATATTATTAATATAATTTGGGTTCATAAATATGTGTGAACAGAATCAAATTAGTAAATATGAATAATGAATTTAGTGATGGCATAAAATTTGTAACAAATTTAGTTGCGATGTTTTTTTTTAACATTATGTATGCAGTTAAGACACTTACTACGATAGCTTTAGAAACTATATTACTCTCCGAATGTGAAAATACACTGAGTTTACTTGCGCCACTAAATTGACTTTTAATAGCAGCCATAACAAACAAAATTGACGAAACTTGTTAAGAACTTAATTATAAAAGACTTAAGTGCCTACCAAATTTAGAATTATCTAGTTTTTGAGTCTATGTTATAGACACAAAAATTAAATTTAGAAGAGTAAGCAAAAGAGCGTTTAGATATACGAGAACCAACACCAAGGTAGGGTAAAAGTATTTGACTTGGATGGCTTTAATAACTATCAAAGAAAATATAATTTATATCTTTTATATAGAAAACTACCTGCAATGCTTTCAATTAGAGATGGGCGCGTGCAACATTTTTGAGACACGGGCTCGCACGAGCACGACGACCATTTGTACGGGCACGCACGAACACGCAAAACAAATCACGAAAACGCACGAAAAACGCACTATTTAAAACTAGTAGCTATGAGAAAGCATGGCACGCATCCATCTCTACAAGGGTAAATAAGAACATGGCAATCATTTTGAAAGAAACCCTAAATGCTCACTTTAAAAATCATTTCATTATGGTTTGAGTGTTAATCGCCTTTTATTTTTAGATATTGTTATAAGGATATTGTTACCTTACCTAAGTTACTATAAGTTTCCAGTTTAGGCTTCTTATGAAAATATGAACTTTTTCTTGTTTACTGATTTCTATCAATGCCTTTTGTGTATCACACAAAAAACTGCATTTTAGAAATACAAATGGTTCTTTTGGGTAAAGCGCTTCTTTTGGTCCTCTCAGTGTATTACTATGTCATAAGATAAAAAAAAATATAATCGTAGACGGCACTCAAACGCAGAACTTCTACATTTTTAAACTCCTGGGAAACCATTTATTTGTAATAAACTATTAGGTATGCAAAATGAGGGCTTACCTGAATATTTTATGATGGTTGTCAAGAAATTTATAAGATAAATTTTAACAAACATGAGGAGTTATAACATTGATGGCATCAATGAATATTATAACAAGTAATGGAAATAAAAGCAATTCAATCACACCATGTAGCACTATGAATTTATAAATTAAAGACCATAAAACCGTATCTCTTTGATGTTCACGATTTCATAAATTTAAAGCCTGCTGAAAAATGCCGCGGCTTTCTTCCTACGTTCAATAGTCATTACAACCATAAAATCATTTCATCAAATACACATGGCGACAAATAAGGCCAAAATTAAAATTTCTAACAACACGGCAATAATATAAACCAACTAATAACAATAAAAATTTGACAAACAGCTGTTGACAAATTGCCACCATTACAAAATAAGTATTAATAAAACAAAAAATGTGCCTTTTCCATCCTCTTTTTTCATATAAAATATATTTTTCATATGAAACAAGAATTTCCAAACAAGTGTGAAAATATTTAACATCAATAAAAGTAACACTGAGTGGGTTGACATAAATATAAACAAAAAGCAGAAAGCTGCAATCAACAAGAGTGACAACAAAAGTTGTAATTTGACAACAGCACAAATAAGCATACATCAAAAGGGAAAAAATTAGGCAAAGAAAAAATTTTAATGACCAGAAATATTATCGTTGTTAATTTATGTAAGAAAGTGTGTGTGTGTGTATGTGGGGGGTATGTGGCAAAAGCTCCAAATAATTTTTTATTTGTTGTGCACCCACACTTATGACATTGTTTACTCAAAACAACAACAACATCAACTGCATTGCAGTGAAGTATATTATTGTGTCAACCTGTGAAGTTTAACCTACTTTAAATGAGTTTTATTTCTAGCTTTCTATCTTGCTGCCTTTTGTTTTTCTAACTCAATCTTCACTTCTTATCATGCATCATCCAAGCCTATTCAATAATAATATTTGTCATCGTGTTGTTGCTGTTGTTGGTTGTGATCTGCAAGATCAAATATTTAACTAACTGCACACGACGATTTGAACACTTTTTGAAATTTGAACAAGCTGATAAGACTAAATTTGAATTGGTTAGGCTTTGAATAAGTATTCAAAATTTTATGAATGTTAAGTAGCTGAAAATACAATTAAAAACTTTCATAAGAATTGTATAAGTGGCAAGCAGTGCTGCTATTTAAGCATTTTTGTAGCTAGACTTTAAATAGAATTTATATAGCCTGTGGATGAAGTTCACTCAATTTTCGCCCAGTATTTAAAAAGTTCAATGGGCTAAGTGGTCATATTTCGACAGCTTTCTTGAATTAATAAAAGGACAACACGGCATTAAAATGTCATTTGTATAAAATTGTAGGTTTTATTAATTGTTCTTCTTTTTATAAATTTTTGTTTTAATTACCAGCGTACTTAAAAATCCTCAGTGCATTTGTTTTTGCATTAACGTCAAATTTTGAATGAAAATAATTTAAAACAAACTAAATAGAAAAAAATTATTTTCAAAATTTGCATATTTTTTAATCTAAAAATATTTTTTTTAAAGCAGCTTCTTTGTAACCACAAATAATTGAAATACAGCCAGACGTTTTTTCTTAAATCCTGAAGTTTCTGCTTACATATTAAATATTAATATTAAATTAATTGAAAATTTTAGCTTAATTTTAGGAATAATTTCTAGTGAAGGGGTTGTAAGGAACCAAATTTCTACTAAATTTGACCTTACATATTTTTTCATACTATTCTACTTTTCTTTATTTTAGTTCACGACTGGGTCGCTCTCTAACGAATGACCAGCGATCTGTCCCAGTAGGGACCATATAGTCATCAGACCAACAACACCCCAAGTGTTTCCACAGGAAGGTGTCGACCGGTGCGCCTTCATGACAGCTTAGTGCTCG
Source organism: Dichetophora obliterata (assembly GCA_963920525.1). NCBI lineage: Eukaryota > Metazoa > Arthropoda > Insecta > Diptera > Sciomyzidae > Dichetophora > Dichetophora obliterata. The sequence continues at coordinate 220,559,291 of OY986437.1, read as the reverse complement.
CCCCGCCAGACAAGACGTTGCGCCATCGAAGGCTTGAAAACAACGTGGTGGTCTGGGCCTGCACGGCATACAATGAAATACATACCTATTTTAAATTTAATAACGAAACTCAATTAAATGAAATTAAATGAAATAAAATATATACTTCGTTTATTTTAATTACATTCTATTTGATACACAGTTGGTTAAAACGCCAGACTAAATTATTCAATTAGCGATTAGGAAATTACTTCAGTTCATTTAAATTCAGCGCCTCCATGAATTAAACTTTTTCATGCATGAATGTTGAAGGTGGTAAGCACCGAACCGAGTATTTGCAGAATCCGAGAAATAAGTTAGTAACATTAGTAATTAATAATATTAAACAAATAAGGTGTGTATCCTAGGGGAATAGGTTAGGTAAAGTTAAGCCGAAAGGCAAAGTAGGTTAATAAAGTTAGATAAGAAAAATAACCTAAGTGAATAAAACCTAAGTGGTAGTAACTAAGTTTAGAAGGTAAGATTGCTAGTGATAGGCATAGGTTACCCTGCAGTAGAATTACCTTAAACATCAAGGTGCAATTGGTTAAAGAAAACATGCCCAACACATTACCTTTCAGGAAGTTGACCTTATTTTCCCTACAGGGGTACTGCTCTCTTTAATAATATGTTTTTCTTTCATGTACTAATGGTTTTATGGCTTAACGGACAGACTTGGTGACAAACAACCAGCTGCCAAGCAACGGAGAAATCACGCGATGTTCTAGACAAATCGAATACGTACAATGCCAGGAAGAAGCATATCGACATACTAAGAGAGAGCGAGTATAAAAGGCGAGACTTAGAAGGAATCGAGATCAGTTTGTTTTAGTGCGCGTGGAGATCGGACGTACGATTCTAAGTTTTCGTTGGTGGCAGGAAGTTAACTGCCCGCACCAACCAGCAAACGATTTAGCGTCAACGGAGACGGCGACAGCAACTAGAACAGCAACGTCAACAGCGACGGCAACCACAGCGGAAATTTCAACGTTCACAACGACGTCAACAGCGACGTCAACAACAACGTCAATTGCGACGCCAACCGCAGCGTCAACAGAGGCGGCCACAGCAACGTCAACAGCGACGTCGACAACCGAGCGTCGACAGCGATTGTTCAACGGAAAGCGCCGACGACGACAGCACATCGACCGAGTGTCGGACACCAAAAGTATCATTTGATTTCTTGCATTTAAACTTATAATTTTATTATTTTTTCCTTAATTAACTATAAAGTTATTTGGCATTTGATTATTAGTTGTACTAAGTGATAATTCCATAATCGGGTTTTAGGCCGGTCAAGGGAACGTGACCTTAGTGGATAGGAAAAGGCTTAATAGAACGATAGCCTAAGAGTTATCTAGAGTTGCAGTGAGGGCGAAAATTGCCAAATCGATCGTGACGCGCTAACCTCTCACGCGTTAACATAAACTCGTAGAATATAACAATCGGGAAAGAAAAAAACATATACGTAAATCAGTGCGTGATGGAAAATGCCGATCGGCGGAAATAATTCCACATTATCAGGACCCGCACAAGTCCGGCCGCGAGTCGCTTCTGGTTACTACTGTGTAACATAACAAAATCGGTAATACAAGTGAATAATTTAAAGGTTAGGCGCGAGTTGGGTCCAGGCAAAACCTTGGGGATCACCATAACTGGGCTCGACGATAAAAACATCTAACGCGAATACGGCCGTGTCAGTGGCGCAAGCTTGGGGATCACCATACCCTGGCACGACCGTGCCCATTCCTATAATCGACCGCGAATTGTAACATAACAGAAATCGGTAATACGAGTGAATAATTTAAAGGCTAGGCGCGAGTTGGGTCCAGGCAAAACCTTGGGGATCACCATAACTGGGCTCAACGATAAAAACATCTAACGCGAATACGGCCGTGTCAGTGGCGTAAGCTTGGGGATCACCATACCCTGGCACGACCGTGCCCATTCCTATAACCGACCGCGAGTTGTAACATAACAGAAATCGGCAATACGAGTAAATAATTTAAAGGCTAGGCGCGAGCTGGGTCCAGGTAAAACCTTGGGGATCACCATAACTGGGCTCAGCGATAATAACATCTAACGCGAATACGGCCGTGTCAGTGGCGTAAGCTTGGGGATCACCATACCCTGGCACGACCGTGCCCATTCCTATAACCGACCGCGAGTTGTAACATAACAGAAATCGGTAATACGGGCACGAACCAAACGTGGTAAGAATCGCGTCGAAGTACCTATCAGGTGGCGATCATATAGAGGGGGTCGGACCTAGATAGAAGGGTCAATAAACCGCACAGGCGAGGCGGGTCACAGAATTAGAAGCTTTAGGTTAAGTTTAGCCGTAGTTAACTAGGGTAATTTTAAGTTAGTCATAAGTCCAGTTGTGAATTGTGAAATAAAGAACACTACTGAAATCGGAGACTACCTGAGTTTGATTTGGCGTCGGAAATAGAAATAATTGTGGCGGACCTCGGATCCGGCGAGCGCATCCTCGGTAAAAAGTTAGGTCCTTACAATGGCGCCCGAGCAGGGACGCCAAATCAAATCAGACTAGGTAGCCAAACTAAAGACTTGGCCAGTCGATGCGGTGGTTTGTTTTTCAAGTCATAACTGGATAGCGTAGGAAGTGAAAACAAACAGTCTGTTGATTTAGCGTAAATAACCAAACTAAGTCATAATCAAAAGCGACTACAAAAAAAAAAAAAAAAAAACTAAATATTTTCTTAAAAGGAAAGGAAAACCTTTTAAACAATTGGGTTTTTTTTTAATAAATGAACATTTAATGAATTATATACCAGCTGAGTGTCGTGATATAAATAAATACGTGAACAAAATCAGTAACAAAGCGAATAAAAGATATGTTAAGTAGTGTGAGAATTGTATTCAATCCTCATACGTAGGTATTATTTGATGTGAAGGTAATTTAACACACTACCCATTTGAAGTACCGAATATAGTGAGACTTGAGGAAATTATGAATGAATGCGAAAGAAATTTACAAGCTTAAATTCATATAATCAAGTAAACGTGATGAAATTCTATTTTCAAAGCGGAGGTGGCTAAGAAGGCTACCCGTTCGACACTTTTATTTAACATACATTCTTACAGAAAAATTTGAATAATTTAGTGGTCATAAACTACGTAATATAGATTTTTTTTTACGTATTTTGATTTTAAATCAAAAAAAAAAAAAAAAAAAAAAAAAAAAAAAAAAAAAAACCTATTCACCAAATTGGAATCACGGGATTCAAAGGTGGCTAACCTTGCTCTTAGGTTCGCCCACAAACGTCATTAGCTTTTTTTTTTACAGCTAAGGGCAGGGTGTTAAAATAATAAACCTCGCGAAGTAAACGCGGCTGGTCAAGGACGTCGAGCAGTGATCCAAAGTGGCCAACTTGAACCGCGATCACAATTCGACGTCACTGGGGCGCGAACTAGTCGTGAACCGTCCAGAAAGGACGACTTTATATATGTGTAGCGTTCGGGAAGCCTGAAGATTGGTACCGGCCCAAGAGTTAATCGACAACCATAAAGTTGAACAATAATTGTGAAAATTATTTTTCAATTTAACCGACATCGGATCGGTAGTGTCCTAAAGGATTAACCGGCCACTGATACGTTTGCCAGAACCCGACGCTACCAGCTGCGTAAAGTAATTTAAAATTTTTGTCGAGATACACATATAAGGCGCTAGTAGCAAACGAACTAGACGCAGGCTCATCTAACTGATTAGTCACTACCCATTACGAGTTAAAATTCAATGATAAGCCATATCGGTTGTTCGGCTGAGTAACCCTTACAAACTAAAACCCTGGCCCACTGAGTCAACCAAGCAGCCGCGACAAGTTCACGAGAAGGTCGTCAAATTGTCAAAGCGGGATTTAGTACAAAGTTACTAAACAGAAGTTAGCTAAGCTGGCTGAACCCTATAACAAAGGGCCAGAACTCAAGGAGGGTTTCACCCAGTCGAATAATCCTTAACGACATGGTGGTTCAAGATAACCGAACCACATATTACTGATAAATAAATAAATAAAACTTTTTTTTTTCCTTTAAAAAAAAAAAAAAAAAAAAAAACAAAAGAATTCCGTTTCCTTAACTTAAACTATTTGAATTTGGTTTCAGCAAAACCCAAAACGAATAATAAAATTTCAAAAGCTGAAGCCAAGCTGTACAAACAGCATTTGAGTAGAAAGGGTACCCTTACATCCACCACCAAGCATCACGGGAAGCGAAATACGGCAATTGCAAGTCAACTATATCCATATAATACTGTCGCGTCTTAAACATGGTAAAAACTTCATGGATATACTCGCTGCGCAAGGACGACTTACTCCTGTACGCCGACGAATTCGGGTTTAATGCAGAAGGTACAGTCGAAGAGTTACGAAAAAGATTTGCGGCCGCAGTGGCTGACGTAGAAGAAGACGCGTCGCTACTCAAACGACTGGAAGAACTGGAAGTGAAACATGCCGACAAGCGGGCCACATCACCACGTCCAGGCACAGCCGTCCCTACGAGCGACGTCACGCCGCCGAAGGAGAGTACCATGATAACACCCTCTTTTGAGTCCAGACGAATAGAGGATCGGCCGAGGCCACCTCCCGCACAACCAATGCCCACCAATATGGCCACGGCACCTATGAATAAAGTAGCCATCCAGTTGGCTGTTCCCGAGAGACCGATCAGCAGAGATTACCATCGAGACACAGCGTACGGTGGGGTCATCGACCAGGTCCGCCGATGGACAGTACGGTTTGACGGTAGTCAAGCGCCGTTGAGTTTCATCGAACGTCTCGAAGAATTGGTAGGCGTCTATGGGCTCGACCCGGATCATCTACCCCGGACGATGCCGGAATTACTGAAGGAGAACGCTTTAGTATGGTGGCGCAACAACCGGGAGGCCAACGAGTCCTGGAATGCCTTCAAGGAAAAGTTCCTGAAATACTTCTTGCCAGTGCGTTTTTTTGAACGCCTCGAGGACCAGATCCGGAGCCGAACGCAGAGGCCACGCGAGTACTTTAAGGAGTATAGCCTAGACATCCTCGACTTGATGCGGCACGCCAACTACACCCCTACTCAGCGACTAGAGCGAGTATACCGGAACTCAAGCCATGAATACCAGCTGTACATCCGGCGTAAGGATTTCACGACATTTGATGAGCTACTATCGATGGCGGAAGACTACGAGATCCTGCGTGGTGAAGGTAGTCCAACTCGTGCACTGCAGCCATTTGGAAATGGACTACCACGCCAGGCCTTTCAGAATCAACAGCGTCGAAGAGGGATAACATTCTACCCTGAAGAAAATACTCCAGAACCCAGCCGGAGTCAACAAGAGAAATATGACGTTACAAATTCCCCCCAGCCGTGTATGGTCTGCGGTCAACGGGGCCACCTGCCTAAGCACTGCTGGAATAAACAGGTGATCACCGGATGCGAGTGCAACCGTCACGAACGGATAAACACAATGCATGGACCTGGCCCTACCTCGGGAAACGACGACAGGCACGCCCTCGACGGAGGCGAGAGCGCGGCCGAACATCCACCTCCAGCACATCATTAAAAATCTTACAGTCCGATGAACGCCACATTTTCGCTCGCGTTCAAGCCGGACCATACCACCTAAATGCAACAATTGACACCGGAGCCACGCGTAGCTTCGTGAGTCAAAGGCTAGGAGCTAAACTCCAAACGCCCTACAACCAAAGGATCACTTCCACGAACGTACGCCTAGCTGATGGATCAGTAAAATCAGTGACTAAGAGTCTACTCATCGACATCACCTTAGGATCCAGAACGTGCAAGATACCGCTACTAATCCTACCAGGAGTGGCTGATGATTTGTTACTGGGCATGGATTTCCTAGTAAAAGCCAACGCCAAGCTGAGCTGTGGTGGTCACACCCTGACGCTACGCCCCACCGTGGCTACCATCGACGAAGAACCAGCCTGTACATCAATGTCCGAGGTACCGGATGTAGTGACACCGTCACTGGACAAATTCCTACATGATGAACTGCAAAAATTTGAAAGTTTAAAAGGCCCAGCCCGAGTCACCCCGCATAAGATAGTGATGTTGGACGACCGGCCTTTAAAACAGCGGTATTTCCCTCGGAACCCGGCGATGCAGGAAATAATAAATAAAGAGGTTGACGAACTACTGGAGAAGGGGTGCATCGAGCCGTCACACAGCCCACACAGCGCACCAATCGTGTTGGTACGGAAGAAGACAGGTACCTGGAGGCTTTGCGTCGACTACCGCCAGTTAAATGCGAAATCGAAGCCCGACGCATACCCCCTACCCCGCATCCATCACATATTAGACCGTTTGCGGAATGCACGATTCATCAGTAGCCTCGATTTGAAAAATGGCTACTGGCAGATACCCATGGACCCAGACAGCAAACAGTTCACGGCTTTCACGGTACCAGGACGTGGTCTATTTCAGTGGCGAGTGATGCCGTTCGGCCTCCACTCGGCGCCGGCCACTTTTCAGAGGGCCCTCGACAAAGTAATTGGTCCAGAACTCGAACCATTTGCTTTCGCTTACCTCGATGACATCATTGTCACAGGCAGCACGAAAGAAGAGCATCTTCGAAATCTGAAGGAGGTTTTCCGTCGACTGCGCGAGGCCAACCTTAAACTAAACATTGAAAAGTGCGAATTTTTTAAAGCGGAGACAAAATACCTCGGTCACGTTGTCAGTGGTGACGGCATTCACACTGACCCCGATAAGGTAGCAGCTATAAAAATGCTCACACCTCCAACCAACCTGAAAGAGCTACGCAGCTATCTGGGAGTCGCCTCATGGTACCGCCGGTTTGTCCCGGATTTCGCCTCAATCACCCACCCTATGACGCTACTATTGAAAAAGGGCAAACACTGGCGCTGGGGGCCGGAACAGCAAGCAGCGTTCGAAGCCCTAAAAGAGAAGTTAACCGAGGCACCAGTTCTAGCCTGCCCTGATTTCAACAAGACCTTCGTTTTACAAACCGATGCTAGTGACTACGGCCTAGGCGCCGTGCTGACTCAAAACTTCGATGGAGTTGAGAGAGTGATCGCCTACGCGAGCCGACATCTGATCCAGCCCGAGAAAAATTATAGCCCGACGGAAAAGGAATGTCTCGCAATCGTCTGGGGCATCCGGAAAATGCGATGTTACCTCGAGGGTTATAAGTTCGTCGTGATCACGGACCATCTGTCATTAAAGTGGTTGAATTCCATAGAGAGCCCGTCAGGACGCATAGCGCGATGGGCGCTAGAATTACAACAATACAATTTTGAAGTTCAATACCGACGAGGTAAACTCAACGTGGTAGCCGACGCACTATCTCGCCGCCCGTTAGAAGATCTACGCCAGACAGCTAGCAACACAGAAGTGACACCGCATTGCCCGTGGCTGGAGCGGCGAAAAATTGAGGTACGCGACAACCCAACCAAATTTTCAGATTATATGGAAGAAGATGGCCAGCTGTACAGACACATCCCAAACCAAATCGGTGACGAGGAGGCCGCCCCCTGGAAATTGTGCGTCCCTACCCAGCTTCGACAACGGGTCATGAGGGAAAATCATGACCAACCCAGCGCCGGACACTTAGGTGTACGCAAGACAATTGCACGAGTCACCAGCAAGTATTACTGGCCCGGACTTTTCCGAGACGTCAGTCGCTATGTACGGCGATGTGAAATCTGTCAACGGTACAAAGTGAGTCAACAGGCTCCGGCAGGCCAAATGCTGTCACGTATTGCCGAAGAACCATGGGCTGTCATATGCGCTGATTTCATTGGACCCTTACCGCGCTCGAAACATGGCAATACGACCATCCTGGTCCTCTACGATAAATTTAGCAAATGGACCGAAGTCGTAGCATTACGCAAAGCCACAAGTGATAGCCTGAAGAAGAGTTTTCGTGAGCGTATACTGGCACGCTTTGGTGTCCCAAAGGTCTTCATTTCAGACAACGGCACCCAGTTCACCAGTCGCTCGTTCAAGAAATACCTGCAAGAAATCGGAACACGACAGCAGTTTACAGCTCCATATACACCGCAGGAAAACCCTACGGAAAGAGCCAATAAAACACTGAAGACGATGGTTGCGCAATTCTGCCAGGAGCAGCACAAAACTTGGGACGAACATCTGCCAGAGCTCTCACTCGCCATAAATACCAGCAAGTCGGACGTCACAGGGTACAGCCCAGCCTTTTTGGTCCAAGGCCGAGAGCCAAGGCTCCCTGGCGCGCTCTATGATGAAGTTACGACCGGCACTGGCAGAGAGGTGCAGACCCCAACGGCCCGAGCTACTCAACTACAGGAAATTTTCAAACTCGTCCGCCACAAGCTCAGTCAAGCTACGCGCGATCAAGCACGTCACTATAACTTGCGCAGGCGCGATTGGAAACCAAACGTAGGCGACAGCGTGCTGATCAAACAACACCACCTTTCCAGCGCAGTCAACAGCTTCGCGGCCAAACTAGCGCCGAAGTTCGAAGGACCTTTCGTCGTCACTGGCTATGTCTCTCCCGTTATTATTCAGGTTCGCAAGAAAGGCGAAACACGCATACGGAATGTACATGTAAGCGAGCTAAAAGAGTATCACAGCGAGGCACCTGCGACCACATAAGTAAATAAAATTGTAAATTTTGAAAACAAAAGTGGCTGCAACCACGGTAAAAACTGCCAAAAGTGGCTGCAACCACGGTAAAAACTGCCAAAAGTGGCTGCAACCACGGTAAAAACTGCCAAAAGTGGCTGCAACCACGGTAAAAACTGCCAAAAGTGGCTGCAACCACGGTAAAAACTGCCAAAATTGGCTGCAACCACGGTAAAAACTGCCAAAAGTGGCTGCAACCACGGTAAAAACTGCCAAAAGTGGCTGCAACCACGGTAAAAACTGCCAAAAGTGGCTGCAACCACGGTAAAAACTGCCAAAAGTGGCTGCAACCACGGTAAAAACTGCCAAAAGTGGCTGCAACCACGGTAAAAACTGCCAAAAGTGGCTGCAACCACGGTAAAAACTGCCAAAAGTGGCTGCAACCACGGTAAAAACTGCCAAAAGTGGCTGCAACCACGGTAAAAACTGCCAAAAGTGGCTGCAACCACGGCAAAATACTGCAAACCAACGGTAGGCGCGTCAAGAGGAGAAACCATCGGATGCTCAGAGTAGTATCACTGAAAGAGAAGTAACCCATGACCCCACCCACCAACGCCGGCAGCAGTCACCTGTTACAGCCAAATGCCAGCGCAAAACAGCGTATACAGAACACAACAGCGACGAGAATTCGCGCAAACCAATCAATCAGACACCCCACAAGGCGGAATCTGCAGTTAAGATCACGGTCACAAGCCGAACCCAGTCAACATACCATACGTATGGAAAAGCCAAGCAATATTCACGTCCCACCACTACTCACTATGACGGTGCCCTTCACCAAACTCATCACGGGCAACATTTCCAGGTAACCGCTCCTCCTTTTAAAATAAAATATTATAAATTGTAAATAAAAGCTGCGTGGCATACAATTAAATAATTTTCAACCGAGAGCATACATTGTTTTAATCGGCATGTAGGGTGTTTCGGCTCCCATTAGCGCCAGGGCTAATAGTATCCCCTTTAAGATGCGTAAATAACATAATTAGATCACCAAGTAAACGTTATGTCCACTTTTTCACAGTCGACTTCGACGAACCGTCGTCCAACATCACCCGAGCTGTCTATCAAACACGAGGTTTGGTCTACACAGAAAACCAAAGGTTAGTGTGAACTCACCATAGTCAAATATCTAGTTGCGAAAAATGCGCATTGCACAGATATGGCAACCCCATTTGATTCAAACTAACATCGTTAATTTTTCAAGCCAACTGACCACTAGTGTTATTTACAGCGTGATAAAAGTTACGATTTTCAAGCGAAAACTATTTATAACGACGAAGCCAATTATGCAGGAAGACGAGGAGAGCGTTAATCTCGAAGAAGAGTGTCGTCGTGTCGAGCACCTGGAACCCTCCAGCTCCACAAAATATTCAGGCGGTCCGAGTAGCACAGGAGTAAAGATAGCCAAGCCGGCGACGGCGGCGCAAATAAATCTGCGAGCAATGGCCCAGGAGAAGCACATTGCCATAGCGGCCCCTGAACTCGTCATCACGACCTACCCGGATGGCCCAGGCGGCGTTACTATTCGCATATGCGACTACATGTGCCTCGAGGTCGGCCTATTCCTCAACGATGTCATCATCGAATTTTATTTAAAGTGGCTGCACGACCAGCAAACTACACAGATGCGAGCCGACACACATATTTTCAGTAGCCCCTTCTACAGTCTACTGGCTCAGCCCGTACCCCCAGCAAACGTGCCCGAACGAAAGCAACGAATTCGTCGTTGGACGCGGAAGGTGCAGTTAGTCCACAAGCGTTATATCATAGTCCCCATAAATGAAGATTTCCACTGGTATGTGGCCATAGTTTGCTTAAAGCAAAAGCCAAGCTACACGAAACAGCGTGGGTGCATCTGGATTCTTGACTCCTATGCCAATGCATCCCGAGCCCACGTGGCTCCGATACTACGACGTTACGTACAGGAAGAATGGCAAGCAACCTACGTCGAGGATACACCAACGCCATGGGATGACGAAGACCTGCCCTGCTACGAAATAGCTATACCGCAGCAAACCAATAGCAGCGACTGTGGCGCATTCTTGCTGCACGTCGTCGAAACATTCTTCAAAGATCCGGCACGCGACCTTCGGGAGGCAAGTCTACGCACGTGGTTCACACCCAGCAGCGCCTCGTACAAGCGTACCGAAGTGGCAAATTTAATTCAGCGGCATGCAAAGAAAGAGCTGCAAGGCCTGCTACCAGAGCTATATTTGCCACCTCTCATCGACGAAGGACCAAGCGATATGCAACCCCCTCACCCTGTGCCAAGCACCAGAGCGAAGAAATCGCAAACAGCGCCAAGACGACTACGGCTTGATAGCAGCAGCAGCGGCACATCCGACGAATCGGACAGCGACAGTAGTAGCAGTAGCAGCAGCAGTAACAGCAGCAGCAGCAGCAACAGCACCAAGAGCGGTGAAAGCGGGAGTACGAGCAGCGCCAGCGCCAAAAGTGGCAGCGCAGTGGCAACCAGCCCTATGAGCGTCAGCTTCGCGGTGAAGTCACAGTCACCCGAGCGTCAGCAACCCACACCACCTCCGGCGGCATTACAGCCAGAGCATCAACAGCCGAAAACGCCCAGCATAGCTCAAATAAAAGAAGCAATCGGGGCCCGACTACAGAATGCGCAAGGAAGGCGCATGAGATTTTGGGTCGACATCGAACAGCACAGATATCGAGTAACCATCGCCCGCGACGGTGAGATCAGCATGGTTTCACACCCCCCGAAGTGAGGAGGAGATGTAAGGAACCAAATTTCTACTAAATTTGACCTTACATATTTTTTCATACTATTCTACTTTTCTTTATTTTAGTTCACGACTGGGTCGCTCTCTAACGAATGACCAGCGATCTGTCCCAGTAGGGACCATATAGTCATCAGACCAACAACACCCCAAGTGTTTCCACAGGAAGGTGTCGACCGGTGCGCCTTCATGACAGCTTAGTGCTCGCCCCGCCAGACAAGACGTTGCGCCATCGAAGGCTTGAAAACAACGTGGTGGTCTGGGCCTGCACGGCATACAATGAAATACATACCTATTTTAAATTTAATAACGAAACTCAATTAAATGAAATTAAATGAAATAAAATATATACTTCGTTTATTTTAATTACATTCTATTTGATACACAGTTGGTTAAAACGCCAGACTAAATTATTCAATTAGCGATTAGGAAATTACTTCAGTTCATTTAAATTCAGCGCCTCCATGAATTAAACTTTTTCATGCATGAATGTTGAAGGTGGTAAGCACCGAACCGAGTATTTGCAGAATCCGAGAAATAAGTTAGTAACATTAGTAATTAATAATATTAAACAAATAAGGTGTGTATCCTAGGGGAATAGGTTAGGTAAAGTTAAGCCGAAAGGCAAAGTAGGTTAATAAAGTTAGATAAGAAAAATAACCTAAGTGAATAAAACCTAAGTGGTAGTAACTAAGTTTAGAAGGTAAGATTGCTAGTGATAGGCATAGGTTACCCTGCAGTAGAATTACCTTAAACATCAAGGTGCAATTGGTTAAAGAAAACATGCCCAACACATTACCTTTCAGGAAGTTGACCTTATTTTCCCTACAGGGGTACTGCTCTCTTTAATAATATGTTTTTCTTTCATGTACTAATGGTTTTATGGCTTAACGGACAGACTTGGTGACAAACAACCAGCTGCCAAGCAACGGAGAAATCACGCGATGTTCTAGACAAATCGAATACGTACAATGCCAGGAAGAAGCATATCGACATACTAAGAGAGAGCGAGTATAAAAGGCGAGACTTAGAAGGAATCGAGATCAGTTTGTTTTAGTGCGCGTGGAGATCGGACGTACGATTCTAAGTTTTCGTTGGTGGCAGGAAGTTAACTGCCCGCACCAACCAGCAAACGATTTAGCGTCAACGGAGACGGCGACAGCAACTAGAACAGCAACGTCAACAGCGACGGCAACCACAGCGGAAATTTCAACGTTCACAACGACGTCAACAGCGACGTCAACAACAACGTCAATTGCGACGCCAACCGCAGCGTCAACAGAGGCGGCCACAGCAACGTCAACAGCGACGTCGACAACCGAGCGTCGACAGCGATTGTTCAACGGAAAGCGCCGACGACGACAGCACATCGACCGAGTGTCGGACACCAAAAGTATCATTTGATTTCTTGCATTTAAACTTATAATTTTATTATTTTTTCCTTAATTAACTATAAAGTTATTTGGCATTTGATTATTAGTTGTACTAAGTGATAATTCCATAATCGGGTTTTAGGCCGGTCAAGGGAACGTGACCTTAGTGGATAGGAAAAGGCTTAATAGAACGATAGCCTAAGAGTTATCTAGAGTTGCAGTGAGGGCGAAAATTGCCAAATCGATCGTGACGCGCTAACCTCTCACGCGTTAACATAAACTCGTAGAATATAACAATCGGGAAAGAAAAAAACATATACGTAAATCAGTGCGTGATGGAAAATGCCGATCGGCGGAAATAATTCCACATTATCAGGACCCGCACAAGTCCGGCCGCGAGTCGCTTCTGGTTACTACTGTGTAACATAACAAAATCGGTAATACAAGTGAATAATTTAAAGGTTAGGCGCGAGTTGGGTCCAGGCAAAACCTTGGGGATCACCATAACTGGGCTCGACGATAAAAACATCTAACGCGAATACGGCCGTGTCAGTGGCGCAAGCTTGGGGATCACCATACCCTGGCACGACCGTGCCCATTCCTATAATCGACCGCGAATTGTAACATAACAGAAATCGGTAATACGAGTGAATAATTTAAAGGCTAGGCGCGAGTTGGGTCCAGGCAAAACCTTGGGGATCACCATAACTGGGCTCAACGATAAAAACATCTAACGCGAATACGGCCGTGTCAGTGGCGTAAGCTTGGGGATCACCATACCCTGGCACGACCGTGCCCATTCCTATAACCGACCGCGAGTTGTAACATAACAGAAATCGGCAATACGAGTAAATAATTTAAAGGCTAGGCGCGAGCTGGGTCCAGGTAAAACCTTGGGGATCACCATAACTGGGCTCAGCGATAATAACATCTAACGCGAATACGGCCGTGTCAGTGGCGTAAGCTTGGGGATCACCATACCCTGGCACGACCGTGCCCATTCCTATAACCGACCGCGAGTTGTAACATAACAGAAATCGGTAATACGGGCACGAACCAAACGTGGTAAGAATCGCGTCGAAGTACCTATCAGGTGGCGATCATATAGAGGGGGTCGGACCTAGATAGAAGGGTCAATAAACCGCACAGGCGAGGCGGGTCACAGAATTAGAAGCTTTAGGTTAAGTTTAGCCGTAGTTAACTAGGGTAATTTTAAGTTAGTCATAAGTCCAGTTGTGAATTGTGAAATAAAGAACACTACTGAAATCGGAGACTACCTGAGTTTGATTTGGCGTCGGAAATAGAAATAATTGTGGCGGACCTCGGATCCGGCGAGCGCATCCTCGGTAAAAAGTTAGGTCCTTACAGGGTCAATATTGCAAATTGTAAATTTCTGATAAATAAATAAATAAAACTCACTTAATAAAGTGATATTTTGATATTTCAGCCCTTTTTTAAGAATCTGCACCAATTCCGGTGATAAATGATTCAAAATGATAGAATCACATCAGAATATCTATTAGAAGTGCCTACGTTTAATAAAAAAATGTAAAAAATTCTATTTAGCAAAATTTAGAGTTTAAACAGAAAAAAAATTATGAACTCATAATAATAAACTTTTGTCGCGATAAGTTTTTCATATTATTGTGAATTTTTTGTTGAGTTGACATACATAGACAAAAGTTTTTGTGTGTTACCGTATTAACATCTCTCTACTTATTAACAGCCCTTATAAACAGCTGTAACATAATTTTCTTTAAGATTCTTAAGTTTTGCAGAAATCAAAACACGATAATGTGTGTATTAGTTTTGGCGACCACTTTCAGTTTTAACTTGGAACAAAAAAATTACCCTGAAGTATAAGTTCTTATTTTTCTTAATTATAATAAAGCAGTTAATCTAGGATTTAAAAAAATATAAATAATAGTGATAATAAGAAATAAATACAAAAAAAGAAAATATTGTTTTCTTATAAGAAATAAATACAAATAGAAAATATTGTTTTCTTATGAGAAATAAATACATATATAAAATATTGTTTTCTTATTAATAGTTTAAAATGCTGGATGCAAGCAATTTTATATTGATTTGACATTATTTTATTTGTTCATTTCTTTTCACAGTAGGCTACATTTGAAAGATGTCTAGTTACTTCAAAAGTGATATTGAGGTCTGTGCAATGTCTAAAACTTTTTAAGTTCAAGTTTGAAAGTAAAAAAAAAAAAAAATACAAAATTTCCTATTTGATCTTTGGTATCAATTATTTCTAATTGTTGAAACTCTCTGATGGAAAAAAACTGAAAAAAGCGTCTATAATTATAAACATGCGTGCTTTTTTTGATTTTCTGACAGTTAATTAAGGGGGAAACTCCATGCCATACAACTAAATGGTGTGTTTTGAACAATTTTATTTTGGCACAAAGTTAAGAGTTTATTATGTATCAAAAATTGACTAATAAAATAAACTTAAAAGATATAAAATAAATACAAACACACCAAAATGGCTGCACAGCAGCTAGCAGAATTCGATGCCGAAAAGTTACACCGTCCAACCTTTTCGGTAGGTAATTTTTTTCTTTACACTGCGATATGAGTTCATTTACGTTCGCACATAAGCAAAGAAAGGGGGAAAAGCGACTCTCCAGTATTGCTGTTATGAGTTTGCCGCTCACATTGCGCTCTCTTCTGGGCGAGATAACTCATGGCTAATTCATTAGGAAAGTAAAAGTGATGCCAAATTTTTATGAAAAACATATTTTTACATTAATTTTGTATCGAATCAACAGAAAATGTATGAGAAAAGGTCGATTTTCAATCACAGAAAATTGCATTTGAACAAAGAAGAAGTTCAATTTCATTGTTCAGAAAATAATTTTTCATGACGATCAAAAGCCAAAACTCATTTGCCCCAAATAATTCTGCATTGTATTAGCCAGATTCAAACAATCTCTAGACGTAAGACTATTCCAGTTTTTATCATCAGTTTTTCAATTTGCCCAAGTTCGTGATTTTTCCTCTGCTGCCTTTATTTTGAGCATTGTCCACGCATTCTCTATTGGAGAAAGATCTGAGCTTTGCGGTGGCCATTTAAAAAAATATATTTGAAGAAATATATTCCGATCTTTTTTCGCAGTGCGAATCGGTTCATTGTCCCGTTGAAGTAATAAATTATTACCTCTAAGTCGTTTTCATTCAGAAATAGCAGTATCGACCAGAATTTTGAGATACACAGCAGCGTTCACTTATTCTTTTAATACGATAATTCCTCCAGGACCATGTTCTGATAAGCATCCCCAAACCATAAGGCATGTCACTACAGCCTAAACAGTTGGTAGAGTACATCTATAAGACAGACTCTCATTTAGCTTTCATCAAACATAAACTATACCATGCGAGTACTTAAGTCTGATCGTCTGAATCGACTTAACAGTCCAAAGAATATTTTTTTTTAGACTGAACTAACGCTCAGAGGATGCCCCCTATAAATGTGTAAGCATTGTGTTGATTCGGAAGATGGGTGATAGTTAGTTGGAGGGTGGGTAGATTAGTGCAGAGTAGAGTAGTGTCGGTATTTAGAGTAGAGTATTTAGTGTCGGTGAATATTTATTTTAAACTTGCACAGCTCAAAACTGCCGGGAAACACACTTATTCCACAACTTAACCGTGCGACTGAAGAACTAATTATCACGGTAATGAGAGGTTCTATTGCGCATCGATACAATGATACAGGGGTGGGCTTGGACAGCTGCCCGAGTGGACCTGGGAAACACACGAGCTGGTAGCGTCAGGCCATGTATCTCCCTTGAACACTTCCCATACCTATACAGAAGGCTTAGGCAACCAACATTACGTCTATGCTCAAGAGAGTTGAGCGAGAATGAAATACTTTCTTCCCCTATCAAATATATCGCACGACGTTGAATTCGATCCAGAAGCTTCAAATAAGATCTTGAAGCCCCTGCCCAAATGTGCGAATTGTACTCCATTTTCGGCCTAATATATGAGGTGTAGATCATGCGAAGATCAGCTTAAGTGAAAATTTTTTTGACCCGTTTTAGAAAATCTAGGCACTTTCCCGCTTCTTTCGACACATCGAAAATATGATCATTCCAACGAAGATCAGATTGGATCGATATGCTCAGAACATTAAGAGTGGCTGATTCCACAAGATCCACACCATTCATAATGAGAGGAGCTAAGGGGCAATTCACACGCTTGTGGGTTAACAGACAACACTGGCTCTTGCTTGCATTGAACTCTACTCTATTAGCAAGACCCCACTCGGAGATTTTTTTGTAGATCATTAAAGAGTGTGTCATTCATATTTTGCCTTTTTCTCTCCAATATATGGATATTATGCCAAACGTGGTCTTAAAACATGTTTTTCATTAAGTTTCACTTTTTTCAAATTATTTATTTTGCTTCAAAGGGCACCTTGTTCGCAACACGATTGTGTTCGATTTTAAAGGATCGTCTTCCGAAATTTGTTTATCAAGTCTTGAAGTTATAATTTTTGGGCGCACTGGTCTCTTCTTTCGAGATACCCGTTTCTCCGATTTCTACACGGTTAAAAATGTTGGAGTACTTTTTAATCTAAACTTTGGCTTAAAGTAATTTTTAATCCAAACAGTACTATTTTTTAATCCTTATTTTAGTTTTATTTAGCTGGGTCTCAAGCCCACGTTCTTGAAACGAACTTACTTGCATTCGTAATATCAATAGAAAACATATTTTTAGAACCCTAAAATTTACTCGCTGAATTGTAAAATAGATATAACAAAAACTAATAAGAGATGCGAACCTCTCTCGTATGTGTAACTCTCTTAGGCATAATGGATTGGAGAAAAAGTAACTGTATCATATAAAATCATTTCTTTGCTCTGAAAAATTAATGTCAAAATATTCAACACATGATTTGTCCTATAAATTTTTCGTTGGGCTATGACTTTGTTTTGATATTATTGGTTTATGGCGTTCCTTATCGCCTTGTTCATTATACCGTGGAAAAGTAGCAACATGTTGATAAGCAAATGGAAGCAACAGGATTTCGTTTGCCAGTGTCACGTTAAAAACATTTGTGTGGATTGTAAAAACTGAAACTTTTTATTATTTAGGTATTGACTTCTTCATTCCCCTCACTTTTAAAAATGTTGGACTGCTTTTTAATTGAAACATTGGCTTAAAGGAATTTTTAATCCAAAAAGTACTACTTTTTAATACAAACATTAGTATAATTTAGCTGAGTCTTAAACCCACGTTCCTAAAAAGAGCTTACTTTCATTCGAAATGATGCAAAAAAAGCGAAACTATGTTAGCTGAGTTGGACGAGTGGATAAGGTGATGGACCAGCACATCAGAAAACGTGTGTTCAAATCACGAACTGATCAGAACACTTTTATTATTTTAGTTTAATTTAGCTGGGTCTCGAAACCACGTTTCTGCTTGCTTGCTTACTTACTGCAAGGTAATTTGCATTCATAATGATGCATAATAGGCGTAACTTTCTTAACAACTGAGATGGAAGAGTGAATAAGGTGTTGAACCAGCACATTAGAAGATATGTGTTCAAATCATAAACTGGTCAGAAAAGTTTTTTATTTCAAGTTGATATTAATATAACTTTTTTTAACTTTTTGCGGATTAAAAACTAGTCTTTTTTAGATTAAAAATTTTTAAACTTTTCCTTGGATTAAAAAGTAATATTTTTGGTGCTTTCCTATATGTAATCCAATAAAGCTTAAAATTTAGTTTTCATGTACATTAATTATTGTCCTGCGTTCTTCATTAACAAGTTGCTTATATTTTGCCACTTTTTGCATAAAATCGCTTCGAATATTGAAAAAAATGGTGGTCTGTCAGAACATAATCATTTAATATTAATATATACAAAAATTCACCAATGGTTTCACTTGAAAACGACTTAGATTTTTTTATTTTATAAAATCATCGACAAGTGCATTTGACCACAAGCTTTATCGTTTTTAATAAAAACCTGTAACAAAATCGACCTTCAAACTTCATTTTTCCACTTCGAAACTTTAACCCTAATGAATGTACTGCACCATGTGACTGAAAAACAGAAGCATTGCTGCTCATTATTTACACTTAAAATATCTTATAGTGGTATTTTTATGGCACGGTCGAAAAATTTGGACAAATAATATATTTTTTATTTTTATTAGCATTTAAAATAATCTTGATCTGTGAAACTTATATTTTTTCCTCATACATTAAAAGTCAAATATCATAAAAATATGTTCATTATACGCTTAACTGCATTGCATGGAATGAAAAATCAAATTTTGACAAAGAAAGCTTTATTTAATTTATAGAAAGAAGTATTTTATTGCGTTCTGTTCACTGTACAGAAGAAAGTGTTTTCAATAAAATACTCTACGAAAACATTTAATAATAATCTTATCTTTAAAAAATTTTTGTCATGCAACATGTATCGCCCCCTTAACTACATTTCGACAAAGCTTAAAAAGCAAACAAATACTGGGTGTGCTACCCAATATGTTTCTTGTAATTACTACACAACCCCCACCAATTTATCATTTGTCAATCAATTGGTTTAAAATTAATTGATTTAAGTATACATTTGTACACATTTTTTCTTTCATCTTCCACATATTTAAAGACCACACTTTGAACTCATTTGCAGCTTATTTCACAGAAAGCAAAAACAAAATTAATTAATTTATACTAATGCAATGTTAAGCATTGTTGTGATGAAACTTTATTTGTCGAGCAATAAGGAATGGTTAACAATTTTTAAGACAGTCAAATTTTTGGAACTTTAAAAATTATGTCTGTAGTCTTGATTGGATATTTCAAATAATATAACGGTACATGCAAAACTGCGTTCTTATTGAATTTGTGAATTATTCAAACTATTTTACTATAGTAACTTGTCATATCATAATATTTCCTTTAAAACCTGCTTGTGTTAACTTCTTCTAAGAAATCGTAATTAAATCAATTTGGTTCACTTTTTTATCTCTTCAACTGCTTGAATTATTGTTTGCAATAAATTTAAATGTGCACGTACATTTCAATTAAATTACGCTGCTGATAAAAAATAATATGCATCAATCTTTCCATTCAAACATTCAACTACCTATCAGTTTATTATAATGCTAACACTTGGCAACAACACAAATGTGTTTCAATAGCTACTATAAATTTTTGGTGTGTTTTTCATTTCCTCTAACTACTAAAATAAAATATTTTTGGGGCGGATCGTGAAGTGCAACTTAGAACATACACAAACCCTGATAAAGTTTAAAAGCGCCTAATCACTCAAGACTGCTGAAGATGAAGAGGTAACTCCTTTCGAAACAGTCTGTCTTGTCTGTTCTGTGATTGACTTTATACAAAGTGGTTAGTGTTTTCGTGTCCTTCCTTCATTCCTTCCTTCTTAACATAAAGCTCTAAATTTAACCATGTAAATATTTCAAAGTTTACCCGTAGAATTAATAATAATAATTTTTATTTTAATATTTTTAAAAAAACACGTGTGTCCAGTTGGACACTCACCAGAAGCGAAATTCTTCGCATTTTCATATAGGTTTGGTAACACAAGTGAGATTCATTCCGATTATTTTATTATTTTATTGTTACATATGATATTCAAGGTTTGTGAAAATAATTATAAAAATGGAATTTGATAATTGAAAAAATAGGTTCATGATAACTGAAATATCAAACTTATATTAAAAATGTAATATAATGACCCTCTGGAAGTCAAATGCATGCGCAGGCACTATTATGTTTTTATTGAAAAAAAAATGTGAAAAATAATTAATATATTAGCCGAATTGATCCCAGAAGTTAAAAATTTATTAACTAGTTCTATTTTTTTTTAGTTTTTAAACAGAGTCTCAAGACTACCTAATAAAATAGAACAAAATTAAGAAGAATTCTCTAAGTGAATTCTAAGAATAGAAATGTAGAATACAGTGAATTCTAAGAAAGACGGACTTATTAAATAATTACCATAGAGAAAATTTTCTTTAATCCCTGCAATTTTTTTCTTATTGTTTTTACAAGATAATTTTTTAAGACTCTAAGAAAGTTTTATTAAAAATATGTGGTTTTCTTATTAATTTTAAAAGTTATCTAATTACTTAACTAAGAAATCTTGTTGATATAATATGATTTCTTTTTGAAATTGAATATGTAAAACTTTTTAAAGCAAAATGGAATCTTATCAACCCTTTACCAGAAATATCCTTACTTTTAATTGCCCATAAATTTAAGAAAAAATTTTATTTTTAATATTTTATTACAATTTTCTAGTTACAAATATTATAGGAATATGTAAAAATATAATTTAAAAAACTTAAAAAAAGTGTATGCAATTTTTAGGTAATTAAAGCTCTATTACTTTGATGAAAAAAAAAACACCCAAAGAAGCCAACACAAAGTAGTGGCACTTTCTGCGCATGGTTTTGTTGTTGCTTACGACCAGCAATTCATGAACTCTTTTTGAAAATCGAAATTTTGAAACATCTATTAATTACTTCAGAAACATTTTGAAAATATGCTGTTAAAGTTTTAAAGCGAAATTCGAAGCCGTTGAAAACTTTGAAAGTTTACCTGAATACAAATACTGCTTTTCAATTTGTCGCCTAGTGTTAATTAATAAATAATTTATTGTAGCTATAAAATACATGCGTTGAATAAATTGCAAATTTTTTTTGTTTTATAACTGAAAGATATGCAGATTTTTATATGCTGATGGGCTAACGACGGCAACATTAACTACTGCATAGATACTTTTGAGATGAACCATATACTTGAATTGATATTAAATTAATGCACAAGGACTCGACAGCACTTCATTGCTTTTATGCGTTTTTCTTTTGCTTCCGTTTTAATTTTTTTTTGCTCCTATTCTTTTGGTTTGCTTTTATAGTTTCGTTTTTCTTTTCATTAGTTGTCAGGCACTAGAAAAGAAAAGCAAACCTACATATAAGAGGTATCTTGAAGCTCTAGCGCACCTAACAACTACTTGAGCAAAGGTTCAAGCAAGCTTCAACGTGCTGTGTTAAACACTGCAGCAGCTCGTTGCACAAATAAACTCGCTTTTAATTGGAATTGATAGCGCTGCAGAAAATTACATACGCTCTTATTGCTATTGCAAACTTCGAGACACACTTTGATGTTTGGCAGCGTATCTTTGCAGAATCTCTACAAAAGTAGTGCGTCTGTTGTAATGCATGTGTTTTTCCGTTTACAAATAAAAGGAAAATTGAAATTAATTGCATTTAAAGTTCGAATACCAAGAACGAACTTGATTTTTCCAACTGATAAATTGAAGATGTTGAAATGAGTCTACAGCTATCTTAGAGATTAATAAGCGTCTTGGGTCAGATCAAACAAGTTGTAAAATATATTTTGGTTTTTAATTCACATGAAGTTAAAATTGTATATTGCATTAAATTGAGTACTGAAAAACTTTAAAAGCTTAGATTCTGCACATATTTGATAATTTCAAGAATTCCTACTGAAGAAGTTATATTTCCCATTTAAGGTCTTATTTCAATTAATTAATTCATTAAAAGAATAGTTATAATAGTTAAAAAGGCATCACTAAGTTCATTCGTAGCGTCATTTCTAAGATTTTTGAAGTAAATGGTAAAGGCTTACGGGCTTACGTTACTGGAGATTTATGGGTTGATGTAGAAGAGACTTAGACGTTGTAGATTACCCTTCAGCTATCGTGGGATTCAGAAACAACCAACTAATATTTAAAACACACCATGCTAGGAATGCGGATTGCCTGGTATCCAAACGTCAATTGCTTTTGTCTAATCAATTTCATATCTCTGAATAGCAATTTTCAATTGATCTTTCATGCTCTGATCTATTCAAACAGAATCTAAACTCTTGTATGTTCTTCTATCAGCGTGCAATAAGTTCATCTTGAATAATAGATTTTACCCTGGTCAACAAAAATTCATTGTAGAAAGCAATACCATCGATATCTGATAAGAAAAGAAGATTTATCAAGGACTCTCAAATAACATAATTATGTCAGAAATTATTTAAAAGTTATAAGAATACTGCGGATTTTTATTCAGAAATTATTTTTTTTTTCAAAATAAGTGTTTTAACGGTTTTTCCCTATATGTTCCTATGTGATATAGAGTTAACTAAAGTTTTTTATATGCAAATTATATGCAAGTTATATGCAAGTATTGTGCAAGTTATATACAAGTTATATGCAAGCAATATGAAAAGTATATCGTCGTTGCTCTTGCAATACCGCTTATCCGCTAAACGTTTTCATATACGTATACGCGGTATTGCACGCCCAACGACGATATGCAAAAAACTTGCAACTTCAAAAAGTCTAAAATTTCTGTTTTTATTGTTATCAAAACAATTTTCAGCTATTCTTTTAATATCTTACTGCAGTTGTATTATTTTTTCCTTTATTCGTGTGTTTGTAAAAAGTGTGTAATAATTTCAATTAACTTTTTTAGAAATTCACTGAACCAGCAGGCCACAGATAAACAACAAAAGCGTGAATGATTTTAAACAGTTACACACTTTAACAAATGAGAGCAAAAACAATAAAATATATTATGTAAAAAAGTACCTTTGTTAAATTGTGATATTAATCAGTGTCTGTTCTTTCGGTGACAAAATTAAAAAGTGATGTTGTAAGTTAACGAACATAAAGTTCATTAATGTAAATTTGTTATTCTGCATATTTTTTCCTTCTTTTTGTTTAATTTTATTCTACATAAAATAAACTTACCATTTCATAATTCTTAGAATTGGTTTGCTGCAATTTCGCAATCGCCGTTTCATTTTTATTCTTATTTTTCATTTTAATTCAAATAAGAATAATGCTGACGTTGCGCTTGTCGCATTCGTTTATTTTGCCTAAATACAGAAAACACACCAAACCATAAGCGTGTGACAAAACTGATGACAATGCGCTTGACGCAATAGTTCAACAAGCTTGCCAGTGTTACTAATACAAACAAAGAATAGCTAGAACAAGCTTACCTGTGTTATTAGCATAAAGACTAACGAATATCAGACTAACAAAAAGTAAAGTCAGTCTTTATCCGTGTGCAAAGTAATTTGGTTGGTTTCACTCTTAATATTAGAACTTAAGTAATAATTTACATGTAATAAAAACCAAATTAATTAATATCAACTTACCTTAAATATAAAACCAAATTAAATAAAACAATAATAAAAAACACTTTAATAACTTTTGTTTTTATTAACAAAAAAGGTTTTAGCTATGTTTAAATAAAACAAGCAAAAACATAACTTGTATAGACGAATAATTATTAAATTTTTTGATATTGTAATCCGTTTTTTTTTCATATAATAATTCCATTTTTTGTAACTCTCATTGTGAAGAAAAAAAAATTACAAAATAGAATTCCAACAGTATTACAAAACAAAATAATCAAATGCTACTTATAAAATCTTAATTTGCATGCAGCAATTTCAGTAAAACTTTGTGAACAAGTAGATAAACTGTAGCAAAAACAGCTTAACCCTTTCAATACTGATGGCACACATGTGTGCCATAAAGTTCTGATTTAACTAAAACGATATCATTCACATATATAAAGGGTATTCACTTCAGTGTTGACACTTTCGAAATGCTGACATTTACGAAAACTTCAATGCAATTGTTGTTGTTTTGGTTTTCCGAAGTTTGCTTAAATTTAATCACCTATTGAGTTGATGAAGATGATGAAAAGATGTGTTCAGTAACCATAAGCAAATCCGTTTCATGAGTGTAAGTCGTTGTGAATATGATGATTTCGATAAGAAGAAGGGCATTCTGTCAAATACTCCTAAAAGCTGATGCAATGTATGCGAGCAAGAACCAAATTATCATTAATTATATTGTTGCTGATCATATAAATTAGTTTTGCTACTTTTTTTGGCATTAAAAGGCATTTGGTATTAAAAGGCAGAAAGCACAAGTTTTGTAACATAATTATTTGTTTTGGTAACAAGCCCATCAAATAAATGAAGTAATGGCGATTTTAAGCTTGACAGATGCATGTGAAAAAATCAAAATAATTCAAAGGGTCGCTCACTTCAACACGTCGCAAATTTCTGATTTTTAAAATTTCAGCAATGAAGTGAATACCCCTATTGTTATATATTTTCATCCCATTATTTTTTGCATGCCATGCGATTATTTACGCATAATTTATTTCCGTTATTCGTAGTTAGTATAAAAAAGAGACGTTATTGCAATTTTATGCCCTAAGGCCATTGACGGAGCTTGTATCTTTAAAAAAAAATCCGTATTGAATGGGTTAAGTCTAATTTCATAGTTTCGAGAAATTTTGCTTCAAAGTTCACCATATAAGTTATATGAAAAGTTATTTAGTTTTCGTGTCGTAGTTTTAGCTTAGGTTTATATGCGTGGAGCATAGCTTCATATAAAACTCAGTTCTGTCTTAAGTCGACTCAAGCGATTATTGCTTATCAACACGATATAGGCAACATATGCAAGTTGTATGCAAATTGTATGCAAGTTGTATGCAAATTGTATGCAAATTGTATGCAAGTTGTATACAAATTGTGAGCAAGTTGTATGCAGCAGATGCAAATTGTATGCAGCATATGCAAGTTGTATGCAGCATATGCAAGTTGTATGCATCATATGCAAGTTGTATGCAGCGTATGTAAGTTGTTTGCAACGTAAGCAAGATATATACAACGTACGCAAGATATATGTCATATGCATAATGTATGCAATATGCAAAAAATGCAAAATACATGCAATTGAATGAAAATCCGCAGTCTAGTTATAAGCTACGCAGATAAATTGTAATGGCAGTGAAAAAACTATCGTCTCGAAGCTGAATGAATATACTCCAAATGGATAAATTTACGAATTGCTAATGCACAGAAATACTCGTAAATGGCTCATCAATACATTAGTAGTCACTGCTTTTTAAGTGCAGGTTTTCATCTAGAGGTCCAAAAACACCGTAATTTTCTCAATTTTTTTTTAATAGAAGGAACTAAATGAACACCTTGAGTTTTTTACAGTTTTTTATGGATTCTTAAAGTATAGGAAAATATTTATTTATTTTGTGCATAAAAGAGTAATGTGAAGTGTTGATACATCGTCAAACGTCACGTTGAAAGAAGGTACAGCCTCCATCGTTTATATCATCTGATATAAAAAAACAAAAAAATTTATAATTATATTTTATTTACAGGAGCTTGAACCTATAATATCAATTAGTAGTTGAAAATTACAAAAATTACGGACATTTGACTTTTTAGTAGCAATTTTTCTTTCACATTTTTTGCTCTTTAAAGTACTCAAAAAATAAAATAAGCGGCCATAAATTATCACAACAAAACTAGTTTTCTGAATGTGTGTTGAGGATCCAATTTATTTATTTATCTTCTTTAAAATAAATAAGAATCCAAATTATTCTGTTGAGTAGTTTTGGAGACCAGTGGTACGAACAGGAGTATCGCGACGCCACTGCAGAGGAAGACGCCGCCTACAAAGCCACCCTGCAGTCGGCTGTAAAGTGTGCTGCTGGGTCTGGCAGTGAATGGCAGCGATACAAAGAGAAGAGAAGAGAAGAGAGACGTATTTTCAGATGGAAAAAAAGAGAGGCTGAAAATCGCGAGCATGAGAAGATTGAAATGAATGGCGACAGGAATCAGGCCTGAAAATTCTTCCAAAAAAAAGGACGCCTTGCCGATTTTTTTAAAACCGGGACCTCCTCCGGCAAGGATGAAAACAAGGAGAACAATCCCGCCAATAGATATGATATTCCGAAAATCCCAATTAAGGATGACAACGTCGAGATTTCGTTGCTCGACTATGATTAAATTCTGACTGTTATAGCTCGGCTAAGAAATAACAAAGCCGCGGAAGCTGATGGCTTTGCTAAGCTATTTAAGAATGGAGGTGAAGCTCTCTTTAAATGCATTCACTAGCTGGTATGCAGAATATGGTCGGAAGAATGCATTCCGATTGATTGGAGTCTCAGTAAGCGATCCTTCTATTTGTGACAATTACCGTGGGATAAGCCTTCTTAATATTGCATATAAGATCCTGTCGAACGTTTTATGTGAAAGATTGAAGCCCATTGTGAACCAAATGATTGGACCTTATCAGTGTGGCTTCAGAACTGGAAAGTTAGAAAGTAACGCTTCGCCAAATCTTGGAGAAGTCCCAAGAAAAAAACAGTGGACACCCACCATCTTTTTGTCGACTACAAAGTCACCTTCATTAGCCCAATAAGAAAGCACCTTTACTCCAACATGTCTGAATTTGGCTTTCCTTCAAAACTAATACAACTTTGCAGGATGACGCTGAGAAATACCAGCAGCGCAGTTAAAATCGGGAAGGTCGTCTCCCCTCTATTTGTTATCAAACGAGGTTTCAGAAAAGGTTATAACTCATCGTGCGACTTTTGAAACTAATGGAGAAGAATATCACCTTCCTGCTGATCTGAGACGTAGTGGCACATTATTCTACAAGAGTGTTATGCTGCTTGCGTATACTGATGACATCGATGTCATTGGCCATAATACGCGCAAAATCAGTGTAGCACTCTTCATATTAGAAAGAGAGTCAAGTCGAATATGACTTACAGTGAATGCAGATAAGGCGAAATACTTGGTGTCCACAAACAAACAGTCCCAGCGTCTTGGAGCCAACGTTACAGTTGATAATACCTCCTTCGAGGTTGTGAAAGACTTCGTCTATGTGGGATCCAGCAAAAATTCAACCAACGACATCAGCATGGAGATCAAACGAAGAATAACTCTTGCCAACAGGTGTTACTTTGGGCTTTCTACAATTGAGAAGCAGAGTCCTCTCTAGACGAACGAAAATCGTGCTCTATAATCGGGCTCATCATGCCCGTCCTACTTTATGTATCACAAACCTGGACGCTAAGCAGTTCAGATGAAATACTTTAAGAGCCTTCGAAAGAGAGATTCTTCGTAAGATCTGCGGACCAATCTGCGTCAATGGCGAGCACCGAATACGGTGGAATAATGAACTGTACGAGCTGTACGCTGACATCGACATAGCACATGAAAGACGATTAGGTACGCAGTGGCGATCATCGCAGAAGAAGACGACCGCATCTTCGTTGGAAAGACAAAGTAGGGGACAACCAGACGAAGCTTGGAGTTTCCAACTGGCGCCAGCAAGCGAAAGACAGAAATGGCTAGCGCAAATTCTTAGATGAGGCCAAGACCGACATACGGTTGTAGTGCCAACTAAGTAAGTAGGTAAGTTTTTAAGATATAGTGAAAGCCAGTTTATAAAACATGATTTTAGAGAAAACGCGTTTTAAGATTTGGAAAACGAGTTTTTCTAGTCCGTGCATGAAAATATAAGTTCTTTCGTATGCAATAACTTTTTTATGGAATTGTTTTCGGCCCCACCACTTTGGAAACATATTTAGCACATCATAAGCTATCGAAATATAAAAAAAATAAAATTTTCTGGTCAAGCTTCATAAGAGCCTGCCTTAAAAGAAATCTTAACCCCGCATATGGAAAAGAGAAAAGCAATTATAGCCAATATTTGTCTCCAACTATCTTTGGAGTTTTTACACATAAAAAATTTGTATTTTTTTTTAAAGCATAAAAACATTATTAAGGAAAACAAATTTCTCAAATCAAGGAAATTATTCTAGTTTTCAGTAAATTGTTCACGTAAATCAAGCAAAATTTTTCTCAATTCAAGATAAATTAAATTTCCAAATCAAGCAAATTATTCTAATTTTCAGCAATTTGTTTGTCATGAATCAAGCAAAATTTTCTCACTTCAAGCAAATATCAGACTTGAATCTTAAAAACATAGTCTACAGTTTTAAGCAAAAGTTTCTTCTATCAAACATTTTTTCTTTTTACTATGTGTATTAAATTTGCTTAGTTCTAGAAAAATAGTGCTTAAATTGAGAAATTTACTATTGAGTGTAAACTGATAGCCTATTGCTTGTTTCAAGCATAGAATGCTTGAGTTCTTCTCTCCATGAACAATAATGGCAACACTGGCAAAATCTTTTATTAAATTGCTATCAAATTTTGAGCAGTTGCGTAATTAAATTTGTGTTTGACAGCAGACAACCTCATTATAACACTCATCAAGTATTATTTTTAATAAAAAAACCTTCAAAGAAACCATTTAAAAATACTATTGGCTTGATAAATACAATGGAGACTCTGCATCATCAATTTCAATGGTTAAGAAGTGTTTTATTGAGTTCCGTTGTGATTGTACCTTCACAAGTGACGCTGAATTTTCAAGTCGCCCAAAAGAAGTCGTAACGCCAGAAATCATCGATAAAATCCTGGATAAATTATCGATGGAATGATATTGAACGATCGAAGAATGAAAATTCGTGAGGTGGCTGAGGCTGTAGGCATTGCAACTGAGTGGGCACATCACATTTTCCAAGAATATTTGGACATGAAAAAAATATCTGCGCGATGGTTGCCGTTGTTGCTCAAATTCGACCATAATTGCAGCCGTGTGACCACTTCAAATTATTATTGCCGATGTTCAACCACAATTCGAAGGAGCTTCGTAATCGTAGATGAAACACGTATACTTCACAGCACATCAGACACTAAGGAACAGTCAAAACAATAGGCTTCTTCGTGTAAACGTTCACCAAAGAAGATCAACGTGAGTCTGTCGACCAACAAGGTTATGGCAACAGTTTTTTGGGATGCATGCGGAGTCCTTTACATGGATAACCTTGAAAAGAGTAAAAAAATCACTGGCGAATATTATTCAAAGCTGTAGGACAGTTTTGACATTGATTTGAAGCAAAAACTACCGCATTGAGCAAAGAAAAATTGGCTTTTTCACTATAGCATG
Source organism: Dichetophora obliterata (assembly GCA_963920525.1). Classification (NCBI taxonomy): domain Eukaryota; kingdom Metazoa; phylum Arthropoda; class Insecta; order Diptera; family Sciomyzidae; genus Dichetophora; species Dichetophora obliterata. Next base: position 220,529,628 of record OY986437.1, on the reverse strand, counting down.
GCACCGGCGCACACGCCTGTAGTTGCCATTGCAAATTAGGCTACGAACTAATATCCAGTCCAGCATATTCTCCAGATTTAACCCCCTGTTACTATATCTTATATAAAATCCTGAAAAAACTGCTTGACGGTAGGAGACTTGGGTCGAATGAAGAGGCTATCACTAAAACAAATACCTATTTTGAGGATCTGGATTAAACCTGTTATTTGGAAATTATAAATTAATTGGAAAAACGCTGGATTAAGTATATCAATCTAAAAGGGGACTATGTTGAGAAATAAAGCGCTTTTTTGCTAAAAAAAATACCTTTTGTTCAAAAAGTCACTGACTTATCAAATTGTTTCGTAAAATCCAATGAATTCTGAAAATTCAGAACAGGTGCCTCTTCCAACTGTGAACCTAAAAGTTATGAGATTATTTATTGCTGTTACTTATTGTGACAGAAGAGAAAAGATATATTTAAAAATATAAACGTCTCCTGACAATGGTAAGTGTGAAGGCCTAGGTAAAAATAAACTCATGAATTTTAAAATCGAACTTAATATTTGACTCAGAACTTTGCCATACTCTATTAAATCAACTTCAATATTAAGTACAAGACAATATTTCACATATTTTTCAGAGAAGCTCAATCGCTTGAACTTCGTCAAGTTGTTGCTTCTTATAACTTCAAAAAAGCAGTGTTACAATGTTTCTTATTATTATAATTGTTGTAGTGCGAAATTATTATAAAAATACTTAACTTGAGAGAGCAGAGATGCATTATAAAGTTCATGTCATAGTATAACTATATGAATAATGTTTTAAGATTTCGTTCGAAAGCGGCTGCGCAACTCCGAACTTATAGATATATATTTTTCAGTAAAAAATCATAAACATATTAAAAAAGGGCAATAAGAAATTAAAAAAAAAAACACAAGACAGAACCACTTGTTTCTACTTGTCTCGCATTTGCTTGAAAGCAGTGCTTGTCATTCAATACGCGCAGCCCAACCGAAGCCGCTGCAGTGGTTGTAGCGCACATGCGCAAGCGTTTTTTTTTCCTTTCATCCATTTTTTACCACATGCCTTAGTACTGTTGCTTACTTTATTTTATTTTACACAATCTCTGCGCAAACATGAGATTCCTTTTAATAAATTTTTTTACAATTTTATTTTACTTGCTACTTCCTTTTGACGTTTTATGTATTTCTTTGCAACACTCAGGCGTGTGACGACAACGCTTGAACACGCTTTTGTGGTTTCAGTTAGTAGCTGCCTAAAGTTGGGGAACCAATTTTAACTACTTCAGTTGAAGCAGTTGACGAGTCGCAAACGAGTCGCAAACGAGTCGCAACACAAGACGAGACGAGACGAGACAAAGCAAGGCTTAAGCGTGACAATCGGCATGTGACGCCTATATTCTTGAAGATGCTTGGGAGCCTGTGAGATATAATGGAACCCTGTGATATATATAATAAGATATAAAAAAAACATATTCTTACACTGCAAGAATTTCAATACTTAAGCTTGACTGAATTAATTGCTTAAGCAGAGAAAAGTTTACTTTTTTTTAGTGTCACAGCAACATTGCAACATCTGCACTTTTTTGCTGACCTAATAGCTTCTTATTCACGGTAACCATAACCAGAATGAATCTTTTTACATCTGCTTAACAGCAACAAGCTAAAAAAATGTAAAACAACATTTTTTTCACTATTGTCGCAAAACTTATGAGATATGCACGACGCTTATACACAGACAAGACAATAATGACAAACGCTGCCTTCGCTATATGGTTCTCTGTAGATTCGTTCAATCCAGCCGCAGGCTACATCTTAATAAGTTGCTCGCAACGAAAAAAAAAGTATGTTTATCTTTAATGCTTTAATCGTCGCTGGGATTCAGGATGACGCTGAAATCAGGTTGGGGTTTTCATTTCGAAAAATCGGTCTTAATTTATTGTTTTGTTTGCTCTCTATTAATATAATACAGAAGCTAATTGAAAAACAACTGGTTTATTAATTACATTTAAAGACATGGAGTTCACACAAGCGTAGAAGGAGAAAAAAAAAATATTAATTGTAAAAGATTTTTATTAAATTCGGTTGATAAAGAGGATTTAAGCGGGTTGTAAGTAAGCTATAAAAGACTTTTTGTAAGCTTATGAATTCATATAGTACACGTTTCGTATCTGAACGCTAGAAGAATTTTGGTAAGCTTATGAATTGATTTAGTAAACGTTTTTATCTGAACTCTACTTCCTATTTAACTGCTAAAATTATTAAAAAATGTTAGTTACTACTGAATCATCGAGAAACGAACCACGCTTCTAATTTAATAACAGAAAAAAATATAAACAAAAATGTTTCAGCGGCAAACAATCTGCCATTAACTTTCACAAAACAATTTTTATTGTAAAATTGTTAGCAATACAAACTAAAACATAAATGATAAAGCTAGACTTTAAATTTTAAAGTGTAGGAAAAACCATTTTTGTGTGAAGAAACGGTATTGAACAAGAAACCAGTGTTGCCATGAAAAATATTTTAAATTGAAAGCTTAGCTCGACGAAATCTCGGCTGCATTGAATTGAGACCAACAATTGCAAACAGTTTAACGTTTATATATTACGAATTTATCGAAACTCCTTCTACTAAGCCAATTGCAAAGCGATTCACAATATCGGTATATATCCTATTAAAGTGAGTAACTTGATGTTCAAGATGCTGCCGGCCTCACAAAGAAATCACGATTTTTGTCAAAATTATTGTTTATTCTTTCACATAGTCTCCTTTTAGCTCGATACACTTATTCCAACGAATTTCTAACATTGCGATGCCCTTTTAATAGTAAGATTCCTCAAGATCTCCGAAAGGTGCTTCAACTTCCAACTCGACCTGTTCATTTGTCTCCAGTTTGGGAACAGTTTGTAGTCGTTGGAGACCAAACCTGGAGAATTTCCAGAAAATCTAGAAAAATGGCACCCAATCGTTAAAAAATCGGGCTTTATTTAGCGCCATGGCCAATTATCTAAAAATAAAGTATATATTTTTCTTTAAACTGACACCAGAAGTGTGAAAAAGTTAAGAAAAATTATCCAATCATTTACCAAGTATTTCGCATAATTAAAGAAACTCAGCGCAATTAAGTTTAAATCTTATTGCACTTGAGTAAGTTTTTCTACCGTTTATTTATCATAGGCTATAAATAAATAAGAGAAGCATTTTCTCTCAAAATAAGACATTTTCTACCGTTGATTAATCAACGGCTATAACTACGAGAAAAATTTTCTCTGAGAATAAGAAAGTTTTCATCGAATCCCTAGAAAAATTTTGCAATTTTTGTAAAAAACAAACTTTTTTAGATTTTAAACAGCACCCTGTGAGAATTATGATCTTTGAGAAACTGCTAACATTATTATTATTAACGTTAAATTAAATTGCAAAATTACCGCTATCCGGAGAATTGAACCTCGGCCGTGTGAGTGTAAGTGAGTCAGATTATCCATTCGACCATTGCAGTTTTGAAACAATCGTCGCTTAATTTGCTTCATTAAGAATCGCTCGCTTTGTGCGTAATTTTCAAGCATTTTTTCTATAAATATAAGGAAAGAATCCTTAAAATAAATCACTTTTGGTGTACAAAAATAGAAAAACTTACATGTATATACAATGTATATACATTGTAGCTTATGTTGCAAGCAAACTTGATATCATACAGTTTTTCTTCAAATTATTTCTGCTTTTATTCAATTTTTAGAAATTTAACTTTTATCATACTTGCATCTCTTATATTTAAGTAAAAACTTGTCTTGTTAAAACTTGAAGCTACAGTTTATTAATTTAAGGTCAGCAAATTTTTTGAGTTTGGGGGATGAAGAAGCAGTTCGAAGCGTAACTCGAACAATTTGGCCATGGTTTCGATCAATTTGTGACCATTCTTTTGCGATAAATGCGAGCGTTTGTTTGCGATTTTCTTCTTCAATCGGTCCAATAATTTGCAGTAATAATTGCTATTGATTGTTTTTCCTTTTTTCAAAAAGTTGATGAACAAAATGCCACTTGAATCCCAAAAAACAGACGCCAACACATTTCCGACCGGTGGTTGAGTCTTCCCTCGTGTTGGTGCACTTCCACTATGACATAACCACTCTTTTGCTGATTCCTTAGATTCTGGTGTTTAGTAGTTGATCCATGTTTATTCCATTTTATGCAAAAAATCAGTCAGATTTTGTTTAAACATGTCCAAATTGCGAACACGTTCATGTTTTTGATTGATTTTAACAAACGCGGAACCCATCTTAGAAAGTGAAATTCAATGCAGTTAGCATCAAAAATTATCTAGTTCTGTCAAAACTACATTCTTTTATAACTCATCTTTTCAATACTAGTGTTAAGTCATCTTTTTTCTCAACTAGCTGGAAAAAAGCCACAATGCCTGCAATTCCTTAACCATAATAGTAGTTGCAAAGGATCTGCAATTTTTGGCATGTCATTTTTGGCATTTTAAGTGGATTGATTAACTAAACTTTGATTCGATATTGTTATTTAATTTTGTATTACGTACGGTACAAAAATCATTAAGAGATCGTTGCGAATTTGATGCTTCATTTCAAGCGAATTCGGTGCTAAAATTCGTTAAGAAATTGTTATGAGTTTGTTATGAATTCGATACGAATACGATACTCCAATTCTTTTCGAATTTGTTACGAATTTGTTATGAATTTGCTACTAAAATTCCTTCCGAACTCGTTACGACAATTCGTTACGAATTCGTGTCAACCCCTCCATTCGATATTCGTTACAAAATCGGAACGAATTCGGTTGCCGAACTCGGAAGGATTTCGAAAAATTCGTAACGAATTCCTTACGAATTCGGAAACTTTGGTTTCCTGGGAATATATTTGCCCTGTTGGAAAAGGAGCCCTGCTGTATGTCTTCCGGCAACATGCCTCGGAAGGTCAGGAGACATGCTCGCCTCCATACTCTCTTATATCTTTTTTAAATATACATGTCCTAGGACGGCATACCTGCCAAACGAACTGCCGTAGCAGCAATACTCCACGCACGTCACGGCATTATCGCTGCATTCGTCACACGGTATCAATTCTGCGTTCATTTGACAGACATGCCGTTCTATGACATGCCGACCTAGGACATGCCAATAGAAAATAGATATAAGCGGTTATGGAGGCGAGCATGTCTGCTAAACTTCCAAAACATGTATCCGGCAATTGAAAAGTTACCATTATCCAGAGACTTGAATATCGGCCGCGTGAGTGTACATCATCGCAGCTTTTAACTTATCGTCGCATAATTTGCTTCATTAAGAATAAACGTACGAGCACAGAGTAGGAAAATTAACGCGTTCACTATGTTATTATAAGCAAAGGAGTTGCAATTGTAACCGCAAACAGTTCAGTCGTTTTTAACCCGCTCTTACATTTAACTTTCAAGAATTTTGTGCTTGTTTCTTTCGGCTTGCAATTTTAATCACCTAAAATTCAATAAAAAAAAAACAATAAAAATTATCCAAAAGACCTTTGTAAAAAATTAAATAAAGTAAAAAAAAACACACACACATTTCACTGGATCAATAGTTCATTGTGCTATTCTATTTGTTCTCTGACCTATATATATGTGCAGTTGCATATAAGTGTGCCGCGAAAAAGTGTGAATATCGCAATAAAGCAACAACATTAACAATAAGAAAAAGTGTGAATATTGCAATTAAGCAAAAACAATAACAATAAGAGAAACAGCCCACTCCAAGTTTTAAGTGCACCTGAAATAAGTGCAAATATCAAAAGTAAAAAAAAAAACTTTTTATAAACAACCAAATAAAGTAAACAATAAACAATGGAACCTGCTTGTGCCAAAATTAACTGCTCTATTGAGGACAAAGGTGCAATTAAGCTAAGTTGCAATGGTCTTTGCGGAAAATCTTACCACGGCACTTGTGTGGGAATGACTAAAAGAAGTTTAAACTACTTTCAAGAATACACATCACATTTTAAATTCTTCTGTGATGAGTGCATGGATCTATCACTATCCCATGTTATGCTCGCCATAAAATGTCTTAGCGACTCCTTGAACGTGATGCATTCGGCTAATAAGCAAGTCATCAGTAAAATATCAAATTTTGAAATAATGACTCACGTATCCGATGATCTTGCAAGGGTAGAGTCCATCTGCAAAGCAAATAACTCGGATATCTCAAATGTTTCTAAAAACTTGAGAATTCTAACAGATTTAGTCAAAGATAGCGAAAAAAATTTTATTTGGAAAACGGCCATAAGCGAGCTTAATATAGAAGTAAAAAAAAGCCTCGACGTTTTAAAAAACGATAATACAGCCAAAAATATACTGAGCATGCTAACATCTTTGCGCTATGATGTGGATATCGCACTTCAGTCAGGCAAACCCCAACCATCACCTCCGCAATCAGATCCAATGCTGGAAATATTACATCAAAAAATAAGTGATATCAGTGATGATCTTGAAGTTTTTCGAGTGACGCTTGCAGATGTAGTGGATGAAATAAGATCTGCACCCAATAGAGCTGAAATAAGTTATCCACAAGCCTCTCATCATAACTCTTCCTCTATTTTCGAGGAAATAATGGAAGCATCTATTCGTTTGCCACAGGTCACCTCTTTACCAGCTAATCTGAATTCTTTAACTGCCTATGACACTACGGAACATATAACACCGATTGCTACTCCTCAAAATATTGCAATGAATCCACCCCAAATCGGATCTCCACCATCAACAGTACCCACAATAGCTCATTCTATTCGTTCATCAACAATTTCTCCAAAACAAAACAAAAATACCAATAACTCACAACCTGGATCTCCCTCTGCCACTTCACCTCGTAACTCACCACCAATTGCAGCCCCTCGTAACAACTTAATCCATAAGTTTGGAACGTCATGGACTTCAACTCAATGGCAGAATAGAATAAAGAAACTCCATGATTCTAATGAAATTGACAAGACCACTCTGTTCATTAAGGGCCCATCAGTTAAAACAACTATATCCTGGATGAGCACTTACTTTCGTAATAAATTTGGCATATCTATTACAAACTGTTCAAAGATATCCAATAAAGCAAAAAAATTCTGCAGTTTCAAACTAAACATCCCAAGTCAATATGCGTGGATGTTCTTGAACAACAGCGGTGAGAGACACGGCGAATGGTTAATAACCGAATGGACGAATAAGCCTGGGAAAAAGTCTAAAACATCAAGATCTTTACAAAGTTCTGGCAGTTCAAGAATCAAATCTTCTGAAAGGAATCCTAACATTAACAAGAATCCATTATCTAAAAGTAATTATAGTTCTTGCTCTAACTCTTTTACATATATAAATTCCCGTCCTAATTCTAAATCTAAGTTAAATTCTTATTCTAATTCTAATCATAATTCTAAGAATCCTCTATATAAAAGAAATGTAAACCTACCTGTTCTTGAATCCAAACCTTATTCATCAAACAAGTTTGTGCAACCTAAGTCCCACCATAATTCAGATTCTAATTGGAATCTGAAAACTAGCATTTTCCCCATATTTTCTCCCATAATTAACCAGAATACGGCTTCATCTTATAATAAGATGATTACTGGAAGCAATCTAGCACCTAAACCGCCAACTCATCAAACACGTAAACGGGTTTCATTTAATCTTAACAATAATGAAACCAATTGTGAGAAATATCCAAATTTTATCCATTCTCATACTCTTAATCCTTCACCACCAACCGGAAGTGGTTTACCAAAACCATCTTCTGTTTCAAATGAGCTTTGCAATCAACCTGGTAGTCCTACGTCATTTTTAGACCCCCTACTTCCTCCAAAAGTGAAACTGACACTAAACTCTTGCGAAGGCACTGAGAGCAGATATGCCCTTTCTCGCCTCAGGGAGAACAACGTTTATAACAATGTTCGCCTGTATCTCGCTTATATGTATAAAGCCCCTGATTCAACATGCATTGAAGGCAAGACCAAAACTAATCTTAGAGTACTAATTCAGCAAGAAGGTCTTCCTACCGGTGTTGAAGACTTGCGTAATTTATTTGTCCGCTTTCACGAGCACCTCGGTGTAACGGTTGATCAAGTCAAGGTGGATCTGGAAACCTATGGCGCTCATGTCAGAGCTAAACATGTTTCTCTTCTTCAAAAATCTCGTAAAGAGCAACAGCAATATTATCGTTCCTAACTCTTCTTTCTTAAATATATTCTACCATAACTGTGGCGGCATGAGAAGCAAATTAAACAAACTTTATGTTGACGCTAAATCATGCCACTTCAATGTCCTAGTATTCACTGAGACATGGCTAAACGAAACCTTTAATAATGAGGAAATTCTTGATAGCAATTGGACTGTCTTCAGGAAGGATCGGGACTACTCCTCAACAGGTCTTTCTCGAGGAGGTGGTGTCCTTGTAGCATCTCACAATTCCCTTTCAAGTGAGCTAATAGACACACCTAACCATAAACTGTTCGATCACCGAATTATTAGAGTTTGTTCAGGTAAAAGTCTCAATGTGTACATAGGCGTCGTTTACATTCCTCCCGGCTCAAGTGAAACAACATACAACGAGCTATGTGAAACACTGACCACCTTTACCTCCTCCCTAAAAGAGGAAGATAAAGTTGTTATTCTTGGTGACTTCAATCGCCGAAATATATCTTTTGTCACCGACGAAAACGACAACTTTCTTCTTCCTGTAAATCTTTCTAATGCCATAGACTTCAACTTACTTAGCACCTTTTATGGCAGTGACTTGCAGCAAGTCTCTTCTGTACAAAATCAGAATGGCAGATGGTTGGACCTAATTTTTACTAACTCGTATGAAGAAGTGAAGGTTAGTCCATGCATGGGAGCAGAAAATTTATTAACCAACACTGTTCATCATACAGCCTTAAAAGTTGTTTTCTCTGCTAATTACATCAACTTTACCCAGTCTTATAATAACACCATTGCGTACGATTACCTCAACGCCGATTATGAAAGAATAAAATGTTATCTTAGTTCTCTAAATTGGAATCATATTCTATTCAATTTAGATTTAGACAGTGCTGTCTCTATATTTTATCAACACATTTTTACCGCTATCAAAAGTTATGTGCCAATAATAAAGAAAAAGAATAAGCTCACAGAACCATGGCTAGACAACAATCTCAGATTTTTGAGGAATCAAAGAAATAAAATCTACAAACTTCTCAAAAACACTGATAATATAAGCGATGAACTGAAGCTTAGATATGACGAGCTATCAAGAGAGTTCTCTATCAAGTCAGAAGAAGCGTACAAGTTGTACACGAACATCATCGGAGAAAAAATTGTCCAAGAGCCGAGAAAATTCTTTGACTTTGTTAACATGAAGCGCAAATCTAGCGGCTATCCATCGTCTATGTTTAAAGGTAATGTCACTTCGTCCAATTCTCTTGAAATAAGCAACTTGTATGCCGATCACTTTAAGGAGGTCTTTTGTCTTCCTACCACCTTATCTGAAACTTCTCCTAGCTCAACTATTATAGTTGATAGTTTATATTTAACCCAGGAAGAGATTTCTAATGCAATAAAAGAACTGGATATATTAAAGGGACCTGGACCAGACTTAATACCTACAAGCTTTTTGGTGCGATGTTTAGACCAACTGCTATTGCCATTACACATAATCTTTAACGAATCACTGGTTTGTGGGACATTTCCTTCATATTGGAAATCATCCCATCTTACGCCAATTTACAAGAATGGTGATAAAAGATCAGTTGAAAATTATAGAGGCATAGCAATCTTGTCAGCCATTCCAAAACTTTTTGAAAAACTTATTTGTGAAAAGCTAACAAGTTTCATTAACCCACGTCTAAATGAGCAGCAACACGGGTTCCGAAAAGGGCGATCTACCACCACTAATCTCATGATTATGGTATCAGATGTTTTAGTCAAAATGGAAAAAGGGCACCAAATAGATGCTGTTTATACTGATTTCAGTAAAGCTTTTGATCGAGTTGATCACAACATTCTTATATATAAGTTAGAAAAGTTTGGTGTTGCAGGGTCCATACTAAGTTGGCTAAAATCATATTTAAACGGCAGATCCCAGTTTGTTAAATTCCAGGGAGTTCTATCGAAAAAAATTGCAGTCTCCTCGGGAGTTCCGCAAGGTAGTCATCTTGGTCCTCTTCTTTTCAACATATTCATATCCGATCTGTCAGAAGTTCTAAACGATATCCCACATCTTATGTATGCAGATGATTTAAAAATGTACTTTTCAATTCAATCAGATGTAGATGTAAATTTTTTGCAATCAAAATTGTTGTCTCTTGAGCAATGGTGTTTTCAAAATAAACTACATCTTAATGTCAATAAATGCAATGTTATTAGCTTTTCTCGTAAAAACAACGTAACATTACATACCTACCACCTCAATAGTATCGAACTAAAAAGGGTCAACCATATAGTGGATCTTGGAGTTGTCTTAGATTGCAAGATGCGCTTTAATCTGCACTATGATAAAATTGTGTCCAGGGCCAGCAAACAGCTCGGTTTTATAAAAAGACGTGCAAATGAATTCAAGAATATATGGGTCACTACATCCTTGTACCGTGCATTAGTGCGCCCAATACTTGAATATGCATGCATAATTTGGAATCCATCTTTCGATTCCCATAGAGAAAGAATTGAGTCTATTCAAAAGCAGTTCTTACTATACGCGCTTAGAGATATGTACAACCCCCATGATTATTGTAGCCTTCCATCATATGAACATAGACTCAGCCTTTTAAATTTGATGCCACTATCAACAAGAAGATCGTTATTGGGCTCATGCTTCACATTTGATGTAATTAATGGTGCTATTCACAGCGAATATATTTCTAATATGATTTCCTTTAACGATCCAATTAGGCGCACTAGGCATACTCGATTGTTAACTGAATATCAGCACCAAACTACATATGCAAATAATGAACCCATCAATCGTTGTTGCAGAGAATTTAATAATATCTCTATATACTACTCACCTTCTATGTCCAAATCCTCTTTCAAGCAAACCCTATATAATTCACTCAGAAATCAGAATTAACACAGGCCTCAGATAAACTACATACATGTATGGATTTATATGTATAAGCATTTAGTTTAATAAATCAAAATTCTTTAACATCCCTCTCCAAATCTCCCATTTACATCCTTTTGTCCTTATAGTCTTTAAGAATAATATATATACATCGTATCTTAAGTGTGTATATAGTCTTTCTTGTTTTCCTCCTCTTCTCTTAGTTTTGACATGGTTTTTGAAATCATGTCAATCCGGTGGGCGGAGTATGCCCACTAAGAGCACCAAATAAAAAATAAAATAAAAACAAGGAAAGGGGAGAAGAAAAACAAAAAACTTAGTAATAAGTAAACAAAACCTGTTAGAATAAGTTAGAATAAGTAAATTGCATTGCCTTGTTTGGCCAATAAATAAATAAATAAATAAATAAAATAAATAATTAATGCAAAAAACAGAAAGAAATCTCTAAAAAACAGAACAAACTAAAACAAAAACCAAAACAAAACTAAAAGCCATTAATTAAAAAAAAGTTATGTCTTGCAGGGATTTGAACTCACTACTCAAGATTAAAAAAAAAATAATAAAAACTAAAACCTTAGCCAACTGCGCCTGTTCGCGCTGTTATGATAAGGGCTCGGATTTTAATGACCTAAAAAACAGCAAAAAATTACCAAAAAAATTACAAAAATTACCTAAAAACTGTCAAAAATGACCTAAAACCACAAGCAATTATATAAAACATAAACAAAAATAAAATAAAACATAACTAAATTTAAAATTTAGTTTTTATAATTTTTATCGTTAAATTATATTAAAAGTATAAAGTATATTATAAGTATAAAGAATAAAGTACATTTTTAAGTTATTAAAATTAAAAGAACGTCAATTATCTAGCAAAAAGTTTTTGTATGCAGAAAAATTTCTTTCTACTTCTGCACTGACAAAAGGAACATATTTAAAAGACGATATGTCTGATAGTTCCTGTTCTAATTTCAGAGTATTAAATTTTTTACCTCTAATATTTCAGTAATAGAGCATACAAATAGAGTTAATAAAAACTAGTATATCCTGAGTCTTTATCTAACACTTGGTTCATCTTTCTACATAACCTTTTGTCAGTTTCACCACACGGAGAGCTTTTTTCATCGATTGTTTTTATATTTTTGGTACGAAAAATAACAAAAAAATATTTTTTTAAAACTACATTAAAATGACCCAAAAACCGAAAAATGCTTTAAAAGTTAAAAATGTCCAAAAATAACCATAAAATAACCTAAAAGTCGCTAAAAATTATCAAAACATGCCCTAAATCTATCTGATAAGTGACCTAAAAATTAAAACCGTTAAGAAACGAAGAAAAATGACAAAAAAATGACCTAAAAACTTTTCATATTTGCAATTAGGAAACATTACTGGACGTTCTAAATAAGCAGTAAATGTCTTAGAAGCAACAGAAAAAAGAGAACATGTCATCGAAATCTTAGCCCTGGTTATTATGTTGTTGAAATAATATACATAACAACATTGTTGCTATCAAAAATGCTTCGGCGAAAACACAAAGTGTCGGCGAATTACTACAATCATGAAAATATTGAAGTTTTTGTCCCTTAAATAACCCGGGAATTTGTATTAGCAAACATGATACTTTTGCTAATGCACCTAACATACAAGTAAAGAGGAAGATTTTAAAATTACAAAAAGTAGACTTCAAAACCTAGCATTAAAGTAATAAACTTACACATTCCTTCCATCGGCAGACCTGCTTTTTGTTCATCTGGGTGGCTACTAAAATCAACCTTTTCCCGGTTCTTCAGAATTTACTTATTTCCTTTTCAGTAAAGAGAAAATTTGAGTTTTTGATAATACCTGTGAATGAGAAATTTTCTAATACCTGGTAATAATCGTTTTTCAAGGTCGTCATAGAAATGGTTGACATTTTATTACACTTTTACTATGAAAACGATACCGTTCAAAAATCCAAGCATATTCGTTTTTTTGGTATTCTATATATAACTAACTAAAAGTCACAAGACTTTGCGGATCACTAACTGTTATTACAGCTCTCTTGATTTCCTCTTTTTTTATCATGTGAAAATAGAAACAAAAAGTGATTTTTGGGACAAAATGGTGTCACGAGAGTTTCGTGGGGATTATGTTCAATTCAAAAAATGTTTCTCTCGCTAAAGATGATTTTGCTGATAAAAATTCGGTTCAGTTTCCAGTTAATTTTCAGCCCAATAATTGAAAGCCAATGCAAAATAAGATCAATTGGCTTCAACTACTGCACCATCTTATACCAAGATCTTTGCTCAAAATCTTATAAGTTGTGAACCAGCTGTGGCTGAATTGCTAATTTAGGTCCTTGATTCCACTCAGCTCCATAGAAATGATGGCTGCCTCGCTACACACATTATCTTTTGTTGTCTGAATGTTTTTTTAACCCTTTCATGCCCGAATTAAAATAGGTCGAGCTACACAATTTTTGAGGTCAGATATGTGCTAGTCTCAACTCAAATAAGAACTGACAAAAATTTTAAAGTCCTTGTTGCCCGGGTTCTTTAGTTACAGGATGTTGCTTATGTGCACCGTTGGGCAATTATTAAACAAACTTAACACTTTTCTCACTATTTTTGTATGTATATATACCTCTCTAGCCTTTATTTATTTACATTGTGCACTTTCTTTTACATTTAAACAATTATTTAAATGTTTTTAAGCACTTTTTGTATTAACACTTTTCGGCAAAACGATCCTGATCTTGATTTCGACCATTTTATTCTACGAAGAACGGCTACTGAATGGACACGTTCAAAACTTTCAAAAGAACAAATATGTGGAAGCTTTACAACAACACATAAGGCTGCATGAAGCAAAAAACCACTGGTAAAAAATATGAAAATATCGGGACTTAGAAGTATATAAGTACAAGAAAGGGTTAAGAGTAAACCTAGACAGAAAAAATCTTTTGTATTGTGTAAGGCTTTATATGGTAATTTGCAAAAGTATAACGAACATAAATTTTAAAGACACGTCGGTAGCTGGTTTGACAGTTATCTCTGCTAAAAATTAAATATTTTAATATTCAGCAACTCTAGTTATAAGTCCTTTAAAAAATATTTTAGTGTTCTTAGATGAAAATTGTGCATACATATTTATGCTACATATATATGATACATACATAAATATATTCTTCTATTAAAAGATCTTTTGTAACTGTTAATTACGTTTTTATTTCTGGAAATATTTATGCAATCCATTTGGACACAAGACTGTTATATGTAATTGAATCACGTACCAAAAGAATCGAAAAAGAAAATCTAGCAACGGCGCCAAATGTTGGCAGCACGCCTTGAAATTATCGCTTGCAATCATAATCATCAATTTTAAATGCGCGTGCTCAACATGCGGTAGCAAACATTTGTTCACAAAAACAAAAAATGTTTAGAAAGAAAAGCAACACAATTCCAAGTACACAAGCGCACTCACTAAACATATATAAAATAATCACATAAACTCACACTGAAATAAATTAACTTTTCACAATACATAATCAAAATTAAATGGTTTGGATCATTTAAGTTTTTACGCACGGCACAAATCCAACTAAGTCATTCATGTCCACCAGCAAACTGCCTTTCCTCTGACTGACTCTGAGTTTGCTGGCCTTTCTGGATCTATATTGCTCATTGTTTTTTCTTTATTGTCTTGCAATTATCGTTTATTATTTTTATTTTTTAACTATTTTTTTTCTCTGTTTGCTATATTGCAACATTTTCAATCTGTTTTGTGCGTGAAATTGTTTTTTGTTTAACTATCTATGCGTATACATATTTTTGAATATGTATGCTCCATGTGACGCCATTGCATGAGCCAAACATTTTCAAAATATTTTTCATTAGTCTTAACAACAAATTCGACGTTGATGATCATGATGATGATGATGGTGATGATGGTGATTGTGATCATGATGATGTTAAGGCGAAAACGTGACCAAAACGTTTTTCCCACAAGAGCATAAAATGCGATACAGTCGCCGCTATAGCGTCAGAAGGAAGCAATAAAAGTAGCAAGAGCGAGCGCCAGTGACAAAGTAACAACTAATACCACAACGAACGCATTTTGATTGAAATTGTTCAATAGCTTCTAACTGACTGTCTGTCACTCTGTTCTTGCGTTTTACGCTTCAACATTCAACTGTTGTCTGCTGGTCTTCATTCACTCCATCCATGTCCCCCACAATTTGGCTAAGATTGACATTTTGTTGGCTTCACTTCAAATAAGGACTTCCTTTCTTTTAGTGGCTTCTGCTCGGTGCTTTAAATCATTTAAAGCATGAACGGCAGTTGAAATGTTTAAGTGATTCAAATGCAGTGATTCAGAAGAGTATGCTTCACCACTATTATTTTTATCGTTGTTTTTTTTTTTTTTTTTTTTATTGTCATAAGTTTAGTCAATATTGTAGAAAATGGATATCCATTGAACTGACGGCAGTATTTCTTGTTATTGCTAAATGAAGTTTTTATAAACAATGTTGACGCCCACAACAATTATATTAGTCATATACAGCAACTAATTTTGTAATTATTTGAGATTGAAGGGCTTCTAGCATGTCAAACAGTCCCTGAACGTTATAGGATAAGATACAACAATTTTCAATGGAGCAATAAATGCATGATTTTAACAGTTTTCTCAAAATATGTTTAAGCAGAACTTGAAATTTCTGCTTACTTTTGTTTTCACTTAAGGATGTAGTCAGGATGTAACGAGTGCAATATATTGAGTATACTGTAAAAATTTCAAACCAAAATTAAAAATATAAACGAAGTTATAGCACATAGACGAGAGCACTGAGAAAATTCTTTGAGCACAAGTCATGACCAAGTTGTTCATTATAGTGGCCCTTATGCCGTGGTTATGCTAGCCAAACATGTTCGGACTCAAAGGAAACTTACTGCCAAAATTTCAGCGGAATAGGCCCAGTAGTTTTAGAGATATAGCAAATTATTGATTTGTGGGCGGTAAAAGGGGGTGTGGCAAAAAATTTTATCATAATATTGCATTGTCACCGGACTTACATATGTATGCTAAATTTTAGCTTAATCCAATACCAACAAGTTGTAGAAAAATGGCTTGCCAGTTTTGAGGACATACCTACATACATACGAACGAAGCAAGTTAAATAAAAGCTTATAAAAATAAATATGGATGTTTAACCCTCATCGGTCCCCTGTATGCGCACGCATACAATTTTGATCATTAACCTTGTATAAAAAAAAACAGCGGAATTACCTTGTATTTTGCAAAGTAGAATAATTTTGCCTGAACAACCAAAAAAACCCGTTTTTGCATTCGTACCCTTACTGTATTTGTCTGTGCAGTTGTAGTTACGAATCGGTCCCTGCGTATGTGCGCTCATACACATAAGCAGGTACCTGGAATTGCCGCTTATTTTTATGTGGGGATTTAAAGCACGCTCTTATTTTTTCGTTTTATGAAATTCAGTTTGTTCTGGAACACTCACTTCATAAGTGAAATTGTTTGCGAATTTATTTGAATTTTGGTTGTGTTTCGAAGTATTTGATAGAAAATGGATAGAGTTTTACGTGAAAGAAGGCAGCGAGATGAACTAGAAATGGACGTTGATTTGGAAAGCGAACCTTGCGAATCTTCGTGCAATAGTGACGATGATCTTTCATGTTCAGACGAGGAGAATGATGAAAGTGAAGTTAGCGTCATTCGGATGAAGACGACATTGAGCCACTTGAGCAAAATTTAGCAGAAGAAAATGCAGCAAATCCTGAAAAGAAATATTTTTCAAAATATAAGAAAATTGAATATTCATCGCAACCATTTGAAATAAATCGAAGAAATTCATTTCGACGTGCAGAAAATTTCACTTCAGGTAAAAACCTACCCTCTTTGTTGTGGGTTCATGTTCATTATATGTTTCATTTTTGTTATAATTCAGGTCCAAAAGCATTAGCAGCTGCTACTATAGTTGATGTTTCATCTGCATTTCACATGTTCCTTGAACCGGTTGAAAATATTATTTTGAACATGACGAATTTATATGGTGTGCGAAAGTACAAAGACGATTGGGAAAACATTGATTTGGACACTCTGCACGCATACTTTGGATTGTTGCTGCTTTCTGGTGTGTATCGGTCATACGGTGAATGTGTCACTAAACTGTGGAATGACGAAACTGGTCGGCCAATATTTAGAGCAACAATGTCTTTGAAAATGGTCAAGCGTATCCATGGTTTCATTCGATTTTATGACCACGAACAACATATGGCCAACACTGCATCTTCAAGTACTTCTGTACGTGACAAATTGGAACCGATTCAAAATATATACGATAAATGGAATCATAATTTGAAAGTTGTATACACACCAGGAAAAAATATTACCGTTGATGAACAGTTAGTTCCGTATCGTAGACGATGTCCGATTCGTCAGTATATTCCATCCATAGTAGAAGAGTACAGGTAACTGCAGCGCTGACTGTGCTCTCTTTCCATACTGCCATGGCTTTCAAATTTAACTGTGTGGCGAATGGAAACAAAAGAAAATGAAGAAAAAGTTTTGCTTCGTTTTGACATTTCCGGCAGTATGCTCTCATCTGGTGCATATACCTGTATTCTTCTACCATGATTCCATCCAAGCTGGCGAAATATGACATCAAAATTTAGGTGCTATGCGACTCAAAAAGCTGTTATGCTTACAACACATAAATTTATGTTGGTCGGAATCGTAATGCCACTCCTGAACGTAATCTCGGACGGCGTGTTGTTTTGGATTTGGTGAACTTTCTGTCAGAAATGTAACGTGACAACTTTTTCACTTCGTATGAATTGGCAGAAGATTTACATAAGAATCGCATGACTATTTTGGGAACAATAAGGAAAAATAGGACTGAAATTCCTTCAGTTCTACTCGACATGCGTGAAAAGCCAAATTATCATACAGAAGTTGTATATGAACATAAATTGCAAGCAGTTATGTTGTCATATGTTCCTCGCCGGTACCGATTTGTGACATTGCTCAGTACATACCACAATATTGCCAGCATAAATGAGAATAGTGAAAAGAAGATACCTAACATCATTGAAGACTACAACAAAACCAAGAGTAGAGTTGATACTATGGATCAAATGGTGGCTACGTACACATGCAAACGAAAAGTCAATCGGTGCTTGATGTTAGTGCGTTGAATGCATTCGTGACGTTCATTGCATTGTTCCCGAATTGGAAAAATTCTAGAACGAACCATAATATTCGTTGATCACTAAACGTAAAAAACACCTTCAAAGTAATGATGCTTCCAGTGTTATTCAAAGAATTCCGGAGATTCGCCATTTACCAAGTACATCAAAACGAGGCCGAATGCTACATCTGCACATATAAAAATAACAAAAATCTTTTTGCTACACGCTGTGAAAAGTGTAGAAATTTCATTTGTGCTGAACATAATTTAAATTTTTGCGAATAATGTACAAATAATTGACAAAAGTTAAAAATTCAATTTTTTTCTAATATATGTAATATTCTAATTAATTTCATTCTAAATCTACCTTTATGAAGTTAAAATATATTAATATGATAGTAAACAATGTTATAAACATAAAAAATCACAAAACATAAATGGTTGTTAATTTTTTTTAGCTTTTTTACAATTAAAATATATGTGTATGCGCGCGCATACAATGGGACCGATTAGATGTATTTCTCGAGGGACCGATGAGGTTAAAGTTGTAAGTGTTGTAAATAAAATGTAATGTTTATGTTCGTAAATTGTTTTTTATGAAACGTATTTTATAACATAGTTCTGGTGATAACATAATAATTTTTTACCAATATAATTTTTTTGTATCAAATTTATAAAAATTTATATGTAGTTTATAAGAAACGTGTTATATAGGTGGCGCAAAGTTAATCATCCAATTTTGTGTTTGACTTATATTTTGACTAAATATAATGAAATGATTTTGAGTGATTTTGAATGTTTTTTTTTTTTAAATTGAGCGCCTATTGCTTATCTGTCTGTCGTACTGCAGTTCACAAATGTCAAATATGATTGACGTATGACCATTTTAAAAAATTATAACACCTTCCGATAGGGTGATTAACTTTTCTCCACCTTGTATATAAAAATAAATAACTATATATTCTCCACCTTGTATATAAAAATCATATAACAAAAGTTTTTAATTTTTTACTAAAAAGGTTTTTCAGTACAATCTCAATTGCTCATGATCAATAAACAATTTAGTCATAGTTTATGCGAAAGTTATCTTCAATTCACCTCATTTGCGCATGATCCATGAGCTCTTTGGCAATACCTAAGGCTACCCACTGAGTGAACGTTTATTGCTTAGCCGAACCAACTGAAACTCAAAAACGCATTGGGCACAATGCAACAATTTTTTAAGCGAAGCTTTTTACGCCTCAATTTGTGAACTGCTTGAGTGAAATCTCAAAAACGACACTTTTTTCTATATACCTTTTATTTAGAATTGTTATTGCTTTTTGTTTGCGTCAATTACAACAGGAGAATATAAAATTACAAATATTTCTATGACAGCAATGAGAACCGAACCCCACACCCTTTCGATTGATAGTTCAACACGCTACCATCTAATCCAAACACTTTCGTTACGTTAAATTGTTCATTCAACATTAAGTATTAACTGAAGCTATGTTGCAGTATATGAAAAGAATATATTAAAAGGTTTGCGCATTAGCTATCCTACATATTCTATTGTGAATGCGTGACGCTATGATGCAGTAAATCACAATAATCGATCAAAAAGATTGTGCATTAGCTATCCAAAAACAAAAGTAGCAGGGTTTCATTGAACTGGGTAAAAATCACACTGACTTTATCATCTTTAACTATATTTTTAACAATACCTTTATCATGGTGCACAAAATCCCAAAGGTATCGGCAAAAACGTTGGCCTTTTTAAACCATACCTATGCCGATTCTTTTTTGTCAACCAATGTCGATACAAAACTGAGGCCAATATAAAACCAATTCCGATTAGGTATATAATTTTTGTGCCGATATCAGCCAATTCTGATTAATCGGTCGAGCACTAGTTAAAAAAGGAACGCTTTTATCTCTGATATATTTAATGTATTTCTAACCTTGTGAAAGAACTAAGCTTAGCTCCATACAAAAACCTCTGCTGCATATCTAAACATTTTACTTCATTTACTTTTTGCAAATTTATTCCTTCATCTTTATCGCTCGTAACGCTTGCAATTCTGGTTTCTGAATTCATGTCTATCAAAAAACAACATTCACAGCAGTCTAATTTGCTGATGTCACATGTAAAATATACCTAAAACCACTGTTTATTTATTTATTTGAATGACCACTATAGCTACAGCAGATTTCAATCTTTAGTTACAATGACATAGCATGAATACCAATTTCTAACAAACACTAAGTACAAAAATTAAAAAAAAAAATATTGATACTCTTATACAGATACAATAAGTTCATAAAGCCAATTGAGCTAATTAAGAGATTGACACATTTTTGGATAAAAACGAGTGTTCATCAGCTGATAAGCTTGCATGTTTGAGTAGGTGTGATGCTAATCAGCAATGTAATAACAAGCTATACAAGTATATTAATTGAAAGTTTTATTAAGTAAATTGAATATGGAAGGGTCATTATAAAAAAAAAAAAATTTAAAAAGTTTGTGTTTAATGTCAGAGCATGGTCGTCCTTGTTATAAATTCAATGTCGTTTTTTTTATCTGACCACGAATGAAATGCAATATTATATTGAATTATTTTTTCTAATCATGCAATTGATTTGCCATAGTTTACCTTGCTTTTGTGCTGTCTTTTGCTGCTGTCATAAACGTCATTATTGACGTTATGCATTACATGACATTCTCAGAAGTTCCAACGTGTTACTTGGCAGTCCACTTCTTCCTTAGCCACTATGTGCGGTCGATTAAAATTAATATGTTTGGGGTGTGTGCTTGGGGCGTGACAAGACCTAGCAAGTCTTTTGGTTTTCATCTATCGTTGAAGAGCTAAACATAAAATTTTATAAATGCGTAGAACAAAATACACTTTTTTACCAAGAAATATGAATTGCTTTAAAAAATGGAAAATATTTTGAATTGTAGTAAAAATTTCTGTCGTATCTAGTTTATGAATGCCAGATTGTTTTTGTTGCCGTTCACGTATTTTGTGCTTGTGTTTTTGCCTTATCGCTTTTTTTGTTTTCCAAATGACGGTGTGTCACGTTCTTCCTAACAATATCACGTTACAAGCTCGAAAACCTCAAAAGACACCACTATTATAGACTTTAATAATTTAGTTTACAAATAGTCTTTTCATACTGATAAAAAAGCCAGTCTTTGCAAAGTAGGCAATAAATTGCATTCCCCTTGCATAAGCTAAGAAACTTTTCTAAAACTTTTTTAAGCGCCACCCTATTTTTACGACAAAAAACATTATTAATTAAACGAAATGGCTTCATAATGTACTCGTATTGAATTTAAATTTAATATCTCGACTGCGGTTAATCAGGAAGAATTGGTTGCCATCTCAATTCACTGAAAAAAAAAACAAAAAGTATTTGTGTAGCCAGCACGCAATGTAGAAATGAAACCTTCAGAAAACTGTAGATATATTTAGTACAACGACTTTTTCTTATAACATTGTTACCTAAGAATAAGAAAACTATGACTTGAAAGTAAAAGTTAAGACTGTTTTTAAATATATTCTGGCAATGTATTAAATGTTTTAAATTTCGGCTTTCACGTGCTCAACTGTTTCTACGCCGAAAAACCAGAATCGCCGTAGTGAAAAAATTCGAATTGCGTCAAATCGCACGATAGAGGTGGCCAGTTAATAGGTACATATCGTGAAATTAATCGTTCGTCAAATAATTCTTTCAGTAAATGAATTGTATCGTGAATTTAACCAAAAACTTACTCCATCACTAAACAAAATTTTCTAAAAAAACACATATCATAAAACTCAATTGGTTATAAAAAGTTTGATCAAAGAAAGTCTTGTCGTCAAGTTGAAATGATTAAAATACTTTTTATTACTGTCTTTACAGTGTAGTTAGAGTAATTGTCCTTCTTCTACAATGACATGAACCTACAAATTCTACAAAACAAGTAGCAGAGTTTTATAGCTTCTTTTGATTTTACGCTTTCACACTCTGTTTCTATCGAGTTTCTTCCTAATTCATGAGTTGTTTTAATTAGTACACAAATTGCATAGTTAATATTTTAACAGCTTTATAATAGCTTATATTTTTATTACATCCGTATTTTAATGGCTCGTAAAAATGCCTTTATAACTACCAAATTACATTTTATCGTAATTTAAGGTACTAATACATTTGATTCTATTTTTAGGTCCGCTCTCTGAGGTACAAACGGCTGTTGGCTTGGAGGTTGCCTTACCGTGTGATTTAATGCCGGGAACTATGATTGCGGATAAGGTGCAGCTGGTTATCTGGTATAAGCAGGGAAATATAAAACCAATTTACACGTAAGTTCAAGCATTATTACAATATAAATTATGGCAGCGCATACAAATATATATGTACGAGTATTTTTAATATGTATAATTATGAGTAGGTACTTTTTAAATTTAATTGTTGAAATAGTGCAGTTGCTTTGTTGTAACACTATAAGCCGCTCGTTATGCCAAGTTTGTTTTATTAAAAACAAATATCTTTATTCAATAAAAGCTATTATTCTTAGCCTAAATTCTAAAACACACAATACCGCTTACAAATTAGAAGAAAGAATGGTGCGTAGCAGTCTGCTTAACTTTACTTTTACTACCACTTAAAGGAAAGGCTTAAGCCATTTATTATAAAAGCAATAAAAGTACAGCAGAATTCTATTCATTTCATACTTCCATGCTTTTCGAAAAAGTTAAAAAAGCGCTTTCGCACTACTTTCACAATAAATTATGCGTTTAAAATTTTGTACTTACAAATAATTACCATCTGGCAAGACTTAACATAGCGATAAGTTACCACAAAAATTCCATTACATGATTTATTGTGACTTGACGTGGCCTTCTACATCGAACTTATGAACAATCTTAAAATGTGAACCTCAATAATGCAATTTATTTTAACTACCAAATATAGATCACTGCTGCGGAGTTTGATAGATTGTAGAAAATTTGTATTTATATTGTTTGAATAAACAAATAGGGGACAACCGCAGTAAAGGCAACAAATGATGGATGCATATTGTAATAGATTGAAGAAACACAATATTCAATAGAGTCAAAATATTAGAGATCACAAAGTCAGCAGGCGGTTAAGTGGAAATCGAAACAACGAAAAACGACATGCATTCAATGATTAAAAGTGGCACAAGCAGCAAATTAGGGGGCACAAATGTGTGAGCTTAATAAAACATAGACACGCATTATTGAAAAGTCAAGAGTCAAATGTGAAGAAGACTTTTATTGATGGTCCAAGAAGAAAAGCAGATCGTAATATAATAAATAAAAACAAATCGATTCAAATTATTCCAGGTCATTAATCTAAAGTAGTTATATGATTTCGAAGTAAAAAAATTAAATCCACAACCAACTTCATGAAGTGTAGAGAAAGTCATTACAAAACCTAGAAAGCTAGATGCGGGTGTTAGAATGTGTAGACTTGAAAGTATTTCATGGTTAACATGATTGATTTAATGGTTTGAGCAGGAAAATAAACGTCAGACAAGGCGAAAGTAAAGGAAAATAAAAAAACAAACAAACAAAAGTGAAAACACAAACGAGAAAAAATTTAATATCAATATATTGTCGGTGTCACAAAACGTTGGTAAGGATGTTGTACAGCGGAAGATTTGCGTGCTGGTCAACTGTAATCAACAAGCCTTAAGTGCAACACGCTGTGGTTTTTATGACATGTTCATAAATCATTTGAAATCATTCATCTAAATTTTAAGCACTCTACCTTAACGGGTTTTTCTTTTTCTTTGGCACAAAAGTAAAATTCTGGATGTTTAATGCAAAATCAATGTTAAACACTTGGCCGGAAATTTTATGTATGTATGTGTGTGTGTATGTGTGTGAAAGAAATGTGTTTCCTCGTCTACCTTCTATTGTGCTGTCCAAACACATTTCTACGTTCTATTCAGACTGTCTGTCTGTCTGAAGTTCTAGCATATTCACATGTGCCAAATATTAACGAATGGTTCCAATTTAATTTTTTCTTATGGGAACACCCCGTAGTTGTCATGTCACTCTACTGCTGCTTTCACATTTTTTCTTTTTGTTGTAATTTTTTCTCCTCTTGTTGGTTATTCAAAGACGTTCTCATGTCAATAAAATGTTTGTTCCTTTTATTTTGGTTTCTCACATCTCTGCTCCGCTTGCTGTTGTTACTGTTTTCGACAAAAATTTTCCATAAAAACGTCTGCTGAATGTTAGAATCTATTTCTAACAAATATCACTGGAATTTTTAATCAAATCACAAAGTTACAATGCTTAAAAAAGAACGCAGTCTTCAAGTGTCAAGAAAACTTCAAATTTTTTTATCGATATAACAACAGGTATTTGAAAAATTAGAAAAAATAAAAGCTCTTGGGTTTGGCAAAGATGCAGTCAGTCATCTGAATGTGTAGTTTTATGTTGTCAACGATATTAAAATTTGTTTTGAAAAACAAAGAAAACTAAAAATGTATACGTTTAAATTACAAAATTTTATTAACAGCAAACATAGTCTTAACATTTCCAAATATTTTTACGGAACACAAAAAAGTGTGTATTTCTTGGTCATGCCTAGTTTCAGCCACACAAATGTAATTTTTACACGATCTATGTTTACATTAAAATTTACCTTTTTATGATGAAACAAGTAGTTCCTTAGTAGTTTTTGTTAATTATTATGCCAATACGCAAGTTTTTTTTATGTCCATTTTATATATTCTAAAGTGCTGGAAACTCAAATTTATATCAAACGCTATCTTTTCAACCATTTATGGGTATTTTATGTGCGATTTTCATTTTCATTTTCATTTATTTGTCAATGGAATAATAATTTCCGTATTGACGAATTTATTGAGAGATACATTATAAAAATAAGTCTATAATAAAAAATAATTATTAATACACCAATATAGCTAATAGTTGCCTTAGGTACTGAGAAATCCATAGAATGCAAATTTGTTAAATTATTAAACTCTCACATAGCTCTAACCATTGGAGAATTGGAAGCAAAATATGTTCTATGACGTCGAATATTGATTAATGCACTATTTCTTAACATTCTAGAGGGAACATTAAAGTCTATTTGCTCCAGAAGGTATAAGGAATGTATGTTACCAGAAATAATATTATAAATAAAAAGAAGGGGCAGAATAGTCCTCTGATTTTCAAGTGATTTTAAGTTGATAAGGTTACATCGAACATCAAAGGAGGAAAAATGTTCAGTAAAATTAAATTAACGAAGTGCAAACTTTAGGAATCTACGCTGAACACGTACCAAGTGACTCACGTGAGTATTGTAATATGGATTCCAAATAAAACTCTCCTACTCAAGCTTAGATCTCTCAAGATTTGTCACGGTGAGCTTAAACTGAGTTTAAATGAAAAATTCTATGATATCAAATTTTCCAACGAAATTCCTTTTTACAATGCATCATAAAAAGCTCAAAATTAAAATCATCTGTCGATATCTTTTTTTAATAACTTACTTTATGTATTTTTTTTTTTAGAAAATCGAGTTTTTTGAGTAATCTAGTTTCAGTATAGTTACGGATATATACGGATGGCAAATCTGAGATGTGACAGCATCTTCTTGATATATTATCTTCCTGTTCCTTACTCTTCTGGATCGTATTGCGAAAAAAGCCCAATGTGTAAACCAAAATTGTTTATTATTGAAAGCATCGCTACTATACAATTAAAAAATTTACATTATAATTAAAGTGCAGTCGATTATTTAATAATTTTTTTTCAACATGCCTTATCAAGCCCATCCGCATGAACAAAATAGAGTGTGTTTGTTGTGTGACCGAAAAGGTCTTCTTCGAAAAATCTATTGCAAAATTATGCGAAATGTCGTGCAGCAGGATAATTAAAGGAGCAAGTTTAAGATTTTTAACTGCATTCATCCACCGCTTTGAGACTAAGGAAGGATAATAGTTTAAAAATATCATTACATCTAATGCTAGGATTTGGGAATGCAACATTTTTCCACATTTTAAAAGACCATGAAAAAGATTTGACAGTCTGGGTTGAAGCTCTCTACGCAAGTCGTGAAATACTCGTAACTAATGGTAAAGCAGAATTCAAGGCAAAATTCTTGTAAAATAACTGCTGAAGAATGTGGGAAATGTGAAGAAAAAAAATTATCTCAAATAGCGCAAATCGAAGAATTGCAGAGTTCTGCATCAAAATTTTTGGGAAATTTGCCCGAACACATGCAAAGCTCTGTATTAATTCTTTGATTTACACTATTTGTGACAATTTTTTTTACTAAAAATAGTAAAACAAAAAAATTATCCATACAAAATGCGATTTAAGATGTTTTTTCGAACCATTGTAGCTACCTAACGGCTTTCGCTAAAGCCAAAATATTTGGGGAGTATACCATAATTTGGGGAGCGTAACGAAAACCAAAATTTATTTTGAGAGGTCGTCTTGGACAACTTTTTTTTGTGAGGAACCTTTATAACTTTTAGAGTTTTCTCTGTAAAAAATAGGTAATTTATGTACTTGGTGAGTTTTACAAAGAAACCGACGAGTTATACTTAGCATTTTGTCTGGCTTTAGAGTTCATAGACTCTTTGGTGCATTCTCTATCTCTACGATTACAATAAGTTTATTCTAAAATTTTAACAAATTCAGTCAATCAGGCGAATATCCGACAGCATAAACATAGGCCTATAAGGGTAAATTTAGTGACAGGAATGAAAAGCAGCAGCTTTCTAATGACACCTCGGAATGATAAATCAGGCGACAGATTACACCTCCATCAATATTTAAATAAAAATTAAAAAAATATATTCAAAAAATCACTGCCAGAAACTTTATATCTTTTGTGTTGGTAAGTTTTCCAAAAATTTTGATGCAAAGCTTTGTAGTTCTTCGATTTACACTATTTGCGACAATTTTTTTTTACTAAAAATATCATGGCAAAAATATTATCCATAAAAAATGCGATTTTTAGAGGTTTTTTCGAACCATTCTAGCTACCTAACGGCTATTGCTTAAGCCAAAATATTTACGGTATCATCATAACATAAACAAAATTTTATTTTCAGGGTGTGACCCAGACAACTTTTTTTTCTTCCATAGAGCGTGAGGCGCCTCAATGATTATCTATATATATAAAAGAAAGTGTCCGAATGCGATGTAATCCCATAACTCGAGATCGGCCGAACCGATTTGGATAATTTTTTTTTAAATGTTCGTTTTAGTCCAAGTTAGGTTTTTAAGGAAAGAAAAATTGACCACGCCCACTTTTGCGCCCACTTTTTTTGATTTATCTAAAATCGGAAAACGGCTGGACCAATTTGGATAAATTTTTTTTTCAAATGTTCGTAGTAATCCAATTTAAGTTTTGTCGGAAAGAAAAATTGACCACGCCCACTTTTTCGCCCACTTTTTTTGATTTATCTAAAATCGGAAAACGGCTGTACCGATTTGGACAATTTTTTTTCAAATGTTCGTAGTAATCCAATTTAAGTGTTTACTGAAAGAAAAATTGACCACGCCCACTTTTGCGCCCACTGTTTTGATATCTATATATATAAAATTAAGTGGCAAAACTTCCTGTTCGCATACTCCTCCTAGACGGCTTGCCCGATTTCAATGAAATTTTCAGGGGTGATTGGGGTCTGTGTGGAGGGTGCACATAAGAAATTGCATGTGTGTATCTTTGCACGTTTTGTGCCACACCCCCTTTTGTCGCCCACAAATCAATAAAAATGCTGTATTTAAGACGGTTTTGGTCAATAAAAAAATTTGGTAAATAAGTTCGTATGATAACTATAATTAACTTTGAAAAAAATGGGCGTGGTCACACTTCATCTACGCCTACTTTTAAGAAAATATCAAAATACTTCGAAACCATTGGTCCGATTGAGCTCAAATTTTGTAAGTACGCTTTGCTTTGAGTACGAGATGGTTTAAGGGGCAATGCCACACCCCCTTTTACCTCCCACATATAAATAAGAAATTGTTGTTATCGAATAGCTTTAGAGTTATGGGTAGCACAGCTTAGAAATTCGGTATTCGACCACAATTAAGACGTACCGTTTCTGTGATGAAATTTTATGGGAGTGGACAAGGGGGGGGGCACCTCCGATACAACCCAAATTTGTGATATCGAATAGCTTTGAAGTTATAGGAATTCATCTTTGGAATTCAGTTTTTGACCTCAATTTACACATGCAGTTTCAATGGTTTTATTTTATGGGCGTTGGACAGGGAGGCGTGAAATCTCCCTTACAACCCAAATTTGCGATATCGTATTGCTTTGAAGTTATAGGTTGACAGCGTAAGAATTCGGTATTCGACCTAAATTTATACATGCATTTTCAATACTTACATTTTGTCGTCGTAGGGCAAAGGGGAGTGGCATTTCCCATACAACCCAACTTTGTGCTATCAAATAGTTTTAGAGTTATAAGTCGTACAACGCCGAAATTCAGTATTCGACCTCAATATAAACATTCAGTTTCATTGATTCAATGTATGTTCATTGGTAAGAGGGGCGTGACACCTCCAACTTAACCCAAATTTGCGATATCGAATAGATTAGGAGTTATAGGTAACTCAGCCTCAAAATTCAGTATTCGACCTCAATGTACTCATGCAGTTTCATTGCTAAAATTTTATGGGCGTAGGGAAAAGGAGAATGGCACCTCCCATACAATCAAAATTTGTGCTATCGAATAGTTTTGGAGTTATATGTTGCACAGTTTTGGAATTCGGTATTCTACCTCCATGTAGACATCCAGTTTAATTGATTACATTCTATTAGCGGTGATGAAGAGAGAGTGGCACTTCCTATACAACCCAAATTTTTTATATCGAAAAGCTTTGTGGATATAGGTCGCACAGTCTTTCAAATTCAGTATTTGACCTCAATTTAGACATGCTGTTTAACTGATAACATTTTATGGGCGTTTGAATAGGGAGAGTGGCAGCAACGCGCCGGGTTTCAGCTAGTATGTATATAATACAATACTTAAATTACATATTTATAAAACAGTGTACTTATGTTTTTACTTCTATTTATTAATGTCTAATGATTTTCAACATTGGAAGCCATTTTTTTTATTTTATTTATGTATGAAAATTATATTTATGTATTATATTTTATTATTTTATTTTATTTATGTATTATATTATGTATTGAAAACGAATTACTCCCAAAACTTAAGTTTCGAAAGAAAAAAAATATAGTATGGTAGTTTTTTCCAAATGATATATCGGCAGATGATTTTAATTTTAAGCTTTTTATGATGCTTAAGCGTTGTAAAAAGGAATTCTATCGGAAAATTTGCAATCATAGATAATTTCATTTAAACGCAGTTCAAGCTCACCGTGTTGTGTAAAGAATTTAAGTGTATCTGAAAATTATTGCTATTGCGTTTAATGAGTGCTAATAGAGAATAAGCTTTTGGAACTATGTAATTTAAATGGTGTATAAAAGTCAAACTTGAATCAAATTTGACTTCAAGATTCCGATTTAAAAATTTCGTTGTTGATTTTTTGACAACGTAGTTTTTGAAAGATAATAATATCTTAGCTGGAATCAAGCAAATAGGCTCTAAGCTTACACTCAGGCGTAAATTTCTCAATTCAAGCATTATTTTGCAAAGTTAAAACACATGATATAAAGAAAAAATGTTTAATATTAGAAAAATTTGCTTAAAACTCTAGAATATATTTTCAAATTCAAGTCTTATATTTGCTTGAAGTGAGAAGAATTTGCTTGATTCATGTAAACAATTTTCTGAAAATTAGAACGTTTTGATGAATTCGATAAATTTATTTGCCTTGAATTGAAAGTAATTTGCATGATTCAAGTTAACAATTCACTGAAGACTAGAATAATTTGCATGATTTGAGAAATTTGTTTTTCCCTAATATTCTAAAATATTTTTTTAGAACTATATTTGAGCTTCGTGCCAAAAAAGTTCATGAGTGAAAAGTTTGCAACATCAACAAGTCTTGTGCAGAACAAACCCCCAAGCAGATTAATAAGCTGTTTCGTTGATCGCTACATCAACTCTTCAGAAGTCTTCTGTGGTTTCTGCAATCCATCCACTTTGATACAGATGATAAATCAAAACAGAATTATTTGTGCATTTTTTGGATTTCAAAGGAATGTTTTTCTACTATTTTGGGAAAAACAAATATTCAAAAAAGGAACTGCTACTTTGAGTTCCAAATAATTTGCTTGATTCAAGTGAACAATTTTTTTAATTCTGAAATGTTTTCAATTAAGTTATTGTAACAATAATATTTTTAATAATCAACTCTGCGTTTGCTTAAATTAAGAAAATATTTTTTTGATTTAAGTATTGTTTCAGGTCTTAGAATCAAGTAATTTATTCTTGTTTCAAGCAGTTATAAATTTTACTCAATTTTAGAAATAAATGCTAATATTAAAAAATTTATAACTCGGGTTTTTAATGCTTGGTTTGAGCAAATGAGCTTAAATTTTAAATTTCTCATAGCAGTATTCTAGTGTAGAAATTTCTTTTAATGTTTCGATAGTTTTATATTCAAAAATATCTCCATTAAAGAATTTTTTAAAATTCAATTTATTTTAAAACTTAGAGCCGTTTTAGTTTCGTCAGTTAGACTGCCTGAAACTTAAGTTAAAATCATTAACGAGTTTTTCTCGAAACTACTTTTCGCAACACGATTGACATTATATCTCAAGTTCTAATGATCCGATTAACTTAAAATTTGGTGTGGATTTTTTTTATATATACTTTTCAAAAGAGTATATGTCGTTATATTCCTAGTTCGGGCTATAGCGACCTTCTTACTAACTCACAACTTTTTTTTTAAATGACAAAAAGGATTGAAATATTGACAACATGGAGTCAGCCTTTTTTTAGCACCCCCACTCCACCAGCCTGTGAAGTTTTCAATTTTTAATATTTATTTTTTTTTTGTTATTGACATATTGATAAACACATAGTAAAGAAATGAATGGTAAAAATATTAATTGGTTTTTTTATCGTCCATCAAATCAAGCAAAAGGTTTGCTTAGTATTAGAATATTATTTTTCTCCGAGTTTCTAATCAAAGGAACTTCAAAACATATCAATTTAAAAGTTGTAGTTGGTAGCAACGCCGTAGATAGGTGTTTGATAAGGGGGGGGGGGGGGGGGTTAACTAAAGCAAATAAATTATAGTTTTTTCATTTACCCTAGGGATCTCTGAGCGTCTAAGAACTTTCCAAATGTCTTAACCGATTTCAACAATCGAAATTAAAAGAGTTAATCGAAGTTAAATCTTAATTACGAACGTAAATTTTCGTCATTAAATTCAGGTTTTGCTCTTTATTTCTATATTAATTTTTTTATTGGGAATAATTTTTTTTTTTTTGGACACATTATGATGTGTAATTTTAAGAACTGATCTACGAAAATAATTTAATTTTTGTGGTATTCATTTTATTCATGAAGATTATACACTTCTTTTGCATCTTTCATATTTATGAATGGTTTCGTAACTAGCTAGCCAATTTCTGATCACCTCTACTTCCAACCTGCTTATCAAAGAAAACTGAACAGAACGCTTTAACTTCTTCTTCTGAATTATACGCAAGCCATTAGTTCTTTTGACTTAACCAGTTCTTTTGAAAAGATGACTTCCTATTTTCGTTTCCAAAACAGGAAAATTGTATTTTTTTAAATTTGATCTGCCTATGTTAGGCTGATTTGGCTTAAAAATTACCAACGCAATTTCATCGAACAATAAGGATGATGATGTTGGAAAAACATTTTAGTCTCCAGATGATGGTAGCTGTAATTGTTTCACAATTTGGAAATAGCCGTTAAGTATTTTAAGTTAAATCGAAAAAATCAATTAGATTATAATAATTCTTTTTGACATAAGCGATAATGTAATTATCAACAAAAAATATAGACGGGTTCAGGGCTGACTTTCACACGACCTTTTCTTACCAGATCTTAATATTTTTTTTTATAACAAAAGATCTCTCTTTAATTGAAAACTATAAAATACAAATAATTCCCTCATACGCTAATGGTAATGGTATAACCAGAAATTATTAAAAAATTGGCTTTTGTAACCAATTATCTCCATGAAGAAAATGCTAAGCTCTTTTGTAATATACAAATTTAAATATTATATACCTTACGAATTTTTCTAAAGTCAGTAAGCTCTTAGTCATAAAATAAATTAAAATACATCATACCTAATTATTTTTAATTATGTAAAAAAATAAAAAGTTTTTCCACGCCCTCAGATATATGTGATTTATTTCATTCTTTGCGAAACTATTGGTTTCTTAAATAGTATGGCGAACTTTTTTGTCTTACGCGCTTTATTATTTTAACTTTTAAAATATCGATTAGAAACATAATTGAAATACCAATTAAATTGATTTTTACGAAAAAATAATTTACCGCCAGTGAAAAGCACTTTTACGTTAAGTAAATATGTTACATTAACGAACAAGGTAGCAACGCTCATTATCATTTGAATTTCACATCCCGGTTCAGAAAAATTTCTGCAAACGTTAGTACACTAGCAACAATACATTGCCAAAAATAAAGTAAAACAATTATAGTGTATAATATTTATGGGGAAGTAGTCATGAAACGCGACCAAAAACTCAATAAATTTTTTAATTTTTTGATAGCATATGATGTGTATTTTGATAGCAAGAATATGTAGAATATGTTCCCAAAGCGGTTTGGGCGATAGCAATTGCATAAAAAAGTTGACGCATACGAATGGAACCCATATTTTCATAAAAGAACTCGAAAAAATTATTAACCAAATCTTAAAACGCGTTTTCTGAAAAATCATGTTTTCAAACTGGTCCCCTCGGTATCTCAAGAACTACTCTATGGATTGACTTGATTTTTTTTTCATTGTAAAGTAGATAAAATTAAATAGATCATTAACCTGGATTTAGATAAATAGACCGGTTATTTTAGAGCTCTTTAAAGAACGAATAATGTGAAAAAACGGTACTAAAAATTCACATAGGCGCCATTTTTGCATTTTTCAACTTTTTATTAATATTATAAATTCAAGCTCCAATAAATATAATATAATTTTAACATTTTTTGATTTTGTTGAAAATGTTTCGGCCTTAACGTTCGGCCTCTTGTTGTTTTTGGGCATTGTCTTTCCAGCAAATAAATGCACAGGAAAATAAAAACAGGAAAACCAAACACTTATGTTTTCCTTTTCAACGGCCAAAGCAAAAAAAAACAACAATATTTCTTGATTTTTTTGTTTTCCATCAAATATAAAATAAAACACTAAAGTTTTCCTTTTCAACAACCAAAGCTCAAAAACAACATTTCTTGATTCTTTTATATAAGATGACATGAACGCGCATTGCGTTGGATACCGTTTGGGAACCTTTTAATACAACGTGACGTTTGACGGCGTATTGACATTTCACATTATACTTTTATGCACAAAAAAAATATTTTAATACACTTTAAGAATCAATAAATAACTGCAAAAAAACAAGGTGTTCGTTTACTTCCTTCTATAAAAAGAACATCACCGTGTTTTTGGACCTCTTGATAAGAACCTGCCCTTAACTAACCTGCTAACCAAACTAAGCATATACATATTTTAATTTATCTTCATATTATGGCAAAACTAAATTTGGAATATTTGTGTTTAATATTATTCCGGGTTGCAAAGGGGGATTTTAAACCCCCTAAATTCCCCCCTTCCTTATCTACGGTGTTGGTTGGTGGTCGTAGAAAAAGTTTGTGGAGAGAAACGCTTAGTAACTTGATTTGAGAGGTAAAAATCACATCTTCTCCCGCAGAAACTTTCTACCTAGACTTTTCTTACTTACTTAGTTGGCGCTACAACCGTATGTCGGTCTTGGCCTCATCTAAGAATTTGCGCCAGCCATTTCTGTCTTTCGCTTGCTGGCGCCAGTTGGAAATTCCAAGCTTCGTCAGGTTGTCCTCTACTTGGTCTTTCCAACGAAGATGCGGTCGTCCTCTTCTGCGTTGACCGCTGCTGGGTACCGAATCGAATGTTTTCTTCACTGGAGCATCGTCTTTCATGCGCTGAACATGACCAAGCCAGCGAAGCCGCTCGATTTTAATGCGCTTGACTATGTCGATGTCAGCGTACAGCTCATACAGTTCATCATTCCACCGTATTCGGTACTCGCCATTGACGCAGATTGGTCCGTAGATCTTACGAAGAATCTTTCTCTCGAATGCTCCTAAAGTCTTTTCATCTAAACTGCTCAGCGTCCAGGTTTGTGATGCGTAAAGTAGGACGGGCATGATGAGCGATTTATAGAGCGTGATTTTCGTTCGTCGAGAGAGGGCTCTGCTTCTTAATTGCCTACTGAGCCCAAAGTAACGCGCAAGAGTTATTCTTCGTTTGATCTCAATGCTGATGTCGTTGGTTGAATTAATGCTGGATCCCAGATAGACGAAGTTCTTCACAACCTCGAAGGAGGTATTGTCAACGGTAACGTGGGTTCCAAGACGCTGGGACTGTTTGTTTGTTGACACTAAGTATTTCGTCTTATCTGCATTCACTGCCAGACCCATTCGACTTGACTCTCTTTCTAATCTGGAAAATGCTGCACTGACTTCGCGCGTATTATGGCCAATGATATCGATGTCATCAGCATACGTAAGCAGCATAACACTCTTGTAGAATATTGTGCCACTACGTCTCAGATCAGCAGCTCGGATGATCTTTTCCATCATTAGGTTGAAAAAGTCGCACGATAAGGAATCACCTTGTCTGAAACCTCGTTTGGTAATAAATGATGGGGAGAGGTCCTTCCCGATTTTTACTGCGCTGCTGGTGTTGCTCAGTGTCATCCTGCAAAGTCGTATTAGTTTTGCAGGAATACCAAATTCAGACATGGTGGAGTACAGGTGCTTCCTTATTGGGCTGTCGAAGGCGGCTTTGTAGTCGACAAAAAGATGGTGGGTGTCGACTTGTTTTTCTTGAGTCTTCTCCAAGATTTGTCGTAGCGTGAAAATCTGGTCGATGGTGGACTTTTCAGGTCTGAAGCCACACTGATAAGGTCCGATCAGTTCGTTTACAATGGGCTTCAATCTTTCACATAAAACGCTCGACAGGACCTTATATGCGATATTAAGAAGGCTTATCCCACGGTAATTGGCACAGATAGTGGGATCGCCTTTCTTGTGGATTGGGCAGAGCACACTGAGATTCCAATCGTTCGGAATGCATTCTTCCGACCATATTCTGCATAGAAGCTCGTGAATGCATTTAAGTAGAGCTTCGCCTCCGTTCTTAAACAGCTCAGCAGGTAAGCCATCAGCTCCCGCGGCTTTGTTATTTTTAAGCCGAGCTATAGCTGTCAGAACTTCATCATAGTCGGGCAGCGAAACCTCGACGCTGTCATCCGCAATTGGGGTTTCCGGAATATCATCTCTATTGGCGGGATTGTTGTCAGCGTCGCCATTTAGAAGCTTAGAGAAGTGTTCCCTCCATAACGTCAGTGTACTCTGGACATCTGTCACTAGATTCCCGTTTTCATCCTTGCAGGAAGAGGCCCCGGTTTTAAAACCATCGGCAAGGCGTCTTATTTTTTCGAAAAATTTTCGGGCCTCATTCCTGTCACCAT
Source organism: Dichetophora obliterata (assembly GCA_963920525.1). Classification (NCBI taxonomy): domain Eukaryota; kingdom Metazoa; phylum Arthropoda; class Insecta; order Diptera; family Sciomyzidae; genus Dichetophora; species Dichetophora obliterata. The sequence continues at coordinate 220,493,741 of OY986437.1, read as the reverse complement.
ACATCTCAATCTTCTCCTGCTCGCGCTTTTCTGCCTCTCTTTTTTTCCGCCTGAAAATATGTCTCTCTTCCCTCCTCTTTTCTTTGTATCGCTCCTTAGCAGCGCGCGTTACAACCGACTGCAGGGTGGCTTTGTAGGCGGCGTCTTTCTCTGCAGTGGCGTCGCGACACTCCTGGTCGTACCACTGGTTTCGGCGAGGGCGTTGGTAGCCAATCACCTCTTCAGCAGCCGCACGCATGGAGTTGGAAATGTGTGTCCACTGCGCGCATATATCATCGATTGGAGGAGTGCTTTGAAGCAGGAGTGAGAGTCGAGTGGCGAAAGCATCGGCTGTCTGTTTCGATTGCAGCTTGTCGACGTCTAGCTTTCTCTGTGTAGGGTTGCGTGTATTTTTAGCTGCGCACAGACGTGTACGGATCTTGGCTGCAACAAGATAGTGATCCGAGTCAATGTTTGCACCACGGATCGTGCGTACATCCAATACACTGGAAGAGTGCCTTCCGTCGATCAAAACGTGATCAATTTGATTTTTTGTTTTTTGATCAGGGGACATCCAGGTGGCTTTATGAATATTGAGATGCTTGAATCTAGTACTACTTACGACCATGTTTCGTGCTGCGGCGAAGTCAATCAGCCTCATTCCGTTATCGGAGGTGTTGTCGTGGAGGCTGAACTTTCCGACTGTTGGACCAAAAATGTTTTCCTTGCCCACCTTAGCGTTGAAGTCACCAAGCACGATTTTTACGTCGTAGCGGGGGCAGCGCTCGTAAGCATTTTCAAGGCGCTCATAGAAAATTTCCTTGATCTCATCGTCCTTGTCTTCTGTCGGAGCGTGCGCACATATTAGGCTTATATTGAAGAATCTAACCTTGATGCGGATTATGGCAAGTCGTTCGTTCACAGGTGTGAATCGCAGGACGTGGGGCCGTAGTCTCTTGCCAACTACAAATCCGCATCCAAACTCGTGCTTCTCCGCATGGCCGCTGTAGTAGATATCACAGGGTGCATGCCGAATGCAACCCTGTCCCTTCCATCGCATTTCTTGGATAGCAGTGATATCAGCTTTGTATCTTTCCAAGACATCAGTCAGTTGGATAGATGCACCTTCCCAATTAAGGGTTCGGACATTCCAGGTGCATATCCGTAAATCATTATCAGTTTTTCGTTTGCGGTAGTCGTCATCAGATTTGGAGATCATTTTTCTTCTATTCTTATATGTTTTCATTGAAATTGGTTTTTACGGGTGGGCTTCAAACCCGACGCACAACCTATTTTAAGCCTAGGGAGGCCCGCCGCTCAGATTAGCCGCCAAACTAACGGTTGTCAGTTTTGACGTTGCCCAGGAAACACCACGTGGAGGTTTGAGTCGACTTGAGGCGATTTCACAAAGATTATGCTGGCCTCGCCAGGTTGAGACAGTCAGACATGTTACATTGTTCCATCGCCCCCAGTTTCCCTATACTTTTCTATCACTAGTTAAAACTCAACAAAAAACTTCATAGATTAAAAATACCACTAAACCTATTAAGAAATTGGTGTAAAGCAAAATCTTTAACAAAATCCATATAAATTTCTTATCATGCAAATTTTAAATATGTTCCAACTCTGTAGAATAATATATTAAAAAACTTTAACAATGAATTCTACTATAAGTGTTTACATGGAAAATGTTTATGTTGTCAAATTTAAGAGTCTTGTAATAAGTTTTGAAGCATCTTCGCCAAAAAAAAAACATTTAAAGATACTACTGCGTTCTCTTCAATCCTAACCCCTTAGGTTAGGTTAGGTTTAAGTGGCGGCCGGTCAAAGACCAACCCACATAGACCAGATATTTGGTCCGTTGTGGTACCACTAGTCCTAACCCCTTACTTTTTAATAAAATATGAAAAATAGTTACTAACTATAACAATATAACTTCTTTTACTTGTAAGAAGACACGTTGTACTCCTGAGATAACTGAAATCAAAATAACGTATAAACAACGGGAACAACGCTCTGGAACAAGAGAGAACAAACAAACCTCAGATTTCACTTACAGTATGGCATGAATAGTTATGTGACAAGTTGAATACTTTTTCTACTCGAATACCTAGAGTCTCAATAATTCTGACTCGAGTAAAAACTAGAGTTGGCTAGTCAGCATTTCAAAGATGAGTTCGCAAAAAAATTACTCGTTTCGATCTAAGAATCAGCCCATCCTTTTTCATTGAAGTGTCTTCCTTCTTCTGATATCTATCTTCTATTATCTTTATTCCTAATATTTTACTTTATTTGGCAACAAGCAGGTATCAACATATTTTAGGTATTTCCCCCGAACCTACTAAAGGCAAAACCGGTCACTTCCGCAATAAAACACTTAAATATTTATAGATTCACACACTAGAAAAGGTTTCCGAAAAGCAATACCTAAACATACACATAAGTGTCAGCAACAACCACAAGAAATCAAAGTCAAAAATGAATAAAAAGTCTTTCTGAAATACTGACTACAAATTTAAAAACAGAACAGAACTTAAATAAGAAATATTATTTTAAAGGTAGAAATACTAAAAAAAAATAACATACACTCTAAGTTATGGAGATGGACGACCGGAAATGGAATGTTTATAGAGCGTACTTACCTTGCTACATCTAAAATGGGTTAAAAAAGATAATAAAAAATGAAAAAAATCATGGTGAAAAGGTACCTAAAAACAGCTAACTAACTATGTGCATTTATAATATGTTTCTATTAATATTTGCATGTGATAACATAAAATGTATAAAGGATAGTAGCAAGAAAATTTCACATTTTCTGTCGCAGAAAAATAAACATGACCTTTTGACTTTTTATGCATATGTAAATACATAACGAGGGTGCTTGACTGCTTGCTGACTATTGAGTAGGGTACCACCATTATTATTCTATTTAATTTTCTCTTTATTTTTTCCCCCCGAAATGTCAAGAGCTAGCTACTTTGAATAAATGTATGTTGAGAGGTCGACATGGAAATTCTTCAAATGTTTTCGTATCTTTTGCTATTTTATTGAAATTTGCCTTTCTGGTATAATTAATGATTTAGGTCTGTTTTTGGTTTGATTTTTCATGTGAAATGTTTTTTCTTAAAGGATGTTTTATATTATTTTTATGGTGCCTTTTTTAAGACTTCTTATTTTCCATTCTACCTTTTTAGCTGCCAATTTTTCACATAACCTCCAATTTCCCCCGGCATATTTAATTCGAATGTTACACCCGTTTGAGAGTAGCTTTAAGGGGCAAACGAAGCTATTCAACTCCCCAATGCATTAAGAGGACATTTTTTGTCAGTTTGATAACGAATGAAAAGTCATTGAATATTTATCAAGCTTGTGTGTTGTACTAGCCTCAAAACAAAATATAAACGAACATTAAACTAACTTGCTCACAAAGGGTTGCTTTTCACTAACTTCTCCTAAACCGACTCCTCCTAAGCCTTAAAAAATATAACCCAAAAAAAAATTGTTGCTACAAAAAAAGCAATAAATTTTATAAATTGGTGGCCATTGCAATAAATGTTTCAAGAATAAATGGTACTGTATTCTAGCTCAATTCTATGTTTTTGTTTCGTTTTTATAACGACAAAAATATAGTCGACAACCCTTTTTTGTGTCATTCTAACGAAACCAATCCATGATTTTTTATTTTATGTTTATGTTTATTCACTTCCTTCTTCTTCTTCATTTGTTTTTTTTTCGATATAGTGCCACTGTTGCTAATATTTTGGTTTTTGTACCAATGTTGAAAACATGCCGCTGGCTGTTCATTTGAACACTTCTTCAATTTCGTGGGTGGACTGCTTATGCATTCCTCAAAAGTGGTCGCCGTTCAACTTTGATTTGGACTTGGTATTAAATTACAAAAATATTCTAAATACTTTATTTAAAGATCACAATGATTAAAAAATTAACGTTATGCTGTCTGGGGGTTGGGTGAAAGTTTCAATTGCGGTTTTTTAAGAGGCAATAAGACTTCTTCCACAAAGAGGATAACAGACATAAGAATTACTCAAGCTTTCTAGCCTTTGTCATGGAATGCTTTGATGTCTGTTCGTGGTTACAAAAAAAAATATTCAAATTATAGCTTCACATCAATAAACTTATTTTTTACTAATATGATAGTATGTTTCAATTAATTTTTGTACTTTTTTATTCTTAAAGGAAAATTACAAACCATTTTTGAAGAGTGGAAAATCATTGATAGTTAAGTCACAGTAGGCGGCATTTGAAAGTATAAATGTGAAGTCAAAGTACTTCAGTTGCACGGTTGCTCAATTTTTCAAAAAAGGTTGCGAAAATCAATCTTGGTGTTGTTGAAATTAGCAAACTAAATGATGAGGTTTGTTCAGAGTTCACGAGAATATATTTTGTATACTATTTGAATTGAGAATATAACTCAATTTAACAAATGGTTCGCTTGTGTTTTTTGTCTCGTTTTGTGAATTAAGTCGAACTGTTGGCTAAACAACATAAATAAGATTTTGTCACATTCCGCTTACAGTTCTACATTATACTATCATCACCGACAAATTTCGCTAAGCGGGTAGCGAAATTAACAGCCAAAGGAACCTTTACTAACGAGTGAAAATTATTTACATTGTAATAATGATTTTTCGCTTAATTTCATTGCTGATTTCCTTTTAAAATGGTTTGAAATATGTCCGCATATCACGTGCTCAAAGCAAAAAGGAAATGTACCTGTACTAGTGTTGTACAAGTGTTGAGCGCGTCATTTATAATGCCAGTTTAAGCCCACAAAAAGCGAGGCAATAACGTTAGTTATAAGTTTGTTCCAAGTTATGTTTAAAATGGTATTAATTCTAAGTTAACTTTGGTAGAAGCAAGTTTATAATTTATTCTAAATCAGCATTGCAAGAAACGAGAGTAGAAACTTTTTCACATTAATAAAAAGTAATGAAACTAATTTAAATGAAACTATTTCTATTTTTTTCTGGTAGGATGTGTTACGTAAAAAACAAAAATGAGATCAATTCATGCCACACTACCAACTTAATTAAGTTGTTTCATTTTATAATCAATTTCTTAATGGGGGGGGCCATTAGAATAACTTTAGATGCTCAATAAAAGCACAAAAATCCGATTCTGAACAACCACTCAAAGAATGCAGTTTATGTATTTATTAGGGAGTCTAATCCAGGAAGATTTTCCCGATCCCGGGATTATCGGGATTGAAAATCTCAATCCCGGGATCCCGGGATTAGTTCAATATTGAAAACTTTAAGCGTTGTTTTTGAAGTTCCATAAACAACTGATCGGTTGCCAGTTATGCAAAAATGGAAGATGCTCAAAATGAAAGTTAGACTTTTTTATGCCATATATGTATTAATAAAATATATCAAATTTGATAGTTAATTTATTTTCATAGTAACAAGAAGCTATAGTGGGAGGTTTCCAACCCCAAATTCTATTTTAAAGGGTGCTCTTAATTTTGGTTTTCAACTATGCGAAAAAAACCACAATACCACGATACCACACAATTGTGAATACCCTTATTGTTAATAAAAAAACTTAATAATATTAATGACTAGCAAAATGTATTAATTTAAAGAACAAAAAATATAAAAAAATACTTAACAGTTTAAGGTATTATGTATTATATAAATGTTAAAATTTTTTTTTAGACACCGTATTCATGTTTTTTTTTTAATGCAAATTAAAGTTGGAAAAGACTGTTCAAAATAATGTTTTTTGTTTTAATTATTTTTAAGGTAATACATTAAGCTGATCGAAGTGTCAAGGGTCCAGAATTTAACTTCGAGTTACTGAAAATTCGAGTTGTAGAATAAAATATTATGTAAATACAATAATTTAATTTTTGTCTGCGAAGTGATTTTTTTCGAAAATTGTTGGCGGTGGAATATTTTCGCCTTCAAGATCTTCAGATTTATCACTTTCACAAAGTCGTTAAGTCAATCCTGAATACTGTAAAATGAGTCATTGAATACTGTTAGATGAGACACACTTACTTTGCAAATTCAAAAAATCTCTTTACTTACACAAAACACATATCAACAAAATACATAGAGCACAAAACACAAAAAATTTTATATCTTTCAACGCAAGCTGACAAAAATTGCATGCAAATTTTATTCATGTTGTAGCAGCGCAATGCTTCGACGAAGTTAATTCTTCGAATCACCCACAAAAATATTGAAATTGTTGTAAGTGAGATTAATTCGAGCAATAAGCGGCTATAAAACAATGATATTAATATTTTCTATTGTCATTGCTTGACAATAAATAAAAGTTTCCAAATGCTTTCTTAAAGAAGTGGTGTGGAAACAATATAAATACAAAACTACTCTTAAACTTCCAAAAGATACGGTTCGAAAGCAATATAAATACAAAACTACCCTTAAGCTTTCAAAAGATAAGGTGGGGAATGTTTCTTTATCATTTTTAGATGGAAGCCTTCCGATTTTTCCTGGAGGGAATATGCATGAAAGTCTTCCTAATACAAATAAGACTTTGGTTCGAGACAAAAAAAAAATGTCTTGATTAAGCAAAAAGCACAAATACTACTTCGAGTTGCGGAGAATTTCGAGTTAGGGTTCGAGTTAGGGAAGTTACACTGTATAACGATAATCGCAAGCAATTTGTAAGATTCCATCATGATTACCTTCACCACAAAATGAAATTATATCCTAAGTCAGAATATCTGACAATTTTGAAATACATTGGTGATTATCGATGTTGCAAATTCTTCTTAAACTTTGCAAAGTCTTTGCTCCAATGATTCGCACTCATCGTCATAACAATCTTTTTCAGCCTCAATAAAAGGTTTTTTAATTCTTTATTCATATCTACTTAAATTCAAATGGTTTTATTTACATGAATATTTGTAATAGAAATTTTTTATTTAAAAATTCCGGGATTTTCTTTTCGTCTAGGATCCTGGGATTTCGGGATTGACTTCCCCACTATCTATGTATCCATTACTTTTCATTCTTCTAAATAATACATTAAATCACTTTATAAAGAATGTGTTAAAGCATTGATCAACGCACCAAATTGACTGCGGCAAACAATAAAATGTAAAAATAAAATTATGTCGTGCTTAATTGACTTTTCCGAGCTGTATCAAAGCATCAGCTTCAGCAGCAGCGGCAATAAGAGTGGTAATAAAAAATAAAAACATTTTGGTTTTTAAATTTATTACAATGTTTTTTATTTTGACAAAATGTTGACATTTATGCGATGCGCGCTTCAAAATATCATAAAATTCAATAATAAATTGTGTGAAAATAAAGTCAATATGCTTTAAAGCGCAAAAGATGCCAGGTAAGGCAAAACTTTTCAGTGCAGTGGTATAGCAGCATGTTTTCGGCGAGGAAATGGAAATACCCATTAAATTGTATGCAGCACACACTCACAATCTAGGTGATATAAACCTGCATGAATGTGTGCTTACGTATATTTATTGCTCTAAAGCAGCATAGATAATGGCAGTCATTTGCAGCACAGCATGCTTTTAGGAGCACTTTAAAAAAGTTTATAGCTGCGCTGTTAAATGCTTGAAAATATTTATTTCTTTTGCTTTTTATTTGGGCACAAAATTATTTAACTTTTTTATGGCAAAAATTGAGAGCATTAATCTGTATCACGAAGCAGCACACCAACGACAAGCAAGACACGAGAAGCAATACTTTTTTCTATACGAAATTCTATTGCTTCTCGTGTCTTGCTTGTCGTTGGTGTGCTGCTTCGTGATACAGATTAATGCCCTAAATCTTTTATTTTTAAAAAATTCTGTGTGTTCTTCTAAGCACTTAAAAGAAATTCTTAGCATTACTAGATAGCTTGTTCTAATTGTATGGAATTAGGTGCTTAAAAAATTTTAAGTTCATAGAACGTAAAGTCGTCATGTCTTGCTGTATGTTAGGAAGTATGTTAGGAAGCAATACTCAAAAAGTTAAATGTCTTAAATGTCTTTTAAACTGGTACTATGATATATAATTCATAATTAAACCATTGGTATATTTAAATAAATAAGCAGTTTCGATCACAACGCCCTAAATATTACCCACAAATGATCAAAGAGAACATGCCACAAGGTAATTTAAACAATTATTTCGCTAAAACTTATTCCATAAATTCAATATTCATTCAGAAAAAAAGCTAATTAACAATTAAATATACTTTTACAGTACAATAACTAAAAGCAACAATAGTAACACCAAATACACATAACTCGAGTGCCGCACCACGACCAAAAATAATTAAAAAATATTTTCAACATTTTGCTCAACACGCATTCTCACGAAACAAACGTCCACAGTCCATAAAAAAACCAACACCCACCCCGCCGCCTTTAAATGACCCTGAGCAGTTAAAAGCAGCTTCAATGTTTGAACAATACGAAGGGCAAAAAATTAAATCCTGTAAAATATTAATTTTCAGTTTTGCTTTCATGTTCGTTTATTTTGTTTTCGGTTGTTATGGTTGCATATTTCTATGGTTTATTTCTCATGTTTGAGTTTACCCAACAACATTCATCATAGCACAATGGTAGTATAAAAACACCAGCAGCAACACTAACAACAACACACAACTCAAGTTCAAGTACGTTCAAGTGCGTTCACGTCTATAAAAGAAATTTCTTTTAAATGGGGTGTTGGAAAAAGTATGAAGTGGGTAGTTAAACTAAAAAAAAAAGTTCAATTGAAATATGATTTGAAATAAACAAACTACTTCAACACCCATAATTACAATAACAGCTGTTTAGCAAGGTTAAGAAGCTTCAAGTCAACTATTAACATTAAGGGCAAAGTTTAAAGCTTAACTACAGAAGAGGCTAATAATTTTCACAATTATTTTCGTATTAACACTTATTAACTAGTTGATAAACAATACAATAAATTTATATATTTTTTCATTGAGTCAGTATCAAAAACGCAGTTTAAACTTATTTCTTATTACTGTTAAAGTCTAAACTTTGGAAGCAATTAAGACAAATGAAGAGTAAAACATTGAGCAAAATAACCAGTGTTGTCAACAATTTCAAACCAAAAAATTCCAACCCATAAAATAAAAAACCATTTTTTTTTTGAGAAAAAAAAACACTAAAAAGCTAATCGCATAAAATTTTACTTAACATTTATACATTCCTTCAGAAAATGTATTCTCTTAAACACCAAAAAATGTTTTTTCAAAAAATTCTAGATTTTTAATCTATTTTTTATGTTTTATAATTAGATAGATACACTCTAAAAAGTTTTTGTTGAAATTTACTACAATACTTGTCGGCAACAGTTTTGCTGCTGTTTCTGTATTAAATTAACACAGCTTCTAAAATTGAGCATGTGTTTAACTTTTAATATTGTAGTAAAATTCAACACTGAATTTACTATTCATGTTATAGTAAAATTAAACATGACTGCATTATTTCATTTCAGCAAGTATAGTTACGTTTTTAGCATTGAAATCATACTTAAAAACGTGGCGATATTTGTGTATCGGTATGGTTAGATTCAATATACTTGCACTGGCTTACTGAACAATCGAAAAAGGCATTTTTGTTATTTGACAATATTTTTTTAATATATGATGACGCGAGAAGTGCACTTCATAAAAGTTTTAAGCAAAGAACATGTTACTTTATTTTGAAAATAAGGGGTAAACTCATTAAATTTATCTTCTCTATGCACTAATACATACATTTTTTTCACATATTTTTACTAATACATATTGTTTGACTTGACTTTTTAACTGACTGAAAATATTTGGGCTTAACATAATTAATTTTAATAAAAACAACAGAACCAAAAACTAAGCCAAGAAATAAGCAAAATAGAATGAGAAATAAGTGCACGCATGCATGACTGTTACCGTTGTTGAAAGTTAAACAATCACTGCATTTTAAAACAGTTAATGTTGTAGTATAAATTTTTACAATTGGTATTGTAGCAAAATCCAACTTCTGATATTTAGTTTTACTGAAATTTATGCTAAATTTAAAAAATTTTTAGATTGCTTCAAAAATTGATTTATATTGATATTTTTACTGTAGCAAAAAAAAAACATCATGTGTTAAATTTTACTTTAATATAAGATTTAGTTGAAAAAATTAAAGATTACTTTAAAAGTTGTGGGAAAATTACAATTCTATTGAATTTTCAACAAATCCTCTTTGTGTTTAACGTAGACCTCTGCCGTGTAGGCTTAATTCCACGGTGCTCCAAAGCTTGGAACCAACATTTAGCGTCGGACTACGCCCCTGCGGAGTTCAAACGATCCACCAGAAAAGTTTCCATAATTTCATAGCGCAGACCCACATTTAACCGTCTATTAGACTATATAAAAGACTACATAAAAGATATTGTTAGATATGAGCTGAACATTTTTTGGTAATCTATTGAAAAGTCTGCGAGCAGTGCATTAGTAGAAGTAGAAAAAGTGCTGTAATTTGTGTGAAGAAACTTTAACAGTAATTTGATCATATCTTCTTAAGTCATAACCATTCGCGGATCTGCTCAGCAAATAACCAGAGAAATTAAAAAATTATTTTAGCACTCAATAGAAATAAAGGTGTTTAAGTGGTTAGACATTCAGGTTTTTAAACAGTGGAAAGCTTCTATCTAGTCGTTTTTTATTACATACAATATGAACATGTTTTTGAGCAAAAAATAGTGGATTAATTTTATTAGCATCGGTACCTCCCCAGAAAATTACGCCATATTGAAGTTTTGAATGAAAAATGCTACGGTAAGTGCATTCGAGCAATTTTGGCGAACAAAATGATTTTAAGAGATATATCTGTGTGACAGCACATATGAGATATATTTTGAGGGCAGCAGTATGGTCTAGCCAAGACAATTTCTAATCAAGTAGAAAGCCAAGGTACTTAAATAATTTAATGCAACCAATCGAAAAACATTGTGCAGAGCATTGGAAAGAATCATTATATGTATTCAGGTGTGGTGAAGAACTGCATATAACACTAAATGTGAATTTTTTGCTGCCTGTACAGTGGAAGACAAAATTTGGTAAATAGAGATCGTTTCCAGCTACACTGAAGAGCATTATTTTAGTTTTATTACTCAGAACCAATTTGTGTAATGAAAACCAATGGCACTGGAGTCCAAGATCATGATTAATTTCAGAAGTTAAGTTTAAGTCAGAATCGCTAGAAAAAGAACATGCTATATCATCTGCAAATGCTATCACTTTACTTGTAAATGGCAGACAAAATATTGAATTTATGAATACAAGAAATAATATAGGTCCCAGAATAGAGCCCTGTGTAACCCCAATATCCACATTAACATAGTTACTAAGTTCACTTTTAATTTTAACTATTTGCATTCTGTTTGTTAAATATGATCGAAACCCTGAGTGAATAGAGCCTCTGAAGCCACAATTATACAATTTGAAAAGTAATATTTCGTGATCAACAGTATCGAATGCCTTTGTTATATCAACAAAAAGCGCCGCAGAGACTTTTTAATGTTTAAACCATTATAAACATTAGAGCAGAATTTAAGAAGAGCGTCCTCAGTAGATAAACCTTCATAGAAACCATACTGACAACTGTAGAAAAAGTTCGATTTCGATAGAAATTTAAGCATTCTGGCATTTACAGCATTTTCATAAATTTTTGAAAATACGGGCAGCAACGAGATCGGTCTGTAGTTGTTGTAACTGAATTGTAATTAAAACTAGTGTGAATGCCCGTCCTACGACGTGGCCTCTGCAAACTGCCTTTTTAGAGCTAGTTGCCGAAAGTACTTTTTGTCTTTTATTCACTTTTTTATTTTTTTTTTTATTTTTTATTCACTTGATTTTTTAAATATACAAATAGACTACTTCAAATAACACTTTAAGTGTTGAAGCAGTGTTGAAAAATTAGCAACCATCATATACGTAGCAACTACCTACGAAGAACTTCATTAAATTTGTCATAACTTATTTACAAAAGCAGTAGTTAGATCAAAAACGTACTATTGTAAAAAAACCCAAATTACTAAAAACCCAACATTGTCACTGGTAAGTATCGAATATAATAATTTCTGTGCATACTGTCAGGTTGAACATTTTTAAGACCAGCATGTCTTGTAGAAGTGTTTTACTGTCAAAAAATAATTACAGTTTGAGAAATACTGTGTGCGGAGCAGCATGCTTGACTTTTATGTATTAAGATGTGCATACTTTTAGGCTAAACATTTTTGAGAACAGTTTCAGAGATATTGGGCATGTAGCAGCGTCTTGACTTTTATATCTTAAAATTATTTTATTATAATACCATTTTTAGGTTTGTATTTTGCATAATGTGCAAACTATATATATATATGTTGAACAATTTGGATTAATTATTAATTATTTTCCTTTTTTCTAAGTGAATATTTTCACTTTATCCTTATACTTGTGAGGTATAATGAACCGCATAAGCTTATAAACTTGAAAAATTGTCTATTAATTGGATTTTTTATGAGAAAAAATTGACCTATTTCTTCTTGAGACACGCTTGTCTTCTAAATTCAGGGTTATGAATAAATATTTTCAATCTATCAATTGAAAAGCAGTACTAAAAGCAATCAAATAAAAAATAATATACCAAATTTAGTGTTTTTATTCTAGGATCCTTTTTGAAAAAAGCGCGTCAATTTAAATACTTGACAGAACCAAAGATTCTTTGCAGTTTCATAGATTTCATAATATACAAATCCAAACCCTTTGTTACTCAAAGTGGTTCATTCAAAATTAAGTATTAACTGAAGGTATGTTGCAGCAAATCACAAAAATTTAATAAAAGAGTTGTGTATTGGATGTTTATATATTCTTCATATTGAGCAGCTATCCAAACAACAAGAGCAGAAACAAATAACAAAAATGTTGCTTTTACTTACTACACGTTGTCATCAGAATCGTTAAGTGTTTTTTTTTTTATGTGAATGCGTAAAGCTCTGTTGGAGTAGATCACAATAATATATTAAAAGGTTTGTGTATTGGCTATAATAGATATCCTAGGAATAAAAAAAAAAAAATAAAATAATATTGCTTCTACTGACTACACGTTGTTATCAGCATCGTTAAGTAGGTGTTTGTTTTGTTGATGTGAATGCATTTGTGATTTTGTTGGATCAAGTTTTTTTTTTTGCGTAGGTGCTAAGAAAAAATTAACATCTAATCACAAATGCGTTGACAATTCCGTTTTCTAACTGACAGAAAAAAAAGATGTTAATTTTATCAATTTTATGGAATTACTTTACGCAGGCATGACATCGGAAAGGCATCTTATATGCTTGTTAAATTTGTTTCCTGTGTTAATTTTAATTTTTTTTAAATAACTTTATGTTATATTTCTTATATCTTTTAAATAAATTTTAGAATTTAAAAATTATTTTATTAAAAAAAAACCAACTAAAGTATCAAATCTATGATACTGCGAAAATGCTTCGCTTATTTGCGTGTCCAACGACGCACCTGCTTTTTTATAAACTGACAATACATAGTAAATTAAATAAAAGCACAAGTAAGATTAATTCCACTTATTTTATTGTAAAAATATAGTAAAAAAAGTACAAAAAACATGATCATAACATATATTAAAAATAAACTAAATCACGTAAATTTAATAATAATTGTTATTTATTACTAAATTGAAGTTTCGAAACTTTCAATGGTACCTGTATAGTTATATCATGGCCAAACTGAATAGCACAGGTGTTTGAGAACCTTTTGAATAAAGTTTGGGTCAAGTACATATTATTATATTTCAAATAATTTTTTTTTAATAATTTTTAAATACTTAAGTTATTTTATGTTGGCAATAGTTTCAATGATATTAGCAAAAGTATTTTTATGTTTGGAAACATTTAGGAAAAATGTCTGACGCAACTAATTTTGTATTTAATAACGTTTTGCAAATGGTTACTGCATATATTTGGGTTATTAAGAAAATTATTTCAAAGATGTTTGGCACAAGTCATATGCAAGCATTCCACAAATTTATTCATATGCAAAGCATTTATACTTATAACAAGCATCTTTTTTTCAGCGTACTATAATTGAAGGGCATATTGTAACAACGCGATAAGCCACATTAGAAAAAAAAATGAAAATTTTAGGCTCGATACATATTATAACACTAGCAGGCCTCTGTTGTACGCTGCTTCGCTACGAACGTTTTTTCATCAATCTTCTTAACGCCATAAAGATGGGACAATTTTTTCACACACGTGCTAATTTTTACCGAATTTTGATTTTGACTAATTTGTATGCAATACGTTTGGTTTTGCGACATCCGACTTAGTGATGCGATATGGCATCATCGTCATTATTGGGTTAAGACAATACATATCAAAGATATAAAAAATGTGTCTTCTTATCTTTTGTTTTGTTTTGATTTGAAGCGCAGCAAAACAAAAAAAATCTTGAACTAAATTTTAAAATTTTTTGGATTACATATAGGATTACACCAAAACAAAAAAAAAATTCAAGGAAAAGTTTAAAATTTTCTAATCCAAAAAAAGATTATATATCTTTTGATAATAAATATCAACTTAAATAAAAAAAATGTTCTGACTAGTTCATGATTTGAACACACGTTCTCTGGTGTGATGGTCCACCACCTTATCACTCAGTTGTTATGGAAGAAACGCTTATTTTGAATCATTACGAATGCAAGTAAGCTTGCAGTAAGTAAGCAAGCAAAAAGAAACGTTGGTTCAAGACCCAGTCAAATTTAATTAAAAAAAAAAAAAATTCAGATAAGTTCATGATATGAACACACATCCGCTGATGTGCTGGTCCAACACCTTATCTTCTCGTCCAACTCAGTTGATAACAAATTTACGCTTATTTTGCTTCATTACGAATGCAAAAAAGTTTATTCAGGAACGTGGGTTTGAGACACAGCTAAATTAAACTAAAGTAGGGATTAAAAAAATAGTACTTTTGGAATTAAACCAAACTAAAGTTTGGATTAAAACGTAGTCAAAAATTTTTAACCGTGTACACTCCGTGACAAAAAGATAGCACATTGGATTTTTTGTTTATATAATTGAAAGCGATTAAAATTAAAAATTTGTGTATACTACAAAGTAATTTGATTTAAAAGCAAAATGAGAATATATAGAAATTTTATTTAACAATCGAATTTGTTGTTCAGAAAAAACAAAATCATACTTAGTAGTACGACAAATAGATAGCACAATATTATTCAAAAGCAAAAAAATTATAAGAAATAACTTTTTAATTTTTATAATATAAGTATTTAGCATTGAGTTGCACCTCCATTTGTTTTTTAAAACTTCAGTACCGCAATTTGGTAGTGATTAAAAAAGTTTTTTGTGTATTTTCTCGGTATCGCTTCCCAATTCGAAATTATGCTACTCTTAAGTTCCTGAATGATATGATATTGCCTATTATCAGCATAAACTTCCCTTGCAAGATAACACAAACAGTTTTCAATAATATTCAGGTCAGGTGATCGTTCGGGACACTCCAGTATTTCAATATCCCGTTCCCGAAAGAAGTTTTTTATTATTCTTACTGAATGTATAGCAGAATTTTCTTGTTGAAATAATAACTTAGTTTAAGTTAGTTGTGACCCACGATTAGCTATTTCAATATCAATTAAATTAAGATAATCTTGGCGATTCATTCTTGTGCTCTTTCTTCCTCAAATCGAGGTATTAAAAAGACATGCCATCCGGATCGTCGAGATTAATTTTTTTTTCGTCAGTGCTTAATACGCAGCGTCATAATTTTCTCCACTTAAAGTGATCTTCAGCAAACTTCAATCTTGCTGCTCGATGTTTCGCTGTAAATGGCTGTTTCCTTTGTAATTTTTTGAGTTTAATTGTGTTTGATTTTTTTAAAATCACTCGCGGACCTGTATTTTCGCTCCACTTGCTTCAGCAATTTTTCTGACAGTGAGGTTTGAATTTGAAGCTACCTGCAAAATGGCGCACTCATCTCGGCGTGTAACCACTCCTGGATATCCACTGCTAAGGACTTTACCATAATTTTGTAGGTTTTTTAATAAATTGCAATCTCTTTACGACTTTGGTTCATTTTTTTTTTACAATTTCACTGATTTTCAAGTTTTTAAATGAAAATTAAAAGCAAGTTGCTCTTCTGCTCTGTTAAGCCAATTTTCACTTCCCAATAAAATTTAATTTTAAGTACTTATACTAATTTACTAATTTACTGGCAACTTTACTTTAAAAGCTAAACTTGTTTTTTATAGGATTATTAACACTTACTGAACTTAATCCATCATAATGTGCTATCATTTTGTCGCAGCATTTTTTCATATTTTGTAAACTAACAGTATTTCTCTCAGAATGTTTAATCATTGTGTACCTGAAATACCTTAAGAGCACAACCACATGACTTATTACACCTAGAGAAATAACTTAAACATTCAAAGTAAGTTATATGTATATTAGGGGAAATGTTCAAGTGCTAACTTTTTGTCACGGACTGTATGTATCTCACTTTTTGCCTTGCTCGAGGCTCATCAGTTTTTTTTTGCACTGTGCTAGCTGAGCACGAAGAAAAAGAGAAAAATAGAGAGCAACATGGAGTTAAAGCCCGTATGATAGCCGATACACATTGACTGCAACAGTCGTCCACCGACAAAACGAAAACTTGAAGTCAGAGAGAAATGTCGCAGTATTCTCGATGACTTGATTATAATGAACGCAACAGCGACAATCAGTATTTCATACAAAACATAAACAAACTCTGCTATGCTCGCTCTTGTTGTCTATCAAATTAGAAATAGATTGAAGTCTGCGGCAGCAACAATTGTGGTCATGTTCTCTCTTTGTCGTGCCGTCTTCATAAAATACATCTTCATAGGAAAACATGCGTTATATTTCTTCACAATTGGCGTTCGTCGCTAGTCGCAGTCAATGTGTATCGGCTATTATACTTCATTGTGTTGTCCAATTTTTATTTATTGTCAATAAAACTAGAGCAGTTGAAAAAGTGCTAAAGCTAAAATTCAAGAAGTATACGCATATAGTACGAATTGGACAAAAAAATTTGCGACGGACAGCATTTTCTATGCATTCTTTTTAACGTTTCTCTCAATTCGTTCGTCGTTAAGTTTCGATCAAATATTAAGTGTCAAAAACAAGCTTGAGCTCTTTCTTCCGCAGCCAAGAAGAACAGAGAGATAAAATAGTCACGTTGCAGAGATTTAAAAAAGTGGCACGATGCATGTTTTCATCCTTTTCCAACAATATATATCTGTCTAGCTCACGGGCCACTTGTTTTCAGATTTTGAAATTCGACAAAACAATGAAGTATCATACGGGCTTTATTGAAATTTTCGCAACGCGAACGCGTCAAAAGACAACGAATACATAATGCGTGGCAGCTGGAATGATTTCTTAAAAAACTTTAAACCTTAATTATATATAATTATTCTTAAAATTTCGAAAGACAAATACCCCTAGCACAAATATGATATTTAAAATTTTTTTTTTTTCATAAAAATCTGCCCAGTACTTTTGCAGTAAAGTCGTAACTTTAAATTTTCAGTTCAATTTTATATAATAGTATAGGTAACTCTATACATTACCAGCACTCACTGAAAAAATTTCGACTATTCCTAATAAAACGTCAGACCTATGTATTTATTAAAGTTTTCTAGCATCATTCCATTTTGCACACAAAAATAAACTTTACTTAAAATTTATAGTTTAATACTTAAAAATATTTTGTATGCTGCATATCATGTTTTTGCACTAAGCCATTCAATTATATTTTTAGTTATTTTGTCAAAGCAAACTTTTATTAAACATAATCTCAATAAAATTCATCAAAAGACTTGACTCATAAGATTTCTCCATTAAGGCTTTTATAAGAATATCTTTGAGAATAAACATAGTACATAAATAATATGGACATTTTCTTATAAGCTATGAAAAAGACTAAAGAATATTTATACAAATTTATGTATTTTTTGGTTGAGTGTAAGAAATTTTAAAAGTCTTGCAATTCGCTTAGAAATCTGTTTAGTTTCATTCTTATTCTTACTTTCTTCCAATCTTTTTATTTCTATTTCAGTTTTGATGCACGTGGACGCCCATTACAGCAGGCAATACCCTGGGCCGATGAGAACGTTTTCAAGAACAAGGCTCACTTCTACTACGATACAAATCCGCCAGCGTTGCGCATTAAAAATATACAGACCAGCGATGCCGGATTGTATAAATGTCGCGTGGACTTTCATAAATCACCAACGAGAAATTGGCGGATTAATGTGACAGTTTTGGGTAAGTGACGATTGTATTTTGTTTTCATCTTGTTTTGGGAATACATATTTCACTATGGAGCTATAACACTGAACTATTCATGCAAACGAGCTCTGAGCGATTTATTTTATGTTTTCTTTTTATATTTCTTTACTTCAAAACCAGTTCATACTTTGTGGCTTTGCCCATTTTTACTCCTACTTCGCTCTACCTCTGCTTCCGGCACACATTTGCACAATCAAATGAAATGAAATTTGATTTCATTTTCCATTAGCAAGCATTCCTTAACGCCTCTGCGTACATTTCCGTTCCCCATTAATTTTTCATTTCCGCTTCATGGCGGCGTATCCTCCTTTAAACATTTTTTTTATTTTCTTTTTTACACTTTGCTACTTTTATAAATTCTTTGCTATATTTTTTTCGCTTGTTAGTTCTATTTTTATTCCATTTTATTTTCACACATTTTCTTCTAATATTTTTTTTATTCTCTACTCGACTTTTTGCTTACTTTCAGTTCCGCCCACCCAATTGACAGTTCTCGATCATCATGGCGCTGCAGTGCGGGACCAAATGGCAGGTCCCTACTTGGAGGGCGACAGCATTAATCTAACGTGTTTGTCTAGTGGCGGTATTCCGCCGCCTCGCGTCTCCTGGTGGAAGGAACATGCGCTGGTTGACGATTCATTTCAAGTGTTGCCAGATGGTACTGTTCGAAATATACTTCATTTGAAGAATATAGCACGACGTGATTTGCTTACGGTGAGTTTTATTGAAATTTTTAAACATTAGCCTCAGGTTCATTGAAATGGGTCAAGTTGGCAGCTGTACCGTAAAATTACAGAATCGGACTAAGTAAGTGTACGAAAATAGAGTAAGCATATTTTTAAATAAATACTAATATTTGAGTTGAAAATTTAAAAATACTTTACTTTTCTTTACTTTATTTTATTAACAATTTACAATAACACTTAGCAACCACAAAAATGTATTTTTGTAGTCCTTTAAATGTTGATGTGTTATAGTTGGCAAACTGTTCTTTATTATACAAAACACACAGTTATAAATTTATTTAAATTAATATGTTTGCATGTTCTGTATTTCTCATAATAAGAAATTATGAACGGTTATAAAATTCATAAAAATTTCCTTCAGTATTCTGAAGTAAAATAAAAAAAATAATGTATAAAACTTTTTTCAGTTTAAATAAAACTCTAACTTAATTTTAATTATCTTTTTTAAAAGTACTTCTGCTTTTCAAAACATTTTTTTTTTTTGATATTGTTATAATTTTCTGTTGTCTCCTCTAGACATGAAGCTTGAAGGGTAGCTTCTTGATTTAAAACTTTAAATAAGTGTAGAGTTTAAATTTCACCACATTATTTACGCCCAATGTCAACTAAGCGAGCATCAAGTTATAACCCCTCCTACGTTGACAATTACCGCAAACGAAAAATAGATAACGATTTACGGATATGCACCTGGAATTTTCATAATATAAATGGGGAAAATAGATCTATCCAACGGGTGAAAATCCTCTTAAAAATAAAGGCTAACATCACTGCTATCTAGAAGATAAGAAAGGCCAAGGGAAACGACAAGGTTTCTCTAACCGAGCAGACCACTATACTGTTAAAGCTCTCATGTAGAAGCATGATTTTGAATTTGTTGTAGGCTATAACTATTGTAGGAATAATTCCTATAAGTGTTGTAGGAATAATTTAACTATGCCACCCTATTTCACGATCCACACCTGTAAACAAAAAGCATTAAGGTGATATTCTTTTACATAAGCGGCATTCCATTGTGACTACTGAGACTTTTGACATCAGAATTTAACTACCATATGTTTAGGTTAAACATTCAATTCCTGTTCACTGTCTCTTGAGTGTATTCTAGAGTATTTCAACTTTCCCTCTAGTATAAATAAAGCATTTTCGAATTTATAAAATTTTGATATTTTTATTTATTTTATCCAATGCATAGGACATGCCCCCTATAAACGTGTAAGCATAAGGAAGCTCCAACTATTCCATTTTGGGTCAGAAAATTAAATTAAACTGTTAACAACGGCGTTAAAATAAAATCAGACTTTAAAATAAAATCAGACCGAATGTGTCCCAGTAGTCACCGTGACAAAACAGTCTCGAAAGCATAAAATGATCGCTTTAACTATGAAAAGATGTTTAAATAGTGCACCACGTGTTTTTTATTATTATTTTTAGGAAGTATTAATTTTATAAAGTCGTGTTTCAGGCTAGGAAAACAAGTTTAATATAGTATTGCGTGACTACTGGGACATGCGACTTCCATCTGTTCAAAGACGAAATACACAAAAACTTACATATTTTTTCGCTTTATTTCTATATAAGCATTAAGCTTTTTCCAAGCTTTCTATAAAAGACAGAAGCCTGGTTTCTACAGTTAACAGAATGCCAGACAACAGTATCGCAAATATAATAAATATTTTACTCCGTAGCAACTCTGTATGAAGCAATAGTTGTTGTATCCAAAAAGGATTTCTTTGGGGAATTTTTTCAAATCTTTTTTCACAGACTAATAAAGTATATATATTTAGTAATAGCTTTTTACCAAATTAAAAACAATCAATGGAAAACAAAAATGTATCTTATTTTCCTTATTTACCGTGGAATGCCCCATAACCCCAATTTGCACACACTACGATGCCAAGGACGCATTCAACAAGAACCTACAGGTGAGAACGACCCCTGTGCCGCTCACGACGTGTAAATAGTCTTCGACGATTTATATTTATATTGTAAGTTATTTATATTTATATTGCGGAGGACGAAACAGAAGGCTGGACTGGCTGTAATATTGGTCAGTTCTATATTCACAATATTACTGCGAACAACGGTTTAAAATTTATCGACTTTACCGCGGCACGAAACATGGCAGTAAGTAGCACCTGATAAAACCACCGGCCACAACACGAGCCGTATGAGAAATCTTCTGAGTAAAAAGGAAGGAAAGAAGAAGCCGTGAGCAACTCGAAGTGTTCTAAGTAAAGATGAATGCACGAATTTCTTTCAACAGGTATAGCGCTTGAGCTCCGTTTTCAAGCCCTGAGCATTCACTTGTAGAGAAGAAAACAGAGATCTGGTTACAGACACGCAGTAAGCACTGAAATTGTAGAGGCAGCAGTTTTCAAACTTGCTAACGAACTACGACACATGCATTAAGAACCACCAATAAAAGACGACGATTGGAAGTCATCGAAATGCAACCATTTAGTCATGGCGAAATTAATTTTGCTTAATTAATCCAACGCCTCAAGAAAAACAAAGCAAAGGGTGCTGTCAGGCCGTCAAGTGAATTGTGAAAAGCCAGCGGCAATGAATTGATTAGGTGCATGCATCAACTCATCAGCAAAATATTGAAATTGACGATTTAAATTTTGTTGTGACTTGTTCTTACTTCTGTGTAGATAAGCAAATAACAGCTTTAGTCTAACTTCACAGTTTAAAATCGCCATATAAGTTATACGAAAG
Source organism: Dichetophora obliterata (assembly GCA_963920525.1). NCBI lineage: Eukaryota > Metazoa > Arthropoda > Insecta > Diptera > Sciomyzidae > Dichetophora > Dichetophora obliterata. The sequence goes on along the minus strand of OY986437.1, from coordinate 220,471,984 downwards.
CGTCTTAAGTTTCATAGTGCTATATGCTCGGAGCACAGCCTCAACAATAACTCAGTTTTTTTTTAAGTCGACTTAAGCGATTGTTGCTTATCGACACAGACTTAAGAATGGGGACCCGACAATCTGAGCCAACTACCGACGTCTTAGTTTTTTTTCCATCGCATATAAGATCCTTTCAAGCGTACTGTGTTAAAAGTTGAAGCAACAAACAATACCACTGATTATACCTGGTAAGTCAACAGAGACCAGACTCTTTGAATGCCCCAAGTTAAAAATCAATTTAATACTCATAATATCTTTGTCGGGTATAAAGCTGCGTTAAATAGACCGAAACAGTATTTGCCTATACAAAACAATGCAACTCAAAGGCATAACTACATAAATGACCAAGTTCTGCAGGATGGCGATAAGCAATACATGTACATCTCCGTTTAGGTTGAAAATTATCTCTTCCATACAATTTGATCCCAAAGAGATTTCAGAGAAGGCGACCCCTATTTTTTATCCCTTCAACTTCACCATGGAGGCAATCATAGGAATAGCCGATGTGCATCGCAATGCAACTATTTTCTTCAAAGGTGTTCAGTGGCATTTAGACTCTCACTTTACAACAGGTAACTAGATAAAACTTTAAAGTCGTCAAGAAATTTACAACCATCCAATTAAGCTAAATATAATATTTGCTAATAGATGCTGTTACGGGCTCAGTAAGCCATTTGGTTCTAGAGCCTTCTTCCGATCGACATGACTAACACTCTACAAGACGCTCGTTATAGCTATGTTTCTGTAAAGCGCTGAAGCATGGGTGGTATCGTTAACAGTCGCAGCCGCTCTGGGGGTGTTCGAGAGGAAAGTTTTTGGTCCTTTTCGATTTGGCGATGACTACCGCATTCGATTGAACTACGGACTGTTTGAGTTCTACAAAGACGTTGACGGTTTTCAGTATATATATATATAGCAACTATGCTGGCTAGATCATATCTACCATATGGATTCTCGATGGCTTAAACGAAAAAGAATTTCGAAGCAAAAGTCAAGGGTCGACAGCAAAAGGTTGACCATGCCTCCGATGATTGATCAGGCCAAGGAAGCTCTAACCGCGCTTGGTGTAACTAATTGGATAAGGCGCGCACGAGGCAGAGGCGCCTGGCAAGAGCTAATAAAATCGCCCGAATCCCGACCATGCGTTGCTATGGAAACCTCGTAAACAGTTAGGGGTCGTCCATAAATACGTAACCAATTTAGGGGAGAGGTTTTGAAAAGCAGTACGATAACTAACGGTAGGAGTTTCAGATATTGTTACTTTACCAAAAATTAAAGTCGAAAAATACTTATTAATATTTTTAAAGACTAGCTGATATTTACCCGGTGTTACTCTGAAATGTTTAAATTTTGGAAAAGGTTTTTTCTTGAGGATTTTCTTTAAATTTTCTTTAAAATTATTAGAAGATTTGCTAGAATGTGTAATAAAATTAGAAAAAAATAAAAGTTTCCAATTCGTTACAAAAATCAAAGGGAGTACCATTGTATTTTTCTTTAAAAAAATAAAACAACAAATTTTTTGTCAAACTGAAACAGTTTTTTCATAGAAATGACACGTCATATGAAAGAGTATAAAAATGCAATATTCAGTATTTAATATTATATGACAAAAACAACATTTTTGGAAGAAACAGACATATTTTAAAACAAAAACAGACAAGATTAAAAATTTTAATTCTTATCTTACGGTATGCTGCACTAGTTTTTTTAAGTACTTCGATTAAACTTTTTGGTAAAAGAATATTGAATGAAATACATGAAAACGCAACAATGTTTTATTCAAAATTTCATATTTCTAAAAATTTCTATATAGTCAAGTGAAGAATTGGAGAACTAACGTTAATTTTCCTTAAAAATGGAACAGGTTGTTGACAAGGGAACTAAACCTCAACGTGATTTCTATCTCCATGTTCAAAGTAATTGTTTCAAAGTACTTTATTTGGAAATCGACTATTTTTTCTTCTTCTCTATTCTGAAGCACAGCTGAACAAGATAATGATGGTCTTAATATGAAAAGTTTTATTTCAATGCTCTAGTTTTTGTCAAAAAAATTGTAAACCCCCAGGGGGTTCTAGGGGGTGTGCCACTGGCATGGGTGGATCGGCCCTCCAAAGTAAGTGGGGGTCAGTCATACATTTGGACTCGATTGGGGCACTCTAAATGGGTCAAAGAGGGATTTTTCAAAATTTGACCCTACGGGACAAAAGTCACAAGTAATAAATTTGACCCATTTAGAGTGCCCCAATCGAGTCCAAATGTATGACCGACCCCCAATAACTTTAGAGGGCCCAACCACCCATGACAGTGGCACACCCCTTGGAACCCCCTGGGGGGTTCCCCATACAAACATTTAATAAAAATCACCATTTTTGGCGCTGAAAAAATCAGCGAAATGGGGTCGCCACTGGCATGGGTGGATCGGTCCTCCAAAGTTAGTGGGGGTCGGTCATACATTTGGACTCGATTGGGGCACTCTAAATGGGTCAAAGAGGGATTTTTCAAAATTTGACCCTACGGGACAAAAGTCAAAAGTTGGGGAATTAGATTTCGTTTTAGAGGTATAGTTCCTGGGGCAAAGTTTCTTTTTTTGATCCCTAGAATACGATTTTCACTGAGCAATAGGCGATTTTTTGCCTCCCCACAAATCGACCCGGCTTAGTGACCATACTTTTAGTTCTCTTACTCCTAGAAACTTTTAAATTATATGGATTTTTTGCTTCAAAGTAAACATTTTTTAAAGTTGTACTTTTATGTAAAATTTTTTTTGAATTTCCATTTATTAGTTTGCAAAACTATAAAAAATTGGAAAAGTTGTGACATCACTTTTAAGTTAATAGTTTTTTGCGATATTTGAAAAATTTATCAGAAGATACTTTCTCTAGCTGTGATCAAAAAACAATTTAAAAAAAAATTGAACCATCCATATGATTTAAAAAGATATATATTTTTGTAGTAAAGGAACTATTACTCATAAGAAATTTACAGTGTGTACCGGATCTTAAAGGTTAAAGTGCCAGACTACAGAATAATCATAATCACTTTAAGTTGACCAATCTTTACGGTAGTCGCTTTACACCTTAACCGCAACGTTACTCAAGCTGCTCTGCCAGCGTCTCGCTGTCCTTTAGACAAACACACACACTAATACGGAGTCCACCACAATCGTAAAATTTAATGTTTGCAATTTTAGTTATATTAACGTAGAACGTTAGAGTTTTGTACCTTCAAAGGAGCATTTTGGTCACAGATGTTAAAACCATAACGTGCCACAATTTATTCCGAAGAAAAAAAAAACAGAAAAAAAATTCATAAAAAAAACAAAAGAAAAACAACATAAAAAAATGAAAAGGAACATCCAAGCAAACTATAGAAATGAGAAGGATCTAGAATAAAAGTGACCGTATTATGTTGGAATGTATTAATGTCGGCACATCCGGTGTGAGTAGATTTAGAGAGCTTTCGAGCGACAATAAAAAATGAAGTATGAGTGTGCGATTATTTTTCTATTCTTTGTCGGAACTGGAATATTTATACTCGTTTCAGAGCTTTGTGCATACTCGTACTGCCAAAAACAAGAAAACTGTAGCGATTAATCATTGTTGGTGTGGCAGTTGGTCGCTGCTACATGCGGCACGGAACTTATTTGCTAGAGTAAATGAATGATGCTGTTAACCCCCAACTTCTTGTCTCGACATTCCAGTTTTAAACTTTTTCTAGCGATGTAGCTATTTTTGTATCTCTCTCAAAGATATCTATCGACTATCGATATGTTATATTACAAATTTGGTTTTCTATTACTTTGCTTTGTAATCTAGCAAAACTAACACCCAAAGCTATTGCTAAATGTCAATAAAAAACAAAAACAAAAACAATCAACTCATTCTTAGTTATCTCCCTGCTGAGTGCTTCAATTTCTGTGTTCGTCTGTGCGTCAGCTTAACGTGCTACATAAAAGTTTAATTTAAATATTATAACAAAATAAAAACTTTTCTGAACTTGTCTCTCTCACTAAGGGCTGGAAAAATGATGTCGCCTACTTCGGACGTTTGTTTATGGGTGGCTAAAAAACACATCCCAACACATTTGCGACTGGTCGAGTGATTTTTACATATATTTTTCTTGCTCTTTGATTCGTAGAAACTTTTTTAAGGTTCAGTCATTACTTGAACTACATAAAGTTTAATTAAATAATTTACAAAGTTTGTTATTTTGAACAAAAAAAAAAGAGACAAAAAAAAAAGCAAACAACACCATTATTTTATTAAATGAGAAAAAGTTTCTGTTGCTAAGTTTTTGGCTTTGATTTAGCAAATTAATTAGTTTATTTAACTTTTATTTTCGTATAGTTTTATACGAGAAAATTTCTTCCAATAGCCAGTATGCAGTGGTTTTGAATTGGTTTTTAGCTATTTGTTGTAAGAGCTTTCTTTGAGAGACCTTAATTAGCTTTGAAAGCCGAACAAAAAGTAATGGAAAAATGTCCGTCTTGTTTCTTTGTGTACTTTTTTTTTTTGAGCATGGAACAAACTACCCACGTGCTAAAAAATATGCTAAAATCAATGAAAGGTTTTCGAACTTGTACATAATAGGGAAATTATGAACTACACTCTGAAAAAAAACCTATTTTTTTATGATAAAAATTTCTCTATTTTCACTTTTAGCGATTTATTAATTTTTTTTAATAAAATTTCCTTCAATTACAATAGATTTTCACACATTGAAAGTAATATTTCTTCGCTTGTGGGAAATAAAAATATTTTATGTCTCTAATATTGTTGTTTATTGCTAGTGGTTCTGTGGATGCATTCATAAAATCGTTTTTCAGACAAAATTTCTGGAATATTTAAAAGTGGTTGCACAGATAAAATAAATTTTTTATCGTAATTCAAAATACCACTCAGTTTTAGTGAAAAAATTTACGCAATAAAGAAATATGTTGTAGCAATATTAAGAAAATATATAGAGGCCCTCAAACGATACTACATGACGGACGTACATGGAGTTCGATATAGTAACGGGACTTTTTTCGTTGCCCTCACACACATTGCACATGACGGATAGACTTTGGATAGACTTCATTATTTCTTAGCTACCGAAGAAATAAAAAAGAAATAAAAACAATTAGCTTCATTATTTCGAAGCTACATCAATTAAAAATATTAATATTAATTGTTTTGAACATTTATTTTTATTTATTTTTTTTTTTTGCTTTAAATATTCTAAGCCATCACAATTTTAGGTAAAGATAGAAACATTTGCGTCAAAATATAACATTTGTTACGTTCGGCAGTTTTGCCGCGAGATGTGCTCTCTCTGAAAATTTTGAACAAATGGCAAAATATTGTAAGTTGGATGGCCGCGCACGCAAACGGAACTACATGTCGGACGTACTTAGCAAAAAGTCAAAAATTTTTGACTTCCATCGGACATGTTCATCCGCCTTGATTTCTTGCACACGAACGATACGACATGTGTGATGACTTGACAGGTCGGATGGACATGTAATATCGTTTGAGGGGCCCTTTTCTCTCTTTTGAAGAAAGTGCTATTTTTTCTGAGAAACTATAAACGCAAATTAAAGAAAAGATTTATTAAAACATAATATGTACTTCTATGTTTTCAGGAAAAATTGACACAAAAAAGAGAACGATTAAGCCTGTTAGGAAGAAATATTTTTTTGTTAAAGAGAAAGTGTCATTATTGATAAGAAAGTATTGGGGGTTGGAATTAGTTTTAAAGGTTTTCTAAGAAATGGCGTAACTATCAATAGATCGCATCGGGCACACCTGTGACTATATTCATTTCAAAGCACATTGTCTAAGCTTCATTTTTCAGTATGTGTCATTCCACTGAAGTGTAAACAACATATATTTTTTTCTCTGTGAACATGTCGACTTTCGTTCCAACAAAACGCAATTTGCGGGAAGGTTTACTTTTGTGCTTCCATTTGAAGAAAAAAGCGGTTGAAGCACAACGCACGCTTACTGAGGCTTACGGGGACTATGCTCCATCGATTTCTACTTGTGAGTACTGGTTCCGTCGGTTTAAAAGTGGTGATTTTGATACGGAAGACAAAGAGCGACCGGGCCAGCCGAAAAAGTTTGAAGATGAGGAATTGGAGGTTTTGCTCGATGAAGACCCGTGTCAAACCCTTCAAGAATTGTCAGAATCATTGGGAGTCGACTTATCAACGGTCGGCAAACGCTTGAAGGCCATGGGAATGATTCAAAAGCAAGGAAATTGGGTGCCGTACCAGCTGAAGCCGAGAGACGTTGAACGGCGATTTTGCATGTGCGAATAACTGCTTCAACGGCATAAAAGGAAGAGTTTTTTGCATCGTATTGTCACTGGCGATGAAAAGTGGATCCATTACGATAATCCTAAGCGAAAAAAATCGTGGGGACCACCCGGCCATGCATCAACATCGAGGGCCAAGCCGAATATTCATGGCGCCAAGCTTATGCCGTGTATTTGGTGGGATCAGAAGGGTGTCGTGTACTATGAGCTGCTAAAACCTAACGAAACCCTCACTGGGGAACGCTACCAACAACAATTGATGCAATTGAGCCGAGCATTAAAGGTTAAACGGCCGGAATATGCCAAAAGACACGACAAAGTGGTTTTTCAACATGACAACGCACGGCCACATGTTGCAAGAACCGTCAAGGAAACGCTGGAGGCGCTGAATTGGGATGTGCTACTCCACCCGCCTTATAGCCCAGACATAGCCCATTCCGACTACCACCTATTCAGATCGATGACGCATGGCTTGGCTGAGCAGCGCTTCACTTCTTACGAGGATACCAAAAAATGGGTCGATTCGTGGATTGCCTCAAAAGACGAATCGTTCTTCCGGCGCGGAATCCATATGCTGCCAGAAAGATGGGAAAATGTTGTAGCTAACGATGGACAATACTTTGAATAATATACATTGTAAAAACCGGAAAAAACCTTTAAAATTGATTCCAACCCCCAATATTTCTCTTTTTCATGAAAGGTTTTTATAATTTTTAGGGAATTTTTGGAAACACATTAAGGGAAAAGCATTATCTGGAGTCAATACCATTTTTCTCTAAATATGAGAATTCCGAGTTGCCCAATTGGCAATTCAGAGAGTTTTGCAAATTTTGTAATCCAAGACAAAAATCACTTTCGTTTTTAACGTAACGTAACGTCAGCACATAATTGTGCATATATCATTAAGTCCTAAGGATCGATTGTTATAATTTTTTTTTTTACTTAATATAGTGCTACATAATTGGCAAGCAAATATAAAAAAGCTTTTTTAAAAATTAGTCATTTTCATTTTTTTTTTTAATATTTCTTAATACAAATCGTTCATAACGTGGAAATGCTCACATATAGAGTCCCTTTTATTTGCAAAAAAACATTTTTGAAATTCTAACAGCATTTTCAAAATCAGCGACCCCTTAATACTGCCAGCACATACACAAAAAGTATAAAATAGACTACACATTTTTAGGGCCCACCCTAGTGTAGGGCTGCCATATGTCCCAGTTGTCCCGCACATATCTCCGTTTTTAGATCGGTGTCCCTGTGTCCCGGTGCACAGTAAAAATGTCCCGGTTAAAAAAATTGAAGAACAAATTAAAAGTGTATCATTAAAAACTGAACAATTTTTTATACAAATGCGTGCAAATAAAAAAAAATGAAATTATTTTTTTTACAAAATACTAAATTCTAAGAGCGAAAATAAACTTGTTAAAAATAGTACAATTTTTATTTGCTATTCCAGGGTACAATTGAAATGGAGCGAGCATTTTCATTGATCTGCTCGCAATGGAGTAAGTAAAGAAACCTTCTCAACATAATCACCTTGGAAAGCATTATGAAATGCAATTTTATATATTCTATGACGTGCACAGAATTTTACAAAAATATTTAAACGCAAAAAAATGTTCTTGATGAATTAAAAAATTCTGCAAAATATGATTGGGCCAAACCTTTATTTTGAATAAGTCCAAACAATATGTTTTTTTTTACCTCATTGACTGAATTGATGGTTCTTTTTTTATAAGATTTATAAATTATGTATCACATACTATGTGACCTGTGAACTATTTTGATTTATGTTTTTCTAATTAACGAAAATTGATAATGGTAAAATTGCGTATTTGATTTTTAGTGGAGTATAAAAAAAAAGTGCAAAGTTGTCCCGGTCAAGTGCTGTAAACTTATGGCAGCCCTACCCTAGTGTCAAAAATCTTTTTCGCACGCATACACACAAAGCACTCTCACTGGTACGTAAATTTTTCTACCAAATCGTACTTCCCGCATTTTGATTTTAATATGGTTGAATTTTGGGCACAGGCGATGCAAGTATTAAATATTCATACAAATTTAATGTATTACATTTAAAAAAAAACCCTCTTCCAAAATAATCTGTATAAGTTTTTATAAGATTTTATACAGAAATTATTAACGTTTTCAACACTTACCAACTAACTTCTTATTACAATATAGTTTGGCTGAGTTCTTAGTAGAATGAATTAAATCTAATTTAGACAATATTTAAATTGAAATTTTTATTGCAATATTAAACTAAGCTCATGCCGTGTAAAAAAGTAGAGAACTATGACCTTAAAAGATACGTGAAATTTGATATTTTTGAACATGCATGTGTTTGAGTAGTGACATTATATTTATCATTTTAACACAATGTCAATAGAAAAGAACAAGGGACTAAAATTTTCAACAAAAACATAGCTACACGGTTAGAAATCTTGGAATAAATTTTAATACAAGCAAAGTATAACAAAGTTTTTTAATTCCAAAATTATTAAATTTAATACTCCTCAGTTGATTGCAAAACTTTTACATACTTTATGTCTTACCTTTGAATACATTTCAAATATTACAACGATATATTGGAATACATTTGATGCTATATTTACTATTATACTTAATTTCTAATACAAAATCAATATTAAAAATTAGAACAAACCGAGCATTAAATTTCAATACTTATTTTTATTAAAAATTAAGTATTTGGACATTATTTAATTTTAACAGTATTTTAATTTTAACTCCAAAAGTATTAAAATTTATTCCAAGATTTCTAACCGTGTACATATACTCAAACCCATAATGCTCTTTACGGTCGCCTAAAATACAGGTGTGGTGAGGCTTCATACATATATTAATGCAATAATTCAAATACTTTGGCGTATGTGAGCGGTGGATCCTGTCAAATACAAACAACGCACAAATATGATATGTTTTAAATGTGTTGTATGTAAATAGCTACATACGTATGCTGTTCTAGTGAGTGTTGTTGTAGTATTAAGATGTTGTAACAAGCAATTCAATTCCGAATTAATTTCAACAAATGCGCTCTATAGTAAAGGCAAACATGGATGAGGAAGTTAGGCCGAAACACACGACCAGAAAATAAACCTATCGACACACATGCATTAATATTGTAAAATCTCTTAACCAATACATGTAGACACGTCAATCCAAGAGGTATTAAATTTACGATACCCCAGAAGAATTAGCATAGTTTCATGAGAAGGTGTGTACTTAATGGTAAACCAAGTGTGGGTTTATTGGTGTGGTGGTGCTGCCAAGTGAGAGAGGGAGAGCGAAAGAGAGAAAACTGCTTAACATAAGTTACATATTTATTTAGAATTTGTGTTTATGTGGGTCTGTTTGGGTAGGGGACGAAAATGTATGTTTGCACCTTAGTGTTTCTTGATCGCTGTCTGTTTGACTTGTTAAATTCTTGCTTTAAATGCTAAAGGAAGAGTTATTGATTTTAATCAAATAACCACATTAAATTAGTTGCTTGGTTTGTTGGGCTAAAAAGTTGCGGCTTACAGCTGCCAATCAAACAAGCGACAGTGTTGTCAACAACTATAGTTTTAAGAGCAAGGCATACATGTAGCTTTCCAAAACACTTGTAGGATTAATATTAATATATTTGTAAATTAGCTTTACATCTTAAATAAGTACGAAGTTCTAACATAATTTTTAATACCGTATTCTCTAATTAGAGGGAATTAAAATAAATTGAATAAAATACAGCAAAAATAAAAAAAATATCGAAATGACTAGGATCATTGAAAAAGCGTTATGGTAACAAAAGACATTTAAAAAAAAGATAAATACTTATTTATGTACACTAAAAAGGCGTAAGTTTTTAGTAGGCAGCATATTTTTGGGTTTTCAAATTTCAATCAAGCTCACAAAAAGATGCCAAAACATAGTGAAAGTTGATAACTTTTTGTTTGTGCAAAAGGTTATTCGGCAAATTCATGAGAAAAGGGAGATGACTTTCATTTCTCTGCATGAACTTTATATTTGGTTTTTGTTGTGTGAGTATTTTTTCATTGCTATATTTTCATATGGTTATAAAGGGTGTTTTTTTAAGCGTTTGGTTTTTAAAATTAAAAAAAAAAACAAAAAATTTGCAAAAGTGAATGAAATAGTTATTTGATGCGATACATCAACGCCTGTCATTTATTTTTTAAGGATTATTATTTATTATTTTTAAAGATTTCCTACCCGCCTTCGGGATAAATACTACCTTTACCTCCCTCCCTTTTAATGGTTGCCCAATTTATTTTTAAATAAATCAAAGAAACCACAATTTTTTGTCTGTTCGTCATGAATATCATTTAATTGGGTTCAAGTAGATTTGCTTACATTATTTCTTGAATATGATATCTCGTAAATGGTCGTCATTGGCCTCTACGACATATGTTGCCCGTTTTGCAGCATTTTCCATGGTTTTCTTCAACATTTCGATGGGAATGGCGGTTATTTCTTGACGGATGTTGGTTTTCAGCTCTTCTAGGGTCTTTGGCTTGTTGACGTAAACCTTTGATTTCAAATAACCCCACAAATAGAAGTCTGGAGGCGTTAAATCTGGTGATCTTGGCGGCCAATCGAAATCACCATTTTTTGACATCAAACGGCCAGGGAACAATTGCTTCAAAAAATCGATTGTAGTGCGGCTTGTGTGTGGTGGCGCGCCGTCTTGTTGAAACCAGAAGTGCCTGATACGCTTTCGACGAACGATTGGCATGAAAAAATTGTTTATCATATCGCGATAACGCTCCTGATTGACAGTAACTATGTGGCCATTATCATCTTCGATATAATACGGCCCAATGAGCATTTTAGCACAAACGCCGCACCAAACAGTGACTTTTGCATCGTGAAGAGGTACCTCTTGAATCTCTTGTGGATTTTCAGTGGCATAAATACGGCAATTTTGTTTGTTTACCGTTCCGTTCAACTGAAAATGAGCTTCATCGCTCATGATAATTTTATGCCAAAATTGCTCGTCTTCTTCAGCCATTTCGATGACTCTTTGGGCCCATTCCAATCGACGTGGCTTATCGGTAGGCAAAGCAATTTGCCTACCGATTGGCAACAATAAAATGCGTTGTAAAGTGGATCGGGGAATGCCGAGCTGCTGAGAACGGCAATTTTGGGATGTTGTTGGTGACTGCTCAATACTGGCTCGTACGGCTGCAATATTCTCATCCGATCGCCTTGGTCGCTTTTTATTTAGCCTCTTTGGGTTACCAAGAGTATTACCAGTTGTAAATCTTTCATACAAACGATAAATTGTTTTCTTGGAAGGCGCACTTTTCACTTCATTTATTTTTTTGAAAGCACGTTGAGTTTTCACTATTGACTTGTTTTGTTGAATGTAAATTTCAACAATTTTAGAGCGTTCGCTACAGTGTTCGTTACAGTGGCTGGAATAATGCCATTAGGCCCAGCAGACTTGTAAGGCTTGAAGATATACAGAGCCAATTTGATCCTGTTCTCTGATATGATAAAAGTAGGATCACTCAACGTCAGAGCCCTCTCACACCTAGTGTGAGTGGGGTCCACAGAGCAATCCGGGAAACGGGTACTCAGAAGAAGATCAGGGGTTTCCTCGCTAGAGGATGTCCAGGTATTTTCTGATTTCTTTATGTATTTTAGACAGCTAGGATTCGGAAGATTCCTCTATATTGCCGCAGAAAAGCCTTCAGGAATTGTGCTGAGCCTTTCGAAGTGCTTTCTTAAAAATTTTTAAACTGAATTGAATCTCATCCCAGCATTGAGTTCTACCAGATTTCTTAGCATTATTAAAAATCTTCCTGCACTGCTATCTTAGATTACTAATTTCTGACCACGAAGAAGTTTTGCTTTTCCTCTTGGGGCACCCTTAGTTCATGAGATTTCTTAAGCCGCATTTAAAGTCCCCGTCAGCTTCTCTACGATTTAATATAGTTCATGTGTGGTCAAAGGGGGACTATCTGAGAGAGTGGGTAACCCTGCTTTCACTACCTCCCTAAATTCACACCCATTTGTTTTCTTCAGATTCCTAAAGACAGCTTGGCTATTAACGTGGCCCTTAAGACCAAATGTTATATACCTATGATCAGAGAAGGAGTGCTCCTAAAGAACTTTCCAGTCAGTGATCCCATTATAAAAGAGGTAAGAGACTAGGGTAACATTTAAGACTTCATGCTTTCTGCAAGTAACAAAAGTTTGCTCGTTCCAAATGTTACAGACATAAATTACTTTAAAGTTAATAATCAAACAAAAATTCACCTCTTTCATTTTCGTCTATGCTTCCCCAGACTGTATGGTGTGCATTCGCGTCAGCACCGATGGTCACGCTTCTACTTTTCCACCTCGGTGACCACACCCTAAAAAAAGCTTCGTACTATGTACAAAACAATTATTATATTCTACAAATCTGTTTGTTCTTTTCAGCCTACGAACGACTTTGTGAATAATACAAATGACCGTTTGTACATTGTACAAAGAAATATTTGTATATTTTACAAACGCATTCGTTTCATATACAAAGATACGAACAAATATACGAACGCTGCTGCCACCGCTTTGTATATTATCAAACAATTTTCGTTCAGTTCACAAATTTATACATTATAGATTTTTACAAACTAGCGTTTGTAGAATGTACAAAGTTACGAATTCAAAAATTTTTTTCATGCGGCCAATACTACAAACGTTTGTACTATGTACAAAACATTTGTACATTCTACGAATAGCTTCTGTTTGTATTTCTACAAAGATTTTATTCGTCATTTTATCCTAAATATTTTTTGGGTGCAGACGCCGCAGATTACCCGTCTGGTGGCTCAGGATGGTCATGGGCTAGGTACACCGATGCAACCAAGCAGCTGGGTTATCCTAGCTCCAGACTGACTGCAACCAAGTCTTGATCACTGAAATTAGATAATAAAAATGAGTTAATACATGTTTTCCCTAGTATACACGATCTAAGAGTACCTGTGCCACTAGCGAAGAACAGCTTATAACCGTCCATCTTCAAGTCACAAACCTTGGCTCCATGAGTCAAGGGCTGCTGAATCATGGGTGCGAGCTCGTAACTTGATACAATCGAGGATTGTTGATCAACGTTCAACTCGAAACAAATGTTTATTGGCAGCACATAAATTGAAACGAGTTTCTCTGTGATTCGAACTTGAAAATGTCATTGTGGACTATAATGTGAAGTATCAAACCGGTTTTTTTTTATCGCAAAATCGAAAATTATTTTCAAATCGATGATAGTCCATTGAAGCAAGGTATGTGCTGGCAACTGTCGGCTGTATCGAGAAAACTCGATTGCATCAAGTTACGTGCTGGCACCCCCAGACTTCATCTTCACCGCCTCTACTAAGAAGGATTACTAATTCGGCGCTGGCCACCTTCGAATGGTGTAGGTTGATCTGCAGCAACCTAACCAGTTCGGAGTTCACTCTCCTCACCCTCAATAATGGTATTGTCTCCATTATTCGAATCAGATTCTGCTTCTCTGAAACCTCATCGAATATGTCGGCAATACCACACACCGACGATCCTATCGCCAACCGGTCAGGATCTACCTCTTCCGCACTCTCTGTCAAAGGTGCTCTTGTCGACGCTCGGTCAGCATCTACTGTCACGTTAACTGCTTACTCTTCCGTGACATCTTCCCTTGGAAGAGTGCTTTTCTCTACGCTTTCGCTATCCGCTAGGTTATCTTTTTTATAGATTAAGATGACAATTAATAACGAAGACTCATTACATTTCATTGAGTAGTTTAGAAGATGCATATTTACTTATTTCTACTGCTCCATACAAAACCTTTACCGCTGTGTGTTGCCCCTGCCAGGCCATAGTTTTCTTATTGAATTAACATTAAATTAAACATATACACAAAATCAACCTTTTGTCTAACAAGTGAGTCAAAATATAGTCAAAAAAGTTAGCTCTCAGACTGTTATTTCGTACCAAATATCTTTATTAAAAATTAATTTCATATCTTATACATCTTTAATAATATTAACACATTTTGACTTGAGTACCTGTAAGAAAAAAAAATTATAAATTCAAAAGCATAATTACGAAAACACATCTTCCGAAGGAATTTTAAATGAAATTGACTTTATTATGATACAAATCAACAAATACAAACATATCAAAAGCATAACAGACATAGTTCGGAAAAACCTTACACAAAATAAAAAATGCTTATCATTAAATTTTAATCAATAAAGTCGCGACAGAACTGCGGCTGAAAACTTAGAGAGATTGTAACGACCAGAACAGCCTTAGAATCAACCACAACACTAAAGACAAGATCTTGAAGGTGACATGAAATCTATACCACAGCACACCGAAAGATTACCATAATCATAATTTTAACAATGTACAAAAAACTTATTAGCTTGATGGTTATATTTTCACCCAGTTGGATTCCACACACATTTCGAAATAATCATTGTCATTAAACTTGATGTTTATTCATCGCATGTTCCTCCAGATTTACAGTCAAGGACTAAAGTCTACATACAGCATTAATATGACGAATTTTATTATATAATTTTAGCATATATTAAAATTTAGTGATGAACATTTATTACGTATGCTTATTTATTTATAAAACAAAAAAATATCGAATTGAATAACTTATTTACAAGGAATTAAAAAAATATCAAAAAAACTTAGATGAAAAAAATGATACATGCATACAACACAGTTTTTGACTAAACATAAACAGCCGTATTCATAAAAAGTTACAAACAAGTTCTTGCAATAAAACCTAAAAATAAAGTTTAACTGAAGCAATTTAAATAAATATTTATATAAGAAAACCTTGTTCTCGTGCGCTCAATTTGGACTTCGGATCTTATGACCTCCTTCATCCATTCTTTGCATATTAAAAACCACTATTTTTATGAACAATCAGTTGTATTTTTTAAAGGTAAACAAAATTTTTAAAGAAATGCCTGTCAATATATCAAATTCATAAACCTATTTTTTTTCTTTTTTAAATTTTTAAGCAAATGTTATTCTATTTATCAAAGTCACAAACGATAATGACAACTGTTCCTATTTTAAAGCATCAGTATTCTCACTTTAACTATAATACTCATAAAACTTGTTTATGAATACAACGCTTTTAAAGAGTGTTTTAACTTTAAAAAGCATTTTATATTATGAACGCTTGAAAACTGTTTTAAAATATGTTTATGAATACGGCTGTTAATATTTATATATAAAAAATATATTAAATATAAAAAGTACTGAAGAGAGGAAAAACAGATAAATATTCCAAAAGTAGCTTAATAAAAAAGCCATTAATCAGTTAATCTAAATATGCATAATCATAGTTTAGAGTATTAATATTTCGAGTATAAAAGGACTTTGCGATATCTTTTTAGTTACGGTAATGCCACTTTTCAAAAATTCAATTGAAAATATAGTAAATTTTTTGATTTTACAGTTTGGAACTGTATATTTTTATAATAAGATATAGATTGTAGTATTAAAAGCATGCAAAAAAATTAATTTATGTCTGTTTTATATGTTTTAGTAAAAAAAATAATTAAAAGCAAATATACAAAACATTTTGTACAGCTAAAAATAGGTCCTAAAAATCTAAAAAACGAAAACTTTGAGAAACAATAAAAAGAAAAAAGCATTATTGTTTTTTTTTAAATTTTAAAATGTCTTATAACAACTCTTTCCCAATATATTCCGGAAATTTAGTTTGCCGAAACTCAAAAATAACGTCTTTACGCCTCCTTCTCTGGAGGATGTTTTGTACGAAATGAGCAATATATTTCTATTAGCAATATTTTTCCAACATGTTTCCTTACTGTCACTTTTGTGGCGCATGCCTTGGCTGAAATGAGCAATTTTATATGAAAAAATTACTAAATTTTCACAAGGTTAAAACACACAAAATAAGAAAGACAGCATTTTTGTTTTTGTGTATATTTCAATAAATCTATTATGAATATTTTCTCAACATATTCCTTAAATTTGCTTTGCCGGAACTCAATTATAACGACTATACGCCCTCTTTTGTGGAGGATGTTTTGAGAAAATAAGCAATTTCTATCAAAAATTAAAGCCAATTTTCAGAAGCTTTCATATAAAAAAAAATTTTTTTTAATAAAACTTTCAAACAAAACACTTCCTTAACATAGCCCTAATATTTAACAGATTTTGCAGATATATAATTTTACTGATGTAGGATTTTTTGGGCTACTTTACCAGATTACTGATTTCAGTTATATTGAAGTTGGACGTACTAGTCTGCCGATTTGATTAATTTTCACACTAGCTACTTATAATTACAAAAGAACAATGTGTAGCAAATTATAATGATCTGGGATCATTTTGTGTAGTATTTAAAGCAGATTACTGATGTCGGTTATGTGGGGGGTGGGCGTGTTAGCCAGCCGATTGGGTTCATTTTCAAATTAACTTTTAACAGCTGCAAAATAACTATGTGCACCAAATATCACTGATCTAGGATAAGTTTTTAGGGAGCTATTCCAGATTACCTATTTCGGAAGGTGGGCGCGGCATTCATTCAATTCGAAATGAAATTTTGTGAGAATAATTCCTTTACCATAAAACTCATTTTCTCAAAATTTCATGATTCTTGAGCAACTCATTCTATTTTTGGCCACTCGCTATATGGGCTCGTTACACTGCGCGTCGTGGCATGGAGACAACTAAGTTTCTGGCCTCTTCGTCTGATATTCTTCTGCAGGTATTTATTACCTCCAACTTCAGTGTTGTCCAAGAAGATATTTTGCTTCAGTGAATCTTACGCTCCAAAAGTTCCCACACATGCTCAATTGGATTGAAGTTCGTGCTCAGATAGAAGTCACTCCTTGCACAACTTTGCAGTATGCTTGGGGTCGTTGTCTTTCTTCTAAAATACTTTTGTACTGAAAGCGGTCCTAAATTACTAAATTACCTTGATTAAAAATTATTTATCCAACGCCAGGACTACCACAGCTCTCCAAACCATTTCATTGTCGCCTCTATACGGCTAAAGTTTTTTGGCTCCATTGCCGCGTTTTTCTTTCTCCAGATTGATTAGTACACGAACAAAATCCTTGACCAAAAATACAAGCCTTTGGCAATCAACATAAGCCTTAGCAAAATTAAGTCGAAGGCAGCGATTTTTGCAAAAATTAATGGATTTTTGCAGGGTGTTCTATTGAATTACCCATTGCTGCGTAGACATCTTCGCACAGTTCTGGGATGTACACATGTATTTCAAACCGTTTCGATGTGGTCGGCTAATTTTAAAGCACTACAACAGGGTTTTGATTCACTTCTTTTAATATGGATCTCACATGTCTTTTAGAAAGTTTTTTGAACGGCCTGATCGCTTTTTGCTTTCAAAGGAATCATATTTGTAGTTTTTTTAATATGGTCTGAGCTGTTGCACGACTAAGGTTCACAATTTTTGTGATTTCGCCATAAGATTTTTCTACTTGTCGGTGTTTAAGTACCAATTTACTGATATCAACAGTGATTTCTTGTCTCATTGGCATTTTGTACTTAAACCAATCAGCACAACTTAAAAATAAAAACTGAAAAGACATAAATTCTTCGTATTTTAATATGCAATGCAAAGTAGTAACAATTTTCAGTTATGTTTTTGCAGATTTTACTTTTTTGCTCAAACAAAATGCGTTGTATGTAGACTTTTGTCATGTTCGTTTTCTATTAATTTTTGAATTCAATGTAAGAAAGTTATTGAATTCAATTTATTATTTTTTATTTTTCATATTTATGCATCTTTTTTTATTACGTGTTGTTGCATATTGCAAAATTTGTTATATTAGTGCTGTATGTAGACTTTAGTGCTTAACTGTATATAATCTTTGTTGGTTTTTTTTTTTCATGTCATTAATATATTTCATTTACTTAAAATTTTTTTACGATTTTCCTTCTTTGAAGATTTGTTCAGGAAGAAAAACAAAAAAAAAATATACCTATAGAATGTACAAGAAATTTGCAGAAATTCCAAATATTTTCTTTTGCTATCTTTCCGCCCCTAGCAATTGGCAAACATATAAAGTATTATATTTCTTCATTTTCTCACAGCTTGTCTTCATTAGCTTTTTCTGCTCCGTAATCTTTGGCATATTATACTAACATTAGAGCAATTTTTTTATTTTTCCCTTCATTCCACTTCTATACTATTTTATTTTAGTTGTTATATCTTTCCACTTTATTTGCTTTTATTGAAATTTGTTTTATCTTGCATTTTTTTCAATTTTTTCCTAGCATGCGGTGCTTCATAATTTTAATGAATTTTTCATCTCATAAAATCCAAATTAAATCCCTATTTTTTTAACGTCATTGTGTGTTTATTTATTCGGTTGTTCTTAGCTTCGCTCTTCCCTAAGCCAATATAAATTTTTCTATAATGACATTTGTTAGCTGAGTGTGGTCTGGGATTTTGGTATAGCTTAGCTCGGCGTCTACATAGCAATCTACAGCTCATTATTATGAAGCCAGCAAGGCTAGCTGTAGAATAAAGTTCAAGTCATTCAAGTCTTAGATGAGAAAATAGATTTAATGAACTTCATAATCAGTTGAGGGGAGTTGTTTGAAGAGAAAATGAAGCTCTTGAGAGTGTTTTTGTTGAATCGTTGTTTCGAATAGGTGGCTATTACTCTAGGCTTAGTGTTGCACATAAAACTGACGCTCTTGAAATATAATCATAAATTTTCATAAAAGTCATAAACAAATAGTTCAATCATAAAATAAATTTTAAAGATTATTTCAATAAAGATGCGTGGGAGTTTTAAGATTAAGTGGCGAAGAGAGATTGTAATACCTCAAGCTCACTGAATGAATATCATAAAAATAAAAAACTTTGAGTTGAATATAATAAAAGTTAATGCTTCGGAGATTAATATCATAAAAATTAAAACATTTAAGTAAAGAAAGAACGGAAAATGAGGTCATAGAAGAAAAGGTTTCGATTATATCAAACCATTTTTATCGTTTTTTCAACATTGATATAAGTTGTGTTGAGTCCCTTCCACGATGTTATCAGTTAGAAAAGTTTCTTGGAATTCGATTAGGCAGAATATTAGATTATTCTGCATGATATCTATCATCATTGCCACCATATCCTTAAGAGTATATTCTAGGCCTAATGATAAAATACTTTTTAATCTTGGAGAAACATGACTTTCTCCAACAAAAGTATGAAACAATTTAGCAAAAATAATATGTTAGTTATACAGCATAAAGTACAAAACAATGTAGACCAAAAAAAAACTTCTTTTGTTAGAACTTTTTTTATTTATAATAAGTCCATCAACAAATGCTCTTACAACAAACAATAATGCAGATAATAATATGTATATAATTAACTTTAACCTATTAAATAATAGTACATTTCAAGTTATTTAGTCATTTTTTGAAATTTGAAAAATCAATGTTACAGTAAATAATACAGCATTGTTGAGTTACTGGCACAGTTGGTTCTGCATATATTTAAATAAAACATATCAAAATGACGCACAGTGTAACGATCCCATGGCGAGCGGGCTATTATTCTTTTTATACTATTTTGTTTTTTTTTTTAAATCACTTTAGAATTTGGCGAAAATTTTCACTTTTTTGTAAAAAAAAATAGTTATACCGATAACGTTATTACCGGGACCATGATAAATAAAACGCATAACAGAAAAAGTAAACGGCTTCTACAAATTCCAAATTTTCTTTATGTATATAATTTATGTATATGTTTTTAGTCATTTATTGTAAAAAATTATTCGTATAACATCTGTTTAGCATAGCAAGACCTAAAAAAAAGCATTAAAGTCATTACTACAATGTAATTTTTGTAAAGAATGGCGTTACGATGGTGAAATTTTCAGAAGGCGCTGGGTTGCGTGCGGTACAAATTATTTTAAAGTATCTCTTAGCATCTTAATATGTAATATAAGGAAATTTATATTATAGGACTTTAAAAAATTCTATTTTTTATATTATAAAGTATGTATTAAATATATATATTAAAAATTTTAGTCTGTACAAAAACAAAAATAATCACTTTTTTCACAAATGTTATTAATTAATTCAAATAAAGCAAAGGCATTTCTTTCAAAAAGTATTAAAACCCTTAAATAATTTGCAACGTACACTATTTTCTTGATGTCCAAGCCCTCTATATGAGGACGTAATTTTCACTGTGTAACGGAGAAAATTATAAAATTCAAATGCATCTAATAGATAAAGATGTTTGATGTAAACTTGATGGAGCAACAGGAAAACCAAATTGATTTATAGCCAAATTAATATTCTTACTTATAAATACTACATCAAATACTTAATTAAGTTTATTAAGACAACCATTTATCTGCAAAATATCTAGTTCTAAGAAATTGTCCTCAAAGTCACGGTTTGCATTCAATGGCATAAAACCCATATCTGCAGATATTTGAGAATATATTATTTTATTTAAGTTAAGATATCCAAGTATACAAAACTGATGAAGTATACAAAACTTGCTCAAATTTTGTGCAAGATGATTAATGTTTCCAAAGTAGTCATAAAATACTTGAATATTTTACAAAAATGTTCCTCTACTTGTATCTATCTATATCTATATCTTATATCTTATATCTATATCTATATCTATATCTATATCTATATCTATATCTATATCTATATCTATATCTATATCTATATCTATATCTATATCTATATCTATATCTATATCTATATCTATATCTATATCTATATCTATATCTATATCTATATCTATATCTATATCTATATCTATATCTATATCTATATCTATATCTATATCTATATCTATATCTATATCTATATCTATATCTATATCTATATCTATATCTATATCTATATCTATATCTATATCTATATCTATATCTATATCTATATCTATATCTATATCTATATCTATATCTATATCTATATCTATATCTATATCTATATCTATATCTATATCTATATCTATATCTATATCTATATCTATATCTATATCTATATCTATATCTATATCTATATCTATATCTATATCTATATCTATATCTATATCTATATCTATATCTATATCTATATCTATATCTATATCTATATCTATATCTATATCTATATCTATATCTATATCTATATCTATATCTATATCTATATCTATATCTATATCTATATCTATATCTATATCTATATCTATATCTATATCTATATCTATATCTATATCTATATCTATATCTATATCTATATCTATATCTATATCTATATCTATATCTATATCTATATCTATATCTATATCTATATCTATATCTATATCTATATCTATATCTATATCTATATCTATATCTATATCTATATCTATATCTATATCTATATCTATATCTATATCTATATCTATATCTATATCTATATCTATATCTATATCTATATCTATATCTATATCTATATCTATATCTATATCTATATCTATATCTATATCTATATCTATATCTATATCTATATCTATATCTATATCTATATCTATATCTATATCTATATCTATATCTATATCTATATCTATATCTATATCTATATCTATATCTATATCTATATCTATATCTATATCTATATCTATATCTATATCTATATCTATATCTATATCTACATCTATATCTATATCTATATCTATATCTTTTTTTTTTTTTTTTTTTTTTTTTTTTGTTGGACGTAGTGATAGCGCGCTATCATCTAGTGGCCCCACGATACTCCACCAGCTCCACCCCGGAACCGCGTCAGCATTTCATCAGGACGGGGGTTTGATTTCGTAAGATTCCTACGTCCTCCTTAAGCAAGGAGGTTCGGAACTACTGAAGTTTCTCTCCTTTAATATTTTATTTATGTGTCTTTCACACAAAGTCCATGCATGTTCAGATTTTAGCATTTCGTTCAACAGATTCTCTTCAGTTAATGTAAAACCTAGCATATCATTTAAAGCTCGTCTCTCCTCCAACCACTTTTCACATTCGAAAAGTATGTGCTTTGCATCTTCTTCTAGCGCTGCGCATGAATCACAGCTGCTTATTTCTTTAAGTTTAAATCTATGCAGGTATTTGTTAAAACTACCATGGTTTGTCATAGCCTGAGTCAGAAAATATCCCATGCTTCCATGTCGTCTTTCCAGCCAGACTTTTATATTGGGGATAAGGC
This sequence comes from Dichetophora obliterata, assembly GCA_963920525.1. Classification (NCBI taxonomy): domain Eukaryota; kingdom Metazoa; phylum Arthropoda; class Insecta; order Diptera; family Sciomyzidae; genus Dichetophora; species Dichetophora obliterata. The sequence goes on along the minus strand of OY986437.1, from coordinate 220,449,439 downwards.
TATATGTCCAGCTCCCGTTCATGTTTTGATTCCAACGTTCTTGCCATTTAGTCACTACATTGTCCCTGGCATTAATTTTTATTTCTGAAATTTTTTTCTTTCGCTCTTGTGTATTAGTGTTCGCCCAACTTATAAGTTTAGTTTGGGTATATATTTCTTCTCTTTCCAGTATTAATAAGTCTATTGGTGGCAGACCTGCAAGCACTAAAGCCGCACTTGTGGACACTGTACGGTACGCTGATATAATACGGAGAGCACTAACTCTCTGTGCTTTCTGTAGTTCCCTCATATTATTCTTCAGATTCAGTGCCCTGACAAAGGTTGGAGCAGCATAAAGAAGCTGGGAGTGTACTACGCTGTTTATTAATTTTCTCATCTGCGGCCTTGGGCCACCACAGTTTGGCATTATTCTGGCCAATGATGCTGCCGTTCGCAAAGCTTTGTCACGAATATTTACTACGTGCTGTCCAAAGCTAAGTTTGTCATCTAATTGCACACCCAAATAGCATAAGCTTCGTTTAAAGGGTATCTCTCTATCTTGTAGACGTATTTTCGGTATTTTGAAGACCCTACGATCTGTCACTAGAATTGCTTCCGTTTTTGGAACTGCAAGTTTCAAACCGTTTCTTCGCAGCCATCTGTTACAACGACATAAGCTATCGTTTACCACTATCTCGATTAATTCGGCAGTTCGCTGGTTTACTACCAGAGCAATATCATCAGCGTAACCTATTAGTTTTGCACCTTCTTGTAATTCCAAATTCAGTAGACCATCGTACATTACATTCCACAGGAATGGTCCTAATACTGAGCCCTGAGGTACACCTGCTGTTATTTGGTGCTCTTTTATACCATTTTCCGTCTCATAGATTAAAATTCTGTTATCCAGATAGTCTGATACTATGTTAAAGAGATAGTTATCTAAACGTCGGTTTCTGAAAGCTTGTAGTACTACTTTCCACTTTACTGTGTTAAAAGCATTTTTAACATCTAGTGTTATTATTGAGCAGTATTCTCCTGTTGTTTTGGCCTGTATAGCTTTATTGCATACTGCGCTAATGGCATCAACTGTACTCTTCCCTTTGCGGAAGCCATGTTGCATAGGGGATAGTCCGCCAAGGTCATCTATGCGCTCTTCCAAACGTTTTAGCATTACGTACTCTAATAATTTTCCTAGTGAATCCAACATACAGAGTGGTCTATAGGAACTAGGCTCATTTAATGGTTTATTTCCCTTTCGTAACAAAACTAACTTTTGTATTTTCCATTTAGCTGGAAAGATTCCGTTTATTAGACATAAATTGAAGACTTCAAGTAAAAGATCTGGCCATATCTCACATACTACTTTTATGACCTCATTTGGTATACCATCTGGTCCTGGGCTCTTACCTATTTTTAGTTTACTACATGCATGTGTAATGTCATCTACGTTCAGAGGGATGAAACCTTCGACTTGATAATTTGGTTCTCTTTTTAGCCCATCTTCATCGAATGGAAATAGTGTTTCTACTATTGTTGTTGCCCACACTTGTTCTTTAATGCCGGGTATAGGTTTAATGCTACCAAGCTTTTTCATCACAATTTTGTACGGTTTGCCCCATGGGTCGGAATACTATATCTATATCTATATCTATATCTATATCTATATCTATATCTATATCTATATCTATATCTATATCTATATCTATATCTATATCTATATCTATATCTATATCTATATCTATATCTATATCTATATCTATATCTATATCTATATCTATATCTATATCTATATCTATATCTATATCTATATCTATATCTATATCTATATCTATATCTATATCTATATCTATATCTATATCTATATCTATATCTATATCTATATCTATATCTATATCTATATCTATATCTATATCTATATCTATATCTATATCTATATCTATATCTATATCTATATCTATATCTATATCTATATCTATATCTATATCTATATCTATATCTATATCTATATCTATATCTATATCTATATCTATATCTATATCTATATCTATATCTATATCTATATCTATATCTATATCTATATCTATATCTATATCTATATCTATATCTATATCTATATCTATATCTATATCTATATCTATATCTGTATCTATATCTATATCTATATCTATATCTATATCTATATCTATATCTATATCTATATCTATATCTATATCTATATCTATATCTATATCTATATCTATATCTATATCTATATCTATATCTATATCTATATCTATATCTATATCTATATCTATATCTATATCTATATCTATATCTATATCTATATCTATATCTATATCTATATCTATATCTATATCTATATCTATATCTATATCTATATCTATATCTATATCTATATCTATATCTATATCTATATCTATATCTATATCTATATCTATATCTATATCTATATCTATATCTATATCTATATCTATATCTATATCTATATCTATATCTATATCTATATCTATATCTATATCTATATCTATATCTATATCTATATCTATATCTATATCTATATCTATATCTATATCTATATCTATATCTATATCTATATCTATATCTATATCTATATCTATATCTATATCTATATCTATATCTATATCTATATCTATATCTATATCTATATCTATATCTTTATCTATATCTATATCTATATCTATATCTATATCTATATCTATATCTATATCTATATCTATATCTATATCTATATCTATATCTATATCTATATCTATATCTATATCTATATCTATATCTATATCTATATCTATATCTATATCTATATCTATATCTATATCTATATCTATATCTATATCTATATCTATATCTATATCTATATCTTTATCTATATCTATTAAAGGGCTGCGCAATTACATTTGAATCGCTGTACAAAACATTTGTGGGGATCGCAATGACTTTCGTTCTCTCACTCTCATTTGAGGATAGCGTTGGTGCTAGTGAAAATTGTAGGTAGTGTGCGTGAGTGGAAAACCGGTTGAAAGCAAAACAAATAATAAATTGTCTATCGCGTACTAGTTATGCACTAGTTATGCAAGAGGAGTACAAGTTGGCAAGTACTTGAAATACTTGATACATAATTTCAGTAATTTAGAAGATGAATTTGCTTTAATTTAAATGTATATTTTATTAAAAACAAAAAACCATTCATATAGAGATAACGAAAACCCAAAAAAAATTTTAAAAAATTAAACTTTATGTGTGGTAATATATATTTATTAGTTATTAATGTTTGAACGTAAAAACATAATTTTAGTTAAAAAAAAAACAATATGTTTAAAATCGCAGCTGACTATTTTTACTTTTATAGCGGCGTTACTAAAACTGCTATTAAAATGGCCAATTAAGGAAAAAGAATTACTGTTTGTTGGCTTTAAACATTTAAGCATTAAAAAATTAAAATAAAACATAATTCAATATTTTCTAATTTACTTATATTTACGCAACTTGATGAGAGCAAGTTGCGTATGCATTTGATAGAGAGAGTTAAAACATTACTTTTTCTCTGAGCAACAAGTAACTTTTTTACGCAATTTCTTTGCTTAATTCAACTACAAGCGATGTGCGTAGCTAAAAGTACTTGATGGAATCAAAGAAGCAAATACATTTGTGCAGCCCTTTAATATCTATATCTAAATCTATATCTACATCTATACCAGTGTTTCGTGTTTTTAAGAGAAAAAAGGAAGAGTAGACAGAAAAGTAGGTATAAAAGAAGGCAGAAGAGTAACAAATGCCTGCATCGGTAATTCAATCAAAAAATAATGTGTGAGCAGAAATAAATCAAAAATTTTAGAGGGAGTAAAAGAGAGTAACAATTGATCAATAGAAGCTAGGTCAAAGTCCTTCCAAGGGCTGTAATGGCCAGTTTATTTTTATTTATAAAAGAGAGTAAAAAATTGCGATATACTTCAATCATTTGACAAATGTGTGAACACCTCTTAAGCTTTACACCTCAGCTATGCAGTATTTTTCTGCTACGCCGCATTGTTTGCGAGCTTTTCCGATCATATCTGTGTGGAAAAAACGATTTGTGTCGAGCACGCGTGCCAAACGCTGATCTATATCTATACTATTATATAAAATTTGAGTGAAAATTTACAGTAACGACCGGGCCGATTTTTATTAAATTATTTTAATATATCATTTTTGTGCTCCAGATTTATTTATAGGTATTTTTCTTTCGAAATTTTAACAATAAGTATATTTAATTAAGATATTAAATTTTTAAGAAATCGTCCCAGCTGCCACGTGTAGCTTATTCGTTGTCTTTTGACGCGTTTGTGTTGCGAGCAGGGTTGCCAGTTTGGTAATTAATTACCAAATTTGGTAGAAATTTTTTGACTTTGTAAATTGGTAATTTTTTTATAGTTTTGGTCACTTTTTCCTTTAGTTTTTCCAAAAAATTCAAAATACTCAGCTTGTTTGCAAGATTTATATAAAAATTATATTAAATATTACATTAAACATTTTTTAGTGCAGCATAACCTTTATGTTTTGTATTGAACATTTCTCTAAGTTTTCCGAACGCATCAGCTGAAAATATTGCGAATCATGTCAAAAGAAAAAAAATCAAAATATTACAATCTTGAAATTTGAAATGATTTCAAAGGAACTCTGTGAAATGAGATACAAGCCTCATTATGTGTGGTCACCAGAAAAAGATTTTTAGATTTAAAATTGAGATTTTTTTCGCCATCAGCTCTAGTTTAGGAGTTATATGCAAAAATGTAAAAACCTGTTGTGTTCAAACAGAATAATATTTTTAAATTGCATCAGTCGATTTCGATCGTATTTGACAGCATTGATTACGAAATATTCAGCCCTATCATGCTTAATTTTTCACGCGGAATCGGGAAAAGGAGTTTTAATTATTAATATAAAGCTCTAGAACATTTTGAACATTTTTATTGTTTTTTTTCCTGAATGTTTTTTTCCCCTTGTTCTTGAGGTTCCTGAATGTTCTTGAGGTTTATCTTTATAATGAAAACCCTCTTTTTCGATTCCACTTGAAAAGTTATTCATAAAAGGCCTGATTAGGTCTAACCATTTTTGTAAACAAATTCGTTTTTATCTTTTGTTTTGTAAATGGCCTTGAAAATCATAAATTGTAATACTTTTTCATAATAAACATATTTGCTACCGGAAATTGTCTGAATCATTGTCTTTGAAGTTTAAGCAATCATTTGACCTTTGCAGATATTATGGATAATTCCAGATATATTTTGATATAACGAAAATTGATTACATGAAAATTGATTACATAACTCATAGCAAAAATTTCTAAAGTAATTTACTGAAAAATTAGGGTTTTCCAGCCGCTTAAAATTGCTTTGAATAAATTTAATAAACTTTTCGTTTCTTTCACAATATGTTTTTCTAAAATGTAAAAAGATATCAGCAAAAGCATTAAATATTTTGCCATAGTTTGCGCTTATGAGCAGTTATTGGAAAAATAACTGTATATCATATTTTTTCATAACTCCTTAACTTGAGGTGATGGTGAAAAAGTTTCCTTATATTTAAAATCAGTGCCCGTAGTTAGAATTGATATCCTATAAAACAAACGAACTGTATAGTTTCTGATTTTTAGTTACTAAAAATTGATTAAAATTTCAACGTGAGGAAACCGATAATTTTTTTAAAGCATTAAATGCCATATCTTTGTATTTATTCATTTACTTTCTTAAAATCAATATTGATTGCCAATAAATGCGGTATATTTTTTAGTTACTACTTATTTCAAATAAAAAAGATAAGAATATCATTTTTATACCATTAATCTATAATTTTATGTTTTGTTTTGTGACAAAAAAAATTACGTTTACTTGAATTAGCTACTTATTTGCGATTTTAATACTAATTTAATAAATAAATTTTAAACAAGAAAACAGTTTTACTTTTTCTATATATGTTTTTATTTTTTTATTTAATTTAAATAAAAAAGATTTTTTTATTTAATTCAAATAAAAAAGATATACGTCTCATTTTTGTAAGCATATGAGTTTATGAATTTTACTTATTTTGTGATTTTTAGTTATTAAAAATAAGAAATTTAAACAAGAAAAATTTAATACTTAATAATATTAACTAAATTTATTTTACCACTATTTTTGTTTATTAATTTTAATTAATTTAATGTTGAATAAATGTTTTTTATTAACAAAAATTTAATTTTATTGATTTTTTTACTTTAAAAATATGTTTGTTTATTTAATTAATTTTTATTTAATTTTGGTAACTTTTTGATCAAATTTTGGTAACTAAGTTTTTTTACAAGTGGCAACCTTGGTTGCGAGAGTTTCAATAAACTCCATGTTGCTATCTATTTTTCTCTTTCTCTTCGTGGTCAGCTAGCACAGCACAACAAAAAAAAAAACAACTGATGAGCCTCTAGCAAGGCGAAAAGAGAGATCCATATAAATGCAGAGCGGCGCTCCAAAACAAAAAAACAAAAAAAATAACAATTTTTTATTTATTTGATATGTATTGTCTTAACCAGAGCTGTAAAATCGGCATTCATATTCATAATTTTAAGTACAACTGAAGAACTACATAAGAATGCATTCAATGAATGCAAAATTGATTTATAAATAAAATTTTTAATTCGCAGTCATTTCTAAAGAAATGATTAATTATTAGATTTAACTATTTATTTTCGTTGTTCAGAATAATAAATAATTTTTTTAATCATTTTAATGCTATTCACAAGGAATTTCAGAATTTTCAATTATTTTTTCTTATTCATTATTAATTTTTTGTTCGTTATTCATTTTTTGTTTCATTATTCTTTTGTTATTCATTATTCATTTTTTATTCATTAGTCATTATTAATTTGTAATTCATTATTATTTTTTTATTCTTAATTCATTTTTTATTCTATATTAATTTTTTATTCATTATTCATTTTTTATTCGTTATTAATTTTTTACTCATTATTCATTTGTTATTTTATTTATTTTTCATTCATATTAGTTCCAAGCCGTAAATAAAAAATTAATATAAAATGAATAATGAATAAAAAATGAATAATGAATAACAAATGAATAAATGAATAATGAATAAAAAATGAATAATGAATAACAAATGAATACTGAATAAAAAATGAATAATGAATAACAAATGAATACTGAATAAAAAATGTATAACGAACAAAAAATGAATAATGAATAAAAACAGAATAATTGAAAATTCTGAAATTTCTTGTGAGTTGCATTCTTTGTGAATAGCATTCAAATGAATGAAAAAATTATTCATTATTCTAAATAACGAAAAAGAAAAACTGAAATGAATAATAAATCATTTTTTTAAATATGAATGTGAATTAAAAATGTTATTTATAAATCAATTTTTCATTCATTGAATGCATTCTTAATTCGTTATTCACTGATTTACTTTTTAGTGAATAAAATCAAATTGAATGTATTCTTTTATGCTCTGTTCTTAACCCAATAAGGACGATGATGCCATATGTTATCACTTAGTTGAATATCGATAAACTAACCGTATCACATCAAAATTAGGTAAAAATTAGCACATGTGTGAAAAAACTGTCCTGGCTGTACGGATATTGATAAAAAAACGTTCGCGAACACCAGTGGCCTGCTAGTCTTTCTATAAAAATTTACCTATTACTGACTGTGCATTACATTTTTCTGTATCTTAGTTATGGGATGAAAAACAGTAATTTTTTGTTTGTTTCTCCAAACAGACTCCTAAGAAAAACGTTTGTAATTTTTGAAATTATTATATCTATTTTGCCCTTAAACAAATAAATTGATGTCTTATAAACTGTAGAAATTTATTAAATTAATTTTACATCTATAGAATATAAATTAGTTTTTATATCAAAATTTAAGTTTTTATATAGAGCTATACTCAAAATATAAATGATATAATAATGACAATTCAAATGTTTTATATTTTAAAAATTTATCTCAATTAATGCTTAAACGCGTATTGTTTCATGTTGTTTATTTTTAAAAATTGTAGCTCTTCCGATGTGTTGGAAAAATTTTATAGTTATGCATAATTTTAACTTTTTTCAATATATATTCACTTCATAAATCCTCATAACACTTTATCTTTACAATTTTCTTATCACATTGCTTCGATTAAACTCGGTCTAAAGATTGCTTTAATGCGCTGCATCTTTTTGCTTCATATATTTTCAGTGATATTATTATGAGTTTTTTACTGTTGTTGTTGCTGTTAAATTTATTCTTTATATGTTTAAAATCCAGCCAACCATAAGAATTTCCATTAAATTTTTGTTGCCTATTTAAATAAGCTCTCTCCTGCCTCACTGGCACTTCCATTTGTTGTATAGACTTCCTTAATTGTTATTGACTTCGAAGTGCCTGTGAGGAACATAATATGGTATCATAACAAATGCCATCCATTCATTCATGACTCTAATTACAGCTTCCGAGCTTTTTGAAAGATATTTCTAATTTCTTTTTGACACTCTGTATAATATAATAGCCCCATTCATAATATAAATTTAACAGCTTGTGCAAATAAGAGGAAATAAATGTAAACGTGATTTAAAAATTGCTCAGCCTGACTCAGTGTTATGTCATAATAAATATAAGGAGCAAATACTTATATGCTTATTTTGCTATGCTTGTAATAATTCCTTATTTATTTTGTGCAAATACTCATTAACTTTGTTTACTGTAATGTAAAAATTTTCATTTGAGCTGTTATTATTACATATGTGTAAGTGTACAAAAGTGTCATTATTTTTGATGCGTTGTGTATTTCCGGATTGTGACATTCTGAGATTGAACTTTCTTCGTTGCCTATCTCTTTCATACATGTTTCTCATGCGCTATGTGCGCTTGTTATAAGTTTTCAAAAAAATTATTTTTAAGGATTAAAAACTTTTAGCTCTGGAGATCATGTAACTTCTACGTGCACAAGTTTTCAGCATGAAGTTTAAGTTTTTCCTCTGAAAGCACAAAAGGCAAAGTAAATAACATGGAGTTTGCAGTATTTTTTTTTTTTGTGATGGGAGAAAAACAAGTGATAAAATTGCTGATAAGGAAAACGATTATGTTATTACCGTTGCTGATTATTTTGCCGATATAAATAGAACTGATTTTAGTAGTTTTGATTAAATTCGTGGTGAGCGGCCATGGCATACTGGTTACAGTATTTTGCCCGTATGCTAAGGAATCTCTGTTGCACGGGCTCGAATCACATCTGAGACAGAATGCTTTTTCAATTAAACTAACATTACTGTCATACAAAACTTGTTAAGAACATGAGCCATTCGGAGTTGGCATAAAGCATGTAGGTCCAGTTTTCGATCATTTATCAAAACACTAATGATCATAAAAGCTTGGTCAAAGTCTTATCAATTGCTTAAAAAGACAATTTTTTTCGATTATATTTGTAGACTACATATATAATAATGTAGACTACTAATAATAATTTGTTTGTATTTGATTAAGAAAATTGTCCGAACTTGCGGAATATATTAAAATGAAAAAATTTGCTTGATGTATTTCTTAACAATGATTTATATAAGAAAAGTTAGCTCAAGGTTTTATTCTAACGTCTCTAAAAAATGCTTTTGGTTCTTTTTAGTCCCGTGTTAAAATTGAAAGGAGTTTCGAAGTTTAAGCCCCGCATAGTGCCCGAAAAAATTAAATAAGTCAATCAAAATGACATATAACAAATCGAAAATATTTTTAAAAAAATCTTTCTAGTTTCTAAATTATGCTTTTATAAATTAATTTTGGTTCTAAATTTCACAATTTTCAATTAAAAAATTAAAAAAAAAATTGAATTTGAATTGAATTCCTATAATATATGTTTTTGTGTCTAGGTATGAATTTAGATCGCAATATAATAAAGCATGAACAGTTGATCTAACTTGAGATTAGTATGAATTTTCAAACTACATCCGGCAAAGAAAAAAGCGGGAGCAAATTGTAAATAGATGTTCACGAGAATTTTTAATATATGAAAAAGTTTGTAACGATGTTTCCATATCAATTCGACTAATTTTGAGCATAATCTGACCTTTGTGTTTCCGATTTTTTTGGAACTTTTTATGTCAGTAATAAATAACTTAAACTGCGTTTTCTTTTTTGGAAAATTTTTTTTTCAATAGTTATCCACTGTGAATATACTAAAAAAAAAAAACATAAAAAATACAATTAGTGCAAGTATTTAAATAGATGTAGTTTTGAAACCGTAAGTTGTACAGAAAAAGTGTAAATCTTGAATTTGTCTTTTTGGTGATTTATTTTTTCTTCTGCATTTTTCATATAAATATTCGTTTTTAATTTAACCTGAAACTTTCAGTCACATTTTTCATAGTCTTCGCAACAAATTTTATACATCTTTTGTGTAGTGTTTAGTTTTTGTGTAGCATATATTTTTAAGTTAAACACACAATTTTAGGCTGGGATTTCAACGATTGCTATTTTTAACAAATTTATTAAAAATACCTGCAAAATATTTCTTGTTTTTGCACCGAAAATTCCATATTTCTAAATATTGTAACAGTTTTTAAAAATATAGAAATAATAAAAAATGTTTGGTTTTACAAATTATTGGCTTTATTTGAATACTAATAGACATATAACATATATTATTTTGAATGTTCAGTGGTATTAACATAAAAAATTAAATTTTCGGTATAAATATAGGAAATCTTTTGTAGGCCTTTTCTTAAAAAATTCATTAAAAATAGCAATCGTTGGAATCCCAACCTAAAATTGTGTGTTAGCCTTTAAAATTAATGCCTTAACTAAACACTGAACAAAAAAAAATAAAAAATTTGTCGCGAAAACTACGAAAATGTGACTAAAAATTTCAGGTTTAAAAAAAATTTATAAAAATTCTGAAAAAGGAATAAACCACCAAAAAGACAAATTTAAGATTTGTAAAATATATTTACACTTTTTTCTGTACAACTTACGGTTTCAAAACTACATCTGTTTGAATACATGTACTTATTGTATTTTTTAAGTTTTTTTGATATTTTTCACAGTGTATATCTTCAAAATAGGATTTTAAATCCAAAAAAAAGTACGCAGATATAATACTTTACAGGAGAACTGTCCACTTAGAGAGTTTCAAAATTTTCAAAAATAGTGACATCAGAAATGTGGGCGCTTTGACATAGAATCACCGTTAAGTGAATTAAAAAATTTTGTTAACCCTTAATAGCCTGATTTTTTATTTTGAGCTGAAAAAATTGACGTTATAAATGTTGTTATTCTAAACAATATTTGTTCTACGATTTTTTTGATAGGTGACATTTACCTGAGCTAGATAATGAATACCGGGTTGGTTCTTTGCGGAACCACTAGGCTCCCGGGCATCAAAAATTATAAAAGAAAGTTTATAGTACCAAAATTTTTTGTTTTATAAACATTAACCAATTTTATTAAGAAACATTAAAAAGTGAAAAGGAAATTTAAAATTGTTTATGTATATAATAGTGTTATTAAGCCAATTAGTTTTGATGAAACTCAGCGAAGCAGTTTTTTCAGCTGAAAAGTACAAATGTATCCCACATTTTTGGCACCGGACCTTTGTACGGGATGTACATTTTGGAAGTTTGCATCGTGGCTTCCCTTCCTTTATAAATTCTGGCAAATGCCCAACGTTATCCAGGCGAATATCACGCGGTGGCAGCGGAGCTGACATTGGGCGATGACGTTTTGCAACAATTTCAACTTCAACATTACTTGGCCGCCCTTTTCCTACTCGCATCTCAGTTCCAGATTTTATCAAGCAATGGGCAACTTCGCACACAAATTCATGCAAAGTTTTCATCGGTTCCGTTTGATTAGTTGCTGAATGATGTCGCTTATATAAAATCCAGGCATTAAGCATTGCCATATCACACATATGGTAGAACAAACGGTTTGTCCACTTGCGAGACTTTATGCGGATATGACTGCGGCCTACTGACGAATCCAGAAGATCAACACCAGAGAACTGCACAAGCCGGCTTGAAGTCTTTTTCAAGCGCTTGCTTAAAATACAAGTTCAAGCTAGCTTGAGCTTGATAATTTTGAATCAAGCAAAGCTTGTAATTGAATATAAATAAGCCCACGCACAGCTTGCACCTATTCTAGCTTACAAGCGAACGGCACGAAGTTTCAAGCAATGGAAAGCTTGATGCCCTTCGGCAAAAGCTTGTAAGCCTCACAAGTATCCAAATTATTGAATTAAAGCAAGTATCCAAAAATTCAATGAGCTTCTTTAGAGAGAGCTTAAGCGTAATAGGACTTTTAAGGATTCTGTGGACTCCGTGGTGTGAAATTTTAGGATAAATGATTTCGAAGATGCTGTCAAACTTTAAAATTTAAGATGGCGGATAGAGTTGCCACCTAGATTTTTTTTAATTTTTGCGAATTCTTGTAATTTTGATATTCTGACAACGGATTTGATTTCGAATATATTGTCACAGTTTTAAAATTTAAGATGGAGGTTAGGGTTGCCACCTAAATTTTTACCACAGTATTGCCACCTAATAATATGTACTTTTAAAAGTTTTAAACATCATTTATCAGTGTTAAGGGGTCGCTGATTTCGAATCTAAGGTCAGAATTTTGAAATGCAAGATGTTGGATAGGGTTGCCACCTTTATTTTTTTTAGTTTTATGAATTCGGGGCTGGCAAAAAAAAAATGGTACGCCAAAAATGGGTTGCTGAATCCGAATCCGTCGTCAGAATTTCAAAATTATAAAATGTTGAAATAATAGGGTTGCCACCTAATAATATGTCTTTTTAAGAGTTTTAAACGTCTTTTATTAGTGTTAAGGGGTCGCTGATTTCGAATCTAAAGTCAGAATTTTAAATTTCAATATGGTGGATAGGGTTGCCACCTTTATTTTTTGTAGTTTTATGAATTCGGGGCTGGCAAAAAAAAAATGGTACGCCAAAAATGGGTCGCTGAATCCGAATCCGTCGTCAGAATTTCAAAATTATAAAATGTTGAAATAATAGGGTTGCCACCTAATAATATGTCTTTTTAAGAGTTTTAAACGTCTTTTATTAGTGTTAAGGGGTCGCTGATTTCGAATCTAAAGTCAGAATTTTAAATTTCAATATGGTGGATAGGGTTGCCACCTTAGTTTTTTGTAGTTTTATGAATTCGAGGCTGGCAAAAAAAAAATGGTACACCAAAAATGGGTCGCTGAATCCGAAACCGTCGTCAGAATATCAAAATTATAAAATTTTGAAATAACAGGATTGCCACCTAATAATATATCTTTTCAACAGTTTTAAACAGTTTTAAACAGTTTTAAACTAATAAATGACGTGTTAACACTAATAAATGACGTTTAAAACTCTTAAAAAGACATATTATTAGGTGGCAACCCTATTATTTCAACATTTTATAATTTTGAAATTCTGACGACGGATTCGGATTCAGCAACCCATTTTTGGCGTACCATTTTTTTTTTTGCCAGCCCCGAATTCATAAAACTAAAAAAAATAAAGGTGGCAACCCTATCCAACATCTTGCATTTCAAAATTCTGACCTTAGATTCGAAATCAGCGACCCCTTAACACTGATTAATGATGTTTAAAACTTTTAAAAGTACATATTATTAGGTGGCAATACTGTGGTAAAAATTTAGGTGGCAACCCTAACCTCCATCTTAAATTTTAAAACTGTGACCATATATTCGAAATCAAATCCGTTGTCAGAATATCAAAATTACAAGAATTCGCAAAAATTAAAAAAAATCTAGGTGGCAACTCTATCCGCCATCTTAAATTTTAAAGTTTGACAGCATCTTCGAAATCATTTATCCTAAAACTTCACACCACGGAGTCCACAGAATCCTTAAAAGTCCTATTACGCTTAATCTCTCTCTAAAGAAGCTCATTGAATTTTTTGGATACTTGCTTTAATTCAATAATTTGGATACTTGCGAGCTTACAAGCTTTTGCCGATCGTTTTAAGCTTTTCAACTTTCCACCCGACAAAGTAAGCCGAAACAAGCCAATCCAACGAGCAAGCATGAATATGGCTTGTATCTGTTTGGTATTTTTGCAAGCTGGCTAAAGCTTGCTTTTTCAAGCTTGGATACGTGCTTGAATTTAAGTACTTGAAAAAGCTTGAACTTCAAGTAGGCTTGTGCAGTTCTCTGATCAACACCGCCCATGTATTTGTTATATTCATGAACAATGGCTGGACACGGAATGGTTTCCATTACCTTTTTCTTTTTGTTATATCGCTCAATATTTGGTGCATTTTCAGGAGTTTGACCATCTGGCGAAATATATGGTTTCACTCCGGCCATTGTTGATGCCATATTTACAACCTTATTACAACCTTTACAACGCACCCAAATTGGGCTCGTTTTCCTCACGATGGTCGTCGTCGCCGGAATAAATTTCAAATGCATAGCAAAATCCGGAATCATCACACATAAGAAACAATTTGTCTCTCCAAGGATGAGGTTTGTCTGGCATGTACTGTTTCAGATAGTGCTTAATCTTCGTAGCACAGATTTGCTCGTCAACACACAATCTTGCTCTCTTCGGCACTTTTTTAAAATTTTTGTTCAGTGCGGTGATGATCGGACGAATTTTGTATAGTCGATCATAGCCCAAATCGTGCTGGGGTATGGGTCCATATGTTTGAACTGCTTCGGACACACGATTACGTCTGCGTTTGCGTGCACCATTAGATGATGTCGATGGCTGGTGATCAGACAGCGATGGCTGTTGATCAGATGTTGATGGCTCTTGCACACGATGACTTCGCGGCATTGTGTCATTGTTATTGAAGTGTAAGAATTGGCAAATTTTTTCATGACGATTTCGTGTCATGCAATCTATAATAGGCTTAAAACCATATTCACCCCAATACGATCGAACGCTCGGGTACTTAAAAACCGACATATAGTAATTTATTCCCATAAATCGTTTGATCTCATCTGGCGTCGTATTCAGTGGTTAATTAACGTTTTTTTGCATCGCGTACAAGTTGCTCTGTTCGACGATATTTGAAATAATATCATCCGTCATGAAAAAAGAAAAAAAACTGAATCGGTGAGTTCAATGCTAATATTTCTGGTGTCAAGTCATCATTTCCTTGAAATTTAACACAATTCGAATACAACTGAAGATTTTTTTTTCGCCACAATGGTTTTTTAAAAACATTAGACTCTTTGTCAATTGAGACGCCTTCAAACATTGTCGCATATTCTCGCCATCGGGAACGATCACCAACAATAACTGGGTCTTCTACAATAGCTATAACAAATATATGTCAATACAGACCAAAAATAGGTTTTGTTGTAAATTATCACCTTGATTTGATACAGTGTTCGCTTCAATACTTAAATTGCCTGAATCGGTATTAGCCATTTCGACATCGCTCACGTCTACTGCAGAATTGTCTTGAATATCTTCCAACACTTCACTGTCTCCATGTACATATCCTAAATTTTCATTACGAAAAGCAGACTGAAAGTCGAAATCTGGGTCATCCATATCGTCAGCAGAAAAATCACCATCATCTTCGCTTTCCGACCACGCAATTGAATTGACGTACTCGGAAAGTTGTTCATCTGTTCGAAAATCACGAATTTTTCGCGCCATTTCTGCCTAATAAACTAAAAAACGCACAACATAAGCAATTCTGTATAACTTCATATAAGCATAATTTCGAAGTCCCGGAGCCTGACGGTTCCACAAAGAACCAACTAAAAATTGGTACAAAATCTAGTAAAATATAAAAATTAAATCACTTCAAACGTTCACAATACCTTTTAGACACTATAACGATCACGGAAATATTTTTTTCAGCTTCGATTTAAACGAATTTAACACAAAAATAATTTTTGTAAAGTTCGCGATTTCACAAAAGTGCCTTTTCTCGAGGTTGTGTTATACTACTAACCAGACACGTGTAAAATGAAATTGGCTGCAAGTGGCGATCTTCTCAAATGGTGGCGCATACACTAATAAACATTTTTAAAGACCCAGCGGGAAATTTAAAAACAAATTGCTAACAAAGTTATCATTTTTTGTGGTTGGTTCCTAGCGGTACCAGTAGGCTATTAAGGGTTAATTATTTAAATTAATTTGTTTGTTTTAAAATTTGTTCGCTGTTATTTAGACTGGAATTTTTACATTTTTAGGGAGATTTCAAATGAAAAAAAAATTGTACAAAAACATTGTACGTGCATTTTTTTACCTATTAACCGTGGCTCCCAAACGCTTCGTACGATTTTATAAAATTTCATGTGCTTTTATGTATTGATTACAGGAACTACCACATCATATTTATACTTCGTATCGTTCACCGTAGTGGAGATATAAGTTTGGTATAAAAATACCCAACCATCGTTAATGTGTTCTTAATGGGCACAAATTCCTTCTAAAACGACAGCACAGTTTTATATCAGGAATTTTCTATCAATAGCAGGTATGGCTAAGAGAGCTTTTACATTTTTTTAAATTATAAAATTTTTTAAATGACAATAGCACAAATTTTTTGATTTTAAATTTTGATCACTTTTGATTTTTAAAATGTAATTAGCTAAAAATTTCTTGACACACTCCAAAAACAATTTATAGCTCTATGTTTTCTTAAAGCAACAAACACAAAAATAAACACTTATCAGTTACCAATCCTGAGATATGATCAATTCTGCAGAAGCATTTTCATGGGTAAAAAAAACAAGCGCCGTTAATGGGTTAACTTTTAAAAAGGCACACGCAAACTCTATTTTCGATCGTAGAATCTAGTCAGTTTTTACGAATCAGTTCAAATTCTCGAGATATTTGCGATTGAAATCTAGCCACTCTTAGATCATTTTTAAGCTAAATTTGTCTTATTTTTAGAGAAAAAGACGTCGAAAACTCTTTTGAAATAGCATATTTTTTTTGTTAATATAAACTTAACTTAAAAAAATTATCATCGTCAATTTTCAGGCTTGCAATTGATTTATTTATATTTTTAGAATTTTTTTTTCCTATTTTTCGCAATTTTATATATTTTTTCTTATACAAAAGTGACTAATAGTCGGTGATATGCGTACCTCATGCCCGGAAATGGTGTTATGTTTTAAAACAGCAAAAATATTGTCCCTACCATATTCTTAGTACCCCCATATGTTTCGTTGCACTGTTTAACATAATTTTATATAAAGTTTGGTTCGCGTCAACGAAGATGCATTGCCCCATATTTGAAGAACAATGCATTTCCAAATCTTTAAATTGGAAAAATTTGAGATGGTAATGATGTGTTATGTAAATATTTTACTTCAATAAATTTAAATACTCCTCAGTTCATTTCGAACAAGCGTACTTAATGGTCCAAATATTTGGAAGATCCTGAAAGATACTAATTTCCAAGAAATAGTGGTCGAAACTGCATTAAATACATGGGACTCAATAGATGCTTTGATTAAAACATGCTATTCAAAAATTTGTCTCCAAATTATCGCGTTCTTATCGACAATATAATGCAGTAATTTAAGTCTTTCGACGTGCATATGTCTTTGAAAATACTTGTTTTGCATGCCAATTTTTATTTTTATTAAAAGCAATTATCAACAGAATCGAAAGAAGCTGCTGAACGTTTTCATAAAACAATCATGACTTTTGATGACCGGTTTTCTGGCAATAGATTCGATTTATGAAGAAGAATAAAATTTTCATATATACATTAACTTGAATAATTCAGATTTACTTCCGGCCAAGGCTATGTTTAATATAGATTTAATTCAGAAAACAATTTAAAATATTGCGAAAAATTTATCAAAAAATTTAAATAAATCAGTTATGTACGCTGGGATATTAGGGATAATCGTTGTTAAAGTCAAATTTCAACTAATAAAGAATAAATGATGTTATTACAAAAGGGTCAAACTCTATTTCTCTAAAAATAAGAAAAATATAGCTGAGTATGGCACTTAATTTCACCACGAAACTGTCCCGGCTTGCTTGTGTATCTTTTTCACGTCCCTGCATTAAAATAAATAAAAAAACTTAAAGTTTTTAACCTTTGTAATTGAGGAATCTCTTAATGCTTTAGTAAAAATTCACTTTCTGGGATGTTCAGAGATAGGTAATGCTTAAATTCAAGAAGAAATACTCTCAATCGAAGCTCGAATGGGCAATCAAAAGATTTACACCACTTAAGTCACCAGGACCAGACATATAGCTCCAATTGAAAAACAAAAGTCCTATAACACTACACGGTTAGAAATCTGTACTAAAATTGAAACTTTTCTGTACTATATGTAAGTCTACACCAGCTTTGGTTTCAAATCTAGTATTTACAAATTACTTAAAAATGGTTTTAATACAGCTTTGGTTTCAAATTTAGTACAAGCTTGGATTCAAATATTTAAAAAAAAAAAATAACAAACAACGCGAGATTCGATCACACGACATTGAGTTTGTAAACTCAATACTCTAACCACAGAGCTGTTGGCTTATACATAAAAAGCGCGATAAACAAACATATGAACCGAGTCGCCTAATATTGAGTCGCAGCATTGCCAGGCCAACTTTTTACGGATCTTAATCCAAATTTAGTATCCACATGTACTAGAATTTAGTATTATTTGTATTAAAAACAAAAAGTAATACAGAGTTGTACTTAAATTGAAACCAAAAAGACTAAAATTCAAACCAAAAAGCTAAAATTTCAACCAAAAAGCTAAAATTAATGCTGTAATATTTCTTTTGGTTTCAATTCTAGTACAGAAAAGTTTTAAATATGAGTTAGTATTTGAAAAGTTTCAATTTGAAACCAAAAGGTTTAAGAAAATGCAGTAATATTTTAGTGGGACTAAAATTTAGTCCAAGATTTCTAACCGTGTATAAATGAGTTTCTTTTGCTGATCTACCAAAGCTGCCTACACTCAGAAAAAAATATTTATCTTTTTGTGTTAAAAAATTTCTTTATTTTCAATAATAGCAATTTTCTCTATTTCAAATAAAATTTTCTTTAATTAAAATAAATTTTCACATATTCGAAGAAATATTTCTTCACTTCTGGGAAATGAAAATAAATATTTCATGTCTCTGGTCAAGGACTGGTCGCTCTGCAATACCCTTTACATTGATCGAACTGATGTTTTTTACATGTTTAGCTATGACATAGGAAAAGACAATTATACCCAAAAACATTCATTTTTCCCTATATTTGATCAAGTTCCAATATAAACATTTCCAAGCTGGTACTTCTTCTTCAAGCCTTAAAGTAGATCTTAAACTAGTTTGAAAGTATTTAAACGTTAGAGGCATTTATTTTTATCTCTTGCATATATTATAAAAAGAAGTGCTTCACGTAAAAGTTGATGCATTTCTTTTATTTTATGTTGTTACTATTTTTTATATAATGCAAAAACTTACCTTGTTGAATTCTTTAAATTTATCCCTCAAATTAAAAATGAAAAAATTGACACAAATTGATTTAATATATTTTCGTCAGTAAAAATGTTGATTAGAAAACAAAATAAAATCAAAGTGAACTGTTCTAAGCTGAAAGTTTTTCGTACTATTTCATAGCAAGTAGAAATTGCGCTAGAAATGAGCTAGTTGGTTTTTCCAATTGACTCTAAATTAACTACTGGATAATTATAATAATTAGTATTTTTCTCGCGCTAAAAAATTCTCATTTTTAGAGAAAAATGCTCTCTATTTTAGATAAATGATTCACTTCGAAATATTTTCTTCAATAAAAACAAATCCTTTTTCAAAAATAAAAAAGTCTTCTTTTCTAGAAACGATATATTTATCTTATATTGAATTAGTTACAGAAAAAAGTAGAAAGCGTGAGAGCGAGTGAATGATGTTGTAAAAAGCAAGTTTTGGATATTCTTGAAAAACAATGCCACAACAATAATTCTACCTCTACTTACTTTCTAACTCTCTTACAATATTTTTAATTAATATTTTTACAACCTAATCACAATACCATACTAATACATTTATTTGCGTAGAACTAAGTTAAAAAAAAATGTTTAACAAAATGAAATTTTTAATCTAATTAAAGATAAACTTCTCTGTTTTAGAGAAAAAAAAGTATGCATTAAAGGTATTAAAGAAAGTGTTCTTTTTGATGTGAGAAACTATAAACGCAATTTAAAGAATAGATGTATTAAAATTAAATAAATACTTATTTTTTCGGAAAAAATTTACACAATAAAGTAAAAGGTTTAGCCTGTTATAAAGAAATATTTTTCTTTAAAGGAGAAGGTGTCTTTATTGATAAGAAAATAATTTTTTTTTTTTTCATGGAAGCTTTTTACCAATTTTAGGAAATTTTTGGGATCAAATTTAGAAAAAAATATTCTCTGGAGCAAAGTCAATACTACTTTTCTCTAAATATGATACCTTTTTTTCTCATATTCCGAGAAACTTTTTTCTGAGCAAAGATCTAAGTCCCACACGTTGGCGTAATGCTAAGGTTATCTTTTTACCTAAGGCAAGCAAAAGTTCACTCGTAAACCCAGAGACCTTCGACCAATTAGTCTCTCATCTTTCCTTCTAAAAATCCTCGAGACTTTAATCGACATTCACTTGAGATTCAAAGTAGAAAATAAACCATTGTCAATAGCAGAACATGCTTACATCAAAGGTAAATTCGTGGGAAGATCTCTCCACTCCATAGTTTTCATCATTGAAATATGTCTCCATCAGATGTAATATACAGTGATAGCTTTTAGTGATATAGGAGGTGTCTTTAATAACGCCGAAGCAGGAGCTATCACATATGCGCTGACGTAGCTTGTGGTGAATGGCGCATTGATAACAGAAATAAATCAAATGCTGGTAGAACAGCATCCACGCTAAGATCTCTACTAAGGGGAACTACTCGGGAAAGGGTTCTCTTGCCTCTACTCTGGAATCTAGCAGAATGAAAATGAAATGCTAGTCAAACAGAAACTAAATGCCGATGACGTTGCGATTGTTACCTCTGAAATAAAAAATATCTACTCTTCGTGACATAATGCAAAACTGCCTTAATTCTCTAGTCAACTGGGATATCAGCTGTGGGCTGAACGTAGGGAAAGGAAACTAAACTGATAGCCCAATCTGCTCGATAGAGTCAAAAAAGCGAATATTGCCCTGTTCATGCAAAAAGGTGGTGGGTAGCAAGGTGGGCTTACAACCAAGTTACTCACTGGCTATATACAGCAGTTATAAAGCCAACCTTGCTATATGGTGCTATCGTCGGGTAGCAAGTGCTTGACAAACAGACTTACCTTAACCTTATCAGTAAAGTTCAGAGATCAACTGAACTGTGCAGCAGTGGAGCACTAAGAATCACTCCGTCAGACACATTAGTCATTATGCTCCACCTTACAACACTTGATATCCTAGCTTAAAAGATTTGCCGCTAAAACAGCCATCTTCCTAGAAGCCACCTTTCAGTGGAAAGAAGGTACACTAGGACACTCTTGCATTAGAAAATTTCTTCAGGTTCCCTGACCATTACAGTGCATTAGTTTAGTTTAGTTCAGTTTAGTTCAGTTTAGCTCAGTTTAGTTTAGTTTAGTATATAAAACTGTCTTGGAGGTATGCTGAAGTTATTTAATTCTAATAATGAGAAGTCATCAATATTACACGAAACAATATTATATATAAACATTAATGAACTTATTTTCCTCCTAATTTCAAGTGTTTTTAATCCTAATAACAAACAACGAACATTATACGAGGGTAAGTTTGAGTTAAAACTAGTACAACGAAGCATATATTTAGAATCTCTATATATATCTTCTGCATTTTTTCTAGTCTTAAAAAATGAATTGTTGCTGAAGGATTCCAAAGTGATTTGATTGTATAAGGATCCTTTAACTCTTTAGTATTTCTACGGATAAAGGCAAGAAGGGAATAAACTTTAGGAAGCAAAAAGTTTAAGTGATCTAAGAAGGTGAATTTGAAATCAAAAATAACTCCCAGATTACGAATTGTGTTTACTTTGTGCAGTGGGACGTTGGCGATTGTAAAGGAAGTCATTTATAAATTGTTAGATTTATTAAATGATACTTGAGAGTATTTTTCAATTTTAAGCGGTAACCCGTTTTGAAGACTCGAGACATAGACATTATTGAGGTCAATTTGCAATAATGCCGAGTCAGTCAGATTTTTTACATTTCCAAAAAATTGCATGTCATCAGCATAGAGAATGAATTTAGAGTATCGAAAACATTTCTTTATATCATTTATATAAAGTACAAAAAGCAAAGGGCCCAATATACTATCCTGAGGAACACCTGAACACGCTTTAAAGCAGTATGACTGAGTGTTACTAATTGAGACGTAGCAACATCTACCACTAAGATATGACTTAATCCATTTCAATAAAGTGGAGTGGCACCCCATTTTACCAAACTTAGCAATTAACACCCTATATGAAACTTTATCGAAAGCTTTAAAAAAAATTTGTATTTGGACATCAGCTTGAGTACCCGATTCTAAAGAAGAAATGATATGATTTGAAAAAAAGCGAAAGGTTAGTCACTGTAGACTTCCCACCTACAAACCCGTGCTGCTCAAGGCAGATGTGTCTCTTAGCAATAAAATAAAATTTATGTTTGAAACAATTAAGAAACGTTGTTTTGTTTAGAAATGGGCCGATAGTTGATTATATCGCTTTTTTTTTGCAACTTTTAAAGAATTGAGTAATATCTGCACTTTTGCAAGGCTCGATAAAAGATCCAGAAGACAGAGAACTATTATAAATCATTCAAAGCGGTTTAGCTAACGCAGAAGCACACTAAATTAATAAAAGCGAGGACAATCCATCGTTGTCAGACTTTGTTGAACTTTTAATATTTGACAATGAACTTAAAACATCTTCAACTGACAACACGATAGATCCAATATCGAAGCTTTCATCAATATTTTCCAACAGGGAACTATCATGCCACGAGTCATCGTCATCATAATTTGATTTGAAATAATCTTCAAAAAGATCCACTCACAGTATCCACTGTTGAGGAAGACTTACTATCATTAAATGACATTGAAGATGTAATCGGCGATAAATTTCTTTTTGATTGGACATAATTCCAGAATATTTTTGGATTTGAAATTATATTAGTTTCAATGCTAAGTAAGTGTTGCTTTTATAAAAATTTATTTAAAAAATTAAACTCTCGCATAATGCTTATATTTGAGTTTATAACAGTTATCGTTAGTAGATTTAAATAGTTTAAAAAAATTTATTACGAACATTTTTAAATTTTTTGAGGCCATTTGTATACTACGGGAGCTTGTGATTTTTCTGTACAACTCGAGGAATATTGTTTTTATAAATATTTATAATATTGGTTTTGAAAACATCAAAGCAAGTTGCAGTGTTTTTTTTATGAAATAAATTTGTCCAAATAATTTCATTAAATACATTAGTTAATATATTGAAATTACAAAAATTAAAGATAAATACATTTTTAATTAGTTGATAAGAGATAAATTCATAAAATTAAATTTCTAGAAGCAACGGAAAATGATGAAAACTGGTTGGACTGACTGAAAAAACACATTCAGATAAGTTACATTTATAAGGGCTTGGATTTTGATGACCTAAAAAAAATTTAAAAAATGACCTAAAAAATGAAAAAAATTACCTAAAACTGCATAAAATGACAAAATGAATGAAAAAAACGCAAACAATTGCATAAAACAATAAAAAAAATTTAGCCTTAAAAATACAACATTACTAAATTAAATTTATTTTATACTAGCATATCCTGAGTTTTTATCTAAGACTTGTTTCATTTTTCTACATACCCTTTCGTCAGTTTCACCACGCGCAGAGCTTTTTTTAAATCGAAGTCTATAAACAAAGCTACTCATTTGTCGAGAAGTAATGCTATTGATTGAAGGGACCCTAGTAATAAAGGAATATGTTTAAAAATTTGAATTTTGACATTTTTTAGTACGAAAAAAAAACAGTAAAAAAATATTTAAAAATTACACTAAAATGACATAAAAAAACGAAAAATGCTCTAAAAATTAAAAACGTCCAATAATTACAATAAAATAACTTCAAAATCTCTAAAAATGACCAAAAAAATGCCCTAAATCTATTGGGGGTTGGAATTAGTTTTAAAGGTTTTCTAAGAGATGGCGTAACTAACAATAGATCGCATCGGGCACACCTGTGACTATATTCATTTCAAAGCACATTGTCTAAGCTTCATTTTTCAGTATGTGTCATTCCACTGAAGTGTAAACAACATATATTTTTTTTTCTCTGTGAACATGTCGACTTTCGTTCCAACAAAACGCAATTTGCGGGAAGGTTTACTTTTGTGCTTCCATTTGAAGAAAAAAGCGGTTGAAGCACAACGCACGCTTACTGAGGCTTACGGGGACTATGCTCCATCGATTTCTACTTGTGAGTACTGGTTCCGTCGGTTTAAAAGTGGTGATTTTGATACGGAAGACAAAGAGCGTCCGGGCCAGCCGAAAAAGTTTGAAGATGAGGAATTGGAGGGTTTGCTCGATGAAGACCCGTGTCAAACCCTTCAAGAATTGTCAGAATCATTGAGAGTCGACTTATCAACGGTCGGCAAACGCTTGAAGGCCATGGGAATGATTCAAAAGCCAGGAAATTGGGTGCCGTACCAGTTGAAGCCGAGAGACGTTGAACGGCGATTTTGCATGTGCGAACAACTGCTTCAACGGCATAAAAGGAAGAGTTTTTTGCATCGTATTGTCACTGGCGATGAAAAGTGGATCCATTACGATAATCCTAAGCGAAAAAAATCGTGGGGACCACCCGGCCATGCATCAACATCGAGGGCCAAGCCGAATGTTCATGGCGCCAAGCTTATGCTGTGTATTTGGTGGGATCAGAAGGGTGTCGTGTACTATGAGCTGCTAAAACCTAACGAAACCATCACTAGGGAACGCTACCAACAACAATTGATGCAATTGAGCCGAGCATTAAAGGTTAAACGGCCGGAATATGCCAAAAGACACGACAAAGTGGTTTTTCAACATGACAACGCACGGCCACATGTTGCAAGAACCGTCAAGGAAACGTTGGAGGCGCTGAATTGGGATGTGCTACCCCACCCGCCTTATAGCCCAGACATAGCCCCTTCCGACTACCACCTATTCAGATCGATGACGCATGCCTTGGCTGAGCAGCGCTTCACTTCTTACGAGGATACCAAAAAATGGGTCGATTCGTGGATTGCCTCAAAAGACGAATCGTTCTTCCGGCGCGGAATCCATATGCTGCCAGAAAGATGGGAAAATGTTGTAGCTAACGATGGACAATACTTTGAATAATATACATTGTACCGTTGTTTCTAAATAAATGCTTAAAAACCGAAAAAAAACCTTTAAAATTAATTCCAACCCCCAATAGTAAAAATGACCTGAAAACTAAAAACAACGAAAAATTATGAAAAAATGTCCTAAAAACTTTTCATATATGGAATTTAGAAAACATAAATGGACGTTTTAAATAAGCAGAAAATTTCTTAGAAGCAGCAGAAAAAATCTGATAATGACTAAAAAGTTCTATCTAAGCTTAAACGTTTATTTAACAATGCGGATGCCATAAGTCAAAGTGACTCAGATGCTGAAATGAAATGCGATCAAAGTGATATCTAAAAAACATTGAAAAAACCTCAAATAAAGTGTCGAAAAAAATCAGATCGTCAGAGAACACCGTTGAGCAAATATCCACAATAAAATCGCAATGCCGATGGATGTTTCGAAAATATGACAAAAAATCATTCTTTTTGACATGAAAGTTATTTCCCGCTCAACAAGTCTCAAGTGCATGGAAATGATAAATTTTATTCAAATGACGTTTCTAAATGAAAATCCAATGCTAAATTAAAGCTCAAACATAAATTTGAATCAAAGGTTATGTTCTACATTGTAATATCCGAAAAAGGAATATCGTAGCCATGGCTCAAACCAAGCGGACTTTCAGTGAACTAAGAAGTATACCAGAAGAAATGTTTGGGAAAATTGTTGATTCCTTTTTCGAAAGAGCATCACTTTGGTGGCCTGACAAAGCATCGTCAGACTACGCCGTAAAGACCCAGGATTTCCGTAATAAGAAAAAAGTTCAGTTTGTACCAAAAGTGCAAAACCCAAAAACCTTGCTCAATGTCATCCAATGGAACAATTGTTTTGGAAATTTATGGTCGTTGATATACAAGAATAATTGGAGAGCTAAAAACTGCCAATAACTCAAAAAAGAATTCGTACATATATTCGAAAAATAAACGAAAATGCTGTCCAACGGTCCTTTAGAGGTATCCCAAAAAAACCTGCGCCGTTCAGCTGATCAAGGACTTTTTTTCTACCTTAAAATATTTTCATCCGTTTTTTTGAAGTAACCTTTTTTTATAACAATAGAAGAAACTTTTTTGAGACATTTTTAAAAAGGTCTAATTTACCATGGATATCTGTATACCCGTTACCATGGATATCTGCATTTTATCTGATAGTCACTGTGAAAGCTCTATAAACGATTGAAATAACATCTAAAGCAATTCATAACGCTGCAAATCTCGCCCAAACTTATTCTTAAGCGTTCAAAAGAACTCATTTCCTTT
Organism: Dichetophora obliterata; assembly: GCA_963920525.1. Classification (NCBI taxonomy): domain Eukaryota; kingdom Metazoa; phylum Arthropoda; class Insecta; order Diptera; family Sciomyzidae; genus Dichetophora; species Dichetophora obliterata. Next base: position 220,422,851 of record OY986437.1, on the reverse strand, counting down.
AGTAGAGACCACATCAGTATCATGGTAGAGGTCTTTACAGGGCACTGCCTGATTGGCAGATACGCTCCGAGGTTGAACATCCCCACAACGACTTCTGCTGAAGCTGTGTTATGAAGAAAAGGAAGAATCGACAGTAAATTTGCGTTGCACTTGCCCAGCGGTGGCTAAAAAACGATTTCTTCACTAAGCAAAATAAATTTGCAATAATTTTGATTAACCCTCTGAATCTTCGGTATACCGAATCCTAGGTTCAAACAGTTCAAATTGGTTAAAATAGGAAAAGGAAATCAACCTTTTGGTATCACAATGTGCCTCATTGGCCTCATGTGCCTCATGAGGCCTCATGTGCCTCATTGGCCTCATTGGCACATTGTGATACCAAAAGGTTGATTTCCTTTTCCTATTTTAACCAATTTGAACTGTTTGAACCTAGGATTCGGTATACCGAAGATTCAGAGGGTTAATCAAAATTATTGCAAATTTATTTTGCTTAGTGAAGAAATCGTTTTTTAGCCACCGCTGGGCAAGTGCAACGCAAATTTACTGTCGATTCTTCCTTTTCTTCATAACACAGCTTCAGCAGAAGTCGTTGTGGGGATGTTCAACCTCTGAGCGTATCTGCCAATCAGGCAGTGCCCTGTAAAGACCTCTACCATGATACTGATGTGGTCTCTTCTAAGGGAAATGAGTTCTTTTGAACGCTTAAGAATAAGTTTGGGCGAGATTTGCAGCGTTATGAATTGCTTTAGATGTTATTTCAATCGTTTATAGAGCTTTCACAGTGACTATCAGATAAAATGCAGATATCCATGGTAACGGGTATGAGGCACATTGAGGGTATGAGCACACTCAATTGAGTGTCTCAATTGAGGCAGCCACATTAACCAAACCTAACCTAAACTAACTTCTATAAAGAAAACACATAAAAATAACCTAAATAAAAACAAAACAAATTGAAAATCGAAGCCGACTTTTGATTATGATACAATTTTTCAAAATCATTGGTTTTTATTCTTCTCATTTAAATAAATAAGTTTTTTTTTATTAAATTATATGTTCTTACAAACAAATAGATTATTTTTTTTTTTGACAATTATTTATTTATCAATGAAAAACTTTTTAATTTTACCTGAGTATGCGACTATCTTTCTTATAAATATTAATAACTTTCTTAAGGTAATTTTGTCAAAGAGTGAGTGTTTATATTGATTTGACAAAACGTCAGCAAAAATTTTTTGTTTTATTTAATCTTAGTCATCAACAAATGGCATTTTTCGTATGCAGAGGTCCATCTGCAGGAAACAAAATTTAAAAACTTAATAAGAAATTTAAGCAACTAAATTTATAAAAATATGGGTATTTTTCTCAAAAGATATTTTTTCCCCCATTTTAATACACATTTCAGCAAATCTCCCGTCCCTCTATCTCCACTGTTTGTATCGAAAATTTAAGTAAAATCCTCAAAAAAAAGTTTGTATAAAATAAAATCCATAGTAGCACTATACTGATATACGCTAGCTACTAATCATATAAAAAAATGATATAAAAGAATACTAACCCATATCCAACCGGTGTTCAACTAATCGAACGTATAATTTGTCAATTTTCAATAATTTTGTAACTATGAAGGTAAATGATATTAGGAAGATCGTTGATATCATATATTACTTTGTATCATTGGCTATTTGAAAATGGTATTCACCATCACCACCCGTAATTTCAAGGCAGCGGGGGGTGTGGTTTAAAAATACCTTGCCATTAGACCTTTCTTGTATATTTAAAAAAAAAAGTAATGATGAGGTCTTTTATCCAAAAGAAAAAGTTATCTTTTGCAATAAAAAAATCAAGACCTGGTAACACCTGGATGACACAGGTATAAGTCAAAGTTAGTGTTCGATTAATCGAACGTTTTCGCTTATTCCATACCAAATTTCCATGTCAAATTTAAGCAGCAAACGACAGCGTCTTACCCATTTCTATTGTGTCAACACGAAAATAGAAATGGCATAAGCGCCAACGTTCGATTAAAAGAACATTTGATTTTATGGCATAACGAAAAAAAAGATGGGTTTTAAAATTTTTTTTATGACTGATTTGGAATCAGGGGACCCTAGTTACTCTAAAAATATACTTTGTATCAAAAAATTCAACAATTTCTGCATCGCGGCAGAAAATGGGTTAACAAAACTATATGAAAAAATATTTTGGACTTCTCTGAAATTATTGAAATGTTATAATTATATAATCGATTAATCAATTTTTGATTAATTAATTATTGATTAATTAATAGTTATGAACAAAGAAAAAAATGTATTTTCATTGTAGAATTACATTACATGTTTAACTGGTGAATGACAAGTTTTTTACTAATCCCTGAAAGATTCTAATTATGTGATTAAAATGATTTTTAAAATGTTCGAGTCAATTCTATCAACGCTTTGTGTATTAGATACGAAAATAATTATTCCAGAAAATATTTTGGGTGACAAAAAATTAATATTTATGCCTCGACCTTGCTATGACCTATCGACATAGTGGCTTACTAATTAAAATCAAACAGTGTAACGGTATCTTAACACATAAATATGCGGCTGTTATAAAAATTAGCGCAGTATTCCAACTTGATAGCTCTACAAAAACAGTATGAACTCACGTCATGTAAAACGCCCTTTTAATAATTAATTGCTATGCCATTAAATAAGCGCACATAATTCATAGGCTGCTCTAGCTACACTTAACAAACACTCGTATACGCACACACCAAAATGGGTCCATAATAATTTCTTGCTTATTTGGTGCTAGAAAAGATGCCGACATTATTTTATTGTTTTCTTTCCATAAACTAATTATAAGAAGTCGTCGCTATTAGCTTAGTTGTTGCTATGTATCGATAGTCTGACATTAAATTTATTTTATTATCAATAGAAGATCACACACACGCATGCACAGTATACATTTATTACCTAACCCATACTAATAAACAGTGTAACGTATGAAGTATATCTACAGGAAATGTGTAAAATAAAACAAACACAACAGTGCCTACGTATAAAGTCATAAATTATTATTAAAATGGCGTCTGTCTCCTGCGGTTCCCGTGTAGTATTTATTTAAATATAGTATAACTGACATTGGTGTTTGTTTTATTCCCCTTTTCTTCTTCTTTATTGCTGTCAACTAACCTTCTTACTGCCATTGGCAACATAAGAAGCATAAGAACACGAAATTAATGTACGTTAGCAATATAATTTATAACCGTGACATAACCATGGTAATTAAAGTTAACTACATGTTTTTCTGATGTTGGCTTGCTTTCTTACTTATTAATTTGTAAAGATAACCTCATATTTTTTTTTTGTCTACAAGACAGGCAACAGTTTTTGGCATTATAATAAAATTTGAAAATCTATAGTTAAGGCAAAATAAATGCCACACCAAACAAAACCATCAACGAATTTTTGTTTTTCTTTTTATTCTTACTATTAAGTTAAGGCCATGGTTAGAAGGATGGGTCCTTGTTTTACGCAACTACGCAATGTTTTGCTGATTTCTTTGATGATTTATTATGCCAAGTTATCATGTTATAATATTAATGTTAAAATTTGTAGGAATTTATATCAGCATTTCGCTAGATTTGCTGCTAATTATCTGACAGCTTTTGCTGTTCAAAGAATATATAAATTATATGAATAGCAAACGCAAGCAGCTTATGGTATACATTTGTTTCAGCAGTCATTTCAATTTTGATTAAAAAAAAACTGCCACAAATGTTTAGGTGATTAATGGTGTTATACTATAAAAGGTAATATCAATTCCAACGTCATTGGTTATTGGTTAAATATTAAACGATGTACACTAAGAAAAGTTGTCTGAGAATAAATGTAAAATACCTTCGTTTGTTTTAAAAACAAGTTTATGATTTTAATAACAATTAACACTTGAACTGTATAAAACCATATAATACCAAGTCTATTTATCTCATTTGTTTTTAATTTAGTGGCTAAATTACACTGCACTGTTAAATGAGAAAGAAACTACATTAGTTTTCTACATTAATATTACTTAAAATACTTTTAACATATATATTATAAAAAACGGAAAACACTTAAATAAACAATTAATGATGGCATATTTTAATTATAATATTGTTTTATTTATAATTCTAAAAAAAAATAAGTATTTTTTAAGAATTGGCTTTATGCCAAATAATTTCATGAAGAACATAACGTTGTTGTTGCAACATGGCCTTCATTTGGAAAATCTTCTCCAAAAAATTTCAAAAATTCATACTAATTTTTTTTTTAATAAAATTTGTTTGTAAAGTCGGTACCTTTTTGGGCAAAAACACAAGAAATTTTTTATAATTAAATTGTTCAAATGTTCGATTAATGCACTAAGAAAAAATAGTTTGAACTTTACCGTTAGGTCCGTGAATACTATATATTTTCATCTTTGTTTCACAATAGATCCAAAATATTTAATTTTTAGTCAAAAACTTAATCAAAAGGTTTTTTAGTTGTAAAAATAAAAACAAATTAAAATTGCATTTTCGACTACTTTTCATATAGTATAGCATTCATTTGCAAAAGTTCTTCCAGTTTGCGCAAAAATTGTGTGACTGTTTTCGTTATCAAAACAACAAAACAACAAAATTTATTTATTTTAACATGTTTAAATATTTTTATCTAATAATTTATGTGAAAAAATTACCACAATATCTCTTTCGAATCAAAAGTTAGGCTAACATTATTTTTTTATACCACTGACTATTTCATGAAACTAATTTTTTATTAAATTTCTCCATCCTTTGAGCCCCCACCCTTACTTTGAATTTGATTGTATCCGTATGCTCCATCAACAATCCATTACAAGTTTTCATACAATCCAAGTTAGTTAGTTTGCTGTGGGCCCATGTGCACTGCAACCCTTAAGATCTATTGTGCATGCCCTTAATTAACTATCTCAATTTAGGCTTTTAATAAATTTTGGCACTGTTTCTGACATGGTGTTCCAAATTGTTGATGCGGGCACTACTGCCTCTCCAAAGTGGAGAAGCCTTAGACAACAGATTGATGGGCATTCACATAGAATGTGTTCTGGAGTTTCTTCCTCCTCCTCGCATAGTATGCAGATATCTGATTCAGATAGACCAATCTTTTTAAAATGGTATCTGAGTGAACAGTGACCTGTGAAATAGCTAGTTAAGGCAAATTTACACGATTCACTAAACAGTAAAAATTATGGGCATAAATTTTATACTATTTTGAATACATATAAATCCAAACCAAAAATGTTTTAAAAGTTATACCATTAAATCTTATAAATTTTTTCAGACCATTTTTCTCGTCAGACCAATCGAAACCACTATATTTTTAAATTTCCCGATTTCGGTGAATTTTTTCTTTCGAACCAGAATATGTTTTGATTTACACAAGATATTCATATAAAATTTTTAAATTATATTTGTTTTATATTTTAATAATATTAAATGGTATTAAATTTATAAATTATTTGGAATAAAAAAAGTTAATGCCACACAAATGTTATAAAAAAGATAAAATTTACCCTCAAATTTTTTGCTGTGTACTGAAACACAATTGAAAAGTATATACATAACTTGAAGCAGAAAGTTTATATTTTTTTTTATTTAATTGCTGTACGGCTTTTATTTATTTAATTTTTTTAAACGTCAATAAAATTAATCAACCAACGAATATATTGTGACATTCAATACTGAATCATACACCAAATTTTAAATTTACAGTTTGAACAATGTAAATTAAAAATTGATTCACTGTCATCGTCCAACGTTCACTATCATCGTTTTGAGCGAAATGTGTAAATTCGCCTTTAGAATTATAAGGTCTACTTTAGTTAGCTTAAGTAAGTCTTTAGATTTAGATTTACTGGGAGTTAAAGATTTATTAGCTTGCCTCTTTCCATTAGTGTCGTTCCAGTGGCACTAAAATATTTCGTTTTCCCATATTCTAAATTTTCGAGAATGAAGCCTTAAGCCAGGCTACAGAACGGTTCGGGTCCTGTAAGAGTTTGAGACGCTCCTCTTTTGGCGAGGCAATCCGGTCTTTCGTTGCCCTCAAAAATTGCCAAAGAATTATTAAAAGAGTAGCATTGTTAAACTTCTTTTAAAAATTTTCGTTAATATTACCTGACTCCTGTTAATAAAAAAAAATGTCTTTAATATAAAGATTTGCCATTTCTCTGAGTTACAACATGCTTGTGATTATAAAGATATGCTTCTCGTTTAATTCTTTGTATACTTATTTGGTATTAATAAAGAAAGCATCTTTCATATAGCAACAATGTTGTCAATCACTGTATTACTACTTTTTTAATTGTGATTTTTCTCCTTATTGTCAAAAAAATATTTAGGTTTTGTTTTACTATTTATAAAACTGTCTTTAATAAGAAGGGTTTTTCTTTGTTTGACAATGCTTGCTCTTTCTCTCTTTTTGTATTTAAGAATACTTATCTTGTTGCATTAAAAAGCTATCTTTTTGGAGTAAAAAAAAGAAGGATTATTTTTAAGTAGCACACAAGTTTTTTTATTGTTACAACATTTTTTTTGGGTGCTGTCTTGATTTAAGTTCATAGGCTTGCAGGGCTTTTATAGCCGCTTGACTATCTGAAAGTATGTAAATAGGTGTGTGCTCCCTTGGATTTCCTGCGGAGACATTCCGTGACAAATACTTCAAACTACTATATTGAAAGAGCTTTTTGGAAATTTAGACCATTTCGTGCAAGACCGTCACAACTCAAAATTTGGATTTTTGAGTTAAATATACAAAAAAATGCATTTTTATCATATCTTTAACTTGAGTGAATTCCAGACCGATTTGCTGTAAATTTATGGTTATAAAGATACTTGTGTCGTTTTGACTTTTAGAAATTTCCCCCTTTTTTTGTAGCAATAAAGTTTCGTTTCTATTTATACAAAAATTTATTTAATTTAATTTCGATTTTCTACGATTTAAAATGTTTGTTCTAGATGTTTGGTAGTTTAAATCATTCTTGATTTTAAATACAAATTCTAGTTGTTTGATAATTTAAAATCGTTTATTGAGCTTTAGGTCAGGTTAGAACAATTAATTTCGCTAACGAATTTTTCCAAAGAAACAACAACATTAACAACAACATTATTCAATATGAAAAAGAAAACATCACTAGCTGATTTTATTGCAATTTTGGCCCTGCTACAGGCTTCTAAAGTTTAAAGTCTAAAGCTTCAATTTCTCCATAAGTTTTCAACAGCAACGACTTAATATATCATAAACAGTTTTTTAAATAAAAGCAATGTGCGTTGCTTTTTTGCTTCCATGAAATGTGTGGGGTAGATAATATGGAATATTCTAAAATAAAAAAGATGTGTGGAGAAAATCATCACACAACCCAAATCATCAAAATAAAATCAATTTTGCTGACTCCAAGCGACCGAAAAATCTAAATTAAATCATTATTGCTGCTATCAAACAACTAAAGAATCTCAACAAAATGTTTACTAATGCTACCAAGTAGGTAAACAAATCTCAAAATAAACACTACCGCTACCACAATTCGTCTGCAAGAATCGAAATCTAATCAGTTTATAAATTTGAGCCCAATACCTGTTGAATAAGTAATGACAATTATAAAAAGGATATTTTACTCAGTAATAATAATATTTCATAACATTTATAACATATTTCAATTTTATAAAATTTTTTCATACGTTTTTTTATCACAAAGCTAAAATTTGTTGAAGTATTTTCTTCACAACATTTTTTTCAAAGGCTTTTTTGATTTGATTCTTACAAGCTTCCAAAATTTTTAATAAAGTATCAAAAATATAAAATTTCCACCACTGATACCTCAAAGCTTCTTTAAAGAGAACTTTGGCATCGATGTGAATGTGATTTTCAAAGCAACGATATCTGTTTTTGCCGCTAGGAATAAAGTACGAACTCAAAACGTGACATCTCCCTAGCTCAAAAGTATGTGATCATATTGTAGCAAAATCGTAATAGCTCAAAATTAATCTTTTTTAAAAATGAGTTTTTGTACTAATTATGTCACAACTTAAACAGAAACTTGCAAAAATATAGCTTAAAAATTTACTATTGACGCAAAATTAAAAATTTATGATATTTTTTGTAGAAAATATAATGGCCTACAAATATTCTGAACAATTTTTGGTCTACCTTTACAATTAATGGTCTTGATTTCAGTTCAAAACTTCATAAGGCTCTCCTGCAAAATACTTAATTTTGAGTTGTGACAGTCTCGCACGAAATGAGCGATATATCCCTACTCACGTTACTTCATTTTCCAGTTTTTACCTATCAGTATACTCCGTGGTATTAATTCACGCCATTCTTTGCAGCTTTGACAGTTGATTAGCTGCTGTACGTTGTTGGACCTTGTACACTATGCAAGTCCAAAGTATCATTTTCTGTGTGCGGTCCCACATTTTGCCATGATAGCATTGACTGGTAAAAAGGGCTCGTGTTGCCCTGCATATAATTGAATCTAAGTGGGTGCTCCAACGGAGCTGCTTGCCAAAAAAATCACTCCTAAGTACTTCACCTCATTTGAGAAGTCAATGACTTTTCCATCCAGGATTGGCTTTATCAAATCTAAGCTCCTTTTCCAAGAGAAGGGTACCAGAATTGTTTTGTCAATCATAAGACATACCGGCAGTTCTTGATTTTTGCTTTTGTATCGTTAATTCATCGAATAAGTTTTAGTGAAGTATTAAGAATATAAAGAAAGATTAAAAGTCTGACCAGTTTTCTGCAGAAATCAATGATTGTTTTTCCGATTATTATATTCAGCAGCTGTCAAAATAAACTACATTCGGCTGTCAAAATGTTTAGTAAGTTTTCACATTTCGCCACCCTATAAAATGTCAGGAGAAAAGTTAAAATATTCTTTGTTGTATACTTCATCGAAATTTTTTTCATGTAAGCTTCATTTTCATACTTCATCGGGTAAAAAAAATTGCGCCAAGTTAGCTTAGCGGTTAGTTTATTAACCAAGAGGTAGTGATTTCGATCAGTGCAATGGGCGATTGCAAATCTTTTTTAATTTTTTATTTTTTTTTTTTAATAAAAAATTCAAGGTGAAGCTTCTGTTTTTTATGATTAAGATTGATTTATAAAGTTGTCATATTTCAATCGAAATTCTAAGGTGCACGCATTTTTAAATTGGAAGAAAAAATGTCTTTATAAATTGTTTATATGTTAGTGCTATTTGAAAAAAATTGATAAAAAATATTCATTACGCACAAGCATATTTATATATTATTTTAATATATTTTCATTATTTTCTTATTTTTCAACTTAGCTGATTTAGATCACGGAACTTAGAATTTAGAACTTAGATTTTCACGGTCTTTTCTTGGTAAACAAAATTATAATTTAATCAACAAATATTGATATTCTCCTAGATAACGTAACGTTTTGTGTTACCACCCAGGTACATATTGCTCAAAGGTTTTTATTTGTGGGGGTTATACCCAGAATATTTATATGCAATTGAAACTTTATTAATTTAAATGCCTGCTACGGGTTAAAATACAGATAAAAGATGTTAGAAATAATTTATAAGTAACTAAAATAGCAGCAGATTTTTCGTTCCCAAAACATTAAATTCATTCGCCTAAAAATTTTATTTTTACTCCATTCAATATTAATTTTTTTATAACTTTTTTCAGTCAACAATTCAAGCAATTCAGGGCTTTGTAATTAACTTAAACGCTGAAAATACGGCTTTATTAGAAACATTAAAACTAGAAATGTATATTAACATTTATATATTTAACTTCTCGAGTAACACCGGTTATATCAGCAAGTTTATTAATAAATTTTAATAATTAAGTTGAAAATTATATATTATACTGGACTATACTTTAATATTTAATACTTTCGTAATTAATTTTTTAAAAATGTTTTGAAAACGACACACAACATTTAAATGTTAATTTCATTTTTATATTTTAACCTAAGTTTTTTAAATGCAGTAACAAATTTTAAATTTTATTAAGATTTTTTTAATTTTAGTAATGTATTAATTTTTTTCAATATATAATAAATCTAATCTGATATAATCTCAAATTTTTTATAACAATTATTATATACATTTGTAAATTCTACAGCGAAATTTAAGAAATATGTTAATTTATCTTTTTTGTGGCTTCTTTGGCTGCAGTTGCTACCAGAATAAGTAATTTTTTTTTAAGTCGTCCACAATATATTCTAGAAATTATCAAGAACTATTTTAAAAACGAAATGATCCGATTATGTAGATTAAAAAAAAATCTACATCTAAAAAAACAATCTTAAAAAGTATACATATATATAAGCTAGAAACTTTCCACTTCAACGAATGTATAAAATAACTACTGAAAATCTTTAGAATGAATGCGAACACACAACGAAGAACATAAGTCAAGTGCTTTAAATTAATTTACACCAAGCAACATTTGACAGTCGACGTTGTCGGTATGCTTTCATGCATTAAAGTGCGTTTTGAACTAGAGCTCGGGCCAAGGCAAGAACAACTCACAACCTATGTTTTAAATGAACAAGCTCATGACTTACCACTGATAATCCACCTTAAATAATACTTCACCGAGAAACACACAAGCTCATAAACGAAAGTGATAAAACTGATTGCGTGTTGCATGGTTCTCTGTGTATCTTTTGGGGTTACATCATCACCATGACCGCCTGATAGGATTTAAATTTTTACTAAATTTAAAGTAAAAGATTTACAACACCTCGAAATAGTTGAACTGCACCGTTATGAGTTTGAAGTAATGCAGGAGAAAGAAAACAAGCTATAGATTAATGTTGAGTGTGGGCAGGCAAAAAAAAAAAGCCAAAGTGAGTGCTTTAAGTTGTGCGCCCAGGAGGAAACAAGCTAAGTGTGAACTCTGTCTGGTTAGCACAGCTGTTGCTGGTCAATATAATGTTTCCCTTTCAAGCTTAAGCCACAAACTTTTGTTAAAAACGTGTGCGTTGGGTGTAAGTTGGAGTGTAAAATAAATATACCTACAGAAAATAGTTACAATTTAGAACATATATGTGGTATTTAAGAGAGGATCTTTTGAGTGTGGTTTACTTTGTACAAATCCGAATAAAAATTTAACTTCAGCACAAAAAATGGCATAAAATCCACTCGAAGTTATGCATGTTTTATAATTTTGATGATTTTACTTCGTATTGAGGATGGTATTCATGCAGTGGTAATAATGCAGTTTTGTCAAAATTTAAATGCAGATTACGTTAAAAAAATCGATGAGCATACGCTAAATATTTAGTCAATAAACTTACTTTTGTGGGATTTGTAGAGGTTAAGCTATTTTGTTACGTTGCTTTGTATAGAAGTTAGTCAAAGTTTTAATTGTATTTTACCAAACTGTAAACTCATTATGCATTTTAAATACCAAATCATATGTTCAAAATTTCAAGATATTAAATTAATTTTGTGTTTAAATATTTCTTAACACAAGTTAATCAAATCTGGCTAGGATTATAGCTCAATGTAAAAGACGTATGCAAAATTTATATTTTCGACGTTTTTTCACGCTAGGTGTCGCTACGCTAGGTGTCGCTAGGTTCTTGTGTGCAAAGTGCACACAAAATTATCTTGGCGCGCTTATGTCACTGTTCTGCTACTTTATTGTTAATTTTTGTTTCGATATTTTCCCAATTTTTAATATTTTTAACTAGCTGAAACCCGGTGCGTTACTACCACGCCCCCTTTTCCGACGCCCTTAAAATATTATGAGTGGAACGGCATGTGTAAATTGTGGTCGAATACCGAATTCCGAGGCTGTGCGATCTATTATTGCAAAGCTATTCAATATAGCAAATTAAGGTTATTTAGGAAGTGCCACGCCCCTTTTTCTAATGCAAAAACCATCCCTGGAATACGTTTAATAACCTCCTAAAATTTCTCGAAACCAAATTCCGATGCTGTACAACATATTATTTAAAAGCTATTCGATATCGAAAATTTTGAGGTATATTAGAGGTGCCACGAACCTTTTTGAAATCAGCACCCGACTTCACAAGAACATTCTCAAGACTTTGCTACCGTTTCACTGAAAATTTCATAAAAATTGGTTCAACGAGTTATACACATATACATACATATATTCATTTTTTTAAAGAAGGATAGATGAGCAGAAAAAGTAGGCGTGGCAACATTTATATACATAGAAACCGCCACTTTGTTCCATTGCACCTACATACCAATTTTCACTTTCAACGTGAATATCTCAGGAATTAGCAAGATTTCGAAAAAGTGGGCGCAAATATATTGCGACTATAATAAACATATGCACTAAACTACCAAATTTTAGTTTTGTTCGATTAAAACTATCTTAAATATAGAAGTTTTATTGATTTTCGGGCGGTAAAAAGGGCTTGGCAACATTTATATATATATATATCTAAATTACTAATATCTATCTAATTTACTATTAAAATTTATACAACTCAAAAATTGGAACGATAAAAATATTGCTCCTGAGAAAAAAAAAGCTAAAAAAATAAACCACCAAATAGACACATTCAAGTCTTTAAAATATGTTCATATTTCGTTTCGAAGTTACAGAAGAATAACATGCACAAATTGTATTTTTTATGTTTCTTAACATGTTTTGCAGTGTACAACTTTATAAAAAACAACTTTTCGCAAAAAACAAAACACCGTTTAAATTACTTTTATGGACACTAAAAGATATGGAAACAACGATACAGTTTGAAAAAGATTTTGACAAATTTAAAAGTTTTATTAAATATTTGAAACCAATATTACCAAGTTTATGTGCAAAATTCAAAGTCACTACATTTATTTTTGTAAATTTTTTTAAAGATTTTATCATTTTTTTTTATAAAAGATCAAAAAACCAAGGCATGCGCCTTATACAAACAAGGTTTGGTCTTTGACCTGAAAGGAAAAGGATAGATTATTAAGAGGAATTGATTGGAACCATATGTGAATTATTGATTAGGCGAAACAACCGTGAAAGACAATTTCAATTGCTTTTAGCCGAGGCTAGTGTAATGCCTTACCTCAGCAAGTATTTCCAGCCCTTAGTTGTGTTCCTGTCCTTTTAATTCCACATTCTCTAAAATTTATTTGTGAATTTTTAGAATTTTTAGAAATCGTCGATAAAATTCATAGAATGATATTGGATGGTCAGAAAATGAGAGTGAGTGAGGTAGCTTAGACTTTAGGCATCTCAATTAAGCGGGTACATCACCACGCCGTGATTGCAGCAATTGCTCAAACTCGACCATAAACGCAGCCGAGTGACCACTTCAAGGGAGTGTTTGGCGATGTTCAACCGCAATCCGAAAGGAGTTTTTGCGCTGTTTCGTAACTGTAGACAGAACATGAATACATCACAATGCACCAGAGACCAAGGAATAGTCAAAGCAGTGGACTTATTCGGGAGAACGAACACTAAAGAAGGTCAAGGTGTGTCCGTCAGCCAAAAAAGTCAAGGGGAGTGTGTTTGGGATGCATATCATTCACATCGATAGCTTATTATTTGGAAGGAATAAAACATTGAAAAAACGCTGTACTAAATGTATCGATCTAAAAGCAGACTATGTTGAGAAATAATATGCCTTTTTTCTGAAAAAATACCTTAAATTCAAAAAGCCACTGAGTGAAAAGATAATATTATGCAGTATGCGTGAAGCATAGAAATTGCACAACACTTATGTTTGACTCATTATTAAAGCTTATATTATTTAAAATGTGTAATTTTTACTATGCCATTTTTAATGGTCATTTAGTGTCAATCAAACAAAAAATGACAAAATTTTTTCATCGTTTACATTGTTTTTATATAAACTAATATTGATACTAAGTTATAATATTATATGAATTAATAATGAGTTATGAAGTAGTAATAACTTTAAAAAAGAAATGACACAAAGCAATGTGCTTTCATAGATATGTAAGGGAGCATTGAAACTGAAGGAAGTACATTATTATTTTAAAAAAGTACAAGGTTTGTCGAACAAATACAGAATATAAGAACCTGTATGATAGTAAAGTGGCTTTAGCCTTCTGGTAGAGTGTGCGGCAAGGTTCAAATTCCAGCTCAGACAGAATGTTTTTTTTTCGTTATTAGGTATTATGATCATTCGTAAATGTAACCAATGCCCAGCGGTTGAAGTAGTCCTGAAATAATACATTCTCTCAAGCCAGAGGGGCAATGGTAAGTCCTGAGTATTCAACACATCACTTGATTTCCTTTTTTTATTAAGATGTCATACTTACGTAACACCTCCTATCATATAGCGTACACTCAGGCCTAAATATCCCCAAGAATATTTCTCCAAAAATTCAGGCCTCAGGGAACGCTAAAAAATCAGGCCTTCGATCAGGTATTGAATACTCTGGAGTTAATATTAAAATAAAAAAGCAGGTAATACATGTATGTAATATAATACAGCATAATAATATTACATGTCATTATCTATATATAGATATAATTTAATATAATATACATACAACATTTTTTGCATTTAAATATTTTTTATTAAAATATTGTATATTATTTTTCCTTCGTTCTTACTTTTTTATTTTTCCGAATGAAAAATTACGCGTCGACACTTACCATTGTTAGATTTTTTTTTAAATTTCCCAAAGTTATTTGTTAGTATTACGACTTCACTTCTAATCTCAACCGTCGCTCAGGTGCGAATACGAAGCAAATTCAGTCTCGGGCTAACTGAAAGCACTCATAAGCGCTTGACAGCATTACACCTTCGCTTCTAAGCTCAGGTGCATCTTCCGGTCTGAGATTGAAACAAAACAAAATTTTCACAGATAGGACAATTTCAGGAAAATTTTCAGAAAGCTTGAATTGAAATGCTTATTCTTAATTCAGAAATGATATAATTCCTGAATTATGAAAGCAAAATAAATCTTATTTCACACCAGATTTCATCAGGCATTGAAATTGCTGACCACTGGGTGTATTCGCACAATATACATTTGTTTTTTACGAATACGAATAAAATGTTCATAGTATGTCATATATGTCGATCCTACAAATCCTATTCGTGGCTAAAAACTACGAATAAAATTAGTAGAATGGACGCACCAAAATATTTTTATATATTAAACAAATATTTTTGAGTGCCCGTCTCAATTACAACTCAATCACTTCATGGTAATGTCTAAAGAAAGTGATCACTTCACTCTTATATCATGCAATGTTAAATGTAAGACTTTACAGCAATTTCATTGTAAATGGAATTTGTCAAAATTACCTTTTTAACAATATATAAATGTAGGGTGGATACTCAATGGACTCATGAGATATGGTAATATTAACATCTAAACAACAAAATTTTTTTTTTAGATGTTAAAATGTCTATATAAAAAAGAATAACTAAGAATTTTCGAAAAGCAACCTCAACGCCACTTAGTTGGGTTGGAGTCTAACAGATATAAAAACAATCTGAAACACCACACGAACATAGATTGGGTGGATAGCTTCAGTGACTCAGCCTTGAGAGTTTAAAAATATAGAGATTTTTTTTCGCTTACGATAAGAATAAAGAAATTGTATGGTTATGCTCTTTAAATTTAAACTAATTATTTAAATAATGATTAGCAAATTTATATAGTCTACGTCCCAACTGAGTACCATTACTATCCAATATAAAAATAATTATTTAAATATTGCTTGACGTTCTCAAGCTTTGCGGTCCCGAACATACGTGAGTACCCCTTTATATAATAGTATAGATGTGCGTTGTTAATTTTTTTTTTATTTCTCTTCTAATTCAAAAAATATTCTATATTTTGTGGTCACCACTTGCTTAGAATTTTAATTGAGAGCTCTTAAGCATAGTACTATGTTTGCTTGTGTGAAATTTCGCTGACAACATTAATTTATTTGTTGCGTGAAATTTCTGACTAAAAGTTTGTTGCGAGGAGTTCCTACGGCAACGTTTCTCGGAGCGACTCAGAGAGTGAATTTGGAATTTTCATATGTTCTCTCTCTTTTCACTTCAAAATAAATAGGCATTACAATTAAATTGTCGTGAAAAAATGTTGCTAGGAAACATGTTGCAATCATTTTACGCAGCGGAACAGTACTGCTCTGACGAACATGTAGTGAAAAGTTCCACGCTTATTTCGCAGCTGTCATTTTTTGTATCGAGATTTCAGCGAAATTTCACATGAAACTGAACAGAGTACTATGCTTTAGAAAAATTCTTCTTAGGCTTTTTTAAAACTGTAATAATGAAAACAGAGTAAGAAATTTTTACTAGACCTTTTTTCATATATATTTAGTTTCCTTCCATAAATTTTCCTTTTCCTAAAGTATAAATAATGCTTATCTATAGGATAACTTCGCTACCTTTCGATGTGTACAACCTTGGCCAACAACAAAAACTTTGTAGCTATTAAATATTCTCATTAAAAATATGACAACTTTGCATAACAGTAAAAAATTCAAAAATTCAATGCAATATTATTGTGCATTGAACAAACTTCCAACTAGCTACACTGAGAAACAACTTTAGTTTAATTAACTAAAGATGAAATTGAGTTGGCTCAGGTCTAAATATATTTATAAACTGTTTTAAAATTTTGCTAAATATAGTAAAGTATAGGCATAGCTCGTTAAACTTGTGTATGTTGAGTCGAAACACTTATTTATTTGAATAAGCCTTAATCGAAGTTAATAAATATTGCTTAGACTTAGCAAATAATTATTTTCCACTGAATAATCAATAAAAGAGACTTTGTTACAATAACTTATTCACACCTTGAGCCATGTCATGATGTGATCAAATATATTGGGGGTTGGAATTAATTTTAAAGGTTTTTTTCGGTTTTTGAGCATTTATTTAGAAACAACGGTACAATGTATATTATTTAAAGTATTGTCCATCGTTAGCTACAACATTTTCCCATCTTTCTGTCAGCATATGGATTCCTCGTAAGAAGTGAAGCGCTGCTCAGCCAAGCCATGCGTCATCGATCTGAATAGGTGGTAGTCGGAAGGGGCTATGTCTGGGCTATAAGGCGGGTGGGGTAGCACATCCCAATTCAGCGCCTCCAACGTTTCCTTGACGGTTCTTGCAACATGTGGCCGTGCGTTGTCATGTTGAAAAACCACTTTGTCGTGTCTTTTGGCATATTCCGGCCGTTTAACCTTTAATGCTCGGCTCAATTGCATCAATTGTTGTTGGTAGCGTTCCCCAGTGATGGTTTCGTTAGGTTTTAGCAGCTCATAGTACACGACACCCTTCTGATCCCACCAAATACACAGCATAAGCTTGGCGCCATGAATATTCGGCTTGGCCCTCGATGTTGATGCATGACCGGGTGGTCCCCACGATTTTTTTCGCTTAGGATTATCGTAATGGATCCACTTTTCATCACCAGTGACAATACGATGCAAAAAACTCTTCCTTTTATGCCGTTGAAGCAGTTGTTCGCACATGCAAAATCGCCGTTCAACGTCTCTCGGCTTCAACTGGTACGGCACCCAATTTCCTTGCTTTTGAATCATTCCCATGGCCTTCAAGCGTTTGCCGACCGTTGATAAGTCGACTCCCAATGGTTCTGACAATTCTTGAAGGGTTTGACACGGGTCTTCATCGAGCAAAGCCTCCAATTCCTCATCTTCAAACTTTTTCGGCTGGCCCGGACGCTCTTTGTCTTCCGTATCAAAATCACCACTTTTAAACCGACGGAACCAGTACTCACAAGTAGAAATCGATGGAGCATAGTCCCCGTAAGCCTCAGTAAGCGTGCGTTGTGCTTCAACAGCTTTTTTCTTCAAATGGAAGCACAAAAGTAAACCTTCCCGCAAATTGCGTTTTGTTGGAACGAAAGTCGACATGTTCACAGAGAAAAAAATATATGTTGTTTACACTTCAGTGGAATGACACATACTGAAAAATGAAGCTTAGACAATGTGCTTTGAAATGAATATAGTCACAGGTGTGCCCGATGCGATCTATTGATAGTTACGCCATCTCTTAGAAAACCTTTAAAACTAATTCCAACCCCCAATAACTTAAATTTACTAAATTAAAACTTTATATTTCAGGGATTTTTTTTTCGTTTGGAAATCAAAGATATCTTTTAGAAATTGAAAATAGTCTGGCCTTAGAGAAACTTGTGAAATAAAACAAATTAAAACAAGTATATAAAAGATATGATAATAAAAACTATATCAAAACTTTTTTTCAATATAAGAGAGCATTTGGTTTAGTAACTAACGTTTGTTTCGACTAGAAATTAAAAATTATAATTCTTTTTTTAAAGAAAAAGTAGGTTATTTACTTGTCGATTAGTAAATTAAAGTATATTGTTTGTGTGAAAGAAACTTTTTTCTCAGTGTAGAAAAGATTTAGAAATTTAGTATTCAGCGTTCGTAAATTTAGCAGCTAGAAAACTTTGGAACATTTGTTTGTACTTTTGTCTAAAATTTTTGACATAAATTTTCATTTAGATTCCTTTTTTATTATCAAGTCACCTCACCTCCCTCCGCTCTTAATTGTTGGGTCATATTTTGTGCGCACAGTTCTTGAAATTCCAGACAGCAGCAAATTACAAAAGTTTTTATAACAAATGACAACAGTGAAAATAAAGAGAGCGATATCTTAGACCACTAAAGATAAAATAAGATTTCAGCATTAAATTAGAACTTATTACTACAACATTTTATTATTGAAAATTTATTTCATAACAAAATAATAAAAAGATTTATAACGAAAAATGTTTGAATAATTTGCACATTTTTATCAAGAAAATAAAAATAATAGGGATCATTACAAACAATTTAAAAGAATACTCTAATGCAGCTATTTGCACCTTATACACTTCTCTTTCTTCTCTCCACACGTAAAAATTAGAAACACCACTGAAAATGTCTGCACAGCTGCAGCTTAGTAAAAAGCTGTCTGTACTTCCGTTTCCTTCTTTTCCTTTTTGCTCTCTAAGCTCGAACTTGTGTGGAAGTTGTTTTTGTCATCACTCAAGATAAGTTTGTTGGGCAATATTGCAGCACAGAAGTTTTGGCATTTGTAACTTGATCTAAGCTACAGATTATGGCCTAAAGCGCATAAGCTCATTATAAAATTTAAACTAGTGATATTTTCAGTGCAGTGCACATTTTTTTAAGCAATTTTGTAACATTTTGCTCTTACTTTTTATCAATAAAAGTACAGAGTTGAAAACAAATTTTATGCATCCTTAAAAGTTTTATTTAAATACGATTGATAAGTTGTATAAGTAAGCGGTTAGGGTAAAAAAATCGGAAAAAATCATGTTTTAAACACGCATACACTATTATTGAAGTATTACTCTAAATCTCAAATGTATTAAATCTCTACTATTATTCAGAATATTACATAAAGAAATTGAAAAACCTTTTAAGTCCTGTAAAAAAAATGATTTTCCAAAAATATTTTTTATTAAATTCATTACAAGAGCAGCAGAAATTCAGAAAATATGAATTAAATTCATACAAGTTTAATTGAGATTCGAAAAGGATAAAGTTTAGAAAAAATAAATTGATCACAAAATGTAGTTTACCTTGTAATGGTTATGGTAATGGTAATGGTAATGGTAATGGTTATGGTAATGGTAATGGTAATGATAATTTTACTTGTACTAGTGCTTGTAATGGTAATGATAATGGTAATGGTAATGGTAATGGTAATGGTAATGGTAATGGTAATGGTAATGGTAATGGTAATGGTAATGGTAATGGTAATGGTAAGGGTAATGGTAATGGTAATGGTAATGGTAATGGTAATGGTAATGGTAATGGTAATGGTAATGGTAATGGTAATGGTAATGGTAATGGTAATAGTAATGGTAATGGTAATGGTAATGGTAATGGTAATGGTAATAGTAATGGTAATGGTAATGGTAATGGTAATGGTAATGGTAATGGTAATGGTAATGGTAATGGTAATGGTAATGGTAATGGTAATGGTAATGGTAATGGTAATGATAATGATAATGGTAACGGTTATGGTAATGGTAGTGGTAACGGTAATGGTAATGGTAATGGTAATGATAATGGTAACGGTTATGGTAATGGTAATGGTAATGGTTATAGTTTATTTAAATTATAATTTGTAAATTTAATTTTTCTGAACTTCAACCGATCTTTTCTGAATTTCAAATGGAATATCTGAACTTCCATAGAGTTTTTTCTGATCCATAAATTGAGTGTTTGCATTTTAATAGTAATTTTTTAAGATCCAGTGGAACTCTTCTGAATTACAATTGGAAATGTTGTTAAACTGCATTAAAACCAACTTAACATAGTATATGTAACGTACATTACAAATAATACAAATCAAAACTTTCTGCATTATTCTGTATCACGAAGAAGCACACCAACGATGAGAAAGACACGAGAAGACATACTTTCTTCCATACAAAATTGTATTGCTTCTCGTGTCTTTCTCATCGTTGGTGTGCTAATTCGTGATACACAATAATGCAGTTATATTGATTTCAGAATATCATACATATATGTGAAAAAATGTGATCATAAATCACTTAAATGAATTTTGGCAGTAAATAAATGCAATATTTTTTGTTTTCTTATCAAAAACAATAAGTTTTTATGTTATCTATCTATCTATATTTATACTATTATATAAAATTGAAGTGAAAATTTAAAGTTACGACTTTACTCCAAAAGTATTGAGACGATTTTTATGAAAAAATTTTTAATATGTTCGTTATTATTTTCAATTTTTGTCCGTTGTTATTTTCAATGTTTATCAACGATATTTTCATCATATGTCGTCATGTTACCATGCATGCATATGCTGATGACTTGCAACTGTATTTAGATAGTCCTATTGACCTTGTTGATAGTTTATGTGTTAGAATGAATGAGGATTTAAAAGAAATAATGAAATGGGCTAGTGAAAATAAGCTCAGACTAAATCCACTTAAATCGTATGTTTTGCCTATTTTCAAAGCAAGTTATTCTGCTTGCTGTTTATTTACCAACTGTTTATTTAGACGGTGTTGGGCAAAACTTTGTTAGCAAAGTTAAAAATCTAGGATATATTATTAACTCGTCTCTGTCTTGTGAGGATCACATTAATTCTGTTGTTTCTATTTTCTACTATGCCCTTCGGAACCTGAGATGGACCGCGTCATTTGTACCTGTTGATACTAGAAGAAAATTAGTGCTCCAGCTTATAGTGCCAAACATTTCATATTCTGATATTGTCTTAGCAAACTTGATTCCAGGTCCAAACTTAAGTTACAACAAGCTTTTAATAACGCCATAAGATATGCATTTGGCCTTCGTAAATTTGACCGCATCAGTCACTTCAGCAGCAAAATACTCGGTTGCAATATTTTCAACTATCTTGATGCGAGGAACTGCATATTTTTGCATAAATTGTTATGCACAAAGACAACTACATACCTTTTTGAGAATCAACAATTTCGTAGATCAACCAGTGATATGAACTTGATAATTCCATTATTTAATTCTGTAAACTCCAACAGACTTCTTTTTAAACGCCGTCAGCAATTGGAACTCGCTGCCTTTAAGAATGAAATGTATTCAAAATTATCGCAACTTTAAGTATGAAATTTTACTCTTAATAATTACTATTATTTTATTTATCTTTTAGAATAAGAATAATTGTTAACTAATAATATTTTGATCAAGTTGATTATTTTAAATTAATTTAATTAAATACTTCATTAAATACTTAAATAATTGTATTAATCTAAATAACTTTATTCAGTTGCTTATCTTTTTGTTGATAATTATGTATTAATTTATTAATTAATTTTAAAATTAATTGATTAATTTTGATTAAATCTTTAAGTATTTGTTTTAAACAATGTGTATTTAAATAAAAAATTACAAATATATACCATTTATTTATTTATAAATGAATATATATGTATTTCACTTTTTGTCTTGCTCGAGGCTTATCAGTTTTTTTCTCTTCTTGCGGTGTGCTAGCTTGGCACGAAGAGAAAGAGAAGAAAAGAGAGCAACATGGAGTTTGTTGAAACTCTCGAAACACAAACGCGTGAAGTGAAAACTATTAATTAATTCGTAGCACCTGGGATGAATATTTCAAAAACTTAACATTTTACTTAATCTTTAGTCTTTACCATGAGGCGATCAGTACCCCAGATAACCTTTAAGTGTAAATAAAATTTCTACAAAATTAAGCAAACTTATAAAGATATATCTATAGTATAGATCGTGGTTAGTGTGTGGATGGGCCTGGACGGAACGAAATGAAAAAATTAAATAAAAAAATTATAAATTATTATCAATTTGCGCAGAGGTACTTTTGATCGTGAAAATCATAAGTTAACTTGTTATTCTATGCAAATAAATTGAGAACATAAAAGAAAACCGAGAAATGATTAATTTTTTTTATTGAAATACATTGAAATACAGAGATATTGTAGCGAAGCATGGTACACACTAAAAGTTATGTATACTTTTAAATTTATATACTAAAATATACTAAAAATTTTTAAAATTTGAAAATTTTTAAAATTTGAAAATTTTAAAATTTTTAAAATTTTTAAAGGAAAGCTTTTTATAAAGTGCTGTTGCACAAATATGATATTATGAAACTATCTTCATTAAAATCAGACTTGCATTTTTCAATTTTATATATATTCCAACATTTGCACTTCAATTTTATATAAAAGTATGGATAAAGATTTGGGGTTTGGCACATTTTTGCGAGAACTCTTATTAAATTTCTTAAAACATTACAGTTTATTTACTTTTAGTGTTATACATAAATTTTATATCCGAACTTTAATTACATTTTTCTACTCTTATATTTGCAGGTTTACACATGTCAAGCTAGTAATGGTCATGTGGTAGCAGCACTTTCCAAGAAAGTCAAACTTGACTTGAGCTGTAAGTACTATAAAATAATTATCAAAACTTACAAAACAGACTTAATATGAATGCGGATATAGGACTGTATTCACTTCTTGATAAGAAAAATTTAATAGTCCATGTCAGATATACATAAAAATATAAGTTTTTTATATCAATACATATTTGATTTCTACTTTTGTCGCAGCAATGGTACGGTTTCATATCGTCGTTTGTATGACTTAATGACGTATCTGAATTTCCATCATTGTTCAGGAGAGCTCTTTTTCACATGTGTTTCCTCTTCTCACGGAAGTTTATGCTTTTTGAATTTGTTTTGTGTTTGTGTACTTAAATACTTAATATTTAATATGGTTGTAAGAAATAAAGAATTGAATATTATATAATCTGTTGAATTTGTGTTTATACGCCAAGATACGCCAGTTTGTGAAATTTTTTTATGGTTTTTTTGCAAATACAACTCCACCTGAGTTAAAAAATTTAATTAAATAGACATGTAAACATTTTAAAATAACTTTATTTTAGATAAAAGCGTAAATTAATTAATATTTATTTCTTTAATAGTCTTCATTGACAAAACACAACTAATGATTTTAATTTGAGACCAGTGGGCTTTAATTGAAAGAATGTTATTACAGCAGCAGAAAGTAAAAAATGTATTATTTTATCAAAACTAAAAGAACTACCATATACTTTGCGATAATTTTTGGTTTTAAACTGTTGTTTTACCTTTGTAAATGTATAGTTCAGTATTAAAGCAATATTTAAATATATATTAAAAACAGAAAATAAAGTAATTTATTCTTCAATTAACGAATAAGACAACTTAGTGTGAAAATGATTTATAAAAAGTAGCGTGCGCAGATAATATGATTGCAGGAGTGTTACCAGATGTTAACGATATCAAGTTGTTGAATTTATCTTTCGAAATCTTTGGTGGTGAAGTATTAGGTAGAAAAATGACATTATGTAGAGCTTTTGAATTATTTCGACTTCATTTTAATGGTCGATAATTAGTTTGAATATGGCTACAGCTCATTCTTGCGGTCGCAGTTACCGAATAATGAGATTTTTTCAAGGTCAAAAATAAATTTAACCAACTAACCACTTACTTAAAATGTAGTGGACAAAACGCTTAACGCTATTTTAGCAGTAAAGAAGTTATTTCTAAAATGTAGCACTTATTCTCTCACTTTATTCCCGTTACATTTCGTATGCAAGTTAAGAGAAGTATAAAAAGAGTATGGAAAGAGCGCAACTATAGATAAAACCATGATCATGGCACTTACGCTACTTAGTGACGATTGGGTTTATGCAATATGTTAAAACCATTTACATTTTATAGATTAACGGTGCTCTTTATAGTTATAATATTTTCAGATATGATGCGATATGACTTAAGAAATATATTGGCATCTTTATCTAAATTTCGCAAAAAATGTTAGTTTCGTCAGTTAGTCATACGAGTGACGATATGTTTTATTTGCTGGAAAAATTAAATAGGCTGGAAAAATATTATCAAAAGTATTGTATCGATGAGCCATAATTTTTTTCTGGTTTGACTGTAAGGCAGTCTATAGTTGAATGGATAAAAACTTGAGCAATTATTTTTGATGAGATGCATCTTTAAATATTCAAAGACGAGAAAAATACGATAACAAAACTTTTTGTACAAGGTCAACAAATAACTTAAAAATTATCGAAAACTTCGTTAAAGTTTAATGTTTTTGCGCTAACACGAGCTGCCTCTTTAATAATAACGTTAATATGGGCAATTTTTTAACATATCAGAAAAAAGTAATGCTTACACAAAAAAAAAATACTTGAAAAATTGTCCTTTTAAGGCTTTCAAAGTGCATTACTTTTGTCGTCCATCAACGCGTTTCTAACATTTTCTTTTTATGTTATTTTGCTTCCGTTTTTTGCGGCACGTTATCGCATAACGTGTTTGTTGTTTTTTTTAGGCTTGCTATGGGTAAACGCAAAATTTTTTTAGCTAAAACACACACACGCGAACAGACACACTGAGAAGAAGCATATGCTACTGCTATGTTGTTGCTGTGGTTTTTATTATTTTATGCGCCATGTTAATTTTTTTCTTGGCGCTGAAATTCATTATTATTCATTTATGCAAATGTTGCTCTCTTTGGTGTGTTTTTTTCCTTCCCTGTCAACTTATGAATGACTACAATTATGTGAGTCTGAGCGTGTGTCACATCACCCTGTTCTTGCAGTTAACCTCGTACTAAATGCATGCATAATAATGTTATTTAAATATTTTATGTAGCTTCCTGTAAAACTTTTCAATAGCTAACTTTCGTGTTTGCTGTTGCATACTTTGAGGCACTTTTTCGAAAAATGCAAAAATAAACTAAAAAGTTGGTAATAAACTTGGTTTTCTCGTGTCTGCGTGTGCCTGCGTCAAGCACATACTCCGCACAATAGTTTTCCATGTGTTATTTTTATGGGAGTGTGAGTAAGTAAGTAAGTGTGTTTGGCTAACGCGCGATTGCGTTATGCTTAAGTGTCAGTCTGTATGTCTACAAGAAAACCTATGTTTTTCCAACATTTGCAAGTTTTTCAAGTGTTTTCATTTTTAGTTTATGTTGTGTGCTTTTAGGTGTTAGAAAATATTGTTTTTCTAACCGGAAATATGTTAGAGTGCATGGCTTATTAAATAATTAGTTTTATCTATTTTCAAGGTGAAAATGCAGTCGCATTTTGAGATTCGGCATTGGCAATTTTGATATATATATATATATATATTTTACATGTATTTAAGAAGTCTTTGAATTGAATCAATGTTTTTGGTAATGGCTAGAGACACATATCTATAAAAAATTTCAATAGAATAGCTGCATTTTAAATATTAAAACATTTTTTTAAGATAGTTACAATAATCAATTTGAAAAAAGTCTGTACTGTACCGTACACAACTATGGTTTACCCTACATTTTTATTATTATTTTTCTTCCTATCCAAGACACCAATGCGCTCATATGACGACACCACTATCCATTTTTAAAGTGGATTTTCTTGCACATAATAATGCTTTTCAAATGACATTTAAACTTACTGAACTGCAAACTTTTTATCAAAGCATTTCAGCGGGAAAATTTAATAAGTACTCGTACTTTGTTACGTTTAAGTCCACCGGAATGGAAACGGATGTGCTAAATTCAAGAAACAATCTTAAAATAATTATGTGTATTGTGTTGCAAGTAATTGTGCTCTGTGTAATTTTCAAATTGTAATGTTTAAAATGTAATTAATAACTTGCTGGGAATTTGAAAAAATAAATTAAATTAATTGTCCTTAAGATTGCAGCTACGTTTTTAATTCGATCCGATCGGCAATAAGTAACATGCGAAATTACTACATTAAAGGCCGTTTTCTCAATGTCTGGTTAAGCACTAATCGGAACTTTGACCGGCTGTTAGCAAGAAAGCATTTTCTCAATGTTCGGTTAGGTCTTAAGTGCCGGTTAAGTTAATGGCAAGTTGAGGTTCCGGTTAGTTGCTAATCGGAAGAACAGCTGTGTTGTGCAAAAAATAATTATATATTTTATAACTAAGAATTGATTATAATTGATAATCATCCAATAAAAAAGTCAAAATTGATATCATTTTCAAAACAGCTCATTTTGACATTATAATTACGCCTTTGTTATTGTTTTGTTGTCGGAGAGAGCGTATTTCTAGTGCATCTACCTGTTTATTCTACCATGATTTATTTCAATCTATGATTTTGCTTTTACTATCACTTCACTTAAGTTGTTCATCAAATCAAAGTGCAAAGTACATTCAAGTATATTGAAATCACTGAATTTACGTGCAACCCATGATTCTATCCAAGCATAGCCAATGCTTGTTGTGTTGTTTAAACTTGACATAACAGTTTACTTTGTTAACAATATCTAACACTGTGACAAATACATATATAATAAGATAGACTTTATTCAACAGCCAAACTCATTTACAGGGTGCGCCATATTTTATGTCGGTAGGTAAACATTGAATAACTTCGACATTTTTCATCTGATTGACTTGAGTAGACATTTTTTTGAAAACGAAAATTCTTTGGAAGTGTGCTGTCAAAAAATGGCGACCCACATCAACAGATTTGACCCCTCGAGATTTTTTGTTTTTTGGAAGGTGAAGAAAAAACAAGTATACGTCAGCAAATCTCAGATCATTGACAAAATCAGCGCTAAATCGTCCGAGATGCTCGGGAAAGTTATGAAAAACAGCAAAAATATTTCGCCAATAAGTGAGGCGGCCACTACGAATTATTTTGATCCTCCTTTTCGGTTCATATCAAATCTTTAGAACTCCATAAAATGTTGTTCGAAAAAGATCATACTTTTGAACATTGTATGTACAATAGTGTGGACCTTATTTTAGAAATTGTTGAGCACCAGATTTTTTTGTTATATAGCGTCTAAAAATAAAACCCTAATTTTTTTAAAACAACAATAACACATGCCGCTCGGAGCTTGATTTTAATTGAAGCAAATTTTTAATTTCACATTCTAAGGAGTCTCAAAAGTTGAATAGGGTGGCCAAGAACTCCCAAAAGAAATTTTAGGAAAATAAAGGATGTCTTCCTCTCCCGCAAGGACAAAGTTGTTCTTTGAGAAAAACTGTAAAAATTAACGATTTCAAAATGCTCTGAGTTTTGTTAGAAAAACTACATATGTCTTAAAGCCAAGTAAATATAGACTTTCACTAACAATATCTTGTCAAACACGACGCCACTCTGGATTATTACGCACAGTGTCCTGTGTGAAGGATATTCGAATCTAAAGGTACACTCGAGATAGCACAGAACTTTTGATTGTTATCTGATTGTATAAATTTTGGTGGTATTGATAAAAGTGTGAATGTTTTCCTTAAATTTGGCGTATTAATAATTTGCATATTTTTCGCAAATAGTGTATGTTCTTGTTTTTGAGATATACATACTTGAACCTAATTTTTTTACTTTTTCAAAAAAAAAATGAATATAAGGTTTTATATCTCGGCCTTCACAAGTTGTGCCAAAATTCTGCCACATGGCCAAGATGGCCATCATTTTCTTAGACGGACCAGTTTTGTTTCCTTAGACGGACCCGTGTCTATATTTCATGTTTTTTTGTTGTCACGCCATTTTGAGTGTTTTATGTTCGGAGTAGGCATTATATTTGATGGGAATGCATTTTAATAGATTTTTTTAATAATTATACAGTTTTGTTGTGAAAATGTCAGCAAGTAAGAGCAAAACACCTGAAAAACGGGCAAAAACACCAGTAAAAACAACTATCAACTATGAGGCTGTTGTGGAGGCATTGAAAGCAGTTACAATCAGAAAGCGATCGTTGCGTAACGTTTTAGCAGAATTTGGTCTTTCCAAAACCAAAGAAATTGGTCTTTCAAGCCAAAATAAGTGGCAAAAATCGGTCAATCGGGCAATCGGTCGTGCTAGCAGAGGAAGATCTGGAAGATGAAACCAATCCACGCCTGATTGTCATTGGTCCTGCACCTGACGTAGGTGCAGAGAGTGAAGTAACAACTTCCAAACCACCATCAGTAAGTTCAATAGTGTCCCGTTCTGCTAGTTTGGCTTCAATATTGGACGAAGTTGGACCATTACATAAAAAACAACACCACGATCAGGAAAGAAGAGACATGGGCCACCACCATCGAAGAGCACTGTGCTTATGTCGTCCGAAAATATTGCCAGGAACCCGGAGTTGAGGCCAATAACAAAATAATCCCCAGGAGCGTAAAGAAAAGTGGACTTGCTCCTAGAACCAAAGTAAAGAAGCCTTTTTTGACTGATAAAAACCGAAAGCAAGGATATGAGTTCGAAAAAAATGTGAGCACTTCACCACTGATTATTGAATGAATGCAACACAGTCCGATAAAACTAAAATAAACCGTTTTGGGTCAGATGTGCACATGTGGACTGTGTTGATTCAGGTGAAGAGCTTCAAGAGTGAAATATTTGTCAGATATTGGTATTTGAAGGTGGAGTAATGATGCTTTGGGGATGATTTCGTGGCAAGCAAGTTGGAGTACTGCGACAAATCAGTGATATAATGAGGGCCTCGGATTGTATTAATATTTTTCAGACTCGTATATGCTTAGTTTGGATTTAATTGTTGCAGAACAGGGGCAGTATGATTTCATCATGCAGGATAACAATCCGAAAAACACGACTTAAATAACAAAGAGGTGGTTTAGTGCAAATAGGATCAAACTTCTAGATTTCTAGATGAGTCCTATTGAACATCTTTGAGCCAACTTGAAAAGAAAAATATTTGTTGAAAAAATCCTCTAAAAGATATTCACGAGGTGATCACACAAAATATTACACGATATAAAACATGAACTGTCAGCAGAAGAACATAAGTGATCACACATTTTTTTTATGAAATATATTGTATGCTTTATTTTGTTTTGCTTTTTTTTACTCCTTGCTGAATTATTAACAATTCTAATAGTGTTTTCTTGTTTTGGAATAAATGTCCGTCGATGTATGTAGCCACATTTAACAGCTCAAACGTTAAAACCTTGTTTGAGCTTGAGGTGTCTTTACACTTTCATTCTCACAAATTTGTTCGAGTAAACTAATTTTGTAACATGATTTTAGCCACCACTAATTGTGTGCTTACGTAAAGAGTAGGTACTTTTGTTTTAACAACAAATTTACAGCGTAAAAATCTTTGCTTTGAACGAATAATCAAGTTGGCAGAGCTCCAAACTAAGTGAGGACAAGAAACTTGTTATTTTACAAACATTTATAGCCACACACTTAATTGTTAGAAAGGCTTTCAAGACAACATGTGGTGGTCTAAAACAATAAAAAACACAAAATCAACACCGCTTAATTTGCAAAATTCTACCAATTCAAATGAAGGAAAATTACAGTGGAACAAATACCCTACACAATACACTCAAACCAAAACTAACTGCTAATTGCTAAGAAGCTACGAGCTGGTGCACGGAAAATGTGCATAGAACTGATGAGGTTCTGTCTTAGTAGCAGGAGCGGCATATGCATGTCTGCATGCAATTTTATGCTAACAAGGCATAAACGTCAAACAAACGTTAAGGCCATAAAATATCTTTATAGGTAGTTAGCAGAGCGGCAAGGACCAAATTCTTACTAACGCTGCTTTCTTATTCCTCTCCTTTTTCTTTTTCTTCTACTACTAATCCTTGCTTCTACTCAAAACGCACTAATTAATTCATTTTTCATTTTTTAAGCCGCTCTATAAACATTAAATTTATATGCATGCAAGTAAGTGAAACCACAACAACAACATAGGTGCTGCATATATGTGCATAACCTTGGCTTAGCGTCAAAAGCTATGTAGGCGTTTTTGCAACTTATATTTTGCACCCAAACACACACAATCACACATGCAAACACACACACTCAAATTAAGTGAGGCGTCAGTGTTGAGAATTAAGTTGATTGAGCTACAGCTTTGCTAGGGTAATTTTTTGGTAGTAGTGGCCTTCAGTGGGTGGTGAATCAGTCGTTTGCCAAATGGCCAGAGTCGCATGCAAGCCTGCAATTAACTATTTTTCACAATTTAATGGTTTAAACTTCGTCTTACCGGTATTTTTAATATTGCACTGCTGCACTTATTTTACATTGTAATTAAAAATAAATTTCGTAAGTTGCTCCCTTAACAATTTTGTGTAAACATAAATTAATTGAGTGCCTTGCTGGTTGTAAACAATATATCAGATAAAAAAAAAGAACCAGTCTTGCTATTAACATCAACTACAGCTTTGAAGTCATAATTTGTGGAAAACTTTAATAGCTATTAATTACATTAAAAAAAGTAAATATTAAGAAAGCTTAAAACATTCATCCGTGTTCTAGCTAAAGAATCAAGATCAGAAATTAAGGGTTCGGGGCAACAAAGTGCTAACCCATAAAAAAGGAATATGGCAATAAACGCATTAGAAAGTTTGACGGCTTCTACAACTGGCAACTGTAAATAATTTTAAGTTTTCGTATTTTTCTCATAAAGAGGGTTTTTGATTCTCATTTTAAGAAGTCCTCCATACAATAGTATCTGCATACTCAGAACTCTAAAATCTTTTGTCTGTCGGTGTTAGAAAATCAAAGAAAAAAATGCATATGTAAAACTTTCAATGTCGCCTGTTAGCCATACCTTTAAATTTTTCACGATTTTTTAATTTTAATTTTTAGAAGTCTTGCATATAATGGGATCTACATACTCAGATCTTTAAAACCCTTCATGTATCGGTGGTAGAAAATTATTTCAATTCATGTTAATTTATTGATTATGCATGCAATCCCAGGATTCTGGAGTTTTTTCGGTCCCAAAAGTCCCGGGATTTAAAATTTAAAATCCCGTGATTTTCGGGATCGTAGGATTTGGTAAATTTTCAACAAAAATTTAAACAAAAATATATTTAAATAAAATTATTAAAATTTTAAAATAAAAATTTATAAAAATATAATTTAGTTAACTTTAATAATGATCTTCATCTTCTAGCAATTAATTTATTATCACCACTGGTGCCAAAACGCTAGACATGCTGTCCCTTCGAAATTCTCTATCTATAAAAGGCTTAACAACATGTGGGATAGTGTAGCTGCAAAGCTTAATTTGAAGTTATTTATCCATCACACAATAAAGTTTTTGTAATGTATTATTTTAAATATTATAATAAAATAGTACCTTTCTTATAACTATTTATAAAATGTTATTTAAAAATTGTCAGAAGACAATCTATTTTTTGTTGTGTTATTTTTAAGACTTGATTTGGACTTGCTCCTTTTTGAGTAAGTGTAGTTGACTAAATTTTTGAATTTATATAATTCCTTGCACTAGTACTCAGGTTAAATGGTCTGTTTTTTATGCAAATAAATTATTTATTTAATTTTTTTCCGCTGGCTATTTTCAGATAATTTTATTTATCTTAAAACGAAAACAAAAAGTGATATTTTAGTTGGATTTTATAAAAACAATAAAAACAATTGATTTTTTACTTGAACAAAATTATAAGACAGTAGAACTATTAAATTTTAATTTCACATTAAATCTGATGTGCCTGTTGATTTTTAATACAAAATAAAATTTAACAATCAAACATTAAAAAATTAGAATTTCACTGTTATTTTCACTGTTCCTTTTTATAACATTTTTAAATATTTTGTTTGAATTACCTTTTATGCAAAATAGATATTTGAAAAAAGAATTTTATTGCGTTTCATTGCTATTAAAATTTGAAGAACACTGTTTTCGATTTCCAAAAACTATTATGTCAGGTTGCCTCTACAACATTTTCTTTAAAATCGATTTCAGATTTTTTTTAAAGTACTATTACAGTGTGTAACTATATAAACACACCTTTTTTATTTGATTTTTCTTACCTAGTATTATTAATTTTGATGATTCAAATTTTGTACATAATAAAGAATAATTTATGAGGAAATAAAAAATATAAATTTTTTTTGTCTTTGTAGTTGTTGTTAATTTTTTACAAGGCGTTGAAGTTAGTGTGTTTAAAAAATTGTTGCAAATTTCTTCTCGTCTGCAGAACTTGCAAACCATTTGAAAGAAAGAAATCAAAGTGCATTCTTGAGTTAAGGGTTGTAGTTGAGCACTCAACCTACGTAAAAAAAAAAAAAAAATAAAAAAATGACATGCGTTGAAAAAAAACATGTACAAAAAACACAATTTTTTTGCCGAAACTTTCAGTCATACAAAAAACATATAAAAGTTTTCTGACTTCTTATAAGTCTAGTGCTTAACAGAGTCTAAAGGGAGAGAAATAAATAAAGGTTCATCAAAATCGATCAAGTAGAACTCCAGATATCTTAGAAACCGATTCGAAAAACCTTGTTTTGAAAAAACCGCGATTAAAGATTTAAAGGTTCTTGAAAATCACGCGACATACGAATATAATATATGTTGTAACTTTTTTCTATTTGATATTTTTTTCTAAAATTTTGTTAACGTATTCTTAAGACCTTAAAAAACTATATTCTAATGAAAAAATTTTTTATTTTCTTACACAATATAATATAGAGGGGGATAACTCAGTGCTGTGCTATGGCACTGTGCTGACTCTCTGTAGTGTGCCATGTGTGCTAGCACACTACGTTGGCTCACATAGTGGCACAAAAGCACGCAAAGAGCAGAGCTTTGACGAACTTTTGCGCGTAAAGTTACTTTTGTGTGCTGTGTTGGAATGAATAGCAGAGTGTTGTGCTAAGCTTCTTCACTGAAACTCATTGGTCATTGGTTAAGTTTTTGCTTAGTAAAGTAATTTTTGGTTTTACTTTGGTTTACTTGAAATAATTTACAATATGCAATTTGTGAAAATTGTAAACAAATCAATAGAAAAGGGTGTTAGCACTCTTTTTGTTATCGACACTTTTATAAGTGCTTTGTTCGATTGTGGCACAATTGTGCTAGTACAGTGTGCTGACACACAAGGGTGCACATGTGCTGGTGAGTCAACACACAAAAAATTGTGCTATTACCCACCTCTACTATAATAGTACCTTAAGTATATTTTATTGTTAAAAACATGATCTGTAAATTATAAAAATTATTTAAAATATTTTTCAATACAGTTGCAGTCCCGCTACTAATCAAAGGATTGAAATTTTTTAATCCCTAAAATCCCCGGATCGCCAAAACAACCTGAAATTGCAAGAACTAATTGTAGCTTTATTAGTATAATAAAAACAAGTACTTTTATAACACAAAATAGTTGGTAAGGTAACACAGTAAGAGTGCAAACTTAAGTCTTACAAAATTTTATACTTATTTTTAGAATAAAAACTTAAAACTAAATATCATTTAAAGTAATAAAAAATAAGGGAAAAAAGAGTAAAAAACGGATATATAAATAAATAAATAGGAAAAAAATGGCATGTCTGAACATTCTGACTCCAGCAATAGATTTTATATTGTTTGGTAAACTATTCCACAACCTTATGGCGTTAACGAAAAAGAATTTTCGACTTTTTTGAAGTATACTAATCTGTAACTTCTCATATAAATAAGATGGTGTTTTCGAATGTACCAGCTTGTGTAAGCTTGTGTAAGCTTGTGTACCAGCTAGTTTCTGAAACTTAGGTAGTTTATTAGGTCAGAACTAGGGAGTCCAATCACGGAAGCTTTTGTCGATCCCGGAATTAAGTTCGGAATTGAAAACTTTAAAAAGTAAATAATTCAAAACGTTTTTAATACAATTTTTGATTATTTATTACTTGAAACTAAAAAATGTAAATTAATTTATTTATAAAGCAACAAAAAAAAATACATTAAGGGTATTCACAATTGCGCGAACATTACCACACTTTACAGAGCGGCTTTTACAATTTTTGTTGTTTAACATGAAATCTCTTAAAAACCAAAAGTGTGGTAATTTTAAGTAGCCCAATGATATGTTTAACGACTGTAATTTTAAAAGTTTCATAAACAGCTGAGTGGTTGCCAGTTATTTTCTAATTGCAAAAATGAACGAAGCTCAATATGAAAGTTAATATTTTTATGCCATATTTTAATTAAATATATCAAATTGGACAGTTTATTTATATGCATTGTAACAAAAAGCTATAGAGGGAGGTTCCCAACAAAAAAATTATATTTTAAAGAGTGCTTATAATTGTGGTTTTCAACTATGGAAAAAACCATAATACCACGATACCACACAATTGTGAATACCGTTCTTGTTAATAAACACAAAAAAAAAATTAAATAATATTAATAACTAGCAAATTGTATTAATTTAAAGAAAAAATATATAAAAAATGAAATACATAAGACTTAAAAGTATTATTATTTACATTTTAAATATTTTTTTAAGACACCGTTTTTATGTTTTTTCTTGTGTTTAAAGCAAATTAAGGTTGGAAAAGACTTTTCAAAATTAAATTTTTTGTTTTAATTACTTTGAAGTAATATATTAAGCTGATTAATTCGTCTTATTTTTCATAGAAAGTTTTGTTCGGATATTTTAATAAATATAACCTGTTGATAAGAAGCACCGTTCTGATTCTATGCTAGTTGCAGAAATAGTTGTACGATAACCGTAAGCAATTTGAAATATTCGATCACGCTTGCCTTCAATACAAAACAAAATTTTTTCCTAGGTCATCTGACTTCTGAACATCTGACAATTTTGAATACATATCTTACTTCCCGATGTTGCAAATTCTTCTAGAATGTTTGAATTAAAAAAAAATTATTAGTTCATTTTAAAAAATTTAAATCGAAATCTTTTAGCCTGGTTTGTCGAATAACTATAGAATATAAGCAACTGTATGATTGTAAAGTGGCTGTAGATGATAAAGTGGCTGTAGTGGATTGTAGAGTGTGTGGCCCGTAATCAAAATAGCCGAAGTTCAAACCCGGCTCAGACAGAATTTTTTTTACTGGCTTGTTGAACAACTACAGAATACAAGGAACGATATAATTATAAAGTGGCATTTGCATACTGAAAGAGTGCGTGGTCG
Source organism: Dichetophora obliterata (assembly GCA_963920525.1). Taxonomy (NCBI): domain Eukaryota; kingdom Metazoa; phylum Arthropoda; class Insecta; order Diptera; family Sciomyzidae; genus Dichetophora; species Dichetophora obliterata. Next base: position 220,387,426 of record OY986437.1, on the reverse strand, counting down.
GTAAGCTAAAGAGCCGAGGTTCAAACCCCATCTTTGATAGATTTTTTTTTGCCTGGTTTGTCCAACAACTACTAAATATAAGGAGCTGTATGATTGTAAAGTGGCTGTAGCCTACTGGTGGAGTGTGTAGTCCGTAATCTAAAAAGCCGAGGTTCAAACCCGAGCTCAGACGGATTTTCTTTTTTTTTTTTGATCGGCTTGTCGAGCAACTACAGAATACAAGGAACGATATAATTGTAAAGTGGCTGTTATTATTGGTATGATGTATATATTGGCTGTATATATTGGTAGAGTGTGTGGCCCGTACGCACGAGCCGAGATTCAAACTCCAGCTTAGACAGAATATTTACTTTTTTCGTTATTAGATAATATGATCATTCGTTAATGTAACAAATGTATTCGTAGAATATACATTTGTTCTTGTACAAATACGAATAAAATACTCATAATATGTACTAATGTAACGATTCTACAAATCATATTCGTAGCTGAAAACTACGAATAAAATTCGTAGAATTGGCGCAATTATTAGTAATATTTACACACAAATATTTTTGAGTGTTTTAGCTTAAACTTTTCAAGGTTAATTTTGAGAGGTATATAAATGGAACTTTTTTTCTCCTCATACAAGTCACCTCAATACATACGTTGAGTTGCTTATACTATACAATGCAACAATCGCACATAGCTATAAAGAAACAAAAATTATTTGTTTTGCTTATTTTGAAATTAAAATTGGGTTTCCAAGCGCTACGCAAATGTTTTATGAGCTCTACCGAAACTGAAAGCGGCATGAACTTCAACAATCATTGCATTTGTTCTTCTTTTTATTTTCGTTCTCTTTGTCGCAGCCAACTTCACTACCGAACGCATTGTCAAAATTGGAAATTCGAATCTGAATTCGAATTGGAAAGTGTTAGTGCGTTTCGGTAGTCTTCATACAAATCAATGTATGTGCATAAACCAATTTTGACAGATAAATGACGCTGACGCACCAATTTATGTTGGACTGTTAGAGAAATGCTATCAAAACCCAAAAAGTGAATTTCTCTCTTTTGGGATTTCACTGCTGCATTCCTGGATACGTATACAAAGTTGATTTTTTCAGTTAACTTGAAAATAGCTGCAGAGCATTAACTGAATGCTAGAAACAAATACTCATTGTTGCTAATAATTTTTTCTTGGATTCAAGTAAGATAGGATTGATTTCACATATTTTAGAATCAAGCAATATAGTTTCTCGTTACAAAAATATTTCTCATCGTGTTTAAACGTTTTTATTCACATATGTAATCACTTGAAAAATTGAGGTCCATTCCAAATAAACAATCCGGTCGTTATAAAGAAAAACTGAGTAAACAGTATTACTACATATATTACTTACAACTTAGATTTTTTCATGTGCTAAAAAAAATAATTTAACTTAAACATGGTGCAATACCTTGTTATCGTCATACGCACCTTTGGACTTTTGCGGACAATTCCTAGCTTGTCTGCGTGCAATCAAAAATTCTTTGCAAAATTTCTACCAATACAACTGCCATGCTTGCCATATATTATTTGGGTTATTTATTTAGAAGAAAAAAAAGCCCCCCTCATTACGCAATTCTTGCAGCATAAGCCACATCTTGCAAGGGTGTGGCTAGTGTTTGGAAACTTTTCAACTTTACTTGTGCATGATGCGCCCACTTTAACCGTTGTTAACGCTCCGCACTGATCATAAATTTTATTTGGCTTACCTTAACTACCTTTCTACTTTCTTCTGCTTTGCGTCCTTCTTCCAAAAAAAAAACTTTTTCAAATGATTTTATTGAACTGCTGCTTATTTACAACACTGCCGACATAGCCTGCTGTCCGTGAACATAATATTTCCTGTACGACCGTAAATTCTAACTGAGCGAGTCGTCTTTAGCTCGGTAAGCTCGCAATTTAGGTCATCGTTTTGACCTTAGGATGTTGGTCAACAAACCCTCTGGCAGTAGCCAATCGTTGTTCTGCTACTGCTATGGCCTGCTACTTTTAGATAAAAACTCAAGTCTATATGACGCTGATGGACGTGTGTGAATGTTTTCACAACATGGTGTTCATACTTGTATTGTGTGTAAGTTTAGCTGTATTTCTCGGAAACTGACATACATAAATCTCTTAGAAATCGTTTGCCTGAGATAGTTAAATGCCAAGTGTCGCTATTGTTGTTGCTATTCCGGATATATTTGATGACCAAATATGTGCCACATCATCGGCAACATAAGGCCAAACATAACATTATTGCTGGCATCCTACACTTTGACTCTCTTCTTGTCCTGCTGGCTATAAATCTTGCATTGGGTACAATAAAAAAAGAAATAAGTAAAGGAGTTAAGGCAAATTGCAAATAAAAAAAAAACGTCAACATCTGATGGCCAATATTTTCGACTTATTATTGCCACATATTTATACTCAATAATGCATTCTTATCGCGAACATAGAAAATATTCCTTAGAAGAAATTGGTTTTATGTTTTACTACATATTAAATGTTGGTTAAAGTTGATGAAATATTAGCTTGATGCTCAAGTGTGCCTGATACATGTACATTAATCAATTTCGTTTTTGAGTTAATGTAATTCCCTCGTGTACGTACAAGCGAATGTTTAGAAATAACAAATTACATGGAATCATTTCGTGTATTAAAGATTTTTTGATAAGATTTATTTTGAGAGTTTTTGTAAAAAAATAACAAAATAAGCAAAATGCGTACAAAAAAAAGCGTTTCTGGAAATTTCAAATTTTTCATTTATCACTTTTGTGCGCTTAACCATCGATATTCTAAAAATTTTAAATTTTTTATATTTTATGCATCTTCTTTTTGCTAGGTGGCATCGAATAAAAATAGTTTTCAGCCGGAATCGTGACATATCTCAAATCGTTTGTTATTAAGTTACAATTTTCCCCTTCTACGTGACTTCTTAAAAAACGCTGTCATTTTGAAATATTTAGATTCCCATCCACAAGTTATGTCTTATGTATGCAATGAATTTAAAGAAAATATAGGGAAAGATGGGCCTTATTGTCAATAGAGTTAAAACTGGGTATGGTACCTCAAATGTGGGAACACAGCCAGAAGACTTCTTAGCTGATTACCAGTTGTCAGCTAGTATTTTAAGGATTGATAGTGAAAAATTAAAAAAATTTCGTTTTATTTACGGACATTATCTATGATTATTGATTACAAAAGAGACTGTCGAACTTTTTTAAGTTGTACTTTTGTATTTAAAATATTGTGTATTTAAAATGTTGTGACTGGTATAAAATACCGCCAACGGTACACCAAATGCTTGTTTACAGAACTGATATAATAAATAACTGTAATTTACCTATTAGTAAGTAAATAATTTACCTATATGAATGCTTTCAGAAGTGGTGAAATCATACCCATAAAAACTTTATAGAACTATCCAACATAGATCTATTCCGAGGATTACTGCTTTTATCAGCTCCTTTTATATCTTCTCATGAAACAATTTTGGTAAAAAAAAGAATAATGATAATGAAATAGATAACGATAGTCGATCAAAATAATGAAATGATGACACAAATGTTTCCATTTCAGATCTCGAATATTCTGACTTTGCGTCGAGTGACTCTATGAATTACTCTGACGACAGTCAATTATTTTCTCTCATTCTTAAGATTTATGTCAAATTTAAGCAATCCTATGTATTAAAATAAAAATATTTTTGATTTAACAACAGGGACCGCCAGTAACAGTTATCGCTATTAATCAACAATTTAATAAAAGTTATTTTTTTAATTATTCTTTGATTCATATCAAAAGTTAAGTAACTATTTCTAGGTCATTACTTTTTTCGTTCAGAAATACAAGTAATTTTTTGGTCATTTTTTTCAATTAAAAATAAAAGTTATTTCTTGGTCATTATTTTTTTCAATCAGAAATAAAATTTACTTCGTGGTCGTTTTTTTTCAATCAAAAATTAAAGTTATTTTGTGGTCGTTATTTTTTTAATCAGATATAAAATTTATTTCTTGGTTATAGTATTTCGATCAAAAATAGCAGTTCTTTATTTTTTCGATCAGAAATAACAATTATTTCTTGAGCGTTATTTTTTTCGATCAGAAATAAAAGTTATTTTTTAATCGATTTTTTTCGAACAGAAGAAAAAACTATTTTTTTACTGAAATAATTTCCATTAGAGAAAATATGTTTAAATTTTATCTTGTGAGAGTGCTGACAGCAAATCTCAATTTGAATATTAAAAAAAGTGGCAACAAAAGTGATGAATGACATTTAAAGTTGGAAAATGGTGACAAGAGTTGAAAAATTTGAACGAAATTTTACAATACAAAATTTTATTTGTTTTTTTTTTTAGTTTTCTGCTTTTTAACTAAACAGAAAACTAAACAGAACTTTTAGTGTTCTGTTAAGTTTAGCAAGTTAGCATGACTCAACCAATTGTAGTTTATGCAATTGGTGAAAAAAACGTAGTCACAATTTATTTAAAAATAAATATATAGGGTACCAGCTTAAACCCGGCGCGATGCTGTGTATATTGTGGTCGAATACCGAATTCCGAGGCTAAGCGAAGATATTCTAGATATTCCGAGGCTAAGTCAAAGATATTCGATATCGCAAATTTGAGTAGGGTAGGAATGTGATAAATACTTTACGACCTAATCTCATACCTACCAAAGACATATACAAAATTTCATAAAAATTGGTGGAGCCTTTTCGGAGGATTTCTGTAACCAACACCGTGACACGAGATTTTTATATAGATACTAGCTGAAACCCGGCGCGTTGCTGCCACGCTCCCTTGAATGTATAAATTGAGGCCGAACACTAAATTCCGATGATGTACGACCTATAAATCCAAAGCTGCTCGATAACAAAAATTTGGGTCGAATGGGAAGTGTAACGTCCCCTTTTTCAACGCCCTTCATATGTAATCAATGAAACTGCATGTGTACGTTGAGGTCGAATACTGAGTTCTAAAACTGAGCGATCTATAACTCCAAAGCTTTTCAATATCGAAAATTGTGGTTGTATGGGTGGTGAATCGCCACCTTATGTACATAAAATAAAAACTCACATAAAATAAAAACAATAAAACTGCATGTGTAAATCTAGGTCGAATACAGAATTCCGACACTGTGCGACGTATAACTCCAAAGCTATTTGTATATGCTGTATATGCTGTAGTGGAGAAAAAGTCTTGAAATTACATGTATTTTACGAATTTCGCTGAGCCAGACCTCCAAAAAATTCGTCCATACAAATTGACCAGCCCTAATAAACACATAAATTGTTATATTTATTATAATACCTATGTGAACATATATAAAAATGTTTGGTTTATTCAAATCACTAAATAAGGCTTGACGTTGTAGCTAGTTAAATTATAATTATTAAATTATATTTTGCGTACACCACAGTATGATTATCTTTCTAGGGTTAATGAAACTGCATTGATAAAATAAGGTCAGATACTGAATTTTTACGGTGTGTGACACATAACTACAAATGTATTCGATATCGCAAATTTGGGTTGCATGGGAGGTGCCACGCCCGCTTGTGCAACGTGTAACGAACTTCCGTTTTCCGGATTTTTACAGCTGGGGTATACTCGCCGGTGTCCAGCGTTCGTTGCAGAAATTTGTAAATAAAGACCCTTTCGCTTTGTTCTCTTTAATATTTCCTTAGTTTATTCACAATTCAAAATTGGCGTTACTCTAATATCTTAATGGTATAGGACCTTCCACACACACATCTATGCGCCAATGTTTTGACCTGAATCCTATTTTTGATGTCTGATGCCCTTGAGAAGATGACGTGACGGAGCCTTATCCTTGTGACAATGTACGTAGTTCCGGAGAAAATGATGCGATGACGACGAGCGACGCTAGCGTGTTTCCTGGGGCTGTGGCGTGGTTGAGATAGACGACGTTAGCGCGCTCCCTGGGGGCTTCCTGTACGGTTGGAGTTGTCGACGTTACGTGGTACTTTTGAGATGATGTCGTAGTGGTACTTGTCGATGTTGAGTGGCAATTGGTCACATGTAGGGCGTTGGTTACGATCGGATGGTGGAACGTGTAGACTGGGATATGGTCCGCTGAGTGGTGTTACCTGGGTGGTTATGATCTAATATGGTTTGCTACCCTTTCACCTTATTTACAAGAAGGAAGCTTAACTAATGTAATATGTCTACGGCTGTGTTTACGGCTATGTTTACGACGCTAAGAGTGAAGCAAAATATTAACGTTAGAAGGAGGCTTAACCAACGTAATATGTCTACGGCTCTGTTTACGGCGCTAAGAGTGAAGCAAAATATTAACGTTAGAAGGAGGCTTGACCAACGTAATATGTCTACTGTAAATCAAACAGACACTAATTCCACCAGGTAACACTCACCACTTCCCACACACGTTTGTTGAACGTCCGATTCCTTTGACTGTACGATGATTAATCCGGTGTTACGGCTTGTGTATATCCAACCACTTTGACTGCACGTTGACTACTGCTATTTCTATAGGTCCAAACACTTCGACTGCACGATGACTACTGCTATTTCTATAGGTCCAAACACTTCGACTGTACGATGACTACTGCTCGTACTGCACGTCCGATGCCTTCAACTTCACGCTGAACAAGAGTACAGCACGTCTGTTTCCTTCGCCTGCACGCTGAACAAGAGTACAGCACGTATGTTTCCTTCGCCTGCACGCTGAACAAGAGACCGCGTTTATATCGTGACTCGCCTTTTATTGCCTTGCTCATAGCTGTCTGTGGCATCATGATGCTAAAACCGGTTCTCGTTCTCACTGTTGCGTGTTGGTGTGTATGCGTTGTCTTGCTCGTAGCTGCTGGTGGCGTGATGTTAAAACCTGTTTGGCTGCTACCAGTTTGTGTTGCTATGCCAGAGTGATCTTGGTATCAGCTGCATGTGGCGTGATGACGCTAAAACTGGTTTTGTTTTGTCTCCTGTTGCTATGCACGTATCATCTTGGTAGTTGCTGTATATGATGTGATCATGCTACTTTTTCCTGTTGCTATGCGTGTATGCTGTCTCGCTTCCACTGCTTGTGCTGCTCTATATATGTGTGTATGGGTGAATGTGTGTGTGTAAAGTCTAGCATAGTGGGTAAAAAGTATAATTTAACAGTGAAAAATTAAAATTAAATTACATTCTATAAAAAAATTATGAAACTCTATGTTGTATGGCGAAATTCGAACACCCGCGAATTTCGTCGTTACAAACGCCATAAAATGTTATCAGTAAAACTGCATTTGTAGATTGAGGTCTAAGACTGAATTCCATAGCTGTACGGCTTATAACTCCACAGCTATTCAATATCGCAAAAATGAGTTGTGTGGTAGGCCACTCCCCCTTTTCCAACGCCCATAAAATGTTACTACTTAAACTGCATGTGTAAGTATAGGTCGAATACTGGATTTCGATGCTGTGCGACCTCTAACTTCAAACCTATTTGATAGCACAAATTTGGGTTGTATGGAAGGTGAAACTCCCCCCTTTTTCAAAGCCAAAAAAATGTTATCAATGAAACTGCATGTATAAATTTATGTTGAACACTGAATTTTGATGCTGTGCTACCTGTAGCTCAAAAATTATTTGGTATCGCAAGTTTTGTTTTTATCGAAGGTGCCACTCCCCCTTGTTTTTAATTCCCATTAAATGTCATCAGTAAAACGAGATGTAAAAATTGTGGTTGAATACCGAATTTCGAGGCTGTGCGACCCATAACACCAAAGAAATTTGATATCGCAAATTTTTTATATATTTGTGGGTGGTAAAAGGGGTGTGGCAGTTATTTCTTAAACCATCTCGTACTCAAAACAAATCCACTGCCAAAATTTGTGCTCAATCGGGCCAGTAGTTTCGAAGTCTTTTTATCTTTTTTTAAAAGTAGGCGTGAAGGCTTATTGTGTGAGAGAAACAGGAGACCAGCTTCGGTTTCATCTCTACTCCGTGCTATTTACTGGGTGAGAAGTGACTCCGGTAGACGCCTGGCGGGAATAACTTTCCAAGTGATAATTGATCAGTTATAAAGCGGGATGAAAAAGATTGAATTACTAAAATGACTATTAAAAAATAGGGGTTGGTGATAGAAAATGTAGGGTTGTATGTATTTTTTAATGCCACATTATAAAAATTAAAAAAAAAATGTTAGGGGTGGACAATCCTTTTCACTTAGGGGTATGAACAATAGATAGTAGCCGATTTTTAGACCTATTGAATATGCATATAAAATAAATAATATAAATAAACTGGCCATTTCAGCCCTTGGAAGGACTGTGACCTAGCTTCTATTGATCAATTGTGTTGTGCGTGTTATTAAATGTTTGATCACAAATGACCGAGAACTGGACCTACGTGTTTAATGCCGACTCCGAACGGCTTATGTTCTCAAGAAGCTTTACATGGCAATTTTTACTCTCTGAGGTTTGCCATTGTCTGCAGAGAGGTGACGACCGAACAGAAAAATTAATTCAATTGAAAAAACTTTTCTGTCTGAGCTGGAATTGAACCCGGGCTACTGCGGTTCTTTAGCTTAGGGGCCACGCACTCTACCCACTAGGCTACGGCCGCCACATATATGCATATTTGCATATATATATAAGTTTCATAAAAATCGGTTAAGCTGTTTCGGAGGAGTATGGTAACTAACATTGTGACACGAGAATTTTATATATATTAGATGTATAGGGCGTAATATATATGCATTATTATTTTTGAGCTTCAAGTTTTGTTTAAAAAATCAAAAAATTACAACAAACACATAAAAATATAAAAAATACTGGGAAACAATTGTTACTTTGCCAGAATAGGGACGTAAGAAATAAATATAATTTAAAAAAACACATATAACAATAGAGTTAATATATTTTTAAAAAACTTTTTTAAAAAAAAATTCTGTGATTGGTTTTTTTTCACAGGAGTATGGCTTTTTCCTTGTTTGTATTTTGTTTGTTTCCCAATAAGACAATCAGATTGATTAGCTTTGTTTCGTTGCAACTGCTGCATTTTTATTTGGCTAATAGAGATTATGTTATAAGAAGAGTTGAGTTCAGACAAAAAGAGAAAAGCCATGAGTCTAAACAAAAAAATCGATAAAAAAATAAATTTTATTTCTGATCCAAAAAAAAAGCAATGGTCAAGAAATAACTGTCATTTCTGATCGAGACAATAACGGTAAAAAAGTGCTATTTCTAATAAATTTTATTTCTGATTAAAGTATAACGGCCACGAAATAACTTTTATTTCTGATTTAAAAAAATAATGACCAGGAAGTAACTTTTATTTCTGATTGAAAAAATAATGACCAAGAAATAACTTTTGTTTCTGATAGAAAAAAAAAAATAAATAAAAAAATAATTATTTTGAGCTGATATTTATCTTAAAAATTATTTCAGAAATTGAGTCTCTAGTTCCTTGGCATCACATTGCTATATTTAAAAAAATTACACAACAACTTTTTATTCATGATCTTTTGATCTAAATTTTCAAAAATAATCGTTATTTTCGGTCCTTTTTAATAAACTTTATTTAGTTTATTTAATGTATGGGAGGTCAGCGAAGGTAGTGGTCAATCTTAATTAAATAAATTTGTTAATTTTTGAACAGATACAGCAAGAAAATAAAACGGACTCAGTGGAAATTTTTTTGTTTGACAGCTACAATTTTTTAATTTTTTAAAATCTCCTATATCGTCATTTTTGTAGGCGCTGCGATGATATTTTTAACCAACTAATGCGAAAAATTCAATTTAAATTTTTCTTTCAAATAGTAAAAACTGGGGTGCCAGTACGTAATTTGATACAATCGAGTTTTTCGATACATTCGACAGTTGCCAGCACATACTTTGCTTCAATCGATGATAGTCAGATTTGGCGTTGATTTGGATTTGATCGTCAGATTTGGCAGCACATACTTTTGAATATAACTAATTTTATAAATAAGAGATACTTAAATCTGCCCAATGAATTGAAATACTGCATTGTAATTTCTGTATTAGTTCTCCGACTCTAAAAATATAATTTTTGTTTGGAATTTAAAAATAATTTTCGAATTAAAGATAAAAAACCCGTCTGACACTTTAAATTACAGTTAAAAATGACATTTTCAAGTTCAAATCACAAAGAAACTCGTTTCAATTTACTTGCTGCCAATAAACATTTGTTTCGAGTTGAACGTCAATCAACAATCCTCGATTGTATCAAGTTACGTGCTCGCACCCCTGTTTTTTTTTTTTTGATAATTTTTATAAAAATCAAAAATAAAATTGTTTTAATGTTTTGAAAAATGTGTTCACAAAAATATTTTTTTAAACTCTCTTAAACAAAAAAAAAACTACAAGAATAAAATTGTCCAAAAGTAGTAATTTTAAAGGGTCATAGAATCCACAAGTATTATTTTTTGGACTAATAATTTGGATTAACTTCCTTTTAAGGATTTCATTTACAACTATACCCATTTTTTTGGGTTTCGAGACAAAAATATTTTGATTTCTGTCCACTACACGATCTACTGTGCTTTCTGTGTTTTACTGTGTTTTCTCCAGATGTGCTGTTTTTTACAGAAAAAATTAATTCCGCCTTCTTTCTTCTTTATTTTGCCGTTTGTGTTTTTTACTTAAGTGATACTATTGGGTATCATCCGAAAATGCAAACGCTATATAATCAGCGCTATTTGTAATTAAAAGAAAGCGCTTTATTATGAAAACAGGCAAAGCGCATACAAATTTTAATGTTGGGTTTCTATGCCTAAAATATTTAAAATAGCCGTAAAAATCAACAAAATATCTTATTTCCTGTAAATTGTACCAATCGTTCCACTGTGCACTGTGCTCTGTCTCTAACACTGCATTGAGTACTTCAGTGAGCTCAGATTTTGTTTTTAATTGTGCTTAAATATAAAATGGGCCAACTTAAAACCCATATTAAATATCACTCAGACGAAAACCATTATCTGTTAAAGAAGTGTGAGATATTTTCTTTTTTGTTATACTTTGCTTAATAGCAAAGATAGTAATACAAAAAGTTGTCTGGAGTACTTCTTGCTATTTAAATAAACAAATTTGCATTTCAAAATTAAATTCGACAATAAAGAGAGTTATAATACCAAAGCATTCCATCTCATTCTATATAGTCTGTCACTTTTGCCTAGTTGCCAGGTTCAACTGGTTAGAATTTAATTAAAGTTAATTGCGTATTTGTTGAACATCATGCCGTCAGACGATGCGTTGTCTTTGTGTTGCGTTGGCGTTTTAAACGAACATTCATCATGATACATATTTTCGAGCATGACACACAATGTCAGGTGGATGACACTTTTGGCACAACATAAAATTATGAAGTCTTTGAATTAATTGGCTGAAACAAGAGAATAAATGTGGTGTAGCAGGTGAAAAAAATGCATAAATTTGTATAACCAAGGTTGTCTTAATGGGTGCTTCAAAAACTAGGACATTGGCTGAAGACTCTAGCCAGACTGCATGCTTATAATGATAATTTTTTAAAGAACAGAAAACTGGTTCTCAATATCAGTTTTTGTATTTACGTAATATACTCGTTTATTACAAATTTAGCTAAATTCTCAACATTGAACAGAATTTATGCTTGAAATTATAGCAAGCATTAGGGAAAGGATTTTTATAATTTACTGACAACTTTTGCACATTTCAAATATAGAACATATCAAGTACCTCAACTGTTGCATAGTAATTAAAAGGGAATCTGCTAAGGCTTTAATTAAACGGATTTATCAATTAGCTTGGTCTAACCACAAATTCGCGCTCTTATCAACTCATCGTCTCAAGCAGCCAATTTGGACGGTTAATGTTGTAGTTGTTGCTGAATACAGAGCATTGGACCAATGCTAAGCGTGAAGACATGACCACATAATTATGAGCAACTGGTAAGGTGGCCAGAAATGAGGCTGGTGTCTACAGAACACACAGCTTAGTTAAGCTACAAATGTCACAAATGCTGCCAAATACAAACATTTTGCTGGTCAAAATAAAACACAATGCGGGAGATACACAACAAAAGCACGAACTACAACAAAAGCCCAACTCCCAGCTGGTCATCAAAATAATGATGATAACAGTAATGATGGTGGTTAAGCGTGTGAATCCCTTCGTGGTTTTGAAGGCGCTATTGTTGTTCTTCTTGCTGATAGCATTATCTGTGCTTACGGCAGCTTGATGGTTTTTGTCATTTCTCAAAGATATAGCTAGCATGCAGTTAAAAGGAATAATCCGAAAATTACCATTAATGAGGAGCAAAAACTAAGGGCTAACAATCAGGATAATGAGCTGCGGCAAGCAAAACAGCTGCTATTTAAATGGTAGGTCAAAATATTTTTATGTTTCGGTACTTTAAAGAAAGGAAAGGAACAAAGAGATTAGTTAATATTTTGAGTAAATTTTTAAACTAATCAAAATCATGCTTTAAAATTGGAAAAACCAAAATTTAAGAAATCAACAAAACTTTAAGTTGATTACAAAATTAGCTCTGGAAAAAGTCCTAAGTCAACATTTAACGAAAAACACCAAGGTTAGTGTGAACTTTGTGTAGGTAATTTATCAAAATATGTCCTGACGTTGCTTTGACAGCAAGCTAAATACATATATCACATAAATAGTTGTTGTCTGTCCTTTCTAAAGAGCTTTGAATATATTTACATATGTGTGTGTCAGATTTTTCAGCACGCAGCTAAGTTTTGTGTTAAGCTTATATGTACCACATTTGGCGTCACATACTTGTCACCAACAATGGCTCAGGCACACATACACACACACTTACTGTGGCGCCCCTTTTGCTTAACCTTGTGTTAATAATTCAGTTTTGTGACGAAGTAATTGGTGCGAGAAATTATTATTAATACGAAGTTGTCGCATGCTTATGCATCCATACATATGAACATGTATACTTACACATATTATCTGCAAAGGAAGAAAGGTAGTGTGTAGAAAAAGCTAGCAAAAGCAAGGTCTTGGAAAAAAGTAGCACACGCTAAGCAGCAAATCGCTGCATGCTGTGTTCAGTGATTTTACACAATTGACAGAAGGTCATAAATTATGTTGATTTAGCTTGACTCCCAGTTGTTGGCCATTTAGCAGTTATAAATGTTGGCCGTGGTTGTAGTGGTGATTTTTTATACATTAGTTTAATTTTGTGTTCTTGCAATGACTTCAAAATATGTCTAAAATACATATGACTTTTGCCAAATTAAAGATATTCATTAATAGACAGTAGATTTTCAACACTAAAATTTTAATGTGCAGTTGATTCAGAATAAACTTTTTTAAATAAAAACTAATATGTTATATCAAAATTAACAAATATTGCGGCCTTTTGCTTTCAATTGAGTAATAATGGTAATTTTTCTGCAAAGGACATCATGTTGGACATCTTTCGTTGGACATCTTTCATTGCTGAACAAAGTTATAAAAGCACAGCTCAGCTATTATTACATTTCACTGTGAAGAAGTTAAAAAATTTCGAAGTTTTTTCGTCTTTTTTTTCAGTGGCAAACGACATATGACGTTGCCAGTTCTTTTTTTTAATACAATGTAGCTGTGTTCCTCCAAAGCCGGTTTTCAATTTTCAATTCCATTTTTTCGGACATGGTCGCTAAAAACTGATGAAATCTACCTTTTAGGTGCTATCGATTTTTTTTGCTGACAGAATATGTTAGAATGAACTTTTAAAGACATGATTTTAATAATATAATAGTGAAATGCTCATAAAGCCAAGCGCGTCAAGGTCATTTTGTTTATTTTATTTGATACATGATTAAAAGACAAGCAGTTATCCGATCGTTCTGAAATTTTAACGCGTTAGTTTACATATGTAAATACTTAGAGTGAACTAATCGGCATTAAATTTTTTGAGTTACAACAGATTTTTTTTAGGGAAAAAATAAATTTTGAAATAAACGCATTTAGCTATTTTCAAATCAAATTTTTTTTAAGGCATTCCATGGCCGCTTTGATGCTGATAAAAACTCCGTTTTTTCAAACTTATCTGAGGACAGTAATCTTGCACAGAGCTTTGCGCTCATACAAATTTGGAAATAAATAGAAGCAGTGCTTCTATAACAATGAAAATTGATATGCTCTGTAAGTTTAAAATATCTAAAAAAAAATGGTTGAAATCGGTCGACCCTAGGGGGTACCTCCCTTGGACCTGTATTAAATTTGTACATAATTTTGTATGGGAGGTAGACACAAAAGATGACCGATCTTAATAAAATTCGGTCCAAAGGCTTTAATATATAGTAATAGCTGTGTATTTAAAATGGTTGTAATCGATTCGTTTTAAGGAGTACCTCCCTCGGACCTATTTTCAATTTTACATAATTTGTATGGGAGGTAGACACAAAAGTTAATCTATCTTAATAAAATTTGGTCAAAAGACTGAAAATATATAGTAGTAGCTGTGTATTTAAAATGGTTCCAATCGATTAGTTTTTAGGGGTACCTTCCTTGAAATTATATTCAAGCAATTCTCAAATAAGTTACTGACTTAGAGACATAATCAAAACCTATTTTTTCAATAAGGCGGAACAAAGCAGAATTTATCTTTTCATAGCTTTTAAGATAAAGGTTCAGGGTTATAAGTTAAAAAAATCACCGCTAATAATGTTCATGGTATTAGTAAATTTCTTTCCAAATTTGCAAAATTTGCCGTTTTTAGTAGTTTTTTTTTAATTTTATTAAATTTACCAAAATTCTATTTTTTCACTAATTTCAAAAGCTCTAAAAACAATATGAAAGAAAGTTTCGTTTTGATATAATATACAGACATAATTTTGGATGTTCATTCTAAACACAAAATATACACATAAAACACATACAAATACACACACCAAAATAAAGAACTTTCGGTATAAAACAGAAAATCTGTTGTAGGCATTTTTTAAAAAATTCGTTACAAATAGCAATCGTTAGAGGTTCAACCTAAAATTTTGTGTAAGCCATTGAAATTTATGGCTCAACATGATATTAATTAAATTATTATTAGATATTTGTTGCAAAGACCATGAAAAATGTGACTTAAAATTTAAGGTAAAAAAATACACTTTACAATACATTTTTTCATAAAATTGCACCAAAAAAAAAATACACCACCAAAAAGACCTATTCAAGGTTTTTCTATACTACTTACGGTTTCGAAGTTACAGCTATTTGAATATATCATCGTTTCAAAAGTAAACTTGCTAGTTTGAAAATTAAATTTTAATTTCCAATCAAAATTCTATGGAAAATTAAAAACGAAATTTTTTATATTCATTGCAACGACGATATGTACAAATTTTATTTTTTTAAACATTTTTTGTTATTTTTCACATTGTTTGGCTTTAAAAAAAAATGTTAATAAAAAAAAATCGCAGATATAGTTCTTTTCAGGAGAACTATCCACATAGAGAGTTTCAAAACCTTTAAAAATAGTGATGTCAGAAACGTGGTCGCTTTGACATTGAATGATTTTGACAATTACGTTATGAAATTTTTTAAATCCGCCCTATCTGTCTTGTGCTTGCTATACAGAAAGCTCCACAGTGATGCGATTGGTACAAGTCAAGCTGAAAATTCATATTTTTTTGTGGATTTTTGTGGTTGTTTTCGGTGTTTAAGATATAGAAAAGTACAGAAAAACGTTTTTCAGAAAATTTAGGCAAGTGGGCGTTGCAGCTGTCATATTAAAAAATTTTATCCAATAATATCCGTTATATATATAAAAACGATTTTCTGCTTTTGGTGGCTAGTTTGACGAATTTTCGCTCATAGTAGATCTTTATTAGTTCAATCCAAATGGAACCTCTTTCTTTCTGTTCTTGCCTTAATCTTACGCCATAAGAAAAGCCTTTCCCAAAATTCTCCTCTTAGTCCTATCCGATCAAATGGGTAATCCACAGTTTTCAATATTTAGCTTACTTACCTTTTAAGCTTGAAAAAATGTCTCCACGCTAAACACCTTGAAGAGACATTTCAGACTACTAGAGTTCACCAGTGGTCGAGATTTAACCTTTTTGTCGCAAATATTCTCTATTGATTCGATACAATATTAATGTCCTAAACTTATGTTTTTCATAAAAATTTGGCATCACTTTTACTTTACTAATGAATGTAATTAGTAGGATGAATGAAGTAGGGTATCCGTAAGAAATAGCGAACAATGTTTGCAATGTTGCTTGTACATTTATGCAATGTATTAAATATAGTACCTCTTACACCATGTTCTTCCTCCCTTTTAGCTTAGGTTTTATTTAAAAAAATGTTCCTTTTGCACTGATATTTCAGGTCAAAGAATAGCAAAAATATTCCATGTGCTTCTTGTTCCAAAAACAACATTTTAAAAAATTATTTTCCATCAAAAAAATCATAGGGGGTTGCTCATGATTGTCGATGACAGAAGCTGTTTATTAAATTATTTGTCAAAATAAAGTAATTCTTGCAAATAAGCGATATGACACTTGTAACAGTGTGAAAAAAAAAGAAATAAAAATTTACAACAAAAATTAAATATTTTAGATGTTTTTTAAAATAATATAAGTTATTGAATTAGTAAGGTAACGGTAAATCTTTTCATATTTCTCCAAAGTCATTTTCAGTCACTTTCAGACGAAGAAAATTTGATGAAAATCGATTGGAAAATGGCTGAAATATTTGCTTGCAAAATTAAAACTTGAAATTTCAATCAGTTTTTTCTCATTCTGAGGCGATGACGTTGCTTCAAGAAAATTCGTTCAAGAAAATAAAAATTTTTCGAGATATTATAATAATTTTGATGTCATGACAACAGGAATTTTTTATGAGCATAATTTCGGTGAAAAATATTACCAAAAAAGCTTTCGTATACCGTTATTTTTTTTCAACCAACGACTTTTCATTCAAAAGTACGTTGTGCTGAGAAAAGCTACAGTAAAAAATTTCACCATGACAATACAGGGAAAGCTCCTATAAGCGGACACCGATGGTTACCTACTTTTTGTCCGCATAGGAGAGATCTCCGCTTATGGGAATGTCGTAAAAAATAATATTAAAATTCAAATTAAAAAAAAATGGGCATTGCGATATCACATATAAGCAGTGCTTTTGAGTGGCGGAAAGGACATTACTATTTCGATTCAGTATTGTTTCTAGATTATAAAAACCTCTTTCGATTTTTAATGTTGGTTCGATTTTTATTTTAATACGGTTATTTTAATACGGATTTTTCGGTTTTTTTATCTTTCGAAAAATATTGACCTAGTCATGTTCAAATAACTCCAAAACTATGTGATCATTAAGCAAATTAAATACATGGTCAATTATTAGATACTTACAGCTTTTATTTAAGTTGTCACTCGTACCGTTCTGACAAATTTTGGAGAAATTTTCTGAATATTGCATACGTAAAAGAGTTAAAAAATAAAGTTATTTTAAAAAAATTCAAAGTTCAAGAACGCCAAAGAATAAGAAAAATGTAAAGTTTTCCAGCTTTTTCCAATGTAGTAAAAAAGAATCTAGTAATCATTTTTTAAAATACTTTTTGTAATTGCATTACTTTTGCAAAATGCAAGACTTGACTTTAAATTTCGGTGCACCAAAAGCAAAGGTAAACGCCTTCTGTTGTTTATACCAGCAAACTGTTGGAGCCTAGATTGATTCGTGATAAGGAAGTAAACAAAAAGCACTACAAACAAATCTTTGCAGAATCAATGCAGTTGCTTTTTTGAACCTTTGCTTTTGCAAAGTAATAGAAAAACATTGCTTTGAAGGCGGTATACAGCACATAGTTCTGTTTTAATTTAACAGAAGGTGTTTGCATAAGCTTATCAAAGTGGATGGTACTGCAGAAAACACAGAAGACTACAGATGAGTCGATGAAGCTATCAACGAAATAGTCTGTCTATTCTGCTTGGTGGTTTGTTCTGCACAGAACTTGTTGTTCTTGCAACCTGTTTCTTTAAGAACTTATTTGGCAGTAAGCTCAAATATAATTCTAAAAAAATACTAATACTTTTAGAATTATTAAAAACAATGTAGTAATTAAAATATGCTATCATTAATTTTTCATGTAATATTTTTAAATTTAAAATATATATTAAATGCAAATATATTTAAATTAAATAAAAAATTTTAATGTTTGAGTGTATGTTAATTAATTTTTCTGATCTGATTTCGTCAAAATGTCTCTTTATTTTGAGGAAACGCAAACCCGTAATAATACTCGAAGCTGAGTTATGCCAAACGCATAAAACAAAATATTCATTTCAAATGCCTGCTGCACAATCATGACTTAACAAAAGCTTTAGAGAGTTTGCTACGTCAAAACTAATATTAATGCACAATCGCATTCAAAATCAAGAATAATCCGTACAAAAAACAAGGGGCAGAATTGCAATGAGAACAACAGAAGAGCACAGAGTGGCCACATAAACAAAATCGCATAGAAGCATCTTACATAAAATGTTGAAAATTCAAAATCACGTAATATCAAAAGAGACAATGAAAAGATTTGTTTTTGGAGGTTTTGTTTGTGTTCGGCAAGCATTCTGTTGGTTTTTCACAGAAACTGCACCATGCTTTGCACTGAGCTGTCAACGACACATAGGCAGATACGCCCCGCAATAGTTTTTTGAGCAACGCTTCGATAATAGAGAAGCTGCTGCCTATTATAACGAATATAATGATGGTAATGATAATGACGATAAGGTTTCAGTTGTTGTAAACGTCAAAATAATTACAACATGTGGCACTCTTTTATTAGGAAAATATGATTTAAAAAAGAAGAAATAATCCATCAGTAAACAAGGCTGAAAATAAAGCATATGAAAACAATAGACGTTTACAAAAAACCAATTTTTTTTTGTTTTGCCAAAAAGCAGCGCAAAAATTGTACGTGATTGTTTAGCAAAGAATTTCAATGTTGATTACAGGCACGCGTTTATAATTAACATTGCATACATGCAGGCGCATTTAATAACAATGCCATATTAAAAGCTAAAAATATAGCAATGGCAATACTCTCACACAGCTTTGCATTGTTTTGTGGTAGTAGTGCCTACTTGGATTCGCTGCAGCCAAGCATAAAATTAGGGTGATTTTCTTTTGCATCGTCGTTATTTTTTATTTCTTTCTTAGCTATTGTTGTTAATGCAATGAAAGGGGTACTGGATTGCAGACAATGAAAATATTTGTTGACAGAAGTCAAACGTTCTGCTGTTATGCTTTGTCACTCCCACTAATGTTGATTTTTTAGTGCTTTTTTGCTTGATTTTTATTTTATTGTCTGTGAACGTATGCTTGAATTTTGTACTTTTTTATTTCAAGTCATAAAAAGCATTTCTCACACTTTTGTGCATATATTTAATTATGTCACGTGCTAACGTGTAGCCCACAAAAGAACATGGAACAGCATTTACTGCCCCCTACTGATTGCTTCAATCTGTAGAATCTGAACACATGTGCGCTTAAATCGAGTGCGAACGTAAAGTTTATTGCATTTATGTCGGCTTTAGCAAGTATTGCTAAATTGGTTGTAAACTTTGTGGAAGTTTGGAAAAATATTCTAGAGTACTAACAGGGTTCACAGCATTTAACATGTTTTTAATAATCTTAAAGGAAAAAAATAGATAGCAAATGATAAAAAAAATTATAGCTGCAGTAATAAAATAAAAACAGCCTCTTTATTTTTATACTCTGTATCAACGCCGTAGATAGGTATTTCATAAGAGATTAAGGGGGTGGGGGGTTACTGAAGTAAAAGAACATAGTTTCTTTTTTTTTATTTCCATAGGGATTTCTGAAGGCCTAAAATCTTTCCAAATTTTTTAGCCAATTTTAACAGTCAAAGTGAAAAGAGTTAATGAAATTTTATTTATTTTAGTTCTAAACATACAAAGTTGATTCAATAGCTCGGTTTTGAGCAGAACGACAAGTATTTATTGAGGTAAAACAACGAAAACAGTTATTTTAAAAAGATAATCATATTTATACATAGTTTTAGAAACGAAGCCAATTGTGTAGAGCGCGAAGCCAACTTGTCGATAGCAGATTCCTCGTTTACAGAAATATTCTTATGAGTATTTAATAGCGATTAAGTAGTAAGGCATTCTGTTACAGTAGCATTTCAAAGCAGATTTTTCAATCATTTTAGTCTGCTAAAGAAACGTTCACTGGATACTGTACTACAGGGTATAATAAATAATAATTATTTCCAGAATTTTCTAAAATTGCGAAAACATCCATTTCTGATAGCTACATTTATCGCCGCAAAATAATTGAGTGCTTCAAGATTTGTTCTGCAATCCTTATTTCTATTGTTGGTCCATTTCGTTTTCTTTAACTCAAGTTCGGTTACCAACTTTTCTATATCTATTTTGTTTGGGTACAAGACCCTTATAGCAGTTTTAAAATATTTAATATTTAACTTATTTATTTTTGATAGACTTATGTTTTAAAAATTTGCAATTATTTTTTTGAAAGTGCTTTGGAAATCGTAATATCCTTTGATTACCAATTAATATATGAACGGAATGAAATGCTTTATACGATAAAAATCTTCTGCTATTTCTGGCGTTACATTGCATCTTAACCATGGAAGGACATGTTTCGTCGAATCGACGACGATGCTCACATTTTATTGTTTTTCTTTCTTGTTTTCGTTTGTTTTAAACATACAGCCAAATAAATAGTGTGTAGGTACGATTTTTAATAATTGGCGTCGTCGAAACGACGAAGCATGTCATTTGTGTGACTTTTGCATTTTTTATGTTATTCTTTTCATATGAAAATTTGTCATGTTTTCTCTAATAATATCAGATTGTTACAGTTAAAATGCAAATTTTGCAGCAAAAAAAATTAATAAAAGTTGAGGGAATAGAAAAATTTCTGTCGACTTGTGACGAAAACAACGAATTCAACGATGAATTGGGTTGCAGAGGTACAGAGGATTCTCAAAATAATCTGGTCAACGACTAAGACGATGAGCCCTACAACAATAGTGAGGAGACTGGTCAAAAGAACCCTTTCAATGAAAGCTTTGAAGATTAAAGCTCGTCAGAGGATTCAAGTATCTTGGACGAAGACGATGTGTCGCTTGCTTAAGGAGGCTTCGATACATTTGATCAAATGTGCAGCGTTATGTGCTTTTCACTAACAGATAGCCAATATGTCAATTCTTTGGTTTTCTGAATGTGGCGTTTATTAATGCTTTATTATCAATGCGAACAACATGTTCCAAGCAAATCAAAAGACCTTCAATCGTGCCGGCTTAATGAAAATTAACACTTTTCACTTACTAAAGTTCAATTATATAATAGGATACGGATTCCAACTTTGTCGACAGTGCACAGTGTGCTTTTTTAATTTTAGAATGACTTTGGGGTTTTCTTTTTAAATTTCATAAAAAATATTTTTATTCGTCGGATTATAAAACATGTATTGTGAACGTGGTATTAAAAACTTGATGTAATGCATGGTTTTTTTTATAAAATTCGTCAAAGTTCAAACTTTTTTAACAAAATTAAGCTCAATAAAACCCAAAAAATAAAATCAAGTTTAAACAATAATAACTTCGAGTACAAAGTATATTTCAAGGTTTTTTTTTACTTTTTTGTGTCTTTATCGCCATTGAATTAAACATAAAACACATTAAAAAATGTTAATAAATAAAAATAAAGAAATCGTTGAAATATGACTGTAAATTTGTCAAGAATTGAAAATATAAGTAAAATTTAGTAGAAAATATCTAGCTACTTAAGCATTATTAAAAGCGAAGTCTTCAAAATCCAATTTTGCCCAAAAATGCACTGATTTCCAAGACAATTTGTAGGTATTCTTAAATTTAAAGAAAAATAAAATAGAATTCATAATTTAAAACAAGTTGTGACCATATTTTGTATTAGCAACCATTTTTTAAAAATTTTTTTTTAAATTTCGTTAATTTGGTATATTGTTTTATAGGAGATATATCTAAAAGTTATCCGATTTGAAATATTTTTAGCATGACGTTTACGTGAAGTTAAATAAACTAAATTCACTCTTTAAAAACGTAAATGAGCAATTTTATGCAAGTTTTTTTATTAAAAAAAATATGGTTTTTATAGGAGTTAGGCGATGCAGTTGACCTAGAATTCTAATTTTTTGTGCTGTTACTTAATTAAGGCTATTTAGTGCGAAACAGTATCAAAAGTGTATTGCTGAAAAATAATTGAAATCTTCCAGAATTAAATTAGGAAAATAAGAGGAAAATATGTGCTTTTTGTCTCCCCTCCAACCGTCGCATGCCAAATCATAGTGCTCAAAATGCCATATAAGCTTGTGTGGGAGCATAAAATAGAGCTTTGTGCCTCTTGTCTATTGTGAATTCTCAACCTTATAAAAATATGATTGCATTAAAATTAAGTACATTATTTTTAAGACAAAACCAAATGTAATGTTAACTATGTGCCTTATTATTTTGTTTTTTAAATGCACCTAATGTGAAACAATCCAAATTAACTCAATCTCTGAAAAATTATTATTTTTATTAAAAAATAATATATATTAAATAAACCGCAGTTTTTATTTATTCTACATAGGCTTAATAATCAAATACAAGTGATTTTGAAACATTATGACATATATGTAGGTTAGGCCGGGTCGATTTGCGTTGACCCCCCTGGAACCCCCTGGAGGTTCCCCATACAAACATTTCAAAAAATTAACATTTTTGGCACTTTACATGAAAAAATCAGCGAAATGGGGTCGCCACTGGCATGGGTGGATCGGCCCTCCAAAGCTAGTTGGGGTCGGTCATACATTTGGACTCGATTGGGGCACTCTAAATGGGTCGAAGAGAGATTTTTCCAAATTTGACCCTAAGGGACAAAAGTCAAAAGTTGGGGCATTAGAATTAGTTTTAGAGGTATAGTTCCTCGGGCAAAGTTGCTTATTTTGATCCCTAGAATGCGATTTTCACTGGGTAATGGGCGATTTTTAAATCAACATTGTAGATAGTCCAAAGGTCATTTTGAAAAATGGCGTAGTTGATTCGACGAAGAATGACTTTTATGTGTAAAAAATAAGCATATTCTTCCAGGGTTAATAAACAAGGCTAACTTATTTCCATTTCAAGTTAATGAAAGCATAGAGTGAAAATACGTGAAACTAGCTACAAGAAGTCGTAATTTTTATATCTTTTATGGATATTACTGAAGACTTATTAATTTTAAAGAAAAAATTTTTTTAAAAAAATCATTTTTGTAATTTAACGTGTATTAAGAGTATTTGGCCTAAAAATCAAGAAATTTTAACAAGCCGTTACTCAGCAAAATTAATTTTACTAAAACATTGGCCTGAAACTAAATTCTTTGTAACTCATTGAAAAAAAAAACTTAAAAAAAATTGCAATTTCTTGTTTTTTCGTATACACTTCAATAATGTCCATTAAAGATATAAAAGTTACGACTTCTCGTTTTAGGTGGCTAGTTTCACGAATTTTCACTAATATCTAAATTTTATTAAATACAGTGGTGGAAAAATAATAGAAACATACAAAATTTCTGTTATTTTTAGAAAAATTTTATTATTTGAAATTTTTTATAAAAAATTAGTATGAAAATATTTACTATGCGCCCATTGCTTAACAAAAAATAAATAAAATTCAACAAAAATATAACTTAACATAGAAAAGTATTAAAATTTCAAATTTGCTATTGGGAAAAAAAAATAAAAACAAAATGTTTAAAAAAAGATATTTCATCATTCGTTTAGTAGCCAAGAAATTCAAGTTATTTTAATTTAATACTTGGTCGACTCGCCTTTTTTCCGCTAACTAAATAACTAAATATTTGTATGTTTCCGGCGGTATTGAATACCATTGCTCCTTGAATTTTTCCCAAATTTGTTGTTTATTTCGTGCTCTAAAGTTACGCAGCCGTTTCTTCAAGACCCTCTTTAGAAGTTCTATGGGGCTTAGGTAAGGTGATTGGGATGGCCACTCCAGTACCTTGACACTATTGTCACTAAACCACTTCTGTATGAGCTTCGATGAATGCTTGGGATCGTTGACCTACATGAATTCCCATATTAGAGGCATTTTCTCTTCCGCGAATGGAAACATCGTTGTCCTTAAAATATTGACATAGTCTGGTGCACACATTTTCCCATCTATCAAATAAATTGGACGCAAAAGTCTTGGAAAAATCTGTGTGGTGTACTTTGGGTCAAAAGCCGATTTCGGGGGACGTCATACATAAACTTTACCATCGTATCAAAACAAATTTTTTGTTTTGTTTTGTCCGACCACAAGACATTTTTCCAATTTAGGCGGTCAATGTGTCGGGAAGCAAACGCTAGTCTCCGTTTAATGTTTTGTGCGGATAATAATTGTACCTTTCGTGGAGTTCTTGCCTGCAAATTTACTGTTTTTAATCTGTTTCTAACAATTCTACCGGTAACTTTGATATTTAGGTCCCATTTTAGTTTCTTCAAAATTTTTAAAGGGCTTTTTTTTACTATAACGTACCAACAATTTGTACCAACAGTAGCCGCAAGACGCACCGTTAGTTAACTTTGACTTACAATAGTGGTTATCAAATTGGAATGTTTCAATTATAACCAAGAAGCAATTATTAATAATTTCTAATATTGTTTTTATAATTTTTTTCTACCACTGTATATCTTTAAATGCTTCTTTAGCGTTCTTCCGCAAATTTTCCGAAGTTTCGACTGCATTTACGAGCATATGTTTGCAACATTCCATTAGATCTTTTTCAATTTTTTGCAACTGTATTGTCAGATTTGACGTAAATGAAAATATTTTATATTTTAAATGGATTGCAACCAAATATTTTGGGCTCGTAAATGCGCATATTAATTAGTTTGCTTGCGACGAAGTGTCACCGCTAGAATTTGAGGTAAAAAGTTATTGTAAGCACTTGACGATAGTCACATACAGCTCAAAAAATTGTGCAACTGAAAAATGTGGCAATAAAATGCACCTTTAGTGCATTTAGGGAGGGAGTTTAGTTAAGGGAGGGTTTAGTTTGCAATATAGTTATCTCTCTATCGAAGTTATCGACTAATTAGTCCCCTCTCCTCTAACACTTTAGCTCTGACAGCGAACATTTTAAATTCGTTTTTCTCAAAGCAACTTTTTAAAAACTACATTGGTTATTCATTTCAAAGTTGGTTCACACTTTCTGCATACAAAATACCTTCCCTCAACGAGAAGTTCTAGAACTTCCTTTTGAGATAAAAGGGGGTTTTCCCCTTAACAAATTACGGAAATTTACGTGAAAAACAGCAATTTTCACATTAAATAACCACCAGCAATTAAAAAATTAAATAAATAATAATCAGAGATAGTTGCGGGGTTGACTTGATGACTTTTCGACTAAATTGTTATGTTCTTTGATTTCAGATAATTTTCATCTGGGATACAGTGAACACCTCAAATCCGCTTTTTTCAAAAACGTTCTTGGAAAATTTTTGATACTGGGTTGTTTTAAGATTTTTTTAAGAATGAATAGAATGGTAGATATTAACGATCCTGAGTGACACTCAAAAATTTAACCACAAAAATGTTTTTGGTTCACTGTTGAATGACGAAGGTACACATACGCGAACCTGCGTAAAAAGAGAGAATTTGAGCATGAATGTCACTCATGATCGCTAATGTATACTCTGCTTTAAAGCCCAATCAAACAGCAAGATCGACATTAAAATTATTAGTTGATTTCAACAATGCATATTTGGCCGCTATACGTTGAAAAATTCATTTTATACCAGAATGAAACATGACCAGGAACTTACACTAACCAAATAATACCTTGCTATCTGTATCTTTATTTATAATTTCTATCCTTTATATTAGCGGTGCCCAAAGTCGACCGTACGGCTGCTCTGCCTACCCACAGCTTGTGTCACGGGCGACAGCATATGCTTGATGAATTCAGGGGTAAAAGGAACAAGGGACAAGCGTAAGAAAAAGCGTCATTTAGATAGGGTTGCCAGAAAAAAAATCTAAAATCGTCCAAACCCTTTTTGAAAATCGCCAAAATCGTCATTACAAAAAGAAAACAAATTATATTGTATATTTTTTATTTTTAACAGATGAAAAAAAGCTTAACATAAACTTATAAAAATTGGAATTCAGTTAAATTGTCAATTTGTATCGTATGGTCTTATTTTGTCTCAGTACGCAATCACTTCACGTGCGGTTTTTTGCCTGGCAAAAAATTTCATAAGAAAATTTCAGTAAGAGAAAAAGAGTTTGATTTTTCTTAGCTGAATTTCTATTTTTCTGCTTCCATTTTGTCGCGATGTGTTCAGGTTGAAAACTTTTTTGAACTGTCAAAATTGTTCTACAGAATTTGACAAGTGTTCACATTGTCAAATTTTCGTGAAATCGTTGGTCAAACAAACAGAAAAATCAAAAAATTTTGCTTTTCATCCAACTATTTGATTAGTGCTCACTAGTATGTCTCAATGAAAAAAGTTACCATTGCCACCATCTAAAAGTTAACCTTGTTCTAGCCCGAACTCGAACCTGGAATCTCTGAGTTAATAGCCTAGCACAGTGTTCACTAGACTACAAAGGCCACAAATTTATTAGCTAGAAAATGATTTCAGGGCTTTTTGTGTTGAAGTCAGTGCAATCAAAAATGATTTTAAGATTGTAATCATAACTTAAAGTCATTGGCTATGAAGTCACTAATTGCAATACAAAATGATTACATTCTTTAACAACTTTAAATAAAAGCAATGATTTAAAAGCAGTATCCAGCCAAAAATAGTTTAAAATTCTGACTTGTTTGAAGAGCCAGCAATTTAGCGACTTCACTACTCGTCAAAATTGACGATAATTATTTAAGTATTTTTTGAAAAAATATGCTCCAAAAACATTTAATAGTTTCTCGATTTTGAAAAAACATACAAAATTCAAAACTTGAAAATATTATTTGATTCCACGTTGAATCCACGCTTTGCTGCTGAACCAACTGTTTGAATTGACTTTCACTTGATCCATGTATTTTTGTAAGTTTGCTTACTCATTTTTTATGCCAATTTATTCTAGTCAATTAACATAATATATTTCTAGTCTTTATGCGGCACTATAATGTTTTACTCTTACAACAATCACACGCACACGATATATTTATTATTGAATTTTGTGTTTATTTTTTATTTATCTATGTTGAATTCCATTCGAGCGGAAAAGAAATTACATTTTGTTTATCTGCAGATTTATTCAATTAATCAACAGCAGGGCCGCATTAATTTACTGAACTGCGGACACAAAGCAGTGTAAAGGCTAAACTATTTATTGTGCCTAAATGAATGCTAGAATTTATTTCAAATAAATGTCATTCGGTGGAAACCATGTAAAAAAAAAAAAATAAAACACAGTAGCGAATATAATAAATAACTAAGGCCGATCATAAACTAGCTCAAGTAGACAGATGATCAAATAAAAGATGCTGCACAGTATTAAAAGCAAGCCTAAATGTATGCAGTAGAAATATACAAGAAGAGAAAACAAAAATAAACTAATAATAATCCAGAAACAGGCTGGCTGGGTAACAACGATTGTAGACGAGGCAGAAATATGTTCAACTACGTGTGTGTTTGTAGTTTAAAGAATATATGTGAATCTGAATGTATGTTATTTAGTATCACTCGTATGGAGAGATGAAGTTATTTTGGTAAAATCAGTTTCACTTCCGTTTGTGGCGCCTATGTGTGCATTTATTTGCTTAGGTATTGGTGTATGTTTGAAGACACACACACATCTTTCTGGTTTGTATACATTCATTCTTGATGTTGTATCTTTGTACTGCCTATTAATTTTTAATGATTGTTAGCTAGTTATTTATTTTCGGCGAATGTAGACGCAAGTCTTAAAAAAATTTTAAATTTAGCAAAATTTCAATACCATTGGGCTAGTTTTGTATGCTTTGGTTTTTTACAATCAACATATTCTGCTTTTCTTTTTCTTCTTCTTTTTCTAATTTTGGTCTGCTTTGCATTTTGCTGTAATGCTAAAAACAGCAACAACTAAGTGTCTTCGTTTTTCTTTTTTCTCCAAGTTTGCGTATTTAATTTTTTTTTTTTTAGATAAATACTGCCCAAACTGAAGATACTTCCCGTTAATGTCCGGTGTTTCTGGTTTTCAGCATCCGCTTCGTTTTATTTAACCAATATTTTGCTACCGTTTCTTACGGCCATTTTGGGTTTTTTTCCTCGTTTATCCTATGGCTATATCAATGTTCTATAGATTAAATCCAATTCTTTTAACGCAATGAATGAATACCATTCATTTATATCCTGCAGTTGAATTAATTCATTCAATCATCCATTCATTCATTTACTCATTTATTCAATTGAGCTGCTTGTTTGTATTTAGATTTTATGCTTCAACAATTCTATGGCAGTGGAATGAAGGTCATTGTGAGAGTATGGACGCTGACTGGCAAAAGCAGTGAACTTGCACTGATTTTCTTGCCTCGTCCTGATCTGTTAATATTTAACATTACAGCATTTCATGCTAATACCTGCTGGCTCATTGAACAAATAATTGGGGAGTAGATTTCAGCAACATCCGCTAAAATTACTGAGACTTAAGTTTTGTTTACTCAAGAATATGCTGAGGTTTGATTTTCGTTCATGTCCTGTGCAATTTTTGTTTGCTCGCATTGATAGCAGTGATTTAAGGATTTATATGTTTAGCTCAGAAGAGGACAGCAAAATCCTCGAAATGGGAAATAATCTTAATAGATTTTCTTGAAATCATTTTGGTTTTTTGTTGTTGATATAGTCTTTGCTATTGCTTTAACTTTGATAATCCTTAGAAAAAAAAAATTAATTTGCTGGGAAATCTGTCGGACAAAATATCTTTTACACTATGCCATAATAATATTTTTAATTTCTAAAATCCATAAAAACAAGTTGAGTGAAAATTATTGAAACTAAAAATAAAAAAATTGTAAATTTTTTAACTCATGTGTCATTTCAATAAAATCTTATTTCTTACCATAACAAATGCAATCAAAAACCACTAACACTTCCTTGCCCCAAAAGTAACTTGGACCTCTTCAAACTTATTAATGCATAAAGTAGTTTTGTTTAGTGTTATTCTTTGGTCTCGTTATTTTTCAAGGAAACTTTTAAAGTGAAAAACTTGCAACAAAAGGTCATGCAGGAATCCCAGTGGTAGGTAGCTTTATCAGTTCTAATGATAAACAGCATATAATATTTTTTTAAATGTTTTTTAATATGTTTCTGTTTTTGCCACAGGTATAAAAGATTTTATTAACTGATAAGAGTCCTAAGAGAACATTCTAGGCTTTTTATTTTTATAACTTCTAGGCTTTTTATTACTCACAAAGACTCTTGATGATTTGCTAAAAAAATGAAATGAATGGAGAAGAGTTAACATATCTCAAAACAAATACGAGCTATTGAAACTAATTAAAAATGCGCAAAGCAACTGATTGCCCAGAAAGATTGCTTTGAGAACTGAAAGCAAAGACATTAGCAATATGTTGATAGTTTTGACTTATAAGCAGGTATGGGTTAAGTTTTGTATTAATATTTTATTTTGAGAATACAAGAAAAATATCACAAAATGTCAACAAGCAAGCTTTGAAGCTTCTTAAAGTTTATTCAGTACTCGTCCTTGATATTATTTATACATTTAAACGTAGTATTTTTGTAAAGACCAATGTGGAATAGGCTAATATATTGGTTCTGCTAAACTTATTTTGACGCAATCTTTCTTAAATTCGTGTAAACTCATAAAAAAGAAAGTAGAGTTAAAGGAATTAAAGAAACAAAACACGCTTTCGATCAGTTGAACAAAACATGAGATTATGTTTGGTTGACTTTTTTTTTTGGTTCCAGAGCAATGGAAGTATTTTTAAGGAATACAACGAGTTATCTGTTATCGATTACTTACTTATTGCATTTAAGGAAAGTCTTAAGGTTTGATTTATTAGTGATACATTTTGTTAGTTCTCAACACTATTCAATTAAAGAGTTTTTATATCCAGTATATATATATATATATATTATATTTATATTATATTTTATATTCTGTGTACCACAACAATCTCCAAATTTCTAGAAGGGAGGTTTTTGGGTTTACTCAAACTTTCCCTAATAAATTTTACGGGTTATCATACGATTGTTTTTTATTCACTGAAATAATTTTCTGGGTCACTAGAATTACTTAATCATAAAGCAACTAGAAGCGGCGCACAAGTTGCCATAGAAATCCGACCCTTATCCATCTACACCACTTGATTCAGCAACCACTTGATGTCGATTGCTGACTCAAATACTGAAGGTATACTATAAGTTAAAATTGAAATATGAAAACAGTTAATGTTTTAAGTTAGTCTTGGAAAATATAAAGTAAATGAAGAAAGTCTAATGTTTTATCTGTTTAAGCTAGTATTGGAAAATATTAAGTGAATATAGAAAGTTTAATGTTCTATCGTAATATCCCCAATACTTCGAGCATAAAAACTGATAAAATTTGACTAATAACCGACTTCTAGTTTTCTTTACAATGCGCAGTATAAAAAACCTGTAGTTACCGCAAAACCAAAAGTTCCTATACTATGAAATAAAAATGTTTGAAAACAACTTTCAGCTACTGAAATTCTCCCTTAAGGGGTTGGTCCCTTCCGAAATTTTTTTTACATGTATCTAAGAATATTGTATTAAATTTTTATAAAGATTCGATCAGTATAAGTTTTTTTTTAACCAAAAGCTTACTACCTGAAAATATGTGATTCCTGCCGCTAAAAAGCTATAATGATTAAAGATACTTTAAAATACCACTTAATGATTCCAATCTCACTTCAAGAGTTGGAGGCAAAGCAATTCTCTTTGTATGAAAAAAAAATATTATAAAAATTAGGAAGTAAAGACTGATGTTATATTGAGACAAAAAAATATACGTGTAGAATACTAAATTGAAATCGTAATATATCACTTTATTTGCTGAAATAATGTAATTGATTATTTAAGTTTGACCCAATTTTCTATAAAGAATTAGTTATTAATAAATAATATTGTTCAATTAAAAATATAAAACATACTTTATATATATATATATATACTATTGGTCATATAAAACAGAGAACAATGGTATAAGATGAGAATTTGAGGTGTACTTTGCAACTGGTGTGCCGACGTCAGGTACAGCGTGAGTTTATTTAATTTTTTTGCAATAGTAATAATCATTTCTCCATCGATAAAAAAATCGTTTTCTATGTAAAATTTGACGTAGAACACGATGGTTATGTTTAAAATACGCTAAGTGGTGGGTAAGTTTGGTTAAAATTTATTTAAAAATTTAAATTGCGTATAACAATATGAAATTTTTAATAAATTTTTTTTAAATTTTGTTTTCTTAAAATTCACTTTTTATCTTCAAAATGAAATAAACTAGCTTAAACAGATCCGAAGTTATGAATTTTTAAAAATTAGTCTCCAAAGCAAAAATCACGAAAATCTCAAACTTTTAAGGCCCTTCTCATGATATACTCATCAGTAAGCCGATTCCTGAAGATTGGTGGTCAGTCATTTCTAGCAAATGCTCGATTTTCGTAGCTTCGAAGACTCAAAACATACATGAGAAGCAAAACTGGAAAAGAAAGGGCTCAATAGGTTAGCTCTTGTAAATGTTCTCAGGGATGTGGAAGTGACCACGGAAGAAATTTTAAATGCCCGATGTAAAAGAAGTATAGTCATAATTATATAAAAATTGTTTTATTTAAAAAAATTAAAAACCCCAGAAATTTTTTCTGGGTATGCGCCTGACATTTGACTAAAAACCAACTTCTGGAATTCTTTTCACAATTCGCAGAATAAAAATAACTTTACCCCAAAATCCGAAGTTGAAAAAAAATCTTTAAACGAAGTTGAAAAAAAAACTTTAAACTACTGAAATTCTCTCTTAAGGCCAGAAACATCGATAAATCTGTGGTCTCAAGGAATAACGACTAAACTCAAAGTATCGTAAAAAACGATATTTTAATTGCACGAACTACGACGCATTTTTTTTTTAAATATATGAACCGTTACAAACAAAATATGAGCAGACATAAGTGATGATCAATTCTAGGCAAAAATTGGATATCTGCATACTTCCAAAAATTGGCAATAAAGTAAATTCCATATCGCTTTTTTACGATATTTTGAGTTTAGTCATTATTCCTTGTGACCACAGAAATTACTTCAGAAATATTTTGTAAATATGATCTTAAAATTTATAGCGAAATTCGAAGCCGTTTGAAAGCTGCGGCCGGCTTCCATTAAACCCAAATATTTAAAAGTGTTTTTCTTAGAACTGCATTTTTATAAATGGCGTGCTTTATAACTCAAACAAATTTTAACCAATCCATTCGAAATTTTGCAAACATATTAGAGTCTATCGAAAACCTGACCTTCAATTCTGGTATCAAAATTAAATAATATATAAAAAATCCTTTCGCTTGATATACTTTTTTTTTGGTCTGAGCCATTTGATTACTTTGATAGATTTTGTACTAGAGATCCACTAACGATTGATTTATTTAAAAATAAAGCTAATCAATCAATTCTTTAGATATAAAATCATAGTACTGCAAATATTCACCCCATTTGAAAAATGCTATAACGAGATTTTACGGTTTTGTTAAAAAAAATTTACTTACTTGACTTTTGATATGCACACCAACAACCGTGAATAATTTCAGATTAATTCTAGGCGCTACAATAGAAGCAGTTTCAACAAATTATCATAAACGAGCTGTAAATTTGTGTGGGTAAAGCAAAAATTATATGCTGGAGGACATGATGACCAAAACAGGATGTATCATTTGAAAATAATTTTTATTTCTATCCGCTTCTCTTCTCCAATTCCGGTTTGTTCCTCTTACGATTCTAAAATTGTTCATTCCCTTGGTGTACCTTTCTCTCTGATCTACATTGGATCTACCTCGCTATTGCAGCATATCTCTGCCCATAGCTGAACTTTGATTACCTCCAATTGTATGCACTTCATCTCCGTGCATCTCCCGCATGTTCTCAGCCGTCATTTCCATAGCAAGCGCCATTGACGTAGCCTTTTCAAATGACTCGAGACTACCTTCACTTAAGAGTCGAAAACAAAGCGAATTAGAAGCGCCATATCCAAAAATTGACCAAATTCACAAGTTTGCGCCATTTGTTTGAGCTCAATTATATAATCAGCTAACGGTTCCCCCTGTTTCTGGTCTCGCTTATAAAACTTAAAGCATTCCGTTATGATGTTCCGTTTTGGAGCAAAATGTTTTCTAGTTTTGAGACTATTTGATCGTATGTAAACTCGTAGATCCAATTCCAATTTTTTTTTTTTT
This sequence comes from Dichetophora obliterata, assembly GCA_963920525.1. Classification (NCBI taxonomy): domain Eukaryota; kingdom Metazoa; phylum Arthropoda; class Insecta; order Diptera; family Sciomyzidae; genus Dichetophora; species Dichetophora obliterata. Next base: position 220,354,041 of record OY986437.1, on the reverse strand, counting down.
TTATAATATGAAAGAATTTTACTCTGTTGAATGTATGTATTTTTATTTAATGCAAAAGTGAAGTTCATTCTGAAACTGTTAATGCTTACAAAATAAGAACAATAATTTTTTTAAATCCTGTAAAGGACAATTCTAGTGACATGATGGATGACACTTTCTGGGCTACTTTCAGGACACTGAGAGACAAATTAAACATGTCAGTAGGCATCAGTGATTTTACAGGATCTAAAAAATATAATTTTTTTCTTATATTGTTAACATAAACAATTCTAAAATCTACTAAACCTTAGCATTAAACTAAAATATATATAAAAGTGTTGAAAAACTTTCATATAAAAAAGAAATAAATTTTATTGAAAGTTTTATCAATATGACCTTAATATTTATTATTATGTTAATTTTCTATGATTAAAATACAAATTTTTAATGTTTGATAGTTTTAATCATTTTTGTTTTTTGAGCTCTAACGAATTTTTTCCAAAGAAACAACAACATTTGCAATATGTACTACATTGTGGTGAATTCCGACAAATAATTGAACTCCATAATAACATAAGCATAAGCTAAAATAAGCAAAAAGAACAGCAACGAAAAAGTATGAAAGGAAGAAAAACTGATAAATTGACACTAAAATCTCATCGCCTCTGTGGAGCAGTGCGCTAAAATACGCTGGCACGGCGACTTACGCCCGAGTTCGATCCCAGGTGGTGTGGCATCACAAAGATTTCTGATGAAGCATGTAGCAGGGCCGAAATTGCAATAAAATCAGCTATTAATGTTTTCCTCTTCATGCTGAAAAAATGCTGTTGTTGTTGTTTCTTTGGAAAAAAATTCGTTAGAACAATTAATTGTTCTAACCTGACCTAAAAGTTCAATAAACGATTTTAAACTATCAGAAAACTAAAATTTGTATTTAAGATCAAGAATGATTTGACCTATCAAGCATTTATTAGTTGCATTTAAATCATAGAAAATTAACAAAAAATTTTATAATTAAATAAAATATCAAGTAGATTCTTTTCAAAAAATCCGTAAAATCGCGTTAAAGCATTTGTTAAATGGTATAAAAAATAGCAGTTCTATGTTTTTATATCCAAGAAATTGATTGATAAGCTTTATTTTCTTCAACCATTAGTTGGTCTCCTGTACAAAAATTTTTCAAAAATGCACAAAAAAGCAAAATTGGTTCAGACCAAACAAAAATATACCAATCGAAAGGATTTTTTAAATACTATTTAATATTGTACCGGAATCGGGGGTAAGATTTTTCCCCTACAAGTCGATGTTCTCTTATACATGTATAATTTTATAATTTTAAAAAAAAATTTATTCGGATCGGTTTTTTTTCGAACAAGCTATAATTCATCAAATATCTAGCGAAAGCAGACATCTTAAAATTCAAGAGAAACATTTTCTGTAATCAACATTTAAGAAACAAAAATACAACCAATATTCGCATTTAAAGTTTCCACTGGAACACATTAAATTGTTTTACCAAAATAAGATATAAATTAAAATTAAATTGTCACCCACCCCCACTAACTAAATTGTGTTTAATTTTTTTTTCCACCATTAAAACTAAAGATGAGCTCGTAGAACATTTTGGAGCCACGCACAAGCACAACGACCATTTGCGCGCACGTGGCCGAACACGATATTAGTTGTTCTTACTTTCACGAAAACGCACGAACTCGCAAGACGTTGCACAAAAACGCACGAAAAAGCACAATTTAGAACTTTGTTATTAAAATGATACACATATTTTTTGCATTTCTTACAGCGTTGCATTTCGCACAAACAGTGCTGCCAACTGTAAGTTGTAAGGATATGATTACACTAGAGTGAAAAACTTTTAAATAGTTGCTAAAGTGAAAGTAATAAAATAGTGCTCGAACACGGCAAAGCACGCACGACTTTGTTTTTCTTAATCAAGTGCACTCACGAAGTTATTTTTAGGCACGTGCATGGCGTGACACGGCTTGTCACGTTGTGTCACTTAAAAAGCACGGCACGAGCCCATCTCTAATTAAAACCACCCTTATTCCGCACCCAAAAAATATCAGTTGACTACGCTGAATGCGACCATTTTGTATTTACAAGTTTACTGCCGAATGAAAAGCTACTTTTAATGTCTGAAAACCTTTTTTTGAAGTGTTTTTTCAGCTAAAAGCGGTTTTTCGGCCTGTGTATGAACATAGTTTAAGAAATGTATGAGGTATGAATTTTGTAAAAATCGATTTTTTGACGTTTTTGTCAATTTTTTGCACCCTGTAAATCAGGCACCAAAACTTACGCCAAGCTTTTCTTTCTCTAAATCAATTTTTTTATTTCCGCCAGTGATGCTCCATGCAAAGTTTGACCAAAATCGGATATGGTCATTCCGTAAGGCCGGTACGCTTAAAATGGCATTGCTGACTTTATTTAATTTTGTGTTTCTAAATTTTTTCAAGTCAAGTTTTTTTGACAACAAGTTAAAAAAGTTGATAATAGCAATAAGAATCTAATAAATAGCAAACGCAAGCCAAAATTTCAAATATAGTTAGCCTTAATTTCCAATAGTAGCCCTTTACAATGTGCATCTCAAGAAAATATACGGAAACAGACATTCAATCAACATTAATAAGTCTTTAATAACGTATGCTGCTTAATTGGCCTATCGTACACGTTTATACATTCTTTATACTGGTGGATATTGGAATTTAAAATTTTTTCCATAGATCAAACGTATACACATTCATTTTTCATGCCTAGATATATGCAGTGTTTTAACAATACACACTCTAAAAAGTTTCTGTGGAAGTTTACTGCTAAATGCTTGTACGCAACAGTTTTACGGCTATAGCTGTAGTAAATTACGCAGTGATCAAAATTCAATATGTATTTAACTTTTTAAATTTTAGTAAAATTCAACACCGACTTTACTCTTAATGTTAAGTATATTAAAATTAAACATAGCTTGCATGGTTTCAGTAAAATAAGTGTAGTGATATCTTAAATGTACTAGTGTCATAGCAGTTAATTTAAGCAACTGCTGAGTTTGAACAACAACTTGAGAACCTCCACCATTTTGAAGTCGGTTAAAAAATTACACTGATACAAACTAGTTCACTATTTAATTGACCTGAAATTCAAATATCTTTTATAATAATTTTCAATAAAAGCAAGAGCACCAAAAACGACCATCCTTACACGATTATAAACAGACTCGACTTAGCATATTTACTTGAAGACCGTCATAACCCAATTAACGTGATTTTGCAGAAAATAGGTTTAAAGCTTTTAATTGATTCACACCTTGAATAAAAAGAGAGAGGCATATTCTCTTCTTACGCGGAGAGTATTCAAAATAATAACATGAAATTTTTACACAATATGAAGCAAGGTATATAGAACAATTCTACATCATTAACCAAAAAATCTTTTTTTTTTTGTTATGACGGTCTTCAAGTAAATAAGCGATATGTATATATTAGACCGGTTCATTTTTCCAAAACCTTAAAATGTTGCCGTGCGCCACTTTTCCTTAACTAGAATATTCAAAATAAATAGAAATCGTAACATATATAACATATATAACAGACAGAGAGTCTCGTTCTGTTTTAGCATGTTTTTAAGATTGTTTGTTTAATTAATGTATTTATTGTGGCACTCTGCTAATTTTATACATTAATTTGTACTTATTGTTGTATACAAAAGTATATTTTTTTAACGTAGATATGGCGAAGACGGGCCAACTGAAGGCAACCCTGCTTAAAACTGGTTGACATGATCTCTCAACTCTGGAACGTCTGAAAAAATTGTTTTATTCTTATTAAAATATGAGTTACTCGCTATGGCAGGTAGTAAATTTAAACAGATCGGCAGATAAAAGCAAAATGGCGGAGTTTTCAATTTTTTTACCATTTTTTATGTTGCGTCCAAATCAAAAGAGGGTTTAATAGAAATAGATATACAGTAATAATTCTATAATCCGGCTATGCGTTAATCCGGAGATCCAGTAGTCCGGACAGCATTTTGAAGTTCATTGAGAACTCTATAGTCCGAATTGATTGCAATATCCAGTCCGGATTAATTGCAAAGAATATTTTTATTATGTTCTCTTTGTGTGTTTTTCTTTTTACATACGTTGAAGTCCATTGAGAACTCTATAGTCCGGATTGATTGCAATATCTAGTCCGGATTAATTGCAAAAAAATTTTTTCTGAAATGTGTATAAAACTAATTTTTCGCTTTAAATAAACACGAAAATAAACATTAATACTTGGTTTTTATTTGCGTTTGCTTCCTTTGGGCGAAATTCTATTAATCCAGTAATCCGGATAATTCTATAATCCGGATTGGGGTCCGCAATCAATTATCCGGATTATCGAATTATTACTGTATATGAATTTACTATGGACTATAAGTATACATGTGTTCAATAATATATGAAAAATTTTAGTCCGATTGATTTAATAGTTTTTTTGTAATATATGCTTATAGTACTGACGTTCTTCGAAATGCCATCTTCCCGAGTAAAAATATGAGCGGGCGAACAGCAGCCGATCAGTGGTCAATTATAGGCCGCACGGCCGTACAAGGGTCTAAGATTGCCTAAAATAATCCAAAAAGTCCAGCGACTGAAAGTTGGGTCAAAAAACGGCCGTAAAAGGCCTAAATTAAGTTGTACGGTCGCAGTATGGCCGCAGAACGGCCGCTGTACGCCCGTTATATTCCACCAAATTTTGAAAATGAAAGAAGCATTACAGACTAATTAAGGAAACAAATTTTCGACCAAACAAGCTGTCACTTATGAATGGGCTTAAGATAGTAACAAATCTCCTCGTAATATATGATGAACATATCTGAAAGTGCTATTACTTATTAACGGAGTTTAATGCACCCTTAACTTGCATCGAATATAAAAAGCAATATCTGTTACAAGTGTTGATATATTTTTTTTTTTGGAAGTAATATTATATAGATTGATTTTCGGATTTTAAAATTCTACAAAGCTTTTAAACACTTTGAAGGACATCTAGAAATTAATGTTTCTTACAAATTTGAAGGTATTTTTGTTATTTTTTGCAGTGTCTAGTTTCATTAAAGCGGCCAGTCGCACCCTATAAAAAAGTATTAATCTTCAACTTTCCATAACATTTTTGAAAATGTTTAGGATACATACTCGACTGTTCAATAAAGTACAATAAAATAGTAGTACAACTTTTAACTATTGATATTGTAGCAAAATCAACATCTGGTGTTTAATTTTACTCAAATTTATGTTTAACTTTAAAAATTTTATGATTGCATACTTCAAAAGCTGTAGCAAAACTTGACTTTGCCTAAACTTTTAATAAATTATTACTTCTATAATAAAAGTAAACGAACACTTGTTTATTTAGAGTGTAGGCATGCATTTCGAGAGAATATATTTGTTAGTTTTAAGTATGACAGCAACAAGAAGTACCTAGATAAAAATAACTGGAATTGTGAAAATATCTGTGATGATAATCAGACATAAATGCATACACACATGCACACAAAAATGGACAATGCACAAATAAGACATGCAACATCATATTGTGCAGCAGTTTCAATGGAATATTGACAAATAGTCTGCATTAAAAGTAGGGTTTATAATATGCAATATTTCATGAATTTATTGCTTTCCTGTTATTCTAGCAGTATGTACTCTTAACACACACCCACATCTACAAATTTGTACATATTTTTGTGTTTGTACAGACAGGTTCGAACTCACACTCTTATAAATAATTCTGGCTTAAAAATTGTATGATTTTGTTCTTATTATTATTACTGCTGTTAGTTATTGTTGTTTTATTGTAAGCATGTCGAGCATTACAAACATTTCTGTAGTCTTAACTCTGTTGGGCCGGCTTTGTTTTTATATGATATTTATGGCTTGTTGTTTTTGTTGCATTTTATTATACATAACATCGATTTATGGATATTTTAGAGTATTCATTTGACCATAAAACATGACATGTTGAAATTTTGCATGGTTTAATGGTAGGCTGTTATTCCAATGTTGTAGTTTTGTGTACATTGAGTATGTATTTGTGTGAGTAGATACATATGTAAGTAAGAGTATGTGTTTAAGTAAACATGTTTAACTTATAGCAGAGGATTAAAGTAGGCCGATGATAGTGTGCTTATATGCATGTCCAAATAACGGTGTAAGCATATTTATGCAAACATAACTGGTGACACGTTTTTATTTTATTTAAGTTAAAATTACAGCTATAAACATAAAAATTTTAAAATTATTTTATTTCACTCTTCAAAACGATCCACCCAGAAAAAATTTGTTTAAAATAAATTTTTTGATAGAACTCCAGAAAATTGCATGTTCCCTTGAAAAATATTAGGTTTTTAGGTAGAATTTATTCTAGTCAAATCACTAATAAAATTTTGCTATAAAAGCTCACGTGTTGTTTCCTGAATTAAATATCCACCGAAAACATAACTGTTTCCGTTCCGAAAAACCATAAAAATTGTTTCTCTTGAATTCGCTTGCCTCACAGCCACACACAGCTGGAAGTTAAAACTTTTATAAATATTATTTATTACGAAATACAAATTTATCGGCAGCATAAAGCAAGACTTCGGCCATACAGTCAAGCACACACACACACACACACAATTTTTTCCACGAATGCAGTAAATACAAATATACAAAAATAAACAATGTTTTTCCGAAAAAAAGTAAATGTGCCTTCAGTAGGGATTTAATTTTATTTCTAGTTTTCCCCTCTCCGTGTTCTAGAGTTAAGGGCGTAGACAGGATGTAAATTAGGGGGAAAAACCTTATAAAATTTTTTTTACCATGTCTTTCATTCATTCATTTTACGTGTCAATGAAAATAGTTGAAAACGAATGTATGGCGTCGTATTACCTGATGTTTTTATATGAGGAATGTCTGTTCAAAAGGGTCTATTCCGACACTGTACGAAGTTGAAGAAAACTGAAAAAAAGTCTAGTTGAGCTTACAATGCAGAGACTTTCTTAACGTTGTTATATATATCTACCCACAGCTAATATATGATGTAAGCATAAATACAAAATTTAAAATGGTTTTAAAGTTATACAGAATTCAAATTTAAAAATAGGCTTTTTTTGCGCAGTCACTGAAGAAATAGGACTTTTTGATTAGATTTTTCAAAATGTTATTAAATGAACACAGCAATAAAATATTCATAAAAAGTTTTCATACAAATAATTTATTAACCAAATGCGTAACTGCCTTATAACGGGCTCAATACGTTCACATTTTCCTCGCTTTCGCATTGTAGTAATAAGGAATCCGATAAAGTGTCACAAAAACGAAAGTGGAAAATATTTTGAAGCAGTTCGATATTTTCAATTCCCAGATTTATTCGGCTAATACCGATACTTAAACCTCCAATACTAACGATATTAAAAGAGGTAATAATCATTTTCATAAAAAAATAAAATATTAAAATAATAATGTTGATATTACACTGTAGGTAAATTTTTAACTTTTGAAAAGACACAAAAACGCCAGATACTTAATTTTCAGTTGGAGAATTTAGTGACATACTCGGTTTTTCTAAATCAGATCAAAGAGCTATTCAGATTTTTTTATATTTTGACCTGCATTTGATCTTTATTTCAAAAAATTTTTTATATATTTTTAACAATTACTTTTTATTGTTTTTTTCAAAACTTTCGCCAAATGGAAAATGGACTAAACCTTGTTAAATCTATGATTTTTCAAAAGTAAAGCAATTTCGCTTTTTCTTCATTTTGACCGAATTTTAATGTTGAACGTCAAAACTTTAAAAATAATTTTAAATTTTTTTTATTCAAATTAGTTTTTTATTTCATAAGTAGATTAAATTCTGAAGGTTTAAGCAATATAGCGGTAGTCAAAATTTTTGGTCTCCAAAAATAAGAAAAGTATAGCTAAAAATGGGCCCAAAACGTTACTAAATTTCAATTGCAAATATCCCGAAATGTTAATCTGATTGGGAAAAACTGAGTATGCGACTAAATTCTATGACCAAAAAATTATTTCACGTGTCTCGGCGTTTTCGTGTGTCTTTTGACGTCCCTACAGTGTTATCTGCTCCATGTAAATATCTAAGTTTTTAACTTTCCGTTTGAACAGTATACATTTTCAGAAAATATTAGACACATCCTAACCCGCTTGGACAAAATTATACAATATAGCTTTAAAAATACCTATTACCTTTGAATTTTCCAGTTCTTGTTTCAAAGAAAAACGTAAAACCACACATTCAAAAAGGATCACAAATAGAAGCTACTTACAAACCCATAGATTAAATAAAAAATCCAAAATTTATCCCTCCTCCTTTTACCCTGCCTACGCCTTTATCTAGATTATTTTATTATTGTTTTCTTTACCTAGCGCTATTGTTTTTTTTGCGATTTTAATCCATTGCACTCAACGTGCAAAGTTTTAAAATAAGAGCTTAATAATAAATACAACTTTGGAGCTGTACAGGTGCGCACGGCAAACAGCACACGGCTTTGTAATAAATTTTAAAGAACAGCAGCAACAGTCGCGGCTAAATTCCAAACAAGCCCAAAGCGAGTCTTTCAAGCGTACCCCACACTGGAACGTACACACACACACACACACTAACACATTGCACCCACACAGTAAATTTCATGTTAGCCGGTAGCAAAGTTCAATTCAATTTGTAGCAAAGCAGCACCAGAAATGTGTTGCCTATTTTTAGGGTGGTGTTTCGTAAAGCAACGTTTATTGCTGTTGTTACTTAAGCTGCTGCTTTTGCTGCTAAGGCATCGATAATAAATTTTTAAATTTGTTGTTTGCTGCAACTGACTGTTCACAGAGTTGCCAAATGATCTGATTTTTCCCGTTTTTAGGGATTTTTTCCAAAACGGAATGGGGAAAACAGAGATCAAAATGGTGGAAATGTAGTGATAATTCCTTACGTACACATATTTAAAACTAGTATTAAAGCCTGTCCTACGACAGGTCCTCCGCACACTTCCTTTTTGGAGCCTTTTGCCGAAAGAACTTTTTTCTCTTTTTAAATCTTGATTTTGTATACACTTGAATTTGTATACACTTGATTTTTGCAAAATACAAATTTACCACTTTAAATAACAGTTTACGTATTGAAGCAGTGTTGCAAAATTAGTTCAAATGTAAAAGTGCAAAAAGTCGGGTTTGGTAACAATCATATTCATACACAACTTAACAAACTGACCATGCAATCTTTATATACGTAGCAACTCAGGTGTCTTTTTGCGGATGATACAAATGTATTTTTTGGTACAATCGACTCAAATGGACTCAAAAGAATTTTATTAAATTCATCATGACTTTTTTATAGAGGGATGCAAAAAAAGGTAGTTAGATCAAAAACGTACTATTGTAAAAATCCAAATTTGTCACTGACAAGTATCAAATACATTTCTGTCTTTTAAAATTACTTTGCTTTCAAAAAATAATTACAATTTGAGAAATACTGTGTGCGAAGCAGCATGCTTGCCTTTTATGTATAAGATGTGCGTACTTTCAGGCTGAACAGCTTGAGAGACATTGGATACAGAGCAGCGTGTTTACCTTATATATATGTATATTAAGATTGTTGACTTCACTTGTCTAAACCAAAATATATTAACTCAAATTAAAGGAAAGAAACTTAAAAAGGTTTGATTTCTTGTTCTTTTTTAGCGGTAGGTTATCTTTGACTCTTTAATATCATAAAATTAATTTCTTTAAAAATATTAGTTTTTAAAAAGAAATGTTTTTTTAGGTGGTATATGATATCATTGATTTTACACTGATGTTTTGTTAAAAAGAAAAACATTTTTGCTTGTGTACCTTTCTTGTTTAGTGACAAAAATGTTGTTAATGATTTATCTAAACTGTTTTATCTAAATTTGAATCATTATTGAAATTAATGAAAGACAGAATGTTTCGGTATCCATCGTAATAAAATTTTAATTTATAAAATTGTTGGTGTGTCTGTTTGTCATCGAAAAACTTCTGAATGAATTTAGCAATTGATTGAAGTTATATTTGCACAACAGTTTTATTGTTTCCTCGATAATCCGATAGTTGGAGCACAAGAGAGCACTGAAAATTTGAATAAACCGCAAAAAAACTCCAAAATAGTTAGTTAAATAAATTAAGAAATTTTTATAAGAAATATAAATATGCCATGCCATGCACTTCACAGTTATGTGTTTAAAAAAAAATTTTTTAAAATTTCTTAATATGTGAAATTATTTTTTTTATCTTAAAAAACAACTTTGTCCTTTCTTTGTACATTTTTTTTTTAAATTATTTTGAGAGATCTTGACAACTCCATAAAATTTTTGAAACAACCTCTTTGAATGTAAAAGTTAAAATTATTATTTTATTATTATTATTTATTTAGACAAACTGTTGACATTTAAGACTTAAATCTTTTACATGCCGCATATAAAAATAAATAACAACTAATTAAATAAACTATAATTAACTAATACTATAATTACTAAAGTAATTATAAAGGTATTAAATCAAAAAAATTTTAGATAATTTTGCTGAGTCATCATATAAAACGGATTACAATTCAATTATTTGAGGATAAAAATACAAAAGAGAACTGTTTATAATATATAAAATTTTTAATTTTAAATTTTTATATGCCAAAAAATTTATATTGTAAAGAAAAAATTTTGTAGAAAGTAGTTAAAATTTAATTTAAGTTTTAGTTTTTTAGATAACAAGATCAGAAACAGGAGAGATAGAGTTAAGAGAAATAGGTGAAGATTAAATGCTTAAAGTGCTTAGGATTGGAAATTGTTTTAATGTTTCTTGGAAGTGAATTCCATAGTCTTATGGCACTAACGAAAAACAATCGGCTAGAGTTTAGGTAGTTAAGCCTCGGAGTAACAAGGTTCATGCTTCTGTTAAACCTACAAAACGTTATCTTTTCAAATAGATATCTTGGACAACGAGAGTGGATGACCTTATGTAAGAAAATGCAATTTCTTGATTCAAGATAGCTGAGCAAGTTACAGTCTAATAACTGTTTATTAAAGGGTGTTATGTGCTCATACCTCCGAAGACCATAAACTTGAATTTTGTGCATAGATCTCGAGTCAAGTTTGCTATAAACGACTTCCGCATAAGAAAATATTGGCAATAACAGCTGTAAGACAAGCTTCTTTCTAGTTTCAACAGGTACGAACGCATCAGTCATCCGAAGATTTCTGAGAACATAATAGATTTTACTAACGCAGGAGTTTACATGATCTTCAAAGAACAACGAAGAGTTTATTTGGTAGCCGAGATTAGTAGCCTTTCTTACAAATTTTAGCTCAACGCCATTTAGGATAATAGGGGGATCATCGAGATTCATATAAGGTGTCTGTGAAATCGGTAACACATACGATTTAAGAGAGTTCAATTCCAGCATATTAGCTTTGGCCCAATTTGCCACCAAATTTAAATCGTCTTTAACTCTTGCACATAAATCTTCAGAGAGACAAATGGGTCTGGACATATACAACAGCTATTAAAAAAAAAGTTGTAATACGATACACCTTAATACACCTTAAGGTCCCTTAGGATTTTAAGTAGTCGCCGCGAAAATTTACCTTGGTCCACTTAGGACCAAATATTGTACGAAATGTTCTTAGACCTAGCCAAAGCTAATTTCATTCTGAGAGCAAAAATCGGATGAGCTTAAAAATAAGGTACGGTCTAATATACACATGTTAATATTGTTTTAATGCAAGGTGATTTTATAGAAACTTGGTTAAACTCTTTCGGATCATAAACTTTAACTAATTTCCTTTATTCCGGCATAAAAAATACTCAGATATCTTAAAAACTGTATAATCAATGCAAGCATATGGAAGCCTATTGGAAGAGAAATTATTTTTACAAAAATTTTGCGATTCGTCCAAGGGTTCTTTGGAAGATGGATCGCTTTTCGAGCGCCCAAGTGTTGAATGCGCTATTCAAGAAAAATTTTTAAAATCTTCCTTCGAAGATTTTTTTGGTTAGAAAACATGTTTTTGCTTGTAACTTTTTATTTTTCAAAGAACACATACCCAAATCTGCAAAAAATATAAATTCCTTACTTATACCAACATTTAGGCAAAAATAAATTTTTTAAATTATGTTTTATTATAACTCTTATTCACCTCCAAACATAGAACTTTTTGCTATTTTTAAAAACACATTTTGTTTAAACCTTTGAAAATGACACATTTTTCATTGGATTTATGTAAAATTGATCTTGTTGGAAAGGAATTAAAAAAAAATAAAAAAGAAAGCCACTTTAAAATCTCTTTAAAAGTACACAAACTTGGAGTCAATTCAAAATTTTGTAAAAGACTTTTTTCCAGCTGTTTTAACAAAATGCGTTTCTTAAACAATAAAAAAATTTATTTTTATAGGTCAATAAGAGTTATCATTTTATGAGCGTTAGACAAGGGGGCGTAATATGCTGGGTTTCAGTTAATAAGAGATAATAACTAATTTTTAAAATTTTTTTATGCCAAAAAGAAATTTATCTTTTTAGCAGATTTCTAAAGTCGATTACTGACGTTTAGTCATTTTTCACACACAGATTTGTTTTAACCTATATATTAAAGAAAAGTATAATTTAATTAACTTCCACCAAGATCAATTTTAGGTAGATCCAATGAAAAATTAGTTTTTACGGAGGTTTTAACAAAATGTGTGTTTAAAAATAGCAAAAAATTATATGTTTGGAGGTCAAAAAAAGTTATAATAAAACATAATTTAAAAATTTCTATGTGCCTTAATGTTGGTATAAGTAAGAAATTTATATTTTTAGAAGATTTGAATATGTGTTTTTTGAAAAATAAAAAGTTACAAGGAAAAAATATGTTTTTTTAACAAAAATGACCTTCAGAAGAATCAAAAACGCTCCGATGAATTTTCTCCGATTTCAAAAAAGTTTGCAGAAATCGTTTTTATGAGTTCCTCGTACTTTTGAGACCCCGAACGACGGAATCTGAAATTTGATCCGGTCTAATAAATACATTTAATAATTATAAAATCGTTCCTCAAAAAATCCAACAACTCTTCTCTTGTCCAAAATTTTTTATACGGGGACTTTATCCAAATCAAACTCTTTGTAGTAACTGTTGTTAAAGGCAGAATAACGTCTACCTGACCAGCTAGTATGTGTATACAAAAAATTGTTTAAGTTCCGTTATTTGGCCCAAAAATTGGATAAAATCTACTGTATTCAATAGTTTCCTTGATGTCTTTATACTCATTATATAAAGAAAAATTGTATTTTAAATAAAAATGCCTATTATAAAAATAAAAAAAAATACTTTAATTAGAGGTTTCAAAAATTGAGTAAATTTTAAGAGAATGAATCTATAATTTTTTGCTAAGTTGCAAGCTCATCTTTATATTTTTATATACAATAAATAGTCAATAAATTTAATACTGTTTCTATGAGCTTTCGTTGGGCATTTATTAATTTAAACAAATGGAGAAAAAATACAGAACACATTAATGGAACATTGAATGAAGGTACTGAGAAAAACACTTCATTTTTATACCAATACGGGGAATTCTTCGACAACACCTGGCAGCACTGGTTGTACGTTTGGTCAGCAGCGTCAGTTAACAATATTATATTATGGAAATTCGTATGCTTTTACGTATGTACCTTAACAATTCATGATTCTTGTATATGTGTTTGAGGAAATCTATACACAAAACCCCTCGCAACGGAAGTTGATAATCAGTTACGAAATATTTTTTTTTTATAAATTTATATTTGCATAACGTGATGCATTTGTAAAACTTGTTTCTTAATTCACTTTCCTAACTCATGAAAAGTTTTATATTAATAAAGTCCAGTGCATAATATCGAAAAAATAGCCACAAAAAAAGTGCAACCAACACGAAATCCAAAATTCATTCGAAATCCAAATTTAAATGATAAACAAGAGCACTATAACAAACACATCTACTCCTTAAATAAAAGATCTCTATGTTAAACTGTTCTAAAGTTATACCCATGACAAAAATCGAGATTACATGTATTTCTTATGCAGACAAAACTAGAAAATTTGTTATGTTAAATTAATACATTCAAGGATTTGATTACTAAACAAAGACTTTTATCAAGAGTCGTTTTGGCTTTGAGCGTGCCAAGCTGTATGTAAAGGCCACAAGGCCGATTTTATGTAATTGACAAAAGGAAGGCAATGCTGCCAGTATACTGATTATACGTTAATCATAGAATAACTGTCCGTTATTTTAAGTTTAAATTTTCTTTTATAATAATTTGTATTTAGTACTTTACTTATATATTTACTAATAATAGTATTATAACAATATTTTCTTAACCTAAGACACAACTATTTTCCAGTTACGTTTCTAATATATTAAGTTTAACCAATCGTTTAATATTGTTGTGAACATATATGCGCACTTGCATTTTGTGTCTTCCGCAAAATGCAATAACAAATATTTGCTCACATACTGACCTACTTGTGCAAGTTGCAATATGATAGTATTTTTGTTAATATCACAAGTAGCTGCTTGTTCTTAGCCAACATTCATGATTCATTAGTAATTACTATTTTTTATTGTTTTCATTCATTCCGTTTTATTGTATTCATTCATGCTGCACTATTAAACTTGATCATATTGCACTCACATGTGCTCATTCTTTCTAGGTTTTTTTATGTTATTGACCTTGCTTGCGACTAGGTGGTCTGTTCATAAAATTCTTATTTGTTTCTTAATTTGTTTATGGGTTGTACACACAAAAAATTGCTTCAACTGCAATTGCTTCAACTTGTTTTTGTTGGTTGCACTTTTTTTGCGGTTCGATATAATATAAGAATTAATAAAATTAGAAAAAGTGCAGACATTTTGTCAGAATTACAAGTGGCTCAATAAATAACAGATTGAAATTTTCAAGTATACGGATTCAGGATTAAGTTAGTAGAAGTTATACCTCAAGTTGGAGGAAGTTGAGGGAAGCTGTTGAGGGAAGCTGAGGAAGTATTGAGATTTGAATAAAATACAGTGGACGTTCAGTATAACGAATGATATAATGTCCAGTGTCGTGCGAAAAGTTCCTTTAATAAAGGATCAATTTTAATACTAAAAAAGTATTTTACCTACGTTTAGGGGGGAAGCGTCCCACTGCCCACGCTATGCCCATGTATATGTTTAATTGAACTAAACTCTTTTTTTTACAAACAGAAAAAGGTTTCGATATGACGAACTTTTCGGTACTTTCGTATTTCCAGTGTCGTACAATATATCGAAAATTTCGTTATATCGAAACCCTTTTTTTCTGTCTGTTTTAAAAAAATAGAGTTTAGTTCAATTCAATATACGCATGGGTATAGCGAAGGTCGGGCAGGAGGATGCTTCCCCCTCTCCTAAACTTATAAAAAATAATTTTTTAGCATTAAAGTAAGAAATTTAAAAAAAGTATTTAAGGTTTTAATATTTATTCATTATTTAGTTAATTATATATTAAATATGAAATTATCAAATAGTATATTAATATCTGAACTGCATAATTCGATATTCGATAAAATAACGTTCGATGTCAAAACCAACGTTCGTTGTCAAGACTAACTACACCAAATAATTTCTTCAAGTTGAATTTGTGTACTTTTTTATTTCTGAACATTATACAAACATAAATGGATATATAAAAAAGTTTTTTGGTGGTAAGATTATATTACGTTACTGCAAATTATAAGGTTTGTTTATTTGTTTATTTTGAAACCAATTTTCTCTGCAGTGAAAAAAAGAAAATTGAGTGGCAATGAGAGCAGAATGGAAGAGGAAGATGAGTTGCTTGCAACCGCTTCCAAGCATTTAATTGCAAAAAAATCTATCTACATACATACGTCTGCTTCTGATAGCACATGCAATAGTAACAGCTTCTGCGTAAACGACTTGGGCTAGTGGGTTGGCCGACGTGCCTTAATGAGTACATCTCAGAAATGGCAAACGGTCAAGTTCCCTTGGGTTCCTCCTCAAATCTACTATTTCAAGAAAGAAGGACGTGATTGGATCCAAACTTGAATTTTGTCACAATTGGCTACAAACCTATGCGCCGTGGATAATATACTCAAAACAATAAAAGGTGCACTTTGCTTAAACTGTATCCTTTTTCCAAACTGCTTGTTGATGTCTGGTAGCAAGAAACTACTAGAAAAAAATCGAAAGGTTTTGCTTTCGATTATTTCGGTTACACACGGAAAGAAAAAATCAAGCATTCCGTGCTTGAATCAAGCAAATAGGCTATATTCCTTTACACTCAAACGTAAATTTCTCAATTCAAGTATTGTTTTGCTAGAATTGAGCCAATTTAAAACACATGATATTAAGAAAAAATACTCAATCCAAGCAACATTTGCTCAAAACTCAAGAATATTTTTTCAACATTCGAGTTTAATATTTACTTGATATGAGAAAAATTTGCTTGTTCAAGTAAACAATTGGCTGAAAACTAGAATAATTTACTAGATTTGAGAAATTTATTTTTCTTGAATTGAGAACAATTTGCTTGATTTCAGTAAACAATTTGGTGAAAACTAGAATAATTTGCTTGATTTGAGAAATTTCCTTTCCTTGAATTGGGAACAATTTGCTTGATTCAAGTAAACAATTTACTGAAAACTAAAATAATTTACTTAATTTGAGAAATTTATTTTCTTTTAATTGAGAACATTTTGCTTGATTCAAGTAAATACTTTACTGAAAACTAGAATAATTTGCTCGATTTACACAAACAAACAACACTTTCGCATGCTTTGTTGGCACACATTGTCTACTGTGACTTAGAACGTAGATTTTGTTGTCTAGCGACTCTTTTACAACAACTTCAAGATTTTCATGATTGTTGTAATTCGCCGAATTGTTCAAACTATGCAATTGATAAAATAAAGAAAATATTTTTTTGATTGAAGGCTTGTTCCAGGTTCTAGAATCAAGTATTTTATGCTTGTTTCAAGCTGTTGTTTATTTTGCTCAATTTTGGCAATAAATGCTCATTATAATTGTTTTTTTTTTAATATTAGTTTTTAATGCTTGATTTGAGCAAATGAGATTTAATTTTAGATTTTTTTATATCAAGCAAAAAAGTTGCTTATTATATCCCTATATTAAAGAATATTATTTCCCTCCGTGTGATGTTTTGTGGATCTCATGACTTACCGGTTTTTGGAAAAGATCAATCTTCCAATCGTCCAGTTGATTACATACTTCTTGCGCAAGTATTAAAATCAGCTTATCAATAATACCGCAATATTACTTTTTAAATATGGAAATGTGTCAATGTTCATACTATATCTCGGCTCATTTAAATCATCCTTAAAACAGCGTTATTATGCCTTTAAGGCGTGCACAGAAATTTGGTGCAACAGAAAAAAGAGAAGCTGAAATTGTAAACCTCCCTTCTGATTTCCACTTTTGTTAAATCGCGTTTAATTCAATATTGTTTCGAAATTAATTTTATATTTCTCTTAATAAAGCCAATATTCAAAGAAAATATTTTTTTTTTATTAGCTACATTAAACAATAATTAATCTGCTCCCCACTTGAATAAAATCCTGGCAACGCCAATGAACATATACATATTACTTTATTTATTGAAAAAATTACAGTAAAGCATGTATGCAGTACAGAAGTGAAACTTCTTAAAATTAAAAAGTAATTTGATTTTTGTGAGAGAAAGATAAAGAGAGCATCATAACTAACATAAAAATTATTCTGTTTATTTAATATTTACACTATCATTACTAGTTAGTGCTAAAATTGGTAATACTGATTTTAATGTGGTGGTATTATGTTTTTTCCCTCAACATTTCTTCTGAGAGCACCAACACTCTATCTGCCATCCTTCAGTCGGACCATATACAAAAAACACCAAAATGCAGAATAAAAATTTCATTTAAAAAAAGGGTACGATTTTTTATATAGGGTATTCGTTATACTGGACGTCCACTGTACTACTTTAATTTAAAAATGTACATTCTTTCATTTTTGCCTTGTTCATGTTTATGTTTGAACATGGATCACAATTTAATACATACAAAATTTTTTTAGGTTTATTAAACATTGACTTTAATTTGATACATACAGTTAGTAAAATTTTTTAATACGTTATTTGCTTTCGTTTTTTGATTTCTAAATGTTTCCTACATTTTGTTTATTTCTTTACTCAGTTATATGAAAACAAAAAAAAATTTCTGTTGGAATTCCTCATTTAGTGAAATAAGTCGCATATTAAAAAAACGAAAAAAAATTCAGCTGGAATTCCTCATTTAATGAAATAAGGCGCATATTAAAAAAACGAAATAATGACATACTGTCAATAAAATTCTTTAATAGTCATAATAGGTCTGTTTCCGTACTCAATTCAAGTTAAATTGAGTACGGAAACTGACTTAATATGAACTCAATAAGACACGCTGTTTTTCACTAGATCTATAAAAATACTCCTAAGAGTATGCAGAAAATACAACAAAAGCATTTATTACAGAGCCTTTATTAGGGTAAGAGGGAGATGCTACGCCAGGTTTTTTCAAATAGTTATAAAAAAAATCTTTAAAAAGTATTTTTGAAAATGTTTTGCACCAATACCATCCTTGTTTTGTTAACTTTAATATTTTTGTAAGCCATCCAGTAGCTCCGCATCTTTAATAGTAGTTATATCAATCCATTTTTCTGAAAAAAAACCATTTTGGTGAATGTGCCCCGAAAATGGGATAGCTAGATACGCCAAAGATGAGGGATCTTTCCCCATAGCTGAATTTTAAGGAAAAAAAATTATTTTCAATATATTTTTTGGCAAAATAAAGTTTTTGTTTAATAAATATTTTAGTATGAGGAAGATATTTGTTGCGTTAATTTATATTTACATCTTTTTTTTACAATGCCAAAAAATTCAGTGTTTGTTAAATGAGATCAACAATTTTTTAAATGATTAAAGTAAATCAATTACAAAACGTTACAAAACGTTACAAAACATATTAAAAAAAAAAATTAAATAAATAAAATTTATTTGTTATCCTAAGACGTTTTTGCCTAAAGCCTCAAATATTCTTTAGCTTGATACATCGAGATACTACTTGACATTGAATTTTTTTAATTTGACATTGAAACTAAAAGTCGCAATGATCTCGAAGTCCCAGCGGGCTGAAAAGGCTCCTGAAGTTTAAGAGCTGAATCATTTCTTGCTACATATGCAATATCTTTTACAGTTGGGTGGTAAAACACGTTATCATCTATTTTTTTTTTTCGTAAAAAATCAAGTTCTTATGAATTTCTTGAACAGGAAATTGTCCTCCTTACAAAATATTATTGCAATTTCTTTCCACTGCCAAATATTAGCAGAATATACGAATTTCAAATTGAATTTCAAATCATTACAGATTTGGTAGTGCTCCAAGTCGCCATCATCTTCTAAAGCAGCGATGCCCAGCGCCTAACTCTTTCCACTCTTTTACAACAACTTCAATATTTTCATGATTGTTGTAATTCGCCGATTCAGTTTGCAATTTCCGCCTCGCTTCTTAATGCTATTGTTTTTGTTCTTTAGAACCATCGATACTTCTTCTGCGTTTGTATGTTGTTGTTTTTATTCTTTGACACCATCGATCGGGGTTGATTTACAATGTTTTTGGGACTCGCGTTGTAGACGTTAACGGCATGCGTCGTATTCTTTACATTTTTCGTTGTGCGAATACTCATTTAGAAAAAGTTATTGAAAATTTGCTGGTGTGTACTTTTTTATATTGCATCAAAATAAATTATTTTTATAAGGGTTATTATACCCTTGAAAAAGGCATGAAAAGAATTTGCGGGAAACTGAGAGTTTGCATATTTTTTCATAGAAAATAAAAGATAAAAAAGATTTTAATCTTAATTATATAACAGTAAAACAGTAAGATAACAAAAAATATAAAAAAATTAAGGTTAAGGCAAATAAAAATTATTATAAGATTAAAAAATGAAAATAATGCATAATAATACACAATTCATAAAAAAAACATAAAACAGAAAGTAAAAAAAAACTAAAAAAACAAAAAATTAAAAACTATAAGTCAAAAAATAAAAAAGGGATTTTTGAAAACCTCCAAGGGGGTAAAGGTGGGTAAATCAGAATGTATTCTGACTAGCAAAACAATGAAACATTTTTAAATACTTGATTCATTATTTTTACAGTTTATATATATAAGTTCGCTGTAGCGAACTCTGCCAGCACTCGTGTTATTGGTAATTCCTCATTGCATCCAGATTTAAAATTTTTTGATGTTTTTTCTTTATGTTGTTGTTTTTGCACTCTTCAAATAATTTTCGTGGGCATCGCTGCTCTAAAGCAGATTTGTAAATCCCATAGCTCTTTTAGCTCACTTACAACAACTTCAATATTTCCGTACGTGTTGTAATTCGAAGAATTGACTTTTTGTTAATGTGCATGGCATTGTTGTTATTTGCTCACGTCGAAAGCTTTCATAGTTACTGCTGCTGTGTGTATTTTCTAGTAGCGCACACTCAAAGTGGTGGCGAGTTTTTTTGTCGTGGCATTTTCAATATCACTTATCTGGAATCATTTTATTTTTTGATTTACTGGCTGCGTGTAACTTTTAGAGAAAAAAATAATATTATTTAATATTATTAAATAAGAGGTTCGAAAAAAATTGGGAATATAATGGTTTTTTTTACAAATAATATGAGATAACAAAAGCCTCAATGTCTTATTTGTAAACAAGTATTATCAGATATGAAGTCAGGTAACATTAAAATACATTATACACTTCCGTAAAACTAATTAGGGACACTAAATAAACTGTTTTTAAATTACTCAACAGTATTTTTGAAAATCTGGAGAAAAATCATAATTACGAACACTTGAGTTTTTAGTATTTTATTAGTATATTATTATTATTTTGTCTATATTTTGTAGCAAAGCCATTGTTGAGGCATAGACTCCAATAAATATTCAAAAAACACTGGAAGCGCTTCCCAAATTTTTTTGTTTCATCGTATTGCTTATCAATATTGCCTAACTTGAACAAGCTCACTTCATTTTTTACAACCTGAAGTAAGTTCTCAATTGGATTGAGGTCAGGACTGCAAGATGGCCAGTCCAAAACAGTAACATGATTATCTGAAAATCACTGCTTGACCAGCCAAGCAGTGTGCTTCGGGTCATTGTCCTGCTGAAATATGTAAGTTATGGGCATATTTTCATCCGAATAAGGCAGCATCACATTGTCTAAAACTTCAATATATTGGAAAAAGTTCATAAGACCCTAAAATTTTTGAAGTGAGCCGACACCATGCCATGACATAGCACCCCAAAGCATTACACTTCCTACTCCATGCTTCAGTGTAGCTCGTCGATGTCCACTGTGTCCAACTTTTTCCGACTTCATGCAAACGTCTCTTAATAGTGTCTACTGATGTCCTGAACAACGACAAAATATAATTTCTCTACTTTCATAATTTTGAGAAAATTGAGTTTTTGTATTTTTTGCCTTAGCCCTTTGTAATTATTGTCTAAGCCAATATACTTTAAATGCTAATAAGTATCAAAAATACTCTTAATTCGGGAATCACTCTTAAAACGATTGCAAAATATTGTGTTATAGTATCAAATTACTTATATTTTTTTGTAAACCTTTTTGAAAATATAAGCAAAAACAAATTTACAAAATCAAAATATAGTATGTACATACTACGTTTAGGCAGTCCAATATCTCAAAAACTAAACATCATAAAGATAAGAGGGTGACTGTTTTAGATAGAGCAAAAACTGTATATTTAAGATTCATCATAAATGAAAATCCTGGAAATGGCGTTTACTATGTTTTGAGCTAGCACGGGAGTGATGGTGCTGCTTTATTTTCGCCATAGATAGCCACTCTTACTTCGTTTACAGATTTATGCGGATTTTTTTTAGATTCCCGTATAATGAAAGTATCTTTCCGAGCAGTAATAATGCGACTTTTTTGTTTGCGTTGCACCTTTTCTGCAGTAGAATTTTTTTTTAAATGCTGCTGAGCATTGCTTACCATGGTTCTGGAAACTTTTAATGCAGCTGCGATTTGTCGACATGATCTTCTATCTTGGTGCAACTGAATAATAATTTTTCGGGTGCTGACGTCACAAGACTTATGTTTACCAAACTACCAAAAATAATTCTAATAATAACTTGTAACTATAAATGTATATCAAATCATTTTTATTTATTTTATAAGATTATTAAAAATTTTATTTTGTCACTGTCCCTAATTTTTAACTGCCTATGTGGTGTTTTCGAAAGTACCAAAGTTGCATTTTCTAAAAAGTATTGCTACTCCGAGTTTTGTTGCATTTTAAAAATTGCCTGCATTACTGTACATATCAAAAACCACTGTCCCTAATAGTTGCACGTAGCTTAGGGCTGCCATACGTCCTGGTTTTCCAGGACACGTCTTGGTTTAATGGGCTCTGTCCCGGCGTCCTGACTAACTGTCTAAAAATAGCTCAATGTTCTGGTTTTCGATTCGGTTGAGTTTTTAATACAAAATAAGCATTGGAATATTTTTTTGGAATATTTTGAAAAATTTACTGAAAATTACTAGAAAATTTAACGGTTTTTGTTTTTTCCGTTTGGAAGTTGGTAGTGATCGTCCATTTCTGACCGCAAATTCTCCCAAAATACTTGGTCCGAAAAAAAAACCGTAAAATTTTAGTAAAATTTATACTTTTTCTGCCATAATTGCTCGATCTTATGATTTAAGTTTGCTTTTGTGGAATAGATTAAGAACATTTAATACTATTTTTATACAGATTTTTTATTGTTAACAAATGTTTAATATAACTTTTTTTTTGTGGTTTATTTTTATAATTTGGGCTTTTTTGGTCTGCTTTGTTTATATAATGTTATTAAATTAAAAAACTTTTATTAACTAATAAAACTAATTAATTTTGTTTTTATAAAATTTTAAATAAGTTCTCGATCTCTGTATTCGAAATACCTAATGCAATAACTCTTTAAACCAAGTTCTGAGCGCTCATAATTTAGACTCTAAAAAGAGCCTTATTGAAGGGACTTTTTTTCCTATTCATGAGCTTTTTTAAGAGCATTTTTTGTATTTTTATAACGTACACTCCTAAAAGGAACATATTTCCGACTGTTTTTGTAGTACTTAAGTTAAGAGTTCTGAAAAAACTCGAATTTAAGAGTGTTTTGTGCAAAGCCTCCTCAATATGATAACAGAAGAATTGTCAACATAGAAGTTGGTTGCCTTACAACCCTATAAAATGAACATAATGAAAATAACTAACACGTAGCGAACGCAGCCGACACAAAAATGTTGACGAACTTTTAACTTTTGCCGCAGCCAACGGTAGCGAAATGTCAAAATACATAGTTCAAATTAGAAAACTTAAAATTGACTAAAACATATTAGTCTAAATTAGTAAAAAAAACAAACAAATTATTATAAGCAAAAGGCTGTATCTATTAATTTAGTAAAAAATAACAAAATATTGTAAGCATAAAGCTCTATCTGCGTTATCAACACAAATTCTATTCTGTGCACAACATTTCGTTGGCTACGTTTTCGACAGCTCGCTACGTGTTGGCTACGCCTATTGTGTTTGGGCTATGAGTTTCTCATGTCTATTTTCTGTATTCACACAAAACGAGCTACTAAAAACATTCCAATTGTGAGCATTTTTGGTGTAGAAATTTAAAAAAGCATGCTTTTAAATACTGTTCATTGACTTGAAATTTTGTTCGGTTTCGAAATCATGTTTATATAAGAAGTTTTTGAATATGCGTACAACTTTATATTTCAGCAGAGGAACAGCGGTAAATTTGAAGGAGTAATCCGCTTTTTCTGACACTGCTTTCAGAAATAAGTTTTTGACATAACAGTTGAAAAACTCAGCTTTATTTCAGCACATAAAGAGTGACCTGTTTTAAATAGAACTTTAATGTGTTTTTCCACTCTTAGGAGTCTTTTATGAAAAGATAATATTCTAAAGAAGTATCATAAAAGAGTCTTTAACGATTCTTATTAATGCTCATAAAGAGTGACAAAATTCAATGGAAAACAAGACATTTTCGGCACTTTTATGATTATTTTATGAAGAAAAAGAGGGCAAAAATAGGAATCATAAAAAATATTTTAAGACTCATATTGATGCCTCTTCAGAGCGACCAGTTTCACTAACGTCAAGGAAAACTAGAACATTTTTTAAGCTTTTAAGAGTCTATTATGAGCATTGAAATGCCAATAAAAGACTCATAAAAGAGTTTTATAGTAGTCCGAATAAATGACTATTGAGAGTCAAAAAAGGGAGCTCTTAAAGAGGGACCACTTTAAAAGGAAAAACTGGTGTTTTATGAAACTTATAAGAGCTCATTATGAGGGCTTAGGTTCCTACAAATCAGTCTAAAGCCTCTCATATGGTTTGCAGGGAAATCGTTATTAAAAAAATTGTTATATTTGTGTATTAATGTAGGTTTTTTTTTTTGTGTGTACTGGTTTCGAGCCGGCCATTTATGGCAGCCCTAACGCAGCTGTATGACGAATCATAGAGAAAGAGCTATATGCATTTAGAAAAATTTCAAAATATCAGAAAGCTGTAAGCGTATTGATTTAAGTACATTTTTTACAGTGTACATGTTGTTGAACTTGGGCCTCGTAGGATGCTTAAAAGCTATTTTTTGTATTTTTTTTTAAGGAAAATATTAGCTGTTTTTATTTTTTTTTCGTCGCTATCGATGTTCTAAGTATTTTTTTTTAAGAATTTGCAATTTAGCTCACTGCAACGACACCTCTGCTCTAAAGCGTTTCGGTATCTGCGAAATTTTCAACTGACTTATCTAAGTCAGCGAAACTAACATGATTGCTGTGATGTGTATTTTGATGAGTTTTTTAATTCATCTCCTTAAGACGAATTACCGGAATTACCGCAAGTGCGCTTTTGTTTACTGGCTTTTTTAACGCGATCGCATAGAGTTTCCCTAAATACATTGTAAAATCTTGAAGCTCCGCTGATTGTATTTTTATTATTTAAAGCCTCTTTCAAGGCATTTTTCACGAATCGTTCATTAATCTGCGGTGGGGGTAGATGCTCTGGCGTATGATCCTCCTCTTACCCTACTATGTGCTTCTAATTGCTACTTCAATAAACGGCCTTGAGGCTCATTTTCCCAATTATATTTCATTGAAAGTGTTTTGTTTCAAAGCAAATAATACTCAACTATAAATATAGTTTTTTTATTTGTCTTGACATTGACTGCATGTAAAACGAAATGAACGCTGAACGTGGTGCGAGACACGGTAAGCAATACATTTTTTCATATCAAAAAGTATTGTTGCCCGTTTCTTTCACGACGATTAGTCTTCGATTCGTTTTACATAAACATGCAGTGAATGTAAACTACTTTAAGACACGAGTGTTTTCAATTCCACACATTTTAGTTGAAATATTTATATACCCATTACTTCAATTGAATTGACATTGCCTTGGACTAAAAGACTTGCATTATCTGTAATACTTCATGCCTGCTACATAACATAGTATTTCATTTACTACAACATCTTTTCAATTTCTTTACAGTGCCACCCTTGAGTCTGCTGTTGCAAGGACTAAATCATGCACTTGTCGCTGGAACACGCACGCATGTCACCTGCACTGCAGTAGGAGCACGGCCACCACCACAAATAGTTTGGTCGAAGGGTGGCCAGGTGATACACGGTGCAACACATTCTGTAAGTTTAGTTTTCAAATTCAATTAAAACTCTTAAGCGTGCTTTAAGTTTAAGTTTAACTTGAGTGCTTTAGTATATTTATTGTTGGCAAATTTAATTAATATGCTTGACCTTAACTTGCACAGACTTCTTCCGATGGCAATACTACTATCTCTGAACTGATGCTCATACCTGTGCCGGAAGACAATGAACGCCAAGTCGTTTGTTCAATATCACTGAATCCAGCAACAACATCGCAGCAAATGCGCGAAGGCCATACGACTGTAATGACCACCTTGGGCAATGGCATCATGGGGTTGTATCTGAAGGACTCGCGTATGCTGAATGTCACACGTAAGTTGCCAAGAATTTATATGCAGTTGACTCTATAAAAAGCTTTTATTTGCTTTGTGTTGTGTTAGCTGTAGGGGAGCTAGGAGCTAGTTGCAACAAAATTTCGATTAATTCGTGTATCATCGTTATTGGGCTATAACTAAAATTCATCTTAGTCGCACTATTTATTCACAATATAATAAATACAAAAAGTTTATAATTTTCTGTTTAAATATTTTTTAAACAAATTTTTTTTCATTAATATAAAGATTTATTAAAAAAAAAAATTATAAAAAAAAATTAACATAAAAGACACAATGAAAGAGTTCTTTATTGCTAGTAATTAACTTTTGAGAAATAAACTTAACATAAAAAAATTGTAAAAAGATTTATATATAGCTTTCTGAAATTTCGATGTTTGTTAGGCTGGGTCCGTTTATGGTACAAAAAGTGTTAAACAAAGACGCAATCTACGCAATATTCTAAGAAAATTGTGCCATAAAACTATAAGTAACTAAAAATTTAAATAAAAGTTGTAGAAAGTAATGGTCTCCAACTTAATGCTTCCAAATCTAAATTACTTGATTATTGTTGATGTTTACTGGCTAAAATAAGCTTGTTGTGGTGTCCAAAATAAAAATTCTATGTTCTAAATATAAAAATATTTATATACTATATAAACTGTTCTTTATCCTGTGTAAATCATGTTAATAGTGTAGTTCAAAAGTTACTCCTTTAAATTGTGGACTAGATCAGTTACGCAGTTGTGCACATTCAAAATTTTTACAGCTTTGAAATAGTGATGCAACATTTGAGAGTTTATATACCAATTACTTTATAAATATATTTAGAGAATTAACGCAAAGCATATAAATTGATTATTTATTTGTTATCATGAATAAAAATATATAAATATTTTAATTATTTTTTAAAATTTACTGTGATCTATTTATTCCTTGAATTTTTACATGATTTTAATTGTGAGCTATTTAGATCAAGAAGGCAACAATAACAACTCTGTATAGAGTCAATAATACAGCAGACTAGACAGAACTGTTTCGGCGGCTGTTAAGCCCCCATCTTCAGTAGTCTTGAGTGATTAAGCTGTGAACAACCCACTGTTTAAGTCATATATGATTTGACACTTGTTCTAACAAATTCGCAAGAATTTTTATTTTCTCAGCGGTTATTTTATCATACGACATTAAGGGGGATCCTTAATGTTCTGCTCCAGATCTTTCAATTCTTGCATTTGTTTTTTTTTTTGACGTAAAGAATATATTTTCAATATGTAAAGCTAAATAAAAAGATTAAAAAGTCAGGAAAGTGATAAGCATCGAGAGTACCGAGTACACGAACGAAAACTTTAATTACGTTTTTCTCAAAACATGTTTTTTCCGCGCTATGGGCTATAACTTAAAAAGTAATAAAGATGTCAACTAGAAATTTTGCACACATATTATTTAACGTATTGGCCTTTGCATATACCTAAAAGTTTGTATTAACTATTACTACAAATATTGTATATTAAAAGAGTGATTGTTTTATTTTTGTATTTCAATTAAATTTTTTTTGTTCTTTAAAATTAGGTATATGCAAAGCGAAATAACTTATTTGAATGAAATTCATTCAATGTTATAAATACTTTCAGATTTATGTTAAAAATTATTGAAAAACCTGTTGTCTGGAACAGGTTCCCCCCTTAAAGAAGTAACTATTTTTTTAGATCAAGCCAATAACTCTACCAAGGATAGCTGTCTGTTCTAGTTGCCTGTTCAAGCTGAAATCAGAATATCGTTTCAATTCTATGGTGTACTTCAACAGACTCGTCGAACTCTAATGAATAGCGAAAAAATAAGAGGCAACTAGAACAGACAGCAATCCTTGGTAGAGCCTTAGGCTTGATTTAAAAACATACTGACTGCTTTAATGTCATCTTGTATATATAAGACTTTTTAAGTACAAGTCCTATCTTAATAAGTTTAGTACTATTGTTGGGTAGGTTTAGACATGTTGATGTGCCAACTTGACTTTTTATTTCTTAAAAATTTGTATTTTTTAAGTTATAGCGAGTTAAAGTTTGCATATAATTATTGTTGTTATGTTGCTTTTTCTCTTCTTAATTTTAGCATATGTCTTAAAATATGTGAGGTATTTAGCGCCACCGGCTAATAGCTCTGAAACTGTTCTACTGACGAATAATCTGTTATAATTTCACAGCTAAAACTATGAATTGATATATTCAATATTAAAGTGATACTGGAATGATTTCTTACACTTGATAAAAGATTTCTAAACAGTTAGTCGGAAAATTTTTTAGTTTTTAAAAATGTACACAAAAATTTAATAAGAAATTATAAACTGGTAATGAAACATTTTTGTTCAAGCATTTTTCAAATGAAAATCAAGAAATATTCTTACGCCTGTATATTTTAAATAAATTTGAATATGAAATTAAATATACTAACATTATATCGTCGTTGCGCGTGCAAAATCGCGTATATTGCAAAAAGACCAAAGTAAATTTCTTTTTAATTTTGATCAGTGTAAAATCTTTTCAATAACTTAAAATAAAATCTAGGTTTGTTTGATATTGGCATTTGAACGCCACACGGGTGTACTAGTATGATAATATATCCGATTAGAAAATAAAAATTCTTGCAAATTTGTTCAATTAAGTGTTAAATAATTTAAGACTTAAACAGTGAGTTTGTTACAGCTAAATCGCTCAAGACTACGGAAGATGGGGCTTACCAGCCTCCGAAACAGTTCTATCTAATCTGCTGTGTGACTGACTCTTTGACTGACTGACTGACAACAGAGTTGTTTTTTCTTCTTTCAGACTTACTTCATCTAAATAGCCCACAATTAAAATCATGTATAAATATTTTGTTTAAATCAGAAAAAATATTCGTAGCTTATGCGTGGAAATTAGCTGAGCTACCTGAGCAAAATACATAATTGGGAACTAGTTATTTTGTGCAAAATATATTTTACATCACTTATTGTCAATTTGTGGCAATCGAAGATGGATGGCGGCACGGAGGGAAAAAACCGATGACTCATTTAATAAATTTCTGTAATCATGACAAAAATTTCTGCACACATAAATTTGGGGATTTTCTAGTACCAAGTATTAACTACATAAAGCTTTTAAGCAGTGCTGCATATACATAATTACTAATGTTATGTACTCATCACATAATTATGTGTCGTGAATGCATAGATGAGTGTGGTGGATACATACACACTGTACTCATAATAAAATTATTGTACAAAATTGTATGTACAAAATTGTATTATACAGTTCCATTGTATGTAGTAGATGAATTATTGACCCATTACATAAAATATTAAATGACTGTATTTATTGAGCACATAGATTACTGACCCATTATTTAAATATTAAATAACTGTATGTAATGAGTACTTATATTATTAACCAATTATATAAAACTATAAATAGTTTTATGTATTGAGTACAGTTTTGATGTACGTAGCACATAGATTATTGAACCATTACATAAAATAATAAATAATACTGTGTAATGAATACATCCGAATGTACCTAGTACATTGATTATTGACTCATTACAAAAATTTATGTACAGCATATTTGTGTTGAGTACAACATCTGAGAAATATTTACATGTACTTAGTACATAAGTAATTTACCCATTACATATTTGTAGAACATAATTTTATGTGATAAGTACATACATAATTTACTTCTTACATATCTCTAATACATAATTTAATGTAATGCGTACATACTCTGTTTATGTCTGTTCATGTTAAAATAATAAATAACTACTTACACAAACCCAGCCATTTCTCTCCAACCCATTAGTTGTCTTTGTTCGAGAGTGTAATGGATTTACTCATTTCCGCTCTGCTTTTTTATTGGCTTGTGATACTCACATAAACAATGCGGGAGCACTAAAAATGGGTTTTTCCAATAGTCTGATCAAGACGTACAAATGCCTGAGAAAAAGAGAGACTAAAAAAGCAGAACTATACAAAAAGAATAAATATTTATTTTCCGGACACTATAAAATATATACGTAAATAAAAATATAAAAAATATGCTATTTTGATTTTGACATCATTTGCAGCAGAGTTGCAATAAAATTGTCAATAGCGACATTGAACCTTTTGTTTCGTCCATTAGTTGTTTCGTCCATTGCAACAAAGTTGCTTGTAAGACCACATCTCAATGAACGTCCAGACACTTTAAAACATGTATCAATGGAACCTATAAAAACATAAGGAAATTCATTGACGGGTAATATCTATTAAATTTTTTACTTTAAATTATATATCTGTGTCGATAAGCAATAACAGCTTAAGTCTGATTTCAATGTTTCGAGAAATCTTTAAAGTCTTTTTGGTTGTTGTGTCATAAATTTGGCTAGAAAATTGCAAGAAACTGCAGATTGTGTGTGTTTATGGTGATAAATGCGTGGAACACTGTTACGCCAATAACTCATTTCTCTCTTAAACCGACTTTAAGCGATTATTGCTTGTGGGCACAGATATAAATCGATGGCTGAGCGCACAAAAGAGATGAGTGAAAAATTTTAAATATTCAAGAACAATGAATAAAAATGAACAGGAAAAAACATGCACCTAATTAGATAGAACTTGCCTAGTTCTATTGAATAGTTTATTTTACTTCACTAAATTTATAACATTAAAACTTACAAGTTTTTAATTTCGCTTAGATTTATATGTATCGCTCACACATGTGTTGCTTCTTTGCAAACTAAGAAACAAATGACATAAAATAGCAAAATCGTATGCCAATATTTAAGCGAGACGTGTATTGAGTCCATATTTTATGTACTGAAAACATGTCCCTTTTTAATCGCATAAGCGAGACGTGTACAGATTCCAGACTTTATGTATTGAATACAAGAATCTTACTTTTATCACATTAGCGAGGCGTGTACTGAGTACATATTTTATACATTGATTAAAATTTTCACTTTAATCGCATAAGCGAGACATCTTTTTTTTTTTGTATTGAGTCTATATGTTATGTAATGAGTACATTTCTTGAAAAACGTTACAAGAAATATTGATTGAGTATGCGTTGCTTTTATTTATTAAAGTCTGCAATGTATTCAACACATAATTCGGCGTATGCAATACAATTTTCATTTATTTTACTAAGTAAATAAATTAATATGTAACCAGTACATGCCTACTTTAACCAGTAAATAAAGCTCTCGTTGCGTTTTCATAGAAGATGCAGTACATAGATTTTACATAGATGTCTCTGTTCTGACTGCATAACTTCTTCCCTTAGTGTGATAGTTATCACAAACCATTTATATCAAAATTTTTAATTGAAGCACCGACCGATGACAGTGTAAATTGAATAAACAGAATATTTATTTATGTATTGTTTTCCTTTTGAGACGGTCTATCTCTCTTTCTCTCTGTCTCTTACCCTAAAATGTCTCTAGTTATTTATTTTAAAAAGTTTCGCTTCTATATTTTATACACAATAAAATACAAATAAAATTATTATTTATCGTTTATGAAGTTATGAAGTCTAAAGGAAATCAATTTCACAACATGACAAAAAATTTAACTAAGCAAAGTCTGTGAAATCAATCAAGAAATGATAAATTCATAGCTAATGAAACTAATTGTTGTATGTGAAACTGCTATTCAATAAATCGCATGTAAATTTTTCCCACGCAAATAAGGTGTACTCTAATAAACTTATTTCTTGAAATTCTTAGTCCATTAATGTTCAGTTTATTGCCTTTAAGGTACTTATTTCATAAAAATTCAGTTTTTATAAAAAAAAATCTAATTTTCCAAAAAAAAAAATTGCTATAACTTCATTCCATTCAACGCAAGAAAATACTGAACCCTAGAATCTCAAAGAATAGTCACTTTTTAATAGTTTTATCTATTTTAAAAATATTTTCAAGAGAAATATGGTCACTGAAATTTGCAAGGATAAAAAAAAATTATAACCGTGTAGCCACGTGTTATCTCTATTTTATTATGCTTAAATTTGTTCACTATTTTTGTTCATCAATTACTACTTCCTTACCCTTTCGTCTAACTCAAAAAAGAGTTCACTCCTATATACACTAAATAAAATAAATTGATTTATATTTCTTAATTTTGCAATTAAATACCTCACTTAAATCAATATTTTTAAATAAAAATGTTTTGTTATTTATGTGCAAAGTGACTGTAACAGCTAGAAACTTAATGCTACTACAACTAGCTTCAGCTTACTTTTTGTTAATCAGGTTGAAAATTACTTGTGAAGAAGATTTCTTTTAGATTTTATTATAAATTCGGGCTATTTTGGTCACTTTGCTTATACAAAAAATATAATCTAAAAAATATTTTTCATAGTTTACCCAACGTTTCGGAAGCGGCTTTCTTCCTTCATCAGGGGTGTTTTTGATTTTATTTTTCTACGAAAAAAGTCACAATTAGTTTTCTTTATAAAATAAATATAAAAACAATAAGAAATTTACATTTAGATTATCGTTACATTACAAATTATTGCACTCTTCCTTGGACAGCATTCAACACTTTTAACTATCAAGATTTCTTTAATATTATTTTTCTGCTTTTTCTAGATGCACCGATTGTATCTTTAAATCTGGGCGCCCCACTGGATCCCAACAATTTGATGAAAGGCTCCGATGTGTACCTAGAGTGTGACGTTCGAGCAAATCCTGCCATAACTCGCGTCGAATGGTATCACAATGTAAGTTAGCTTATCAATATACATGTACCTATTTTCAGCTACCAAAGTAATCTGATTTTTTTTACTCGGAATCAAATTCATTAGCTGGATAACACTTGATGGTTTTTTGACTCCCAGAAGTAGACTGATATTAGGATTTTCTTTTTAAATTAGCACTGAATTGTTATTTTCCATGAATTTTACGATTACGTTTTATCGACTCTCATAATTTTCATTTTCTTTTATGTAGTTTAAAAAAATTTTAAATAGTTATTAAGTTTTGTAATATTTTTATAAAAAAAAACAATAATAAATCTAATATTAAATCTACACGCTTAAAATCTCGCTATAATTGTGACACCTGAATTAAGGATATAATTTTTTAATTACATATTAATTTATAATTAAACCTTATTTATAATGGTAGATAACCGATTGAAAATCAAAGACTTCATGTCAAAAACCATCTCTTCAAAATTAATAAAAACACCAATATGCTTTTCTGTATACACATGCAAGCAATTTGGATACATTTTTTATGTTAGCTTTTAAAACAATTTTAAAAATCATTACATACTGTGCAGTTGTTTGTTTTTCTTTTTATTGGGCTTGTGAACTTTTCGAAATCATTTCCCATTCAATCTGCTTAATGCATTATTCTGTATCACACAGCAGCACACCAATGATAAGCAAAACACGAGAAGCAATCCTTTTTTCTATACGAAATTCTATTGCTTCTCGTGTCTTGCTTGTCGTTGGTGTGCATTTTCGTTATACAGAATATACAAGGCATTAATATCGTACATTGCTTGAAACATTTGGTTCTGTAAATACAATGAAAAATTATTATTTCTTAAAGCTTTGCATAGATAACTAAAACATATATAGTTTGTTTGTAAAACTTATCCGCCCGAAGGTCTGCAGTAAGTAATGGAAAATATGTCAAAAACGAAAGTTATTTTTAATTTTCATTTATTGAAGCAATATTCATTACGACTGTTTGAGCTAGCTGGAGGTTGTACCAAAAAAGCCTTAAAGTGTGCTGTGTACAGGCTTGTCTCTTCAACATAGCAACAATTTGTATTTATATTTGAAAGTGAATAAGTCCACTTTTAAAAAAATATGGGTTAATGCTTTCTTTAGTTATATATAAGGATCCTCCTTTTATATTTTTTAATCACACATTTAATGGATCCCAATTTACCATATATTAACCAAAATATATTTGCTGTAAAATGTTATCGAAGAAATATTTTTTTTTTGTGAAAGTGGAGTAAGTC
The DNA here is from genome assembly GCA_963920525.1 of Dichetophora obliterata. Classification (NCBI taxonomy): domain Eukaryota; kingdom Metazoa; phylum Arthropoda; class Insecta; order Diptera; family Sciomyzidae; genus Dichetophora; species Dichetophora obliterata. Next base: position 220,319,955 of record OY986437.1, on the reverse strand, counting down.
CACTCCACACAATCACAACTAAAATTATTTCACGGTCAATAATATTTTTTGCTGTTTTTTCATTATTTAAAGTTGAAATATATTAATTTTACACATTGCAAATTCCAGAGAGTCGAACAAATTATTGTTCATGCGCAAATACTTCATTGCTCAAATCCACACCAACCATACACGCAGAGAAAAGACATGGTTGAGACATGATTACGGCAATAATAATTTTTTTACTACAATTATTGTACTATTTCTGCAAACACAATTTTTTGCCTTAATAAAGACACTATTTACTAGTGGTGGTACCAAAAATAACATTATAGTTGAAATCAAAACATCATTGAAATCGTCAACATACATGTAGTTCTGTCAATCATGATAAATTTGAATATTATTATAGAGACAAACATATTCGAATTTTAAATGTTTGTCTGAACTATTCTTTGATTGTTGGCAAACGAAGCAGAACATAACCAAAAATCGAAAAAATTTATTGTGTCTGAACAGTTTGCAGGAAAATTTTTCACTTTATTCAGACACAATAAGTTTTATCGATTCCTGGCTATGTGCCGTTTCGTTTGTCAACTGTTCAATTATTGTGTTGGTTTTAAATCGCCTGATCCTAAAAACAGCACGCAAAAAAGTGACATTTTCGACTTTAATTGTAGCAAACATTTCTTTTTACCTTAAACATATTTCGCAATTCTGACCACATTTTGTTTATCACAAATTTTGCTATTTTTGTGACAATGCACTTAGTGTACCATGTTTATGAATGGCATTAGTCAGGCGAGCGGTAGTAGCGGCTGTGCTTACTAGTAGTGTGCGTGGCTCGTAAGCGAAAAAGCCGCGGTTCAAACCCCAGCTCGGACAGAAAATTTTATCAAAAAGATTTTTCAATTGAATTAATATTTCTGTTCAGCCTAGTCAATGGTAAACCCTTGGAAATATCTTAATAATTAGCTGTTGAAATTGGAGTGCATGAAAATAAATAATATTCAATAATATTCTGGATCCTGGCCCAATAAGAGAATAATGATTGTTTCAATAATATTTTGGTTCCTACAAAAAAGTTCCTTTTCTAGACATGGCTGTTGTAATCATTTTATCATGATCAAAGAAAATATTATATGTTTAATAACATGTTAGCAACAATCATAATCCGAATCATACTATGATCCTCTTAAAACATGGTTGTTGCAACTATGTTTTTTCTCTGCGTGTATCATCCATTCAAAGACTTCTATCCTGACAGTCAAGGGACTTGGGTTAAGAAATCGTTAACTAACGTATTAAAATTGTAAATAACACTTCTTACTATTCTCTATAGCATGCGCCCCACGTTTTTAGTTGAACAAAAAGCCCCACTCTAGGAGAAATTATTTTATACTTTTTAGTTTGTTTTTAAAAAACTTTTTTTACTTAAATATGTTCTTAAATGCATGTAGTTTTCATTATCTAAATATAGAACTTTATTATAAAATGGGCTTAAAAAATTTGGTATAAAACACCCCCCATTGGTAAATCCTGGCTGCGGGCCTGACTTGGATTAAAATTTTTCATTTTCATTATTATTTTTAGCGTTTTAAACCTACTTCAAATAAGTCAAATTCTTTAAAAACAAAGATTCCAACTATATTTTACTGTAAGTTTATAGTTAAGCTTATTTTTTTTTAAAGTGGCATAATTCCAACCAAAAAAACTGGGCTTATTCCACTGTAAAAAATTAATAGTCAATAAGTTATATTTGAAAGTAGTACAAGTCCAATCGTGGCTTAAAAAAAGCCTTTATAATCTTATACATAATTGTTTTATACATAACTACAGTGTGATAAAATTTGACCCATAGTATTTGATAATATTTTTAAATTTTGTTAAACGCAAACTTTTAAATATCTCAATATACACAAAATTGGACTTATTCCACTTTTAAATATAACGACTCATATCATATTTAAAATTGCTATTGATAGCTTTCAATATAAATAATTTTATTTCTTATTTATATCAATAAGTACACTACATACCAATGCAATACAAAGCTTCTAGAAACGTATGATATATATATTAAACGCATGAACTTTATAAACATTTCAAAAAATCTACTTTCATTTTCACTCACTCTTTCGTACGTGGTAAATTCAATGCATTACTTTTTTTAATTTATTTTTAACTACATTTTTTTAACTGTTTGATTTCAATGCAATTATGTTATGTTGTTTTCACTTGAAGTAAAAAAATATCATAAAAGCTTGCATTTAAAGCTTTGCTTATGCACAAAAAAGAATGCAATATTTTTTTTAATGGATTTGAAATATTGCAATTTAACTTTAAATAAAATGGTTGCTACAACAAACTTTGAGTTCATACCTGGCTACAGTTAAAAGGAGTAATTCAAAAAAAATTTTTAACTATACCATGTTTAAGCCTCTGTGTTATGGCTTATGCAATGTCTTTTTTTATTTATTTTAAAAAACTGCATGAAAGAGCTATTAAATTGGTTAATGAAATTTGTTTGATTCAACATGTATTTAAAATATTTATAAAACTACGAAAAAAACTGCTATTTATTTGCAACTTTTTTTATACTGTTGTTATACAAACTTTTTTACAAAGCGTAGTGTGAAAACTTTTCTGGTATTTTAATTATTCACTTAACTCACTATCAAGTTTAGAAATAATTTTTCTTTTTAATTTCGCACTATAACAGCGTTGAAATAAGCGACGTGATATTAACATGATTTACAAAATAGAATTCTTATTCTATTCTAGAGCGAAATAAATATATATAAAATTTTATTTTATATTTATGCCCAGAACAATGTCCACATGCCTTTCAATTGACGACAATTGTGTAGATTTTCTTCGAGCAAGTTTGTAAAACTTTAGAAATGCTTATATAAATTTAAGCACATTTTTTTTTATTTTGATGAGAAATTGTTGTTAGTTTTTTTTTCAAAAAATATACGTAACAAAAAAATAACAATAATTGTGTTTTAATTCATATGCAATTTCTAAAAAATCTCTTTACAAAATTACTACAATTATCGTCAGTTTGAATGCATGTGAAATTTTTGAGTAGATTATTTAAGTAAAATCGTCAGAACCAAAAACTCTTACATTTTGTACGTTAAATCCATCTGAGCAGAAGGACTAAAATAAAACGAATATTTGATATCTATGATGGTAGCTTGTACGATAGAATTAATAAACATTTAAAGTGAAAATTTGACAAAACCATTTGTCTCTTTATTTGTGTGATCATTTTAAGTAATTCTGCATACTGTTTTTATCGATAACCAAAAATTTTTAAAATTTGTATTCTTCTTTGAAAATAAAAAAAGTAGACTGCGGTGGGGTGATGTGTTGCGTATCCCCAAAGATGGAGCATCCCCACAAATTATAATTTTTGAATGTTTTTTGGCTTAAATCGCAAGAATGGATATTTATCTTAATTTCTATGCGCTCGGATTTGAACATTTTCGATTTCGGCAAAAAACTATGGGGATACTTCGAAAATCTTTGTCTTTTGATTTAAAAAATGGTGGTGGTCCGTTTTCATGTATGTATAAACACCAACATAAATTAGTTTAATGGCCTCTGGCAGGCTCCTAAGTATGCAAGAAAATAAAGTACTGATTAAAAGTCATCGAAATTCTTATGTTTGCGGCTGAAAAATAAATGAAAAATATAATAAAAAATTAGTGAAAAAAGGACTGAAAATGTATTATTCATCGCTAATATTGAGGTCAGAGTCGTAGTTTCGAAAGCTGCAGTAGCCACTGTTGCCCATGTCGACGTATTTCGAGTGATATGGCCGGTCGCATTTGTTGCAATGAATTGAATTGTTCGAATTCAATTTTTTTGGCATCAATTTCGAACACAAGAAGCAGAAGTCTCGGTCTTCTTCTTCGGAAGAGGGCTCCTGACGACGACGCTGTTTCTGGACTTTTTTGCATTTTAGTTTTTGCGATGTGCTTCTCTTCTTCCTCTCAGTACTTTTCTTTGCTGCTTCAAGAAGATCCGAACGTTTTTGCGGGTAAGTTAAGATGACTGACTTCATCGCCTTTCTGCGATATACTTCGGCCTTGCTGCAGCGACTTTGATCGGGCCAATATCAATCTAAGTTGAACGAAGAGAAGATGTGGAAGCAGAGGCGGATGTAGAAGCCTGATCTGATAGGCCGCATATACTAGCACCTTCTGATGTAGACACCTTCTTGTTTGAGCCAACGACCATATTATCAAGAACGACGAGCATATTTGGCACATCTTCAGCCGATGGCGAATCTTCGGCCATTAGACTTTCGCCGCTAATGTTTGCCGCAAGAAAGTAGTTATCGCTGAATATGCTCGCGTTCTGAGGATAGATGCCAGTGGCTTTGAAACCAGTGGTCGAATTACAGCATTCGTGATCGAGCAAAATTGTACAAGATTGATAGGCACTTATCTCGTCGTGCCCTTCGTAATTTTGCTCGATCACAGTTGCTGTAATTCGGCCCCAGATCTAATATTCCGCTGCGTCACGGCCTGCATCATGGCCTTATCAGCAAGGCCCGGCAAATGGTGTATTTTGTGCACACGGCCAACATGCGACTGACACCATTCCAAACACTTCTGAGTAAACGCGCGCTGGAAGGGCCCGAAGACCGAAACATCTAAAGTCCGCATTTTCTGGCTGCAATGTGATGGAAGAGTCACAACCTCTATACCGTTGGCTATGCACAAGTCAGCAACTTCAATGGACAAGTGTGATATGTGGTTGTCCATTATCAGTAGCAATGGATTGGTCTTGACGACAGACGTATGTTTGATGAAATGCTTCATGTACAGGATGAAATAATCAGTGTCCATCCAGCCCGAAACATTGGCGTACCCGATAGAACCCGGCGGTGCGTTATCAAGGAAAAACCTCTTCATATTATTTCGTGGGAAGAAAAACATGGGCGAAATGGTGTTTCCTGCCGCGCTGACTTCAACTGCCATAGTCACATAAGTTCCTCTTTTCGCTGATGAGAACTGACCCACAACGGCGCCCTTTTCGGCAAAAATTTTCACAACGTTTGTGGGTACGGTTGGGAGTCCGGTTTCGTCCATATTCCACACTGTAGTTGTATCGAAAGTAGCTGAGGTCTTCGCAATTGCTTCTTGAAAGTTTGAAAAAAATTAATGAGCGTGCAGCACTGGTTGGCTGTGGCTTACGGAGATTCAAGTTCAGGTGGCGATGCATAAGTGCGTAGTACCAGTCTTTGGTTCTGTCCAACGAGCAGGAAACTTTAGACCAATCTTAACAGCAAAATTGTAGGCCAAGAAACGAATGTTATTGATGCTTAGGCCGTAATTCATCTTAGCACATTTAATTATGTAGCGCACCAATTCCTTTTCTTAAATTGCCGAGAACAACTATATGGAGAAATGACACACCATTCATTTTGATTGAAAATTACAATGTGCTTTTACAACGAACACAAAACGCTTCAGCTCAATAAAAGTGGAACATTTCACCCCACTGCGGCCATTTTGAAAACACGGCTGGCATCACACAACCACTCGATAGATATTTCACTTCATATTTTTGAAGAACAACATAAGACCAATACGACTGATACATTTACCTTGAATTTGTGTTGAGTAGTTGGCATAAAACACAAAAAATTCACTCGATCAAAAAAATTTTTGGACAATAACTTTTACCATTGTTTTGGATGACCAACATTGTGTACGTCTGAACGCTTCGCTGTATTATGAAAAGTTGTTAGGCAATGAAAGCAACACGGATGGTATGACACTTGGTTATGACGGTATGACACTTGGTAAACACGCTGTCAAAATTTCTCAGGTGAAACGCTTCACCCCACCGCACTTTACGTTGAAATAGGTACACCGACGCAGGGCTTTAGTAGGTACCCATTAACTCACCGTCCATTTATGAAACGTTTAGAGTACACTCTCATACTATCGGACTGGTAGAGTAAATAACTCGCCTCAAAGAACAGCTATGGGCTTCTTTGAACTATGTTTAGTTAGAGATATTTCATAAGCATTGCTTTACTAAGCACAATCATATTTCGTGTGGAAAATTCTGAAGTTTGAGAGAAAAATATCATGAAAGATAGCAAGATGTAAAGAAAGATAATACACTGGGAAAAGATTACACCATAAAATCGAAAAACACCTTTCGTTTTTAGTCCAACAGATTTTGGTCAAATATTTTTTTATCTATCCCTTCAGCACTTAAGAATGGCTGGATCGAATTAGTTGCTTTTTTGATTTGTGTGGAAAATTTGGAAAAGCAAAACAACCCCGAGAAATTTATTGTATGAACATTGTGTATTTATTATGGGAAATATCAAACACCTCCGCAAATTTTTCCCGATTGCTTCGATATTTGGCAGGGAGTTAGACTTCTACTCAGGCTAGGTTTAAAGAAGAAAGTGGGCGTGGCACCTTCCATACAATTTAAAATTTCGATTTCGAATAGCTTTGTAGTTATAGGCCGCAGAGCCTAGGAATTTAGTATTCGACCACGATTTACTTATGCCGTTTCACTGATCAAATATTATGGGCGTTGTAAAATGGGATGTGGCACCTTTCATACAGCCCAAAATTTCAATATCAAATGGCTTTGGAGTTATAGGTCGCACAGCCTTCGAAATAAGTATTCGACCTCAATTTAAAAATGCAGTTTTTCTGATAAGATTTAATGGGTGTAGGAAAAGGAAGCTTTGGAATTATAAATTGCACAGTCTTGGAATTCTTCTTTCGGTATTCGACCACAATTCACACGTACGGTTTCACTGATAACATTTTATAGGCGTTGGACAAGGGGGCGTGGCATCTCTCATACAACATAACTTTGTGATATCGAATACCTTTGGAGTTAAATGTCACTATAAATTCAATTAAATTCAATTATAAAGCCTTGACTTTTATAGAATATTAGGATTGTGAAATATATTTGTGTTTCAAATCGACAAGGAATTGTTATAAAATATTTCATGACCAGAAAAGGAAAAATTTAAATTAATATGTAAATAAAACGGTAATAATGAAATGGCCTGTTTTTTTTCCTTTTGTATAATTATACGATTTTTATATTTGTGGATTAATATTTTTTTTATTACTAACACGCAAAAGCTTAAAAATTAAAAATCCTCTATACCAGTTAAGATTTACCGCTCATAAGCTTGCTTCAATCTCTATAACTCGTAAGTTTTTACATTTAATTCTCATTTCGGTGCTTCACTTACACCTTTTTTTTTCTTAAGCATGTGAACAACAGTTCCCCCTGTTGAAAAAAATAGTTTTAATTTAAGTGGCAACACTTGCACCATTGAGCTTGTTTTCTCCTTTCATTTGAATTTCACTCTCAAACTGTTTGTTGCATTAAAGTTGTAAATGTCTAGCAGCTTTTATTATGCAACAAACAATAGACATTTCAAGATGAGGAAAAGGAATGAAAAAAGTGAGAAAAACTTTAATATTGAAGCTGCTGCACATGTGTTTACAAAAAAAAACCGTCTTACCCCATTTTCAGCACTGTTCTTCAATTCGTCTTTTTTTCTTTCTTATTTCCTCTGCTTTGTTCTACACTTTTGAAGTATTCAACTTGAGACGTGCAAAAAATTGAACGCAGCTGACTGTGTTTAATAAACACTTCAGTTATGTTTATTGTTTGAACTCGTTTGTGTTGAATTAGCATTTTAGCAGCAGTGCGATGTCAGCTTCAACGTCTCCTTTGAGCCTTTAAGCATCTAAACTTGGGCTGCATTTTCTGCAGGACATTTAAAAATACCTAAGCAGCAGTCGAGCACGGAAAGGATACGCACTTGATTTGTTGACTTTACCCCATGTTAACATCTTGTGTTTTTCGTTACTGGTTTCTTTATATGTTGGCAGTACTGCTTTTAACCTCGTGTATGAGTAGCGCCTGAAAGCAAGCTGTATAATATAAAAATAAAATAAAACCTGAGCGCAATAAATTGATGTTGTTTTCTGGTGTCTGTACAAAAGCTGGATTGAAACATTTTTGATGACTTTTGATGCTCTGAACTTTAGTACTTAAGCACTTGTTGTGAGTGCCACCCCGAAAAAAGGCGTATTTTCGCATTTTTACACCGTATTGCATACTTTTATGCTGACAAATGAAAATGGAAATATCTGTCTCAAGTAGACGTTGAAATGTCGAATATTAGTGTAGGTTGGCAACACTTAATACAGCAAGTACTCAAAATATAAAATTTGTTAGCAAAGCTTCATTCGACATTCTATACGTAGGTGAGATAATCAGGAGATATTTTGGGTGATAAATTTGTGAACAAATATATTTATTTTCAATGCATATAAATCCAGTCCCGGAGCCCAGATTTTTCATAGCGGGCAAAAGTAATAATATTTGAAATTTCGGCCTTTTCCACACTTGGTCACGCAATTCCAACGCAACTTCAACGCAACAGCGAAAAAATTTAAAATCAATGCAACTATAACCCGAATGCTTTCAGACTTGATTCAAAACTCATGCAACATGTGTAAGACATCTGAAAAAGCATTAATAAATGAAATAAGTGGCATTATGCAAACGTACATAATATAACATTAAAATAAAGAAGAACAATAAGACAATATTAATATATAGCGTACTGCACTACAAAAAAAATTGAATTCACAAACAAACAAACTGATGCAACAAGTCGCCGATGAAAATTGCGGAAAGCCGCGTTGCGTTGATCAGGTTGAGAGCGTATCGAGAACTTGTTGCGTGCAAGTTGATTAACCTGAAGGTTCCGGTATAAATACACAGGTTAGCAACTTGAGTTGGAGTTGCGTTGACCAAGTGTGGAAAAGGCCGAAAACCTATTGAATGCGGCTTTAATAACATTTTTTTTTTTATTATTTTCATGAAGATTTGTATGAAGAAATTTGTTGATCTCGTATTCGTTGCGAGCTCGTTTACGACTCCTAGATAGCGAATCCGAGATCTGATGTTTGTTTCGAATTCATAACAAAGACGTCTTGTTTGTATGAAAATATTTTTGAAGTGAAATTGCTTTAGCACCGTTGTGACTTCAAACTCGATGAAACGACAAATAGAATTAAAAAAAAACATATCAGCATTTCCATTTTGAACGTACAGAATAAAATAAAACATACGGAATGACTATAACCGATTTTGCCTGGAGCATCACTGATGGAAATAAAATTCTTAATTTGCAGTAAAAAAGGTTGGTGTCATTTTTGGTGGAGTTACTGGGTGCACAAAATTGAAAAAAATCGGCAAAACAGTCAAAAATCGATTTTTACGAAAATTCTTATCTCAAACACTTTTTAACCGAATGCAAAGTTTAATCTACCGTTAAAAATATAATTAAATGGACTTTTGTCTAAAAGTTATCATACTAAAGTCTAAAGAAGGTAAGTTCCATCCCATGTGGTAAGGTAGTTGATTTGGAAGTAGGGGCTCAAAGAACAACTTTTAACAATTAAAAATAGTTTTTTGCTTAAAGCTGGTAAAATTACCTTTTGAACAATAGACAAATTGGGGTGAGGACTCAAGGGTTCACGAGATAGGGTAGATTTATCATCTAGATTAAAATTGAATTGAAAAAATATTTTTGTTTAAATGTTAAAATCCATATCCAATGAACCCGTTGAATCCCCACCTTAATTTTCATAGTGTTTAAAAGGCCATTTTATCAGCTTCAAGAAAAAAAAAACAGTTTTTCCCCTACTTCGAAATAAACTACCTTACAACAAGGGATGGAACCTCCAATCACCAAAATTTCCCAAAACTATTTTTAGATTAAAGTATGAATTTTCGTAAAAATACCGTTTCAAAAAAATTTTCTCGATAAACTGTTTTCCCCCCTAATAAAGTTTCTTATTTACGTGATGCTTCATGCAAAATTTGACACAAATCGAATATGGCCATGCCGTAAGGCTGGTGCGTTTAAAATGGAATTGCTGATATACAAACAAACCACCACTAAGTATGTACACAAACAAACTTCAAAGGCATTTTAAACGTTGCAGTAGCTGTAGAGCTGTTGGGCAATTTTGGAGTCTACTTTTATATAAAATTGTAAAAGCCAATCGAAAACATAGGCGGCGCTGCAAATGCACTGAGTATGTCTCCTCTTTTTGCGGTGTTTTCAAAACTATAATAAAAACATTTTAAAAGTATTAATATAACAAAATTAAATATATTTAAAAGCGAAAGTAAAAAATAGAAAGTCAAAACTTTTATTCGCAAGTCTTTTTTTCTCATTCTTAGGTAGCGTTATTTTATGAAATATTCTAACTAAAAATTTTGAAGATATGTAAATGATTTAGTGTCAAAATATCAGAAATTTTTTAAAATAATATTGGAAAAAAATTCCGTTTGTTAGAAGTATTTCAACAACAAAATTTACTTTAGTTGAAAACGGATTAAAAAGACGTAGTCAAAACAATGTATGCCTATATCTAATCTAGGATGCACACAATATGTGTACTCACAATTTGTGATGTGTGACCTACAGTTAATATTTGTATTAAGGTCACTCAAGCAAACAAATGAACAAACAGACAAACAAACAGAAAATTAGTTTTAGTTTTTAGTATAACAAAGATAGTCGATTGTAAGAAAGAATTAATTTTTAGCCATATCTTTTGATTGGAAAGAGATATTGGGGTAATTTTTTCACATAAATGATTTTTAAGACTTGACTTTTTTAGCAAAAATACAAAAATTAATGGTTTGAAAAAATAAATTTTGCCAAAAAAAAATATCATAAGGTGCCCTTGATGTTTTTATGACAAAAACAGTCTTACAACTTTTGCGCTAACTGAAGAATATTTGCAAATAAATGTAACGTCATATTAAAGGTAGTCAGAAATTCAATTTTTACTTGTTTTTATTTTTACTACAAAAGAGCAAATTTTGAGTTGTTTTTTATAAAAATTCAATAATTGGAACCTTTTTATAAAAATGCAATATCTTGAACCTTTTTGAAATAAAACGGTAAAAATATATACACTGACCAAATGGTACAGTTTAAGACATTTAGTTAAGTCCTTTGATATAGCATTTAAACAAAAAAAATAAAGTGAATTACATATATTTAATAACAGCGAACATATTTGCATCGAAAGTCAAAACTTTGATTTTCAAGCCGATTTTTTCTTATTCTTAGGTAACGATGTTTTATGAAAAAGTCTTTGTGCTAAAAACTTCTAGAGTTTTTTAATGGGTTCACTTCTACCGTGCGTGGCAGCCACACATGTGTTTTTTCATATATAATTTTATTTAAGGTTTCTTTTTATGTAAATCCATTTCACTGAAAATTTTTTTAGGTTTTTCTTAGGAAAAGTAAAATTGAAAAATTTGCGGATCCGAGTTTATGAATCGTTTTTCCTTTGGTATTTATTGGGTATAGCAGAAATTTCAACGCGATAATGTGTGTATGTATGTATGTTTATTCAAATGTGTGTTGCTTGTTTTATAGCACATTGCCTCCTCCATTTATTAAGCGGCAGTAAATATTAAGTGGCAAAAATTAAGAACAATTAATTATATAGACTTGCACAAAAGTCATACGATCATTGCGAATGCATACACACAATTGTACCAATATTGAAACATATAAAAATCAGTGTAATCTCTTTTAGTTACTGTACCATGTGATGCAGCATATTCGCCAACATAATGAAAATTAAGCGAAAACTTGCGGTTGCATGCTGTATAATTTTTAAACCTTGCTTCATTTCCGGCTAAATGAAAATTTAATGAAAGCATTAAGCGATGGCAGCGACTGCAACGAACAAACATCCCGATACATATTAGCATCCCGTTATACAAAAAATAAAAAAAAATGGAAGAAAAACAAAAACACACCACCAACAATGGCAGCTAAAAGTTGAGCTTATGAATGAGTATGCGTTAAATCGGTGGATTTTTAGCGCTTTTTCCTCCATTTAGTAGATATATATATAGTTGGGTAAATATTTTTTGTACTTTTGCGCGCTAATTTAAATTGTTTGTTTTATTCCTGCACACACACATACACAGGTTGATGTGCGCAATAGTATGTGAAAGTGCGCTTAAGCCATGCATGCATGTATGTGTTATTCGGCTTGCTGTGCTGCTGCTAAACTATATTTATTATGCCGGAAATTATAAAATTTATATACATATTTTTAATTCTGTGCCAAACTTTTGGCTCAACAAAAACTTTTAGCAAAAAGGTTTTTTTCCAGAAATTTTAATTACCTTCAATTGTTGTCGATGTAGTTGTTGTCGGTATTGTTGTTGTTATGCAAGTAGCATCCACCATAATAAGGAAGCTCCTAAAATTAGCATATATTGAGGGGTAAAAACAAAATGATTTAATTAATAAGTAACAGTAAAGAGAAAACTTTTTAATGTATAATTTTTTATATTGCTTGATCTCATGCACATTTAAAAAAAAAACTATTGTAGCATAAAAAATTAATTATTGTAAAATGTAAAACCTTTTCGTTTAGTAAGGAATTAACCCTAGAATGCTTCACTAGAGTTACATATTCTTTTCGAATTTGACGCTTCGACTATTGTAATGTTAGCATCAAATCGTTTTTTGTATTGTATGTTTTGTATTTGTATGTATTTTTTTAAGCTTTATTTATACCTTTTTTTCCTTCAATGATGACATTATTTATAATTCGTTTAAGGAAACTATAACATTTTTAAATTGTAGGTAATTGCTTTTGCATTAAATCGTATTATTTCCGTAAAATTTTATTTTTTCTTAATTTAAATTTACCATTAGATTTCTTCCACTGGTGATGCAAACAAAAAAAGAAGTATTTGTGTGACACGGTAGAAGTAAAATCATTCAGAAAACTAGAAATAATACAATGACTTTTTCATAATATGTCGTTACCAAAGAATGACAATAAAACGAGTTGAAAATAAAATTTTTGACTTTCGATGCACATATATCAGCAGCTTTATACATTTAATTCAATTATTTGTTTGTTCAAGAGTCGTAATTGAACCGAAACTAACCAGAATAAAGGAACTTTACAGAAATAGTTTCAGCTGTACCGTTAGGTCCCCAGCAAAGTTTTTGATGCAAATGTGACATGCATTCTTAGGGACACTGCTTCCAGAAGACATTCTATAGAATAAACTGCGCTTCTTCTTAGCCTTATAAAGAAGTTCTTTCAAGAGGCATTCTTATAACCTACTTCTGGAAAACATTCAAATGGAATTTAAATTCAATTAAAGTAAAAAAAGTATGTATAATTATGATAGTGGTATTCAATGAACGCCGTATTGGCACTGTAAACAGCATATGTTCGGTAATTTTACAGCAGCGTAATTTGCAACAACCACATTGTAAGGGATTAAACATACGTAGCTTACGGCACAAAACCGTGGTGCATACAGTACGTTTAATGCATTTTATGCGATCGCGGTTTCATTTTGTTTTAGACAAGGAATGTTTCAATTGAATTTAACAATTTAAAACATTCAAAATGCACTTAAGATTAATTTATCTAAAATTTCTTTAAAGTTTCGAATAATTTTGTGATGGCTATTCCTTTTTAATACAATTACGCAATTTACTTGATTTTTATTCAGGGAGGCTTTGTTGAAGCGCTTAGCGTAAACTTGTAGCTACACGCTTTCAGTATTTATACATCGTTAATTGAATACCATTTTAATATGTTTTAGATATTTTCCGTGGTATTTTTTAAACCCCCAATTAAACCCAACCACTTACTAATTCCAACCAGAGCCTGAAAATAACTTTTGAAAATTTAATTTTTTAAGTTAAGTATTTAATAAAAAAAGTAAAAAATTACTTTTAACTTTTATTTATAAAAATGTAAGTTGACTTATATTTTTAAAAATAAAAGTTTTTCTTCACTTTTAACTTTTAAACTTTTAAGTAAAATTTAGGAGTCTCCAAAGACTTTTATTTTCCCGAAAAAGTTTTTATAAATCTTTAAAGTCTTTTATTTTTAAAAGTTATTTTGAAGAGTCTTTTGAGAGAAGAGCCTTTTTATAAATAAAAGTCTTACAATAAAAAATATGCAAAAAAATCCAAAATATGTTTACTTATGAATCAGTTTCAGCAACCAATTTATTCCACCGATTGATTTTGTTCATCTTGTCGACTATTGGAAAGATCCATATTGAACAAATGAATAACATACAATACTTTTTTTTAAAAAGACTTCTATAAAATAAAACTTTAAATAATTTAAATAAAACTTTTAAATAAAAAACTTTAAAGGCTTTTAAAATTATTTTTATAATTTAAAATTCTTCAAAGGCTCTTAAGTTTGAGTTTATTTTATAAAAGTTAAAAATAACTGTTAAAAATAAGAGTTATTAAGTTAGAGTTAAAAAAATTTTTAAGTAACTCTTATTTGATAACTTTTACTTTCGACTATCAATAATAACTTTGAAATAATAAAGGTTTTTTAAGACTATTATTTCAGAGACTTTTTGTAAAAAAGTCATAAAAGTCTCAACCTCTGTTTCCAACACCAAAATGCTTTGAAAATCGGTAAAAAGGATATTTTACGTGGATTTTTTATAAACCCCCAAAAAACCCAAACACTTCTCATTTAAAACACCAAAATAGCCAAAATGACTTTTTTAACACCCAAACCACAAAAAACATTCCATTTCATGAAATGCCTTCTTAAAGTTCTTCTGGAAAGCACCTACTAGAATCCTTTTGATTGAAGGGTTCAAAGAAATCTTCCATTGAAAAAGTTTTGTAAGCACTTCTAGAGAAGACTAAGGAAAGCATTTCTCCCAATGACATGCATATGTTAAAAGAATGCCTTCTGGGTATGAAAGTGGAAGGGATGGAATTCAAGAATTTCCCTTCCACTTTAGCTTCTTTTAGAAGCACTTTTTTTTTGCTGGGTCAGTGTATTTATTTTTATCTTTTTTCAAAAAGATCCAAAATATTGACTTTTCACTCATAAAAATACTGAAAAGTTGCTTTCGTTGTAAAAATAAAAACAAGAAAAAATTGCATTCTTTATAAGCTTTCATTTGACATAACATTCATTTGCAAAAATTCTTCTAGTTCTGCGCAAAAATTGTTAAAACTGTGTATGTCTGTTTTTTTGCCAAACTTATTCTTTTCAAAATGTTTTTTTTTTATATTTTTTACATTATAGCAAAGTCAACAAAATAATTTATGTGAACAAATGACCCTGATAGATCTTTCCAATCAAAATTTATGATTTAAAATCTATTTTTTTCTTACAATTCACTATCTAGGTATATTATGAAATTTATTTTTTTCATTAATATACCTATTAATATTTGGTTTTAATATCGGATAATTTTAATAGCATATAATTCTTTAGCGAGGTGGATCGCAAGCAAATTGGCATGGACATTTTTTTTCAAAATTTTTTCGCCTTCTTCTGCACACAAGCACACATATGTACAATCTTGGTAAATATCAGGGAACGAAAATAAACTCTAACGTTTCGTTCGTTAAGGTAGTAAAGCGTTGATTTGAGAGAACTGAACATTTATGTTGTGTAGCATTCATAACCAAGGTCATTATTCGGTTGCGTTCAAGTTTGCATACTTGAACATAAACATCATTATTCCGTAGTATAAGCTACACTAAATAACCTTATGAGAAGCGTTGTTTGAGAGACTGAGAAAGCAGAGAGAAAAACATTTTAGCTTTGTTCAAGCACATGCTGCGTTTCAAGGGCGCATTCAGTTTTGTAGGTAGCATACATTTGCAGGGCGCTCTTTTTTTAGTATTAAATATTCAGTAATATTCAGTTTATTTATTTTTGTACTGTTTCTAACGACCATAAAAAGGCGTGTCAGGTTTAGAAAAGTATATTATATATTCTTGATCAGCATCACTAGCTGGGCCGATTTAGCCGTTTCCGTCTGTTTGTCTGTCTGTCGACACGAATCTTTTTAACACAGCTGCTAAGAAAATCTCAGTTTATTTTATTAGTGCGTGTTATGACTTTATGGCTGGAGAATTCAGAAAATAAAATATTAATTTTTCTTTGTTAAATGTAAGTAAGTTCACTTTATAATTTTTTTATAGAATTTAAGACTACTGTTTAATGTTTATGGAATTGTGTTTCTATTGTACATGTTAAGGTCATGAAATCATGCATTCCTTCGAACAGCCATATATGGCTTCTGACGGAAATGAAACTACTTTTTTGAAGAAAAAATATTCATTTATTGCATCTATTTCGCATTTATTTAAAAAAATTAAGAATTTGGATTCGAAAGTAAAATTTTATTTGTTTTATTTTTTATATTGATTTTAAAAATTAATTACACACTCAGACTAAATTCAAAGAAATTTATTTTTTCAAATTTTTTTTGCAAATGGAAATTATTCTTTCAGTAAGAAAGAAATTTTCTTGAAAGGAATAAACCTATTTCTTTGTTTTGAAATATATTTCTTTATTTTAAACAAAAATTTCCATTTAAAACAAAAAAAAAATTTGCGCTAAAACACATAAAATTTGTTTTTAATATTGAGTAAATGTTCTTTGATTTTAGTATGCTTCTTTTCTCAGTGTATAAATCCATCAAAAAATTTTAGCTGGATCATAAGCCGTATAGTAGTGGGTTAAGATTCTATCTAAAAATAAAGATGAAGTTCGAAAATTAGCTGCTCGGGTAGAAATAACGCCTAACTCCCATACAAAATCACTTTATAAAACGTTTTTTTCTCTTAAAAAATCTCAAAATTTATTTAAATGACTTGAAATTTTTACATGTTTCGATAATTAAAACTCACCATATTCATCACTATTTTTGTAATGTAAAACAATCTTTATAAAAAGTACTTAGCTTTTTATAATAAATATTAGAAAAGAGAACATCTAAATGGTTAAAAGATATCTGACTGACACTTCAATGATTTCACTTCAACGTCTCTTAAGTCCTTTCAATGGCTAGGCTAAGCCGAAATAGTATTTTTTAGGTTATTACTCCTATCATAACGGTCCTAAAAAGATGAAGAAACATACCTTTGATTTTTACTTGCGCTACTTACTCTTAATTTTATTATCATTTTAAAATCATTTTAAAATTTAAAAATCCTCTTAATTTTATTATCATTTTATTGTCATAAAAAGTAAAAAAAAAACATTAATTTGATTTCTTTACGGTTGGCTTTTCTTACAAAATAAGACAAAAACAAAATCAAACTGACTTTAATGTCAAATATCTCTCCAAATTTATTTTTGTCATGTTGGTACATTGTTTTTTATAGAACCAAATAAATTAAAAAAAAACCGTTGCCAAATAATAATATACTTTAGGGCTCGGCCCTTCCTGTTCAGCAAGATCCGAGTGCGGCCCCTTGTAAATTTTACTATATTAGTGCGAACTAACACAAATAAGATGATTGCTGAACTTTCATGGAATTACACCGCACAGTGGTTCCATCCCGTATTCATGTGGGAATAAAATAGAAGGATTCGTCATTGACCAATAAAATTATGCGAGTTATAATTAGAAAACAAACAAACCCGCCCCAAGCCGCGCCTACTATCCATGTAACACAAAAACCTTGAAAGCTACATACTTCTGTTGAAGATATAGTAAAACAGCTCTTTAAAAAAAGTATACGAATTTATTTATTCTTTTGTTCGTTTAAGATAGGTTCGCAGCCAATTATTTTAAATGGTAATATTAACTTTAAGATTGTAAGCAAAATACAATTTCAATTCATAAGGAATTACATTTTTTTAATTTAAGCTATATCAAAACAACTCTGTCAAAAATAATATTAGCATTTATTTACCCTTTTGGTTTCTTTTAAGCAGGTTCGCAGCCAATTGTTTTAATTTTAATATCACCTTAAAGGCTTAAGGGTTATAACAAAATTGTAACAAAAATTATCATGAGAAAACTATTTAATTCCGCGTTCACACCACTGTGCAACTCTTCCTGATTCTCAATACTATGAATAGAAAATAATGATGCAATTCATCCCAGTGGTAAAATAACTCATTAAATAACTTGTTAATTTCTTCTTACTATGTAGATTCCAGTCCTATTTAAAAGTAGTTCGATTTTTTTTATTGCCTACTTTTATTTTTTTTATTATTTGGCGTAATCTAAAGTAATCGTGATTATTTTTTGGTTATTTGTAATCTTAATCAATTACTAATAGAATTTTTTTTGCATAAAAATTGTTTTATCATTACAATTATTTTTTAAATATAATGTAATTGATTACTAGTCGTAATCGAAATTTCCCAGCTAAGGTTTGAACTTTAAAAAAGCAAGCAGTTTAATTTAAGTATACTTCTTTTATTTGGAATACACAAAGTTTTACCAGCGGGAAAAAATTATTGCTTCTGCTCAGAGTTGCCAAGTTAGCAATTTTATAAGCTAACATATTTTTTCGGCCTTTATCTTGAGGTTTTGGGTGTATCTGTCTATGATTATGATATGAATCCAAAATCAATGAAGAAGCCGTTTGTAAGTAATTTAACGTGTATCTATCTTAACTCAAAGTATTAGCAAGTATAAGTATGGTATTTTTCAATTAGATATTAAATATTTGATATAAAAATAAATTTCGCTTTATTTTTAATAAAAGTTAACACAGAAAAAACGCGCTCGCTAGTATTAGACGTTGGGCAAATAGTTAACAGAGCATCAAGGAGACACTCAAGCTCTTTTGTTCTTTTATGAAAGCAATCTAAATAGTAAATGTAAATCTTCTACGAGTCAATCTACTCGCTGGTCACCGAATTGACAACCCTAATCTTCTAGCTTTTTCTAGCTTGTTTTGAAAAGTGAATATTTTTTAAAAATAATTATTTAAAATTTTCAATGCTTGTTTTTAAGTGTGTTGCCGGCTTTTTTTTAAGAAACAATAGAAAATTTTTTGTGCCGATCTGTTAAGGTTTTAATGTAAGCGCATTCTTATGAATAAAATTTTTGCTAATTAAAATTTTCATTTACGCAAAATAAAAACCTATATGTGTATTTAATAACATAGAATTTATAGAAAAAAAGTAAAAAGCGCAATGAACATTGTAAAAACAGAGCATGGAAAAAAAATAGAATTGCATATGCGTAATGCACCTCTTGTGATATAGTGTTTATTGAAAAGATTTAAGACATGTATTTCGCATTGCTTTGACATACCAGAAGGCTTCTTGAAATTTAATATTTAAGAACCCCGTGTCCGTATATAAATATTACGATTCATCTCACAATGAGGGAATTTTTACACAAATAGAGTTAAATATCCAAGAGATGGTTGAAAATACATTTTTTACATTATAAATATAATATTATACATATGAAAAAGTGTTGGCAACACTGATTCTGAGACACAAAATGAGAGAGAATAGCCTTCGTAAAAAATATCGTATGCCGAATGTGTTGAGTAGAGAGTATGCAAACATAATTATAATGTAGTGTATGCCATGCTGTCGAACGATACAGAATAATAACATTTATGTTCGTCTCCACTGACATATACGCAACCGAACGGAAATTCATGCCATGCGGTGCACATTAAAATATCGTTCTGTTTATTTTCGTTCCCTGGTAAATATTATACTGTCGCTTTTTCGTTTCATCGAGTTTCAAAACACAACAGTGCTACAGAAAATTTAGTTCAAAAATGCACAAAGCAGCGTAGCAAT
Organism: Dichetophora obliterata; assembly: GCA_963920525.1. Taxonomy (NCBI): domain Eukaryota; kingdom Metazoa; phylum Arthropoda; class Insecta; order Diptera; family Sciomyzidae; genus Dichetophora; species Dichetophora obliterata. The sequence goes on along the minus strand of OY986437.1, from coordinate 220,300,306 downwards.
CTGAACGTGGTGTATCTGGGGCCATACATATCGTCGCTTAAGAAAATAAGTGTCGTATGTGAAAATTTTCACTTTTAAGATTATTCAGAAAAAAGGGCTAAAATTAAATATCTAGCGGAGCAACATTCTTCAGAATTTCAGACCTATTTGCAGACACATTTCACAATAGGTTACGAAATTTTGTGGTCTTACCGCTATTTTTTTAGAATTTATAGCGCCTTTTTCTCAATAATCTCAAAAGTGAACAATTTCACATACGACATTTATTTTCTCAGGCGACGATATGTATATTAACTCAAAGCACCTCAAAACTTTAAAACCTTACCTAAAAGCAAACACTAAATTTGTCCGAGTTGCACTTAATCTAACAGTTCAGCAGCTACTGCAACGTTTAAATATGTTTTTGAAATTGTTTTGTGTACAATGTACATGCTAAATAATATAGATGTATGTGTTTGTCTTTTTTTACCCTGAAGGAAAAGAAACTAATTTAAAAGTAGTTTAAAACTATTTTTTTCAACTAAAACTAGTTGAAATTCAAACTTTTTCTCGTGTCAACAACTGAATTCATTAACATGGGGTTGTCATTGGAGTAAGTCAATTGTCGCACTGTGCATGTGTTTTTAACCAATTTAAAAGTACTTTATTTTCAACTACTTTTAAATTAGTTTCTACTTTATTTTCAAATACTTTAAAAGTAGTTTAAAGTACTTTATTTTTCAAGTTGATTAAAAGTACTTTATATTCAAATTATTTAAAATTGGTTATTTTTATACTACTTTACTACTTTAAAGTTATAGTCTTTAAAAAATTCATATAGTGGACTTATTTAAATACATTAATTGCTTTTTTGTTTCATTTGTGCAAAAGATTTCTTCAAAACAAATGCAAAAAAATGTATTTTCAAATTTAGCGCTGTTTTTTTTTAAAGACACTCTACGTGAAAAAGACCCTTTTTGTCAGCCTGGAAAGCCTTTCAAACAATGCCTTCTGGGTCTTTTCTTCCATAGAACAGAAGGTGTCTAATGAAAGGAAAAAGAAAGAAAAAATTATGAATTCTGGGTAAAAGTTTGTAAAGTCGTTAAGCCTCTTTTAACCGTGTGTCCCATCGATGTTCTTTTAAAACTGAAATTAGTTTTTTCCTTGGGTTAGTTTTTTCCTCATCAGAGACTTCGCCACTTTAATATTAAAAAATAATTTTATTTTTACAAACATGCTGCGTAAAATTCTTGATAAGCATCATCTCCTGAGTGATTTGGCCATGTCTGTCTGTTCGCCTGTGACCACGATAACAGCCGTAATATTAGAGCTATCGTAACGAAATTCAATATACGAAAAAACTTTTCATTTGGTTTCTGGCGAATATTTTGATCTTCTGATCGGCTCAATGCATATGCACTTGCTTCTTCACGTTTAATTTCTTTTACTTCACTTTCGAGTTTATTTTTTTTTTGGAACATTGGCCCGTATGCATAAAAAAGTAAACACTAGACTAAGTAGTGAACACTTGATTTTTGCACTATATAGTGTTCACTTCTTTTTTTGACCACACTATTTTCGAAAAACTACTTGCTTATATTTGAAATGCATAAAAGAAGTGTTCACTACTTAAAAAGAAGTGACCACTATTACATTTTTGTAGTGTGCTTTCGATTATACTTGTTTGTATAAATTTGTTTCAAAATGGTAATGTTTATAAATGTTTATCGCAAAAATAAAAAAAATGTTATAAGTCAAGAAGATTTGGCCATGAAGATTATTTTCGGTCACTTTATCGATTCTCAAAAGTGGGGAGATTACGATTTCTTGAGCGCCTCGATTTGACAATGAATTCGTGTGTTGCTTACGCATTTTTATTATGTATTTCAATAAAAATAAGAATAGCAAGAGGAAAAATCGATTTACCATTTTGTTTTTGAGTAATCGATATTTGAAAATAAAATGTTTCATTGGTGATCGTCTTAGAAAACTTGCTATAGTTTCCTTTTTATATTACCGACTGAGATAGTTGTGGTATTATTTTAAGGAGAACATAAAAGGCTTTCATAAAAATTTTAAATTAATCAAGTATAGCTTTTTACATTTTATAGCTATTTGAATGTAAAAGTAAAATTTTTGTTTATATTAAACTGTGATTTTCTCAAAAACTACCGTTATTATTATGACTTCTGCAACAAAAAAAAAATTAAATCTCACAAGTTAATCTTTCATTTGGTTTATAATATTAATAATTTATTTGATGTTTTATGGTGTGTTTTTTTGTGATGAAATAATTTCCCCTTGTACGAAAAGTTATCTCTTCAAGCATATTTACCTTAAATGTTTTGCTTTTCTTATAAAGAATTTTTTACTGCTCAAAATATATATATTTTAATATATCAAAAGAAAGATTTAAGCTTTAAGAATACATAATATTTGTAGTACCTTAATAGCGCAAATTTAGTAGAAAATAACGGTTCTATCAATTAAAAACTTCAAATATGATGTAAATTTGCTTATAAAATTTACAATATTCTCGCAATGATATTTGTGTTACATATTGTTAAAAGGATTTAATTGTCTTTCAAATGACATGTCAATCTTTTGGATCGATTGAGTAATGGCAAAGATATGTATGTTTTTTTTAAACACAACTTTTGGCACGAAAAAATCGATAACTCGATTATGTAGTTGAGTTGTCAATTTTTTGTTCGGTCAAAAAAATTTTTTCTCTACCAGAAAACATTTTTAAATTGTGGTGCCGAAGATATCGTAACCAAGATTCAAAAGTTTAAGTTTTATCACAAATAAAAAAGAAGTGAACACTTAAGTTCGAAATTCGAAAATAGAGCCTACTTAAAATTTTTATTCATACCAAAAGTAGTGTTCACTACTGACCTTTCACTACTTAATAGCAAACACTACTTTGCAGCGTTCACTCTTTTCTATGCATACAGGCCATTGAGAAGTTTTCCATATTCTGTTTCTTAAATAATCTTTTTAAATGTCTTCTGCTGTAACCAGCGTTCATTTTAACTTTTTAGAGATCAAAATTTGAATTTAATTGAACACACACACTTCGCACCGAACTTGCTGGCTTGAAATTAAATTCTTGAAAGTAAAATTTTGTTATTATGGTCTATATCTGTCTATTTTTTATTTATTTTGAAAACAGAAACAGGAAAATAACAAAACAACATATCCGAAATAGAATTATCAAAGCACACTAGCAATGTATTTTAAACATATTTTAAAGTTTCAGTTCAAAAAACTAATCTTGTTATTACAAATCCACAATTAACAGTTGCGAATTAAAGTTCTGGGTAATAGTTTAAGTCACATTATGAGAAAGCGTTGCATCCTGCGGTTACATTGATATGATACAATAATTTAAAAAGGTCACAGTTTAAATTAAAATTTTAAGTATTCTATTGTTATGTACAAATCAGAAAGAATTTTCCTAATAAAAATATGTAAATGAAAATGCTTGATAAAAATACAAGTAAGAAATTATTCCCTGAACAATTTATTTTGAAGTAAAGCAATTTATTTTGAAGTAAAGCCTACGTTTCTCAATTGTAATTCTGTTGTAAATTTTTTGTAGCATTTTTGTTAATGTCACCAGTTACGAAAGGAGCTATTAGAAGTTAAAACTCATAAAAACATCTCCGATATCAACAGTGAGTATCTAGTGTCTGCATAATCTTGCCATATTATCTAAAGAGCACCAATCATACGATTAAATATATTTTGACATAATAATTAGCGTTTTAGTGCCAATGAACTAAATACTATTGATATTATATCTATTTATATATCTATATCTATATCTATATCTATATCTATATCTATATCTATATCTATATCTATATCTATATCTATATCTATATCTATATCTATATCTATATCTATATCTATATCTATATCTATATCTATATCTATATCTATATCTATATCTATATCTATATCTATATCTATATCTATATCTATATCTATATCTATATCTATATCTATATCTATATCTATATCTATATCTATATCTATATCTATATCTATATCTATATCTATATCTATATCTATATCTATATCTATATCTATATCTATATCTATATCTATATCTATATCTATATCTATATCTATATCTATATCTATATCTATATCTATATCTATATCTATATCTATATCTATATCTATATCTATATCTATATCTATATCTATATCTATATCTATATCTATATCTATATCTATATCTATATCTATATCTATATCTATATCTATATCTATATCTATATCTATATCTATATCTATATCTATATCTATATCTATATCTATATCTATATCTATATCTATATCTATATCTATATCTATATCTATATCTATATCTATATCTATATCTATATCTATATCTATATCTATATCTATATCTATATCTATATCTATATCTATATCTATATCTATATCTATATCTATATCTATATCTATATCTATATCTATATCTATATCTATATCTATATCTATATCTATATCTATATCTATATCTATATCTATATCTATATCTATATCTATATCTATATCTATATCTATATCTATATCTATATCTATATCTATATCTATATCTATATCTATATCTATATCTATATCTATATCTATATCTATATCTATATCTATATCTATATCTATATCTATATCTATATCTATATCTATATCTATATCTATATCTATATCTATATCTATATCTATATCTATATCTATATCTATATCTATATCTATATCTATATCTATATCTATATCTATATCTATATCTATATCTATATCTATATCTATATCTATATCTATATCTATATCTATATCTATATCTATATCTATATCTATATCTATATCTATATCTATATCTATATCTATATCTATATCTATATCTATATCTATATCTATATCTATATCTATATCTATATCTATATCTATATCTATATCTATATCTATATCTATATCTATATCTATATCTATATCTATATCTATATCTATATCTATATCTATATCTATATCTATATCTATATCTATATCTATATCTATATCTATATCTATATCTATATCTATATCTATATCTATATCTATATCTATATCTATATCTATATCTATATCTATATCTATATCTATATCTATATCTATATCTATATCTATATCTATATCTATATCTATATCTATATCTATATCTATATCTATATCTATATCTATATCTATATCTATATCTATATCTATATCTATATCTATATCTATATCTATATCTATATCTATATCTATATCTATATCTATATCTATATCTATATCTATATCTATATCTATATCTATATCTATCTATACTATTATATAAAATTGGAGTGAAAATTTAAAGTTACGACTTTACTCCAAAAGTACTGGGCCAGTTTTTGTGAAAAATTTTAAAATATCATGTTTGTGCTACAAATTTATTAAGGGGTATTTCCTTACGATATTTTAATAATAAGTTTGAATATACTTTGAAGGTATTAAGTTTGTTATAAGAAATCATCCTATCTTCCACGCATTGCTTATTCGTTGTCTTTTGACGCGTTTGTGTTGCGTGAGTTTTAATAGACACCAAGTTGCTTTCTGTTTTCTATTTCTCTTCGTGCGTAAAAAAAATCTAGCACAGTGCAACAAAATAAAATCTGATGAGCCTTGAGCAAGGCGAAAAGTGAGATACATATAAATGCAGAGCGGCGCTCTAAGACAAAACAAAACAAAAGAAAAAATACCATTTTTTATTTTTTTGATATGAATTGTTTTAACCCAATAAGGACGATGATGGCATATCGCATCACTAAGGGGCATGTCGCAAAACTAACCGTATCATATAAAAATTAGTCAAAATAAGGTAAAAATTATTACAGGTTTGAAAAAATTGTCCCGTCTTTAAGGCTTTAAGGAGATTGATAAAAAAACGTCCGCGAAGCCGAAGTGGTAGCTAATTGTGGATCTGTCCTGTAAATCGGTTCTACAAATCATTCGAGAAATACTCGAATGAAAGTGACGTCAGTTATTCTCAAACGGTTCAACTCGTACGGACGAATATTAATGTTTCTGTAAACTCACCATGCGAAAAATATTTAACTTCTATCTTAATAAAGCAGGAAATTAATTTTTCTCACTCATTGCTTTAAAAGTTTCTAAAACCAATTGGAATGCTTAGAACCAATTGAAGTTTTTCAATTCAGCGCTCAAACTCACTTACCGAAAACCCAGTGAGAATGAAATCGAGTGACGACAGACGGCAGGTTCTCGGTTCACCACACCTGCAGAAACAAAACAGTCGAGAACTACGTCATCGTGACATCAGTTCGAGAAAAGTTTATGAGAATATCATTCGAGAAGAGTTATTTAAACGGGCTACTAGGCGGCAAAGCTTCTAGCTAGGCCTCTGCTAACTACAAGGTCAATATGTCCATCCACTTTGACAACACATTCTCTGAGCAAGTTATATGACTTTCATATTCACTTTTTTTGTGGCATTAAATTTCCTTTTTTGTAATTTTATTGGAAAAAGTCCCATATTTTTTACTTCTGATTTTTCACTTTTTATTTTGTTAAACTTTAAACCATAATCTATGCAATCAAAAATATTTGTGTGTAAATATTGCTAATAACTGCGTCCTGCTACTGCGCACATATTACGAATATTTTATTCGTATTCGTACAAATAAAGTGTATATTGTAAAAATACATTTGTTACATTTACGAATGATCATAATATCTAATAGCAAAATAAAAACATTTTGTCTGAGCTGTAGTTTGAACTTTGGCTCTTTAGCGTACGGGCCACGCACTCTACCAGTAGGCTACATCCACTTTAAAGGCTGAACGATTTCTAACGAATTGGTTTATTTTTGTTTACGAATATCATTAGTAAATAAAACGAATATATTCGTAGATAATACATCAGATATTTGAAACACTTTACGAATGAATTCGTAAATATATCACGATACTTTGTATATTGTAAAAATATTCTTAGAATTTACGAATATTTTTTTTATGAATATCATTCGTAGAAATTTTACTAAAAAATCTTTTGAGTGTATAAACTAAAGAACTATATCTTTACAATCAGTAAATAATTATTCTCTTGGACAAGCAATTTTTGTGTTTTTGTCAAATAAATATGCAAATCATTTTATGTTTGCATAATTTAAAGAAAACAAGGATGTAGTGTTGCCCTTTTCATTTCACCGCTGACGCACCGTGCGTCCTTAACTGCTGTTTGAAAATTCAATAAATTATGTTTGCAATAAATATCTTTTAGCAATCAAATAAAAAAGAAGAGAAAAAATATATTTTTATTTATTTATTTACACATCAACTACACAACACACAAATGAATTTAATGCTTTGAGCAAAATAGAAAAGAAATAAACAAAAAAAGAAATAAATCCTTAAACAATAAAAGGATATTCAATTTTGAGTATCTTTTGGTATAAAGAACGCAAGCAGCTTTATTGACAACTGTCAATGAACATAAGTAGCTACACTTTAAGAGGTTTTACACAGAAAATTTTTTGCAATTGTTTTTTTTTTTTTTGCTTCTCAAAATATTTCAAAACAGTAACAAAAAAAAGTAAATTTGAATACATATCTACATACATACACAAGCATATGCATATATGCTTAACAGAAAAAAAAATTAGTGTTGACATATTTTCAAATACTTTGAAGTGTTTGAGTTGCGTTTTTAAGACGAAAATAGCAATTGCACAAACTCACACACACATGTATGTATTCTTTAAAGCTATTCGACCTCCTGTCGCACTAACAGAAACTCAATTTTGTTTGATTTTGTTGTTGTTTGTGCAGTCAATAAAATACAAATACAAACACAAACTTCAACATGTTGACAAATTGAATTTATTTAACATGATAAAATGTGTTTGTGAATTTGTGGTCTGAGGTGTTTGTTTTTGATGGGTGGATGTGTTTTTATTATTGTATCTGCGTATGTGTGATGAAAACTTTGAAATTGGAAAGACCAGAGTTGTTCTGAGTAGCAAAGTAAATGTTGGTAATGCTTGGGCAGAACAGATGTTTATCAGCTAGACAAACTTAGTTCTTTCTTTTTTTTTCTTTAGCTGAGTATTTAAGTGTATGTGAAAGCTTTTATGTGTTTGTGAATGAGGGGTTTTTAAGAAGCTCTACTTAACCACAATCTCAGATTTGGTCAATAAATATTTTCGGATGTATGAGTGCGTCTGTCTGTATATAATAAAAGGCTGTTCTAGATTAAATTTTTAACTATACTTTTAGTCTTATTAATTATTATAAATTTTCCCGCTATGGTTTAAATTCACTGTAACATTGTACACTTTTAGGATTTATTTTGTTTTTTTTTATGTTTGCATATACAAAGTAAGTCAAGATAAAAATGGAAATGTATTTAATATAAAGCTTACAAACATATAACTTAATTGATTTTTTTCAAAGTTATGTGTTTGTTTATATGTATTTAATATTTTGCTGTAAACAATTTCTTGCTTAAAACAATAATATTTTAAAAGTGTGTATGTCAGGTTTTACGATGTAAATATATTCAACTTAATTAAGTAACAAATAATCTAGAAGTTTTCAAACATTTTTCGTTAACATATCGTTTGCAAATTATACATTTTGTTTTATTAAATTTTAGTCTCTGGAATATTGCACATTCGAAAAACCAATATAAATAAAGATTTATTTCAAAGGATTCTGTTAGAAAGATTAAAAAACTAGACATGTTTAAATGTTTAAAAATCTTACGTCTGAAAAATTTTTAATAAAGGTTTTAAATTTAACCTTAATTTAGCAATTAACTAACAACATAAAAAAAGAGAAAAATAATAAATATATTCATTTCACATTGTTGTTGTTTTTACCGACTAATTGTAAAATTTGATGAAAAATATTTTTGTAGAAAATTTTAACCGTATCGTATTATGGGTATTTTTGCCTTTATTTAAAAGAAATTTGAAAAAAGAACCCAGAAACGTAGTTGTACAGGTTTTAGATATTCATTGAAAAGTTTCATTGGACAATTTCATATAAATCTCTTTAATTTTAGAACTCCCTAAAACGATGCAATGAAAATTTTTCCAATGATGCCTAAATAACATTGCTGCATGTGATAATCAGCTGATAAGCAGGTGTTCAGCTCTTTACATGACGAAAATTAAAACATAAAATTTTTTAAATGTTGTCCATAGACGCTTGTGCAAGACATATCTTTTCATAGAAACAGTTTCATAGAATAGTTTAACCCTGGACGAGTATGCTTTAGGGTACTTCTATTGCCCTGAGCATTTATTTTATTGACAGATTCATAGCATAGCTTCTGACTGTACGGAAAAAAAACAGAGAAAAACTTAGTAAATCTTAATATTCACACTTCGATTTAACTATTTTTGCCTATGATTCAGCTTTAAAGTGTGATATATGTACAATATTCTAGAGTGTATTCACTTTGATTTTTAAGTAATAATAAAAAAAAGTTGATTGAAATGATTGTCACGCTAAAACCAAAGTATATAAATATTTGAAATGAAATGTTAAAATGTAAACTATAACTTCTTTTTTATATTATATTATTATTACTGCATAGTCTGTAAGAACTTCATTGTTCATTGACTGATATAAATAAATAAATAAAACATTTAATTTAATTATTCTTCTTATTATAATTAACTATTCGACCTTAAATTCAATTTTATGTACTAAAAATAAAGTTTGTTATTATTTCATTTAAAATGCACCCATATTCAATTTTTTATTTAAATACGTTTTTAATTAAAATAATGTTTTTCATATTAAATTCAAAAATTTGAAGAATGAAATATGTTCATATTTATTTATACCATGAGTTTTTTCTCTGGGTGTAGAACAAACCTGTTTTATATATTCAAAAGATGCAAACAAGTACGTTGGCATCTCATGAAAATCTGCTATTTGACTATCTTCAGTCCAATTTCAAACTTAGCTCTCCGGAAAAACTGGAAAAATTGCGCAAAAAAATTAACGTGCATGTCATCAACTTTAATCGGAAGTTGAAGACTCATCACGCACTAAATCATCGTTTTTTAAGAGGCATGAGAAATGGTTGAACAGCACTCTATCAATTTAAGTGCCTCATGAGCTGAGCAGCTGCCATCGTGGTAGACAAAAAAGATTATTGATTCGTGTGCGGTAAATTCAATACCAAGGAAAATAAAACCCTAAGTTTAAAGTGCAACATTAACAGAACATACCTAAGCTACTAGAATAAAGTTGAACAAATGCGGCAAAAGATATGCTATTTCTCAATGTAGTCTCCTTTTAGCTCGATACACTTCGTCCAACATTCCTCCGAGTTTTTAATACCATCCGAAAAATACGTTTTTGGGAGGTCCTCAAAATAGGCCTCTGTTTCGGTGATGAGCTCCTCTCTCTGGTGATGAATTTCTTACCACCTGGCATTTCTTCAGGTTTGGAAACATAAAATAGTCCGAGGCAATCCGTACATGAATTCATGAAATTTCGCCATGGGAGCTGGGTATGTGTGAACGCGAGCATTATTTTGATGAAAGAGAACTTTTTCTCGCGAAATAACGACGTTTATCTTTCAAAGCATCGTTGAAATTGTCCAATTCGGCTGCATTCGCAATTGATCGTTCTTTTCGATGGAAGGTAATCGATATAGATTATACCACATTTATCCCAAAATACTGTCGCCATAACCTTTCCGGCCGATGGCACCGTCTTCGCCTTCTTCGGGGCACATTCGGTCGAAGAAGTCCACTGTTTCGACTTTTCCTTTGTCTCTGGTGTGTAGTGATGGATCACATTTATTTCGTCTATGGTTACTAATCGACGGTAAAAATCCTTCTTATCTTTGTTTAACATCGCCAAACCCGCCTTTAAGTCCGCCACCCCATCGCGTTTATGGTCGAGAGTGAGCAAAAGCGGCACCCATCTTGTGGATAATTTTTTCATATCCAAATAATTTAACAAAATGTTCCACTCCCGTTCGTTTGAGATGCCTAGGGCCTCGGACTTTTACTCTGCGATCGGCCATTTCTGGTGTGGTAACCTCATTTGGGCGTCCAGAACGTTCGGCGTCACTTGTTCTTGTACGACCGCATTGGAATTCAGTAAACCACTTGTGAATCATTCCAATCGATGGTGCAGAGGCTCCATAGTATTTACCAAGCCTTTCTTTGGTTTGACTGATGTTTTTTTGCGCAAAAAATAATGCTTGTTGAGCATTAGCGTCGTAGAGAGCTAAAATTTTGACAGTAGTCTATTTACAGATGGTAGTTTACAGGATCAGTGTTGTATTTGAAGTTGTTATGCGGGAAGTTAAAAAATTCCCTAACTTCTCAAATTACAATACAACCAAAGTACAATAATTTTAGCCACTTAAATCGGTAGAAGACCCCAATGTGCGAGTGCAATTCAAGTTTTTCGTTGACCTTTAAGTAAACACTAACGATCTCGAGACTCATTTCGTTTAATAAGTATTTTTTTAGTCATGTTTTAACAGATGATTGAAAAATTAAACAGCTGGTTAAATTAGTATTTACAAAAATATGCTTTTTATCAATCAAACTATTTTATTACAGAGTTTTATAAATTAGCAGTGGAAAAATTAGTATGAAGTACAATGTTATTTTTTTAAATAATTTTTTGCACTCATTTTAACATTTTATAATGAGAATAAATAAAGCACATTTAGGGAGTTTTTCTTTATTCTTCAATTATAAGATTATTCGAAATTTCGGTACAAAAAGTTTTACTATTTTGCTAATTGAAAACATATTCGCCAACTGTTTTATTACAAGTTATTAAAGTAATACAAATGACATCGAAAGAAGTGAAGCCACAGAATTCAGTATCGATTGATTCAATAAGGAATAATTTTTGAAGTGCTAATTAAACGGGTAGTAAAACCGTAGATGTTATGTGTGAAAAAGTCCTGAGAAGAAAATTGAGTAATGTATTAACCCCTTTCATACTTGTCAAAAATGTCCGTGTCTCTTATCCACGAGATGGCTAGAAATAGCAAAGGCATGCTCGCAGCACTTCTATGACGAAGCGGTGTAAGCATGTGTAAAAAGTCAAACAAATATATTTATGCTTGTGTTGAGGCGTCGGAATGCAAGTGCCGTTATTTTTGCTAGAATAGAAATGATATTATTCCATTAGTCAGAAGTTCGCGGAGAAAACGCACGAGATTTCAATCGATTGTTTTTTTTATATATATTTATTAAATTTAATTGAACTTTAACTAAAAAAGTGTAAGAATAATATAAATAAGTGTTTAAAATGAAAAGAGGAATAAGCAGAAGCAATGTGTACAGATATATAAAATTAGAAAAAGAAAAATTAGCGAAAAAACTAAATAATGCTCAAAGCGAAAATTTCTTAGAAAGAAATGTGCCAAGTGAAAATTCAATTCAACATCATGAAGTTGCTGTTAATTCTGAAACGTTAGAAAATATGGAATAATTTTACTTCAGAGCCCGGACCCGAATATGTTTTTTATTTTTATTAAATGTGTTTGGGCATTAATACTGAGCCTAAATATGAAAAAAAAACTGTCGGTCTCAATTAGTTTAGGAGAAAACATTTGCGAAAACTTTAAATTTCAGTGCAAATTACGATGGACTGCAAGGGAAACATTCGCTAAAAGAGTACACAAAACTGGATTCATTTATATATAGTAAGTTTAGCTCTGTCTTTTCATTCTTCTTTCATGCACAACCTTTCCGATAAAATTACTTCCTTGGGTCATAATAAAAATTGTATTTTTTTCTATTTTTACAGATGCACCCGCTAACGATTTGGGCTCCAAAGAAAATTATAAAAATGAAATTAAAAAACGTTAAAACGAGAAAAAACAAAATGTATCAAATAAATTCTTAGATAAATAAAACTAATAATTAAATAAAAAAAATAATGTATGAAATTTTATTGGGCATGTTGAGAAAAATTGTGTAAAATTTTGCGCAATAATTTTTAGAGTATTTATTTTTCTATAAATTGTCTAAAGAATGTAAAAAAACACCACAAAAAAGTAGTGTAATCTGAGCTCAAAATGCCCAGCGAAATTCTTTTTCTTTTTATAATAAGAGCGGATTACATATGCGAGAGCCAGGCCTTCTTGTAATACTAGCGAGCAGGCCTGTTTACACGCCTGCCCACGCATGTACATTTGACGCACCTCTCTCACCAATGTTAGTGTGTGAGTGAGCGGACAGCATGTACTACAGCCCTGCTTGTAGGCCTGCAAGTAGAAGCGAACGTTGCAGGCCTGCACTTTTGTCCCGTTTCATACATGAAAGAAGTAAGACTTGGAAGCGAGCGTGGAAGTAGTACGCAAGCTCAAATCTACTGCGCGCAGGCCTGTTTGAAGGCATGTGTAGACATGAAATTCGATACTGGGTAGATTTTTAATTGTTAAGCGAACTCAAAAAGCTTTTCAATTAACAGCCCTGTTCTGGTTGTTAGCTTAACAAGAAATAGTTAAAGAGGTCTTGCTAAGCTGATTGTTATGTCATGTAAATGTTAGTATTCTTAAAAATCATTTACAACATAAAAGCTTAAAAAGCTTTTAAAGTTCACCATGCATGGTAAAAATCGATATGCCTATTGAAAGAAGAGATGCGCGGTATGACCAGATGCTTCGAGTGCAGCTTGTAATTTGCAAGCGCTTGAAAAATTTGCTAAAAAGGCTACTAAAAGATTTCATTATTAACACTTAAAATAAGTAAAAAGTCTTCCATTTTTTAGTTTAATGTATTTAAACTCAATATTACATCATAATTTGTATTTTTTTTATTATATGCATAACAATTTTCTATCTAAGCACATAAATTTCATTCGTTGCTAAGACTCCTTCTGTCATTAACCTATTTCCGGCGGCTCCTTAACTACCGGACCAAGCGCGTCGGAAGCGAATTTCATCTGGGGGGGCAGTACAAATGGGGGGGCAGTACAAATGGTGGTGCAAAAAAAGTTCACCAAAATTTCTTCACATGAAACATGAAGAAGAGAGAAAGAAGAGGAAAATATATAATACAAAAATATTATCGTTGTAAAAAAACTGATATTTTGAATAACTTTTCCTTTTAAATTGTTTATCTTGCTAAAAAAGTGCGGGGGCAACTGCCCCCCTTGCCCCCCCGCTTCCGACGCCAATGTACCGGACCAAAACCGATGAAACTTCGTCTAGAGTCTTTATATGGCCCTAAACTTTATCTGGCAAAATTTAGAATTTTTACCTCCACAGGTAAGGACTGGGCGGACTGATGCATTTTTGCACCACTAGCTGCTTCACATACCTTCACAGCCGTACCTGCCCATTTTAAAACAGCAAACGGGCTCTAAATTTATTTTAACATAAAATAAAGATCTTATAATAGTTACTATTGAAAAGCAATTTTCGATATTGCGATTTGAAATTTTTCCGGAATTTACAAAAATAAAAAAAAAATAAGAAAAACCAATATTGCGACACGCCGTGGACGTCAAATCCAAGTAAACGACTGAATCGATTCAAACCAAAAATAATTTATATTGTCAAAGGTCCATACTAACATAATCCCTACAGTGCCAGGTTAAAAAATGCACCAATAGCTGGAAATGGGTTAACAAAATTGTAAAGAAAAGAGCTTTTAAATTTGCAGCAGAATACGAAACCTTAACAAATTGTTAATACTAACTATTTTGTTAATGTGGTGAGCTTAGTTAAGCTGCCAGAATAGGGCTGTAAGTTTATGCAAATCAAATAAAGCTAGTCCTCTGCTGATAAGACAGTGCTGCAGTCGCACTTAGCAAATTCTGTGGCAACATTTTGTAACTTCGAAATTTTCGAAGTTGTTGAAATAATTGAAAGTCGGTATGTTATAAAACTTTCGACAGACGATATTTGCGATAAAATATCACTTTGATTTAGTGGCAGTGATCGAGAGGCGAAGTAAATATAAATGCAAATAGTTTTTCATTTAAGCATTGTTTTTTCAATTAATTAACATTGTTTGTTAAATTATAAAAGTATTAGTTTAATAAAAGTACAGATATGGTAACCTTAGAACTGTTTGTTCAAATGATGTTCCCTTTATTTTTGCCAAACAATTTTATTTGTTGAAAATAACTTATTTCTCATTTTTATTTTAAATTACATTTTTTATTAATAAAAATAAAAAATTTTCAAAATATTCAGCCTAACCAAAAAACATTTTAATGTCGACTCTAAATTTAATGCGAGCTTTTCTGACATTATTATTAGAATGTCAGAAGAATTTGTCTAAAGAGTTTGTTGTCAAAAAGTTTACACTAAATTTAAAGTCGACATTGAAGTGTTTTTTAGTTTGTCTGATTGATTCACGTATTAGAAAAA
This sequence comes from Dichetophora obliterata, assembly GCA_963920525.1. Classification (NCBI taxonomy): domain Eukaryota; kingdom Metazoa; phylum Arthropoda; class Insecta; order Diptera; family Sciomyzidae; genus Dichetophora; species Dichetophora obliterata. Next base: position 220,284,915 of record OY986437.1, on the reverse strand, counting down.
ATGTAAAAGCTTGCGTGTAGCATGGCAAAATAATCAGGTAGATGCAATTCGGAGAGCAAGAAACGACAGAGTAAAACAAAGGCGTAGCTATAATGCCACTTTTTACATTTGACGTTCACTCGTTCAACCATAGGAATGTATAATTTACTTGTAACCGTATAAATCAAGAGAGCACCCAGATTTTGTTAATGAAAATATAAGAACATTTTTAAAAATCCTTAAAAATTTAGTAAAATTAGCTGTGTTTTAAGTCATCATAATAAAGAATTAATTGTATTTTGGCTCCGAACAAAGCAAATAAAAGTAAACTTTTAATAAAATTTTCATGTGACTACTAGTTAGATTGCTCAGTAACCAATTTATTTGTGTCGCTATGTACGGCTGCTTTGAATTGACAAAATATATTTTGACATTATAGCTACGCATTTGTAATTGTTTAATTTTTCGTAGAGAGCATGCTCTTAGTGCGCCTGGTTATTTTGTCATGGAGTGTAGCTTTTAAATGTTCAAGCATATCTTTGAAACAACCAAATCGCCTGTCGAACGAAAGTGTTACAACATACTGCCAGATCGGAAACTTCTCTTCGATGTTTGCTTTGACAGTGAAGTTACATCATGTCGCCTACATATTTAGTGATCCTTTTATTAATGAACTAAAATAAAGAAAATAACTGCATGTATTCACTAGCTTAACTGCTTTAAATAAATATATAGATGAGTCTCGTAGAACGCCTTAGATAGGTGTTTCATAAGGGGGGCTTTAGGTTAGGTTAAAGTGGCTGTCACTTTTCAGAGACACACTTTAGCCAATGAAGCCCATTGTGATACCATGGGCTTATTTCCCTACTCAATTTCTATTTGAACTAATGTGAGCTGTTTACAAAAGTACAGATGGGTTCTGATGGGTGATGGGGGATTGGGATTGGAGGCTGCTGAAGCAAAAAATATAAAAAATCAATTCAATCGCTTCATTAAGAGCAGGACGACAAGTATTTATTTAAGTAAAATAACGAAAACAGACATTTTAAAAAGAAAAACATTTATATACATGAAGGCGCCTCACGAAAAAAGTTGATCGGAGCAGTTCCTCAAAATAATCCTTGGGTTATGTTATATGATTCCCCAAATATTTCGACTCTAGCGATAGCCATCCTTGAGCTGCAATGGTTTGAAATAACCTCTAAAAATCGAGTTTTTTTAAAAATACTGGTGAGTTAGTTAGAAAAAGTAAAGTGATCTGAAATAATATTTTTGAAAAAGTTCTTCCAATCTGCATCAAAAAATTTTAAATTTTTGCATTCGAATTAAAAGTAATGATGTTTTTCGTGCACTTTTATGATTTTTTTTTAAGTTATTTTCACTAAAGTTCAAAAAACTTAATTATTTCTAATGATATCCTCACTGGTCAGAATTGCTTTAACTCAAACAAATTAAAACTAAAATATTAATTATAAAATATACACTTACTGAAAAGATATTGTAAGAAATTAAAAAAAAAGTTATGAAGTTATTTAAATTTTAAAAGTTTTTGTATGGAAATAAAATAAAAAATATCAAAAATTTTTTGATTTAGATTGGAAGAGATTTTTTCGGCCTATAATTTCTGATTGTTTGTTTTTTTTAAACTATTACGCCAGCCAATATTTTTATACAAATATCTACTTTTAGAGGTTATTTCAAACCATTCCAGCTCACGGATGTCTATCTGTAAGAAGAGTCGAAATATTATGGGAATCATCATAACATAAGCAAAGGTTTATTTTGAAGGAAAGACTGGATCAACAAAGATCAACTTTTTTCTTTTCTATGGAGCATTAGGCGCCTTAATATACATAGTTGTAGTTGTAGATAGTTAGTTCATTAATTTGTTTGGAACGCGAGGCCACTTTATCGATGACAGTTTCCTCGTTCATTGAAATATCCTTATGAATATTTAATAGCGCTAAGCCAAAACATCATTCTATTAGATCTTTATCGATTTTTTACAATAGTATAGTCAAAGCTGACGTAAATTAATATATTTGATGTATTAAATAAACTGCAACGAAAAATTCTAGACTCTAGCTTAAGAAATCGTAAAACTGACAAATGTACGAATGAAATTCACTTTTACGTTCATTTAATAAAAGTGTAGGGACGTCAAAAAGACACACGAAGATGCCGAGAATGTAAACTTATTTTTTGGTCGTAGAATATAGTGGCATAGTCAGTTTTTCTCAATCAAATCAAAATCTCGAGATATTTGCGACTGAAATTTAGTCACTTTTTTAGTTATATTTTCCTTATTTTTGTAGAAAAAAATTTTGACCACCTCCGATTTTGCTTAAACTTTTAAAATTTAATCTACTTATAAAAATACAAATTTGAGTAAAAAAATTTTAAGATTTTTTTAAAGATTTTACGTTTTACATTCAAATTTGGTAAAAATGAAGAAAAATGCGTTTGAAAAATCATAGATTACACAAGGCTAACTTGATTTTGACGTTGAAGGTATTTTCGAGAAAACAATAAAAAGTAATTGTTAAAATACTATAAAAAATTTTTAAATAAATAAATAAATAAATAAATAAATGATGTGAAATGATGTGAAATGATGGTCAAATAACAAAAATCTGAACTGAAAAATCTCAAATGAAAAATCGAGAATTTGATCTGATTTGGAAAAACTGAATATGCCACAAATTCTACGACTGAAAATTAAGTTAACGTGGCTCAGCGTTTTTTTTTTTTTGGTGTCTTTTCAAAAGTTGAAAATTTACATACAGTGTTATTTAACGTACAATGAAGCATTGCTTATCATCACTTTAATTTCACTGACTTATATGTATACGTTCTGCAAACTCTAGTACGTAAGCAACAATACATAGGAAAACAATTAAGAAAGCCATTTATATTGTATTATATTTAACTTAATGTCTGCTAAACAAGCTAAGAATGTACATTGAACAATTTTCAATTTATCTTCATGTTATGGTTATCTTCATGTTATGGTTAATGTGGGCGTTGGTTTCGTAGTTGAATTTAAATAAATTTGCAGTTGGTTATTTTTTAACCTTTGTTTATTCCCACATGAAAAAAATCGTTATAACTTATTTGTTTATTTAAAAGAAATTTATATATTACATATATGATATAAAAAATTTTACATATAATGTGACATGACTTTTTTTAAATTAATACATCAATGGGTTAATAAAACTTGTTACAAACTGTTACAAGTTCTTACTAGTAAAGCGTTCACATAAACGAAAAACTTGCAACGAGAGAGGACAACGAGTGCGTAAAAATGTAAGAGAAAAAAGTAGCTTCAAAGTTCTGCTATTAGAATTTTTACTAGTGAATAAGAAAAATCTGGAAAATCTGTAGTAACACAGTTTCTTAAAAACCCCAATAACCATAGATTAAATATTAATAGATTTTTTTCAAATGAGTTGCAAGAATTCGTCTTTTGTGAATATGCGAAAAAAGTCAAAACTGTCATAAAACTGTGTGACAAGTCCTCTCATAAATAGTGGAAGCACTATATTAAAAACGATATGTGTATTTTTGTTTTGTTATGATTTTAGTTTGAGGGAAGTTTTTGTGTTTAAAATTTTTGGATGTGTGTTTTACAAGAAATAAAAGTTAATGGTATGGTATGATTATCATAATAAGATGGTATGGTATGATGAATATAGTAAGATTAGTTTGTGGTACAATAACATTAAACTTTTCGAAATTGTATTAAAACAGATATACAGCTCTATTCTAACAAAGTCACAAAAGCCACCTCAGTATCAATTAATACAGAAGTCACAATTGATACAAATTCGTATTTTAAGCACTTTGAAAAAGATTTTTTTGTATAACAGTGATCAAAATAGTGACGAGCAGCAAAGTAGGTCACAAATACGTTAAGACCAAAAGTAAGCACAATTTCTAAAACTTATATCAATTCTAAGGAATCTGATGCCAAGAATTGATTTATTTAATGAGTTAAAAAGTTATTTTACTACGATTCATCACTTAACAAATCTGATCTGAGTAACTTAATTTAAGCAAATAACAGGCGTATTTTATTCGTTCTGGTTAAACCAAATAGGTTCTAAATAACATACAGAACATTAACAAAAAGATGAACTTGCTCAGTAGCTAGTTCATCTCGTTGAACTATTTTTTTTCGCTACGGCTCTATAGATGTCGCTATTGGTTTTAGTTTGTGGCAGCACTCGCAAGTAAGAGTTTGGTTTACAACCCTTCTTAGTCACCCAATGCTGGCAAAAGAAACATCTGTGCTGTTTAGTCAAATCATCGTCGACAATGCCCCAAGCGGTTAGAAGCAGTAATGGTATTGTTTTGCAATCAGCCGTTTGGTCATATCATTTGGCGACAATGCCCCAAACGGTCTAAGGCAAAACTAACAAAGCTTTAACTAATGCGATCTATTCGTTCACTGGTTAAACCAGAAGTGGAATTCCCAAAAATTTAACGATAATAGTCGTTGTCGTTATCGGTCATTGTGCGAGCCACGTTCATAGTAAATGACAGTTTTCGCTAACTAACGATATCGAAAATCGTCGTTAACGCGTTTGGGAATTCCACTACAGAACGAATAAAACGCAGCTAACATAAACAAAGCGCTTCATAGCATCATTTTAACATTTGGACACAAAGATAAAACTGAATACTTGACTATCAGCATGTATCCATGTATACAGATCTATGCTCATTGCACAGAACAGCTTTTCACCTTGCTGTGGAGAGTTATAAAAGCTTTTCGGTTGAATACGGTAGAATGCGGATCAATAGAGTTGCGAAATTGAGTCAAATGACAAGCAGCTGTTTACTCGAATATATTATTTTAGTAATTTATATTATTTTTTTTACTTTATAACAAATAGGTGCTTGTCTTGTTAATAAAAAGTGAATATTTGCAGTTTAAGAAAATTAATTATGCTATAATGATGTGTATTAATGGTAGCGGTTGTAAATAATGTAAAAAATTTTACACTTAGCGCTGTGCTGCAAAAACTTAGCAAATATATGCAACCGGCTACTCTTTCATAGCTCAAACAAATACTGTTTTGCTAAAATTTTTAACTTTTATGTAAGTAGCAGAGATCTGAAATAAGTAAATTGAAAATCAAGCTAGTTGAAAAAATATCAAGCTTTGAGTTGATATGCAGGAACTTGATTTATTTTTTTTTTTGGCAACCCTATTTCAAAATTTCATAATTTGGAAATTTTGACAACGGACTCGGATTCAGCGACCCATTTTTAGTGTACCATTTTTTTTGCCAGCCACGAATTCATAAAACTACAAAAAATGAAGGTAGCAACCCTATCTACCATTTTGAATTTTAAAATTCTGACTTTAGATTAGAAATCAGCGACCCCTTAACACTGATAAATGACGTTTAAAACTCTTGAAAAGACATATTATTAGGTGGCAATCCTATTATATCAAAATTTTATCATTTTGAAATTCTGACAACGGATTCGGATTCAGCGACCCAGTTTTGGTGTATCATTTTTTTTCAGCCCCGAATTCATAAAACAACAAAAAATTTAGGTGGTAGCCCTATCTACCATCCTGAATTTTAAAATTCTGACTTTAGATTCGAAATCAGCGACCCCTTAACCCTGATAAATGATGTTTAAAACTCTTAAAAATACATATTATTAGGTGGAAATAATGTGGTAAAAATTTATGTGGCAACCCTAACCTCCATCTTAAATTTTAAGACTGTGACATTAAATTCGAAATCAAATCCGTTGTCAGAATTTCAAAATTACAAGAATTCGCAAAAATAAAAAAAAAATATAGGTGGCAACTCTATCCGCCATCTTAATTTTTAAAATTTGACATCATCTTCGAAATAAGTTACCCCTAAAACTTCCAACCACTGAGTCCACAGAATCATTAAAAGTCCTATTAATGTTAATGTTAATGTTGTGTGGTGGAGATGCGTACTGCGACCTAAATGAGATCTATTGTACCTCCTTCTCAAAGCTCCGCTGGGTTTGCGGATTACAGAATTTCATCCAGCCCTATTTCTCTAATGAATTTGAGAATGTTCTTAGGTTCAAGGGATGAAACCTGCTCTAGACTCAGCTCATAATTCCCCAGTGCTAGTTTACGTCTGCGAGCCACGGCGTCGCAGTTTGTAAGTAGGTGTATTGGAGTCTCCTCTGCTTCTTCACAGAAACGGCAGTTACTATCGGTCTCTATGCCCAATTTCATCAGGTGGTATTTGAGTTTACAGTGTCCTGTAAGGAACCCCGTTAGAATCCTAAGATTCGGTTTGCCTAAGCTTATGCACAATTTTGCTCTCCGAGTGTTAAAATCTCTGAGGAGCAATTTGGATTGTCTTAGCTTTGGGAGGCTTTTCCAAAGGTTTGATCGTTTATGCCTCTCCTCCCTTCTTAGTTCTTCTTTTATAGAGTGTGTGCCCAATCCGCAGAATGGTTCTGGCCCTATAAATTTTGTGGCTGCACCCTGTCGTGCTAGTCCATCGGCTTCTTCGTTACCCTGTATTCCTTTGTGTCCTGGGACCCAAAGTATAGTAACAGTGTTATTCTTGCCTAGTTCGTTGAGTTTTGTTAGGCATTCCCATGTTATTCTCGATGATATCTCACAGGAAACTTATGCTTTGATTGCTGCTTGGCTGTCTGACATCACAACTATATCCTGACCTTTGTATTTACGGTCCAGATTGAATTGTGCACACAGCTGTATTGCTAGGATCTCCGCTTGGAAGATACTGGGTGTTGTCCCCATAGGTTCAAAGTGCTTGGTTCTTGGCCCGTACACCCCTGCGCCTATACCTTCCAATGTCTTGGACCCATCTGTATACCATGCTATACTGTGTGGTTTCTTGACCTGCGATATCATCTCGCTGTCCCACTCTTTCTTGGTACTAAGCTTAATTCCGAAGTGTTTTTCGAAGTTATACCTTTTTACTATATCGTCTCTTGGTAGATCGATGTAGGGAGTGTGCTTTGCAATATCCTCCTTCTCTCTACTGCTGATAGTTTTACCTGAACCTGTCCCCTCTTTTGCAATGCACAACAGAGTTCGCTTGGCTACTCCCTCTATGACAAGGTGTAAGGGTGTTAGGTCCAGAATTACTTCTAGTGCTGCTGTAGGGCATGTTCTCATGGCCCCTGTGATGCATACACAGGCCAGTCTCTGCACCCTTGTTAGCATATTCCTCATTGTGGTTAGCTTGGTTCTCTCAGCCCATGCTATTGCACCATAGGTGAGGATGGGTCTCACCATCATGGTATACATCCAGCGGAGAATTGTTGGGTTACAACCCCAGCTTTTCCCCGCCAGGCTCCTACATACCATGAGTGCTCGCGTTGCTTTGTTTATAGTTACCTCTGCATGTCTTCTCCAGAGAAGCTTTGAATCTAGTGTAAGTCCCAGATACTTTACTTCTCCTTTGAAGGGAATTTCAGTGCCATCCATTCTCATTGTTCGGAGGTTTGGCAGGCTTCTTTTGTTAGTGAAAGGTACTATGGTGGTTTTCGCTGGGTTGATACTTAATCCCACTGTGTTGCACCACTCCTTTGTTACTGACAGTCCTCTCTGTATCAGGTTACAGAGTGTATCCTCGAACTTCCCTCTCGCTATTAAGGCGATGTCGTCTGCGTAACCCTGACATTTTATGCCATTCTCGGCTAGCATCGTTAATAATTCGTCCACAACAAGACTCCACAGCAGTGGAGAAAGGACTCCGCCTTGTGGGCAGCCTTTTGTTGTTTTGATTCTTATAGTGGTGTTGCCCACTTTTGTTTCTGCAGTTCTAGTGCTAAGCATTTGGCATATCCATCTGCTGAGCGTATCATTTACTCCTTTTTTGTGTAAAGACTTCTTCACAGCCTCGTGAGAAGTATTATCAAAGGCTCCCTCTATGTCTAGAAAGGCGCAGAGTACGGTTTCTTTGTTTTTGAAAGCTGACTGGATGTTGCTAGCCAACTGGTATAGAGCAGATTCTGTAGACCTGCCTGCCCTATACGCGTGTTGACAGGGGTGCATTGGTGCCTTCTCCAGAATCTCAGTTCTTATATAGTTATCTACAGTGACACATATTCGTATAAACGCACTCTTAATTTTAAATTTGCTACCTTCTCTCTCTTTTATTAATGCATTATTCAAAACAAATTCAAACTCATATTGTTCACTAAACTAACGGAAATTTGTACTGAGTGCAAAAAGCTGTTTTCGTTGTTGTTGTTTTATATAAATCAGTTCAGTTTAAATATTTTACTAAAAACAAGTACACATTCCTTTAAACGCACCTGAATAAGGAGGTCGAAAATATATTAGTGGTTTAAAGAAATAAGTATTTGCTTGTATTTAATTAACAATTGGTAAGTTTTATTTAATTTAAATGTAAAAATATTTTCTTAATGATATTTTTTTAAGATTTTATCAAAATGCCAAGAGGAAAATACCTCAATGACACAGAAAAAGTCCAAATCAACCTGTAACATAAAGAGGGTTATTCAAATCGGGAAATTGGGCGGAGACTAGGAAGATCAGAAGCTGTCGTCCGCTCTTTTTTAAAAAACGGTGTTAATTATGGAGTAAAAAAATCCACGAAAGGCAATCGAAAACTGAGTATTCGCCAAGTTAATCAAATTAGGAAGGAAGCCACCACAAGTTTTTTGAACTCAACTCAAATAAAAGAAAAATTAGATCTTCCAGTGACAACGAGGCACATTGCACACATTTTACGTAACTCAGATAACGTTAAATGGAAAAAACCGGTGAGCAAGCCTGTGTTGAAGCCGCATCACAAAAAGGCGCGCTTAGACTTCGCCCAAAAACACATGCAATGGTCAACAGAGTGGGACAATGTTGTGTTTTCCAACGAAAAAAGATTTAACTTAGATGGCCCAGACTCTTACAGCTGTTATTGGTATGATTTGCGAAACAATGACGTACGTATGTCAAAAAGAAACTTTGGTGGTGGCAGCGTTATGGTATGGGCGGCATTTTCATCTAGAGGTAAAGCAAATATCTGCTTTGTGCCGCCCAAAATGAATTCTAAAAAATACACGGAATTGTTGGATGATGCTCTCATTTCATTTTTGGATGATAAAATGGATGAAGACAGTATTTTTCAACAGGATAATGCTGCCATTCACGTTTCTAAAGAGGCATTAAAGTGGTTTGAAGAGCACAACATCCCACTTATGAAATGGCCTGCATGCGTTCCCGATTTGAATCCGGTGCAGAATCTTTGGGGATGCATATCACGCAAAATCTATGGACAAAAAGCCCAAGGACACCTTTACAAAACCGTGCTAGAGCTCAAGTTGGCCATTAAGGAAGCTTGGGAAGATTTAGATCGTCAGTTGCTGGAAAATTTAGTGAAGTCGATGCCGAATCGTATATTTGAAGTTATAAATAAAAATGGTGGACCAATTAATTATTGAAAATTAAATAAATACCCATTCCTATTGAAAATTAAGTTGATGCGTTTAAACGAATATGTACTTGTTTTAAGTAAAATATTTAAACTGAAATGATTTATATAAAACAACAACAACGAAAACAGGTTTTTGCACTCAGTACAAATTTCCGTTAGTTTAGTAAACAATATGAGTTGGAATTTGTTTTGAGTAATGCATTAATAAAAGAGAGAGAAGGTAGCAAATTAAAAATTAAGAGTGCGTTTATACGAATATGTGTCACTGTATTACCTTTTCCATTGTTTTAAGTACAAATGAGGTAAGGCTAATGGGTCTAAACGACTTTGGTAGCGTGTAGTCTATTTTCCCTACTTTTGGTATGAAGGTGACTATCGCCCTTCTCCATTTCCTTGGGATATAGCCCAGCGCAAGGCTGCTTCTAGTTATTTTGACTAGGTGAGGCAATATAGTTTCTGCACCTTTTTGTAGAAGTGCAGGAAAGATGCCGTCTACACCTGCTGATTTGAATGGTTGAAAGGTTCTGAGTGCCCAATCTAGACGAGCCTTAGTACAAATGCTCGTTGCAAGTTTCCATTCTTCTTGATTTGGAGTGATCTGCCTGTCTGCTGTCTCATACTCAGTTACCGGTGTACTGCCCGGGAAATGAGTTTCTAGAAGGTGACTGGCTCGTTGCTCTTCTCTAAGCGTATAGCTTCCGTCTGGCAATAGAAGTGACATTTTTGTCTCCACTCTGCCTTTAGCCATTGCTTTGTGTATCCTGGCTGCTGCTGGCGTGGAAGAAATGTCTTCACAGAAGGTTCTAAAGCTCTGTCTTTTGGCTTTCCTGATTTCTTTATTATACTCCGTCAGAGTCGCCGTGTAGTTGTGCCATTCTCCGTTGCGCTTTGCGGCATTAAAGCTGCATCGCACCTTCTTCCGGAGTCTGGTCAGCTCAGCGCTCCACCAAGGAGTATGTTTTGTTCTTGCCTTGTGCCCTGTTGGACAGCTAGATTCGTAGGCATTATATACTGCATTGTTTACTTGCTCTACATAGCATTCAAGTTCTAGGATGTTACTAATTCTACTCCTAGCTTTTACGTTCTGTAGGTTTTCTTTCAGGTTGTTGGTGTATGTGTCCCAACTGGTATTTCTTGGGTTTCTTTTGGGTTCTGTCTCTTGACATTTCGCCCCAAATCTAAACTCTATTATTCTATGGTCAGACATTGAAGGTTCCATTGATACCCTCCATTCCCTAATCATATCCCCCACATCTGGGCTTCCTATGGTGAGATCTAAGACCTCTTCTCTAGCCCTAGTTACAAAGGTAGGTGTTACCCCCACATTGAAGAAGTCTAGATTACTACTTAAAAGAAATTCTAAAAGGTACTCACCTCTGGTGTTGACGTTGGTGCTTCCCCAAATTGTGTGGTGCGCGTTGGCGTCACAGCCGATGATTAGTGGAAGGTGCTCTTTCCTGCAATGCTCCACGAGTCTTTTTATCTCCGCTGGGGGAATGTTGACATCGTCCCCAGGAAAGTAAGCGGATGCGATCACTATGGCGCGGTGCTTGCCATCAGTTTCGATGTGAGTCTCGATAACTGAAAGGTCCCGCGTCATAAATTCTGAAAGACAAATATAATTAATATTTTTCTGCATTAGAATACATGCTCTGGGATTGATTGTTCTCTGGTCCCAAGTTACCTGACCCTCTTTGCAGTAGAGGCCACTTACTTTTCCCCTGTAGCACCAGGGTTCTTGGATCAGCACGAAGCCCAGTTGTTCTGTGGTAAACCTCCGAGCAATAACTGCCGAAGCAGCTTTTGCATGGTGGAGGTTTACTTGGGCAAATTTCGTGCTGGTTACTGTGCCGATCGTCATAGCACTGGACTGCTGCCCCGGTCTTCTTCAGGCAGCGTTGCTACTACCTCAGTCGGAGGTTCGCTTTTACAACCTTCAATCGTGAGAGCGGCGAGGTTCATGCCCTCTGCTTGATCTTCGATTGAAGGTGTTGCGGTGATGACCGAGACGGAGGCGAACTTCTCCGTAACAACTTCACCAGTTGGTTGTATTGGTGGCGTTGCGTCTTTTCCTTCATTTGGAGTCGCAGATGTGGCTTCTGTGGACGATACCACTGTTGACGTTACAGCTGTGGGCGCTGCAGCTGTGGATGTTGCTGCTTTGACCGGTTTGGTTGGTGGCGATTTTGTGCCCAACACCGGAATGGTTCCAAAGCGGAAGCTGATAGTGGAGCCCCTTGACTTGATAGTCTCAAGTGACTCCCTATCTATCGAGAACGTGAGCATATGCCCACTTCCCTCATCCTTGGAGCTCAATATCTTCCAATACTTAGTATTGAGACCATCGTTCTGGGCGGCAATTAGTCCCATCGATCTATTGATCTCCGTGCTTGAACTTCTTGGCAAGAACATTCTAACGGTATGCCCTTTTGGGACCTCCTCCCCTAGGCAAGCCATAAGTTCTAGCCCTTTCCATTGCTCGAGCTTTGGTGCTGCTGCTCGCAGCCATTCTGCTGTTGAGGGATTCGAACAGTCGACCAGTAACATGCCCGGACGAAAGTGAATTCCCTCAAACTGTAGCTTGGTGGACCAGCCCTTCACTACTTCGCTCAATATGGCTTCTTCTAGCTCCGATAGCTCATCCGGACTTAGCATTTGCCGGGGGTATTCTTTGGGCAGAACCGCTATTTGTATGCCCTTAGTTATGCTTGCATAGCTTTTTCTATTTTTCTGAGGTTCTGGCTCGGGTACCTTAGCCCCTGGCACTGACCTACTGTTGCTTCCAGGAGCTATTCTGGCCTTCTTGCTCTCTGGACGTTGAGGAGGCGTTATCTCGCTGCAGCTCCTCTTCGTTGCCTCTGGTACCGGTGCTTTACCCCGATGCTCTACCGCTCTTTCATGAGCTACTTCGGGTGCCATGCCCTGTTCCAGATAGCGCAGATACCATCTTACGCCTGCTCCACTAAGGCCGACTCTTAGTGGGTCGTCTAGCCCTCTTGGCTCCCCGCGCTGAGGGAGGTGGACACGGCGACGTCTACTGTGGAAGGGCTTGTGTTTTTGCCCTTCTTCTGATTCCCTTTTCTGTGCCGCATCCTTGGATGTTGACGCAGTTTCCGAGATTGGGATACTTTTTGGAGCCGACGTCGTATCATCCCGGTGTTCTTCCGGGGGAATTTTTACAGGATGTGATCTCCTGGGGCTCGCAGTTTTTCTTTGGTGGCTGGTACTAGGCCTTTGACCGCTGTGGATGGTATGCTCCACTCGATCTTTGCCGTACGGGTGCCTCCTCATCTGTGTGCTGCAGTGTCTGTGATCATTATGGATTCTATGCTCCACCTGATCATTGCTGCGTACAGTCCTATTGACTTGTGTTCTGGCTGGCGGAGGAGGATTTCTCCTAGGTTTGGTGCCTTGCCGTTGACCTTCCTCTTGGAATCTCTGTTCCATGAGGTCTGCTGCTCTGCTTGCGGTGACTCCCCGCAAGTCTTCCTGTTTGTTGTGTTTTGTTTTTTTGTGCTCATATTTAAGATTCGACCGGTAGCTCGTGTCCGAGGACAAAAGCGTCGCAGTCTATGTTTTATGGCTGGGAAAGGGTGGTCAACCATGCCAGAGCCCGCATACCATGGTAAGGCCACAGTTACTTCATGAGGCGGCCTGTTATCATGAAGGCTCCGTTCCAATACAGTCGGTATACCCCCTGACTGCAAACCATCCAATGGGCACGGTGCGCATGACACCCTGGATTAGGGGGGAGTAACTTTTAGTTGTCGCTTCACAAAAGATGCAGGCTCTGCTGAGCTGTAGGGTTATGCCCTACAGGGAGGAACTACTCCAACCGGCAGTATTGTGTCATTGCAACTTAAGCCCCTACATCGCGTCAAGATTGTTACTCGGAGTAGGGGAAAAGTCCTATTACGCTTAAGCTCTCTCTAAACAAGCTATTTGAATTTTTGGGATACTTGCTTTAATTGGATACTTGCCTTCAATTTTAAGCTTTTCAAGCTTTTTGCCGAAGGCATCAAGCTTTCCTTTACTTGAAACTTCGTGCCGTTCGCTTGTAAGCTAGCATACTTGCAAGTTGCAAGCTGTCGTGGGCTTATTTATATTCAATTGCAAGCTATACTTGATTCAAAATTATCAAGCTCAAGCTAGCTTAAACTTGTATTTTAAGCAAGTACTTGAAATAGAGTTTCAAGTTGGCTTGTACAGTTCTCTGGTAAGTAGGCATTATTTATAAATTGTATGTATTACCTTTAAAACAAAAACTTTTTTAAGAATAACAAAATATTTCAATCAGAAAAAATTCGACTTATATGAAAGTAACTATTTTTAAAGGTATATTTCGAGTATTTATAACCTAATAATACACAAAATTACTGACATTTGATAAATCGGTAGAATTCTCACTTGCCGCAAAGCCAGTGAGAAAAGAGACACATTGTTATCGATTCACTTTACGTACAGAAACACTTTTTTAAAAGGTTCCATTGAAATGAAATCGGAACATATGATAGCTTATCGATTTGGAACGAACGAATCGAACAGAAATCGATTCAGCTACGTACAGAAACATTGCAGGTGAGAGTGACATCAAAGTGACGTCAAATCGGTAATATGTGTCGGTAACTACGATCGCTCCGAGTTACAGGAACGAGCTACAGATCAAAATTATCACAACACTTCCATATCAATTGATTGTGAAGATGATGCCAGAATAGAGCTGTTAATCTATTCTTGCCATTGTATGTAATGGGACTATTTTAGTAAGACTATATAAAAGAGTAAATCAATTAACCACTTAAAAATCTCTATTTTTTTGGTGAAATTTTCAGCAACATACATATTTTTCTCATGATATGAGTTGCATAGGTTTAACTTTTTGTTAATTTTGGTGCTTCTTTTGCTACTTTTTTTGGTGGTAGCAGTAATAATCCCTTAGATCGCTGTAAAGGTGGTTACAGTCATAATTCGTACATGTAGATTATGTTACTTAACCATATTCTTTTATCTTTTGAAGTGTCACAATACTACAATGTATCGTGTTTTTCCTCAATTGGCATTTTTTTAATTTTTCTTTTGTCACATTTTAATTCTATCAAATGCTTTTAAAACCTCTTTCGAAACGAAAACGTATAAAGCTTAAGAGCTGTTAACAATTTTCACAGCTCTTTGCTCTTTTGAAAGCTCTTTGTCACTTTGCGCATTCAAGCTCTTAAGTTGCTATAAAACTTTTTACATAAAACAGCTGGAAATGTTTTTGCTTTAAACTTTTTTTAAAAGCTTAAACCGCTTTCAAGCTCAACATGCAATTTTATCTGCTGTTGTTAAAGTGGTTTTAAGCTCTTTGTAGAAATGAAGAAAACCAAAAAAGCCATAATGCCTACTTTGAGCTCATTAAATAAGATACTTTAACTCTGTGTAACCTTTTCGCTGTGAAAGTGTTTTGCCGTACTTCTTCAAAAAACAAAACCTCTAAAAAACACAAAACTCTTTTTACTACTACAAGTGCAATAAAATATGAAATGTCGTAAGCTTTATTTTTTAATTTAGCCAAGACAAATATTTTAACATTTATACCATAAATAAAAAAAAAACTATCCCCTCAGCTTGGTAGCTAAATCAAATAAACTACTTCAAGAGCTGCCAAAGCAGAGAGGGTGTTAGTTTTTTATGTATTTTTCCGTTGCACTTAAAAAGAAACGATTTTTATATCTGCTCTCTGCCAGTCAAGAGCATATTTGACGAATGTACCGGAATGTAGTCACCTTTATACAAATTTTTCTTTTTTTTTCTTTTTTTTTCTTTTTTTTTGATCCACTTGCTTAGGCTGCTTTACAGTCTGCACTCAATAGAAATGGAGCGCATTGCAAATGCATCGCTAGAGCATGACAACCAAGCATTCTGTCGCTAGACGTTGTCAGTGTAGCTATTCAGCGTCTTATTAAAAATTCCATTTTCATTTTCTCATCATTTTTGCTTTTAGTGCTTTCAGAATAACGAGTATGGATGCGTTCTTGTATGTGTGTGTGTGTGTGTTATACTGCTTTTTGTGCATCCTGTTTTTATATAGATTTCCTTTTTTATATCATTTTTGTTCCTAGCATACCTCAAGCCAGTGTTTCTTAATAACATTTGCTTCCTTGTATTAGTAGCTGCTGCTGCTACTCTGTTGTATCTACAACTATTTTGCTAAAAAGTTTTCATTGCATTTTCTTAACGTTTTAACATTTTCCTCTTTATACTTATATATGGTCTATTTTTATTTTTTGTTCTCTTTCACAGGATAAACAACTGCATTCATCACGTGGCATAATTATATCGAATCAGACCCTTGTGCTTCAGGGTATCTCAAAAGCATCGCATGGACAGTATTTTTGTCGCGCCACGAATATCCAAGGCAGTGTCTCAAGCAATGAAGTCTATCTGGATGTCAAATGTAAGTAACATTGTAGCTATGCTAACCAAGTTGATAAAGATTGACAGGGAGCGATGCTGGTTTACGGTGGATCGTTAATAATAATAATGTGGGCGAAATGTTGCAAGTTTTAAAGTTGCTTTTTGAGTGGTTGTTACAAGGATGACTTAAAGAGAAATTTGCTTGCGGCTTAGTACTTTCAAAAAGATACGAGGAGCAAAAAGTTGTGCTTGAGAATTCAAATTATTATTGTACGTAAAGGAAATTGTTGAATGGACTACAGTTCTCCTAGTCAATGTCGACACCTTAATGTAGAGCTATAGCAAGATGCACTGTAGCGCAGCAGTTCAATGCTTAAATAATCTAATAAATGCAGGGACCGTAACGGTTATAACATTTTTTTTAAGAAAAACAACAAAAAATCGTTATTTTTTGACTGATTTCATTTCGATCTAAAATTTTACTTTTATTTTTTTATCAAAATAAGAGTTAAAATTTGGCTTTTAATTTTTGATCAAAAATAACAGTTAAATTTTTACTTTTATTTTTTGATTACATTTTTTATTCTTCTACACCTATATTCGTAACATTTTTGCATAGAGGTAAGAACATTGCCATCGATCTTCATATCGTTGCATTGCATCGCTAATTTGCTTATCATTGCACATTCTGCTTTCATTTATTTCGCAAACGACTGCAAAAGCGACTACATGCTGATGTAGGAATTAAAATATGACTTTTACTTTTGATCGGAAAAATAAAATTCAAATTTTGACTGTTATTTTTGATCGAAAATATAAAAGTCATATTTTAATTTTATATAAATGATTAAAAAACTAAAGTCAAATTTTAGCTTTTATTTTTGACAAAAAAAAATTATTTTAACTTATATTATTGACAAAAAATTTTAACTTATATTATTGATCAAAAATTAAAATTAAATTTTTTTAATCTATATATATAAAAATAAAACGGTCCATCTATGAAATGCCATCACGGGCGAACGGCTGAACCGATTAGGCTGATTTTTTTTTATTCAATTCAAAATTTTTAGTAGATGGTTTATATAGAAAAAAAAAACTTAATTCGACAAAGGGGCGTGGTACCTCCCATACAAATCGCAGATTAAAAATCCGATATTTCTGCTCCTATTATAGGTATTTGAACAAAATTTGGTACATCCGTTTAATGTATGCGTTCCAAGCTTTACTCCAAATATGGGCGGGATTGGACAAAGGGGCGTGGTACCTCCCATACAAATCTATATAAATAAAAATCAAATGTCGTTCGTTGGTAATTGCATCAGTTGAGAACGGCTGAACCGATTTGGATAATTTTTTTTTTAAATGTTCCTAATAGTCCAACTTAGGTTTTTACGGAAAGAAAAATTGACCACGCCCACTTTACGCCCACTTTTTTTTATTTATCTAAAATCGGAAAACGGCTGGACCGATTTGGATAATTTTTTTTTAATGTTCATAGTAATCCAATTTAAGTTTTGTCGGAACGAAAAATTGACCACGCTCACTTTTGCGCCGACTTTTTTCAATTTATCTAAAATCGGAAAACGGCTGGACCGATTTGGATAATTTTTTTTTCAAATGTTCGTAGTAATCCAATTTAAGTGTTTACTGAAAGAAAAATTGACCACGCCCACTTTTGCGCCCACTGTTTTGATATCTATATAAATAAAAATCAAATGTTGTTCGTTGGTAATTGCATCAGTTGAGAACGGCTGGACCGATTTGGATATTTTTTTAAAATGTTTGTAATAGTCCAACTTAGGTTTTTAGGGAAAGAAAAATTGACCACGCCCACTTTTACGCCCACTTTTTTATTTATCTAAAATCGGAAAACGGCTACACCGATTTGGCTAATTTATTTTTTAAAAATGTTCGTAGTAATCCATTTCAAGTTTTTACTGAAGAAAAATTGACCACTCCCACTTTTACACCCACTTTTTTATATATACCTAAAATCGCAGAACGCCTGCGCCAATTTGGCTAACTTTTTTAAAATATTTGTAATAGTCTACAAACGTTTTTTACAGAAAGAAAAAATGGGCGTTGGACAAGGAGGCGTGGCACTCTCATACAACCCAAATTTGCGATATCGAATAGCTTTTTAGTTACAGACCGCACAGGCTCGGAATTTAATATTCGAACTCAATTTACACATTAAGTTTAACTGATAACATTTTATGGTGTTGGACAAGGGGGCGTGGCACCTCCCATACAACCCAAATTTGAGATATCGAATAGCTTTTGAGTTATAGTTCGCACAGCCATGGAATTGGGTTTTCGACCACAATTTACACGTGCCGTTTTACTGATAAAATTTTATGGGCGTTGGGAAAGGGAGCGTGGCACCTCCCTTAAAACCCACATTTAATATTTTGAATAGCTTTTGCGTTATAATTCACACAGCCCCGGAATTCAGTATTCGACGACAATTTACACGTGCTGTTTTACTGATAACATTTTATGGGCGTTGTACAAGGGGCGTGGCTCCTCCCTTGCAACCAGAATTTGCGATATCGAATAGCTTTGGAGTTATAGACCTCCACAGCCTCGGTATTCGAGCACAATTTGCACATGTCGTTTTACTGATAACATTTTATGGACGTATGGTGTGGCAACCTCCCATAATTTGCGATATCGAATAGCTTTTCAGTTACAGCTCGCACAGCCTCAGAATTCGGTATTCTACCACAATTTACACACGCCATTCGGGGGGCGTGGCACCTCCCATACAACCCAAATATGCGATTTGCGATATCGAATAGCTTTGAAGTTATAGCCTAAGAATTCATTATTCTACCACGATTTACACATGCCGTTTCACTGATCAAATTTTATGGGAGTTAAACAAAGGGGCGTGGCACCTCTCATTCAACCCAAATTTAGATCAACCCAATGCAGGTTCACTGATAACATTTTATGGGCGTTTGAATAGGGAGAGTGGCAGCAACGCGCCGGGTTTCAGCTAGTCATGAATAAAGTTTAATTTTAGCTTTTATATTTGATAAAAAAAAATTAAAGTCAAATTTTAACTTATTTTTGATCGAAATTAAGTTGATAAAAAACGATTATTTATTGACTTTTTAAAAAAATCAGAAAATTAAAATCATTAAAGATTATTATTCCTTAGCTAACAAGCATCACATTGCTTTATTTAAATATCGAATAGACTTACGCTTTCTATTTGACTTTTTTGATAGAAATTTCGAAAAAACTGTTATTTTCGGTTCCTGAATAAATGATGATTTGAATGCATATTAGGGTGGATCGAAAATTTGTGTTTTAAGTTTCTGACAATAAGGGGTATTGAAAAGTTGTTAGTTAATGTTATTTGACATTTTCGGCATTTGCAGCTCAATCGGATCTCATCTTCAGTTTTCGCTTTTCATTTGAAATTTTATTGCAAAACGTTTTATTTTGTTTTTACAAATTTTCGCTAATCATTTTTGCTGTGATCACACAGATTTTATCATTCGAAATCCTTTTTTATATAATTTTTTTATTAAATTTGTATTTTTTTAATGTTTTTTTTTGTTTATATATTTTATTTATTTTTTTAATTTGTTTTTATTTTTGTTTATAATTTTTTATTTAATCACTCATGTATTGTTTTGATTGTTTTTATTTACGAAATTTCGCAAAATTTAAAGTATTTTATTTTTACCTTTTTTGAAAATCAACTTTTGTTTCAAATGCTGGCAGAATAGCACTAAATGTGATCCGTAAACAAATAAATACATCTCTGGCATCTTCACTGCAAACATTTGCAGAAGCTTCAGTGACAAGTTTTACGAAACGCTGAACCATTTGAGAATGTCATCGAAAATTTACAATATTCTTAATTTCGGTATTATTTTTAATCATATTTTGCGAACTACCACAAGAAAAATGATTCTAGCTACCGGTATCTATGATACCGGTGAAGTTGAGATGCTCTCATCTTGCCAAATAATTATATAGAAGTAATCTTCAGCAGCAAAATTTAATGTAGATATTTTGAATACACAAAATACTTTTTGCTGAACTGCTGAAGGATTATTTTTAATTTAAGTCTTGGAGTGCTTTGCCTTATGAGTGACCTATAATCCATTATCATTGTCAGTAACAAATTTTCAGAATGGGCAAAGTATCCATTTCGCTGAAAAGCTGGAACTGTTTTTTTAATACCATACTTTCTAAATGTCTTGATTTTACAATCATACCAAGCAAGTGAAAACTAGCATACTGAATACATGGTTTAGTTTTGATTTCAAACTATATTAGAGTGTTAACTTGTACGATAGTATTTCGCCAAAATTTGCAAATTATTAGAAAGATTTTAGGTGGAGACGTATGTGATCTCGATTGTTATATGTTACCTGGATTTATATTTATCATACTACAAGGCATATTGCTAGTTGATACTGCAAGAGCAGTTTATAATAAATAATTTTGATCTTTACTTAAATCAGAAAAGTTTATATATGGTAAATTGGATGTAAGAGGGACGAATGAAACTATTGCAAGATTTTCACATGTTAAGAGTTCTTTCTCTGTTGGACCTAAAAAATCCCTTAGACTATTCCTTCCTTAATTCCAGTATTTACACGACCACCCACTTTTAAATTATTAATGTTAATTTTTGTGCCTGTCAAAAAATCAAGATAATAGTTTTTTTTTAACAGTAGAGCCCAAAAGATGCAGTAAAATTACTTATCTATCTTGAAGCCAGTTCTGTTAAAACAACTACATATTCTTCAAGAATTTTTTTCGTGGCAGGTTTATTACCCATTTTTTATTGGGAAATAGTGTCATCCTTACGACCATCAAAATAAAGTCCATGAAGCTCTCTATTGGATAGTGCTTATAAGTTTATATCGTAAAGTTTTTCGAGCTCTTCGAGATTAATTGCACTTAACATCCAATGAGATGAATAAATAATTTCCATATCTTGTAAAACTGAGCTTACAATAAGTACTGCTTGCACGGTCTGATATTTCTACTCAATCGCAAGCCATTGATACATTAGGGAACTTTATATCATAAATAACTGTACGATTTGCCCTAGCTTGTTCATCTCATTAAGATTCTGTTCCTAAGTCTTCATATAGCACAAAGTGAGATGTAAATACATACGGTGTGAATATAACGTGTAAATGTTGAACCACAATATACCAAAGTACACACAATACATTTTGCTGTCTCTTTTTTTTAAGACTTGTTCACTTTATTTATCTAGCTCAAAAAGAGCTTGAAAAGAGAGCTTTTATCTCGCAGCAAAAAATAAACAATAAATTGTTCAACACATTAAAGTGCTCTTCTTTAAGAGCTTTTTTCTCGCTGAGGATAAGAACAAAGAAATTGTATGGTTATGCTTTTTTAATTTATGATTTTTGTTATTTATTATTTAAATAATGTTCTGTGACCGTACTTGAACTTTGCGCTCCCGTACGTACATACGTTAATTTTTTCAATCGTTTTTTTTTTTTTATCAATCTCAATAAGACAATTCATGTCAAATGAAATAAAAAAGATTTCTTCTTTTGTCTCATTTTGTTTTAGAATACAGCACGCATTTACATGTATCTCACTTAAGCTCTTGCTCAAGACTTATCTCTTTTTCTTTTTTGTTACGCTGTGCTAGCTGAGCAAAAAAGAGATAAATAGAGAGCAACGTGGAGTTTACTGAAATTCTCGCAACACAAACGTGTGACATTAAAACGATTAAGCAATGCATGGCAGCTGGGATGATTTCTTAAATAACTTAACACTTTGATTATATATACTTTTCAGTACAATTTTGAAAGAAAAATACCCCTTAAATGTGATTCATTTCAACTAAATTCACTTCAATTTGATATTATTGGCATAGACATAGATATATATATTTTTTATTTATTTATTTATTTATAGAGTCTTTGGAATATATTTTTACAGATCGATACAATATTACTTAAAGTATAGGGGCCTTAAATAAACTTAAAGTAATTAGTTAACAAATTAATGCAAAAGTCTCATCAGTGCAGACTATTAATTAGCTTTGGACATACAAAAATCGATTGAACTATCCTTATAAATCTTGTTCAGAATTAAAAGAGTCCTATTAATGGGCTCATTGATGGCATAGTTTGTTCTGTGACATTAAAAATGAAAACAGTCCGATGAGCGTAAATATCTTGACGGAATATTAAAGGTTATAAGCTCAAGATGGGCAATCAATATTAATACTTATAATATAAAAGATAAACATACATTGAATCAGCATTCTCTTTTCAAGACTTTCGAGAACTATTAGCAAATACCAATAAGTGTAATTAGGAATAGGCTCAGTAAAAACAAGTGAGCGTAAAGCATACTTAAGAAACTTCTTTTGTATGTGCTCCAAACGATTAATGTGAATGCTGAAATAAGGGTTCCAGATGAGAGATGCATAGTCCAAATTAGATCTTACAAATGAAATAAAGAGTTGTTTTGTAGTATAAGGGTTTAGAAAAGCAGAACTATTACGTTTAATAAAAGCCAAAAGAAAATAAGCCTTCGGAATTATGCGATCAATATGGCCATTAAAACTAAAGATAAAGTAAAAAAAAAACACCAAGATCACGCATTTCATTAAATTTAGTTAAAGGCACACCATCAATATAATAAGAGAAAATGATAGCTGTATAACTTTTTGATGCAGTCATACTACAATATGTATTCAGATTTTAAGTGAGCTAATTATTTTTGAACCAAGTTAGGCAATTATTCAACTTAGTTTAAAGAGCTTGACAATCTGAGCAATGATTTATTTTATAATAAATTTTCAAATCAATAGCATATAATAAAAAAGCAAGCCGAAGGGAAACATTCTGAGATATCTTTTATAAATAAAATGAAAATAAAAGGGATACTGCCAGTGGGACTCCAGAGGTTGCCGAAAAGGGTTCAGAATTTACGTTTTCTATAGAAACACAAGAGACCATATTAAGCAAGTAAGATCTAACGAAAGACACGATGAATGAAAACAATAGATGGATAATTTCCAAATTAGGAGGTCACTTGGAACTTTGTCAAAAGCCTTAGAAGAGATAAAGGTATAGATATAGATATAGATATAGATATAGATATAGATATAGATATAGATATAGATATAGATATAGATATAGATATAGATATAGATATAGATATAGATATAGATATAGATATAGATATAGATATAGATATAGATATAGATATAGATATAGATATAGATATAGATATAGATATAGATATAGATATAGATATAGATATAGATATAGATATAGATATAGATATAGATATAGATATAGATATAGATATAGATATAGATATAGATATAGATATAGATATAGATATAGATATAGATATAGATATAGATATAGATATAGATATAGATATAGATATAGATATAGATATAGATATAGATATAGATATAGATATAGATATAGATATAGATATAGATATAGATATAGATATAGATATAGATATAGATATAGATATAGATATAGATATAGATATAGATATAGATATAGATATAGATATAGATATAGATATAGATATAGATATAGATATAGATATAGATATAGATATAGATATAGATATAGATATAGATATAGATATAGATATAGATATAGATATAGATATAGATATAGATATAGATATAGATATAGATATAGATATAGATATAGATATAGATATAGATATAGATATAGATATAGATATAGATATAGATATAGATATAGATATAGATATAGATATAGATATAGATATAGATATAGATATAGATATAGATATAGATATAGATATAGATATAGATATAGATATAGATATAGATATAGATATAGATATAGATATAGATATAGATATAGATATAGATATAGATATAGATATAGATATAGATATAGATATAGATATAGATATAGATATAGATATAGATATAGATATAGATATAGATATAGATATAGATATAGATATAGATATAGATATAGATATAGATATAGATATAGATATAGATATAGATATAGATATAGATATAGATATAGATATAGATATAGATATAGATATAGATATAGATATAGATATAGATATAGATATAGATATAGATATAGATATAGATATAGATATAGATATAGATATAGATATAGATATAGATATAGATATAGATATAGATATAGATATAGATATAGATATAGATATAGATATAGATATAGATATAGATATAGATATAGATATAGATATAGATATAGATATAGATATAGATATAGATATAGATATAGATATAGATATAGATATAGATATAGATATAGATATAGATATAGATATAGATATAGATATAGATATAGATATAGATATAGATATAGATATAGATATAGATATAGATATAGATATAGATATAGATATAGATATAGATATAGATATAGATATAGATATAGATATAGATATAGATATAGATATAGATATAGATATAGATATAGATATAGATATAGATATAGATATAGATATAGATATAGATATAGATATAGATATAGATATAGATATAGATATAGATATAGATATAGATATAGATATAGATATAGATATATATATGCAGATATAGATAAAAATATAGATATAGATATAGATGTAGAAGTAGATATAGATAAAGATTTAGATATAGACATAGATTTTAGATGTAGATGCAGGTGTAGATATAGATATAGATATGATACGCGTCCTTTTATATATAGCTTAAATTGCATTTTAAATTTTTTATAACGGGTCAAACTATTCAAGAACGCAATTCTATTAAATTTTGTATGCGGAATGAAATTTCTGCTACCGAAACGTTGAAAATGTTGCAGAAGGTCTTCGGTGAGCAAGTTTTATCGAAAACAAAAGTTCATGAGTGGTACAAAACGTTCAAAGAGGGTCGAGAAAGCATTGAAAATGCGGCACGGCCAGGACGACCATCAATATCGACTGATGAGCTACACGTCAACAAAATCAAAGAATTGGTTTTCCAAAATCGTTGATTGATAGTTCGAGACCTTACTGACTTTGTTAGAATGTCAGACGGATCAATGAAAACGATTTTCTGTTACCATTTGGGCCTCAGAAAATTGAAATCTCGGTTGGTGCCAATAACGTACTCGTAATTCGTGATCGTTTCACCAAAGACTCGACCCATAGATATAGATATAAATAATAAAAATTTTCTAGCCTTCTATGATACAATTAAAAGTCTTTTGAAATTGAACGGTCCACAAGGTATAAAAGTTTTTGGGAATAGATGCAAAAATAAAAATGGATTCAGAATTTCAATTATGATTATAATATATAAATTTAAAAATTTTAAACTTTAGAGGTCGATATTTGCAAAACTACAAAAGATAAAACAAAGTTGTACATACAAATTACAAAGTAAAAGAAATATCAAAAACTAAAATCAGTAAATGGGTTAAAACGGTACTCTCAAATTATCAGTGATAACACCCGTTTTTCAAATCTTTTCCTTTAACTCCTAAACTGGAGCTCATTGAGAAACACGAAACAATTAAAGTAGCAAAAAATTACAAAAGCGTTGCTTCTGCTTACAAGACGTTGTTATTAGTATCGTTAACTACGTGTTTTTCCTTGCAATGTGTATACATTTGTGTTGTAGTTGGCACATGCTGACACAGAAAAAATATGCATCAATTAATATGAAATTAATTAACACAGGCATGACGTCGGTTATGTTTTGCAGTGAAAATAACTTTAGCATTACTTTTTATAACTTTACTATATTTAATTTTTATTCAAATGTTTTAATTTTCAATTTTTTTTTAATTTATCTTCCAAACATTATATTTTCATTGAGAAATTTCTTAAAATATAAAAGTTTATAAGATTGTTCAATAAATATAATTTATAATTTAACATACATGATGACTAATAAATTTTTGAGAGGTCAATTTATAAATTGAAAATTTAAATATTTGATTAAAAATTAAATAAAGTAAAGTTATGAAAAGTAAAGTTAAATTTAATGTCACTGCAGGTATCTTAAATGCTTGTTAATATTTATTTATTAGTTTTATATCAAAGAAACGGAAAAGTCCTGTCTTTTCTGCGGAAAATGTAATGAAATTCACAGATGTGAATATTTACGTATGTTTTTTTAATAAAATTTCTATTATTTTAAAATTCTGATTTTGAAAATTATTTCTACAAAAAAAAAATTAAATTATTAAATCTATGAAACTGCGAAAAAGCTTCCCTTTTCTTGTTTGTTTAACGACTCACCTGTTTTTATATTTTTTTTGTCTTAAAAGTTGCATTTTTTTAAGATCTTTGCTCGAATATTTGCTTATTTATTGTTTTTCAAATAGAATTGAATTTGCGAAAAACCTACCTTTCTTATTTTATCAATATCAAATAGTTTTTTAACCATATTTTTTGTCTCTGACATTTGAAGCGATGAGAAGCGAGTCACTTATTTCGAAATGATGCTATCAAATATTTCAACTAAATTTATAGTTGTTCATGATTTATCTATGACCAAGTTTTGGCTTTTACAAAGTTGAACATATTTCCAATGCAGTCAGATTTATTTTTCATTTTGAACCAAGCAGAGAACATATCACCAATTTTCATAATAAAACATGCAACTATAAAAAGCAAATTTTCGTAAATAACTGCATGCACATTCAGCTGGGACCTCTTTTATTCGATAATATATACTTTTAGCAAATTAAGTGATAAAACTGTTTTATTTTATTCTCTTTTAAACTTTTAAAATAATTTTTTTTTACTTGAACAATCACTACGACATTAAAAATAACAGTTAAACGAAAGCTATAATCACAACAGACCCTGAATAATTTTTATTAGTTGCACCTAATTATACGTTTTGAAAATATGCTTCATTGATAAGTGTTGCATTTCGAATAGTCGAATTGAAAGATTTGGAAGTTAGACCAAAGTTTCTGTTTTTTTTTTTGCTAGATTACACAGTGATACAAAAAAAACTAAAGTAGAAATACCTGGGAAATGATACTATTTTCCTGGTAGGCGTTGTTGAGTACAACAAGAATCTGCTTTTGAAATTTCCCAAACACCCCCAAAATCTTGAAATCCTGTTAAAAAACCGGTTTTGCGTACCTTTGCGCGCTTGTAAGCCTGTAAGTCAGTTGATAATCAACCGATTTTCATTTTCTCACCGGATTTAAAAAGAAGAAACCTAGACCTTTCAAACGATATC
The DNA here is from genome assembly GCA_963920525.1 of Dichetophora obliterata. Classification (NCBI taxonomy): domain Eukaryota; kingdom Metazoa; phylum Arthropoda; class Insecta; order Diptera; family Sciomyzidae; genus Dichetophora; species Dichetophora obliterata. The sequence continues at coordinate 220,257,858 of OY986437.1, read as the reverse complement.
TTTATATTTAAGAAAATTTGAGAAGTCTGTGTGTATTTGTCCAGCAAACAGATATTTTTTTAATTTTTTTCGCCATTTTCCAACTTCGGCGATGATTCCACACATTATTTTATAATGGAACCGTACTATTCTTTGATTGATTCAAAAGGGACGTTTTCTAATGAGTAAAACGCAATTTTGTTTTTAAAAATCCAGTAATTATTGACTGAGTTATTGAAGTTTTTATCAGCATCATGTGTTTCTCTTCGAAGTGACCAGCAATATTCTGAAATCATTTTTACTTTATTTTTTCCTTCAAAGCGTTTTTCAATTGTAGCCATTTCTTGGTGAAAATGTTCGCCTTGTTCATCGCTGAACTGACCCAGGTTGTCTGGGAAAAAGTCCAAGTGCGAATGCAGAAAATGAATTTTTATGGACATGTTGCAGCCCATTCCACCATACGCACCCAAAAATTCATTAACAATCGCGACATAGTCGTCGCTTTTGTGATTACCAAGAAAATTATCACATAGTGCAACAAAACTCTTCCAGGCACGTTTTTCAACAGAACTTAACTTGCTCATAAAGTTTACATCTCTCATAATTTGACGAATTTGAGGTCCAATGAAAATACCTAAAATTCATCAAAACAGATAAAAACTATGAAAAAAGTACTACATATGGAAACAAATCAATTAATAACTCCTTTTATTTTGCCTTCACTTAGTTTTGGGAACACCGCTTTAAGATGACAAAAAGCGTCGCTGTTTACATCCAGTTTTTTAACAAATTGTTTCATGTATCCCAGCTTTAGATGCAGTGGTGGCAGAATAACATCCTCAGCTTTAACTAATGGGACGTTTAAAATGTTCTTCCTGCCTATTTGATGCGACTGACGAGTTGACCATTCTTTGCGATCATAGCGATTCGGTGCGCGACTATCCCATTCACAAAGATAGCACGGATGTTTTGTATTACCACCTTGCATACCAAATAAAATTGTCAAAACTTTTAAGTCAGAGACTATTTTCCATTTATGCGTGGTATAGCTGACGAGCCGGAGTATTTTTTCCATCACTTCGTAAGTTTCCTTTGTGTTAGTCGCATATGCGATTGGAACTGATGGTAACAGATTTTCGTTATGCAGTAAAACAGCTTTCAAGCCTAGGTATAACATTACATATTTCATATAAAGGAGTAAAAAATCACAAATTTCTCCAACAATACTTACTTTTACATGAACCATCAATAAAAAGTCGCCATTCCATCGATGAATAATTGTGATTCAAGGCCGAGAATAGTTTGGGTACATCTACGCAATACACTAAATTCTTATCGTTCTCATCAGTCTTAAAACATTCTTCAAATATCAAAGTACGGTCCATTTTTCTACCAGATGTTATACGAAAATCTTCTTCCACCAAATTCCACTGCTTTAATCGCGACCCAAGAATTTCAGAATCTCGTTGTTGACATATGTAAATCGCGCACTAGGTCGGCGAAATCTAGATTTGAAACATAATGCCGTTCCGTTGACTTCGAATTGGATGGAAGGAACTCTTCTTGTTCCAAATCTGTATCAGTTACATCAGTAGATTTGCTTGTTGTCGGAACATCATTATTCCCAGATATTGCCTTCGTAACTGTTACAACATTTGCGTACTTAATGTTTTTGCGCGTTTTAAAACTGTGGCCCGACACATTGGTTTGGCAAAAATAGCAATCATCTCGTTTATGATATGACTGATGATGCCAAGTCATAGGCGCCGAAAAGGGCAAAACAATTGAAGGTTGAACTTTAATTTTTTTTAATGTTGCAGTGCAATATTCACAAATAATTTCGGGCTCGTACCACCGACTGGTATTATAAGAGCGATTGAAGAGTTTGTTGTACACTTCCACCACTCCAACATTGTTTTTAAAATCACGCCGATGACTGAAATCCGTAAATAACCCACAAATATAACAAAATTTATTACGTTTGTCACACATTTTAATTTTAATTGCACGCGATTGTTGTCCAATTGCAAACTTTTTTTATGTAAACAGATTCAAAGTGATAAAGAAGTGATTAACAAAACGTCAACAAAAACAATGTATATTGTTGTATATTGTTGTAATTTTTACTTCTTCCAATTCTTCTAATTTTTTGAAATGCTCCGATTTTTTAAAGCATAACTTAAGAGAGCGCAAAGAGCATAGAAAGAAACGCGATTGTAGGTAAAATGTTCGACAGCGCAACCTGCTGTTTGATGATTCGCTAGAAAAAAAGTCCACAAAAACAAAATATATCTCTTAAGTAATGCCTTTAAAATTTCTGCATTTAAAAAAATTGAGCACAAGTTAGAATTGCAACCACAATATGCGAATATAACCACAATATAAGAACTTAACTTATGCCAGGAATATGTAATTTCGTTTCTTCATTTGACGTTTTGTTTCTCGCAGCTTTATTACTTTGAAAACCATTTCATATAAAAAAATTTACTTCTTAATAAAAAATAGTGTGCAACTAATATTAAATGTACGAAAAACCTAATAAATTTGCTACATTTGTTAGTTTTCAAAAGATATCAGTCATCGGCATAGTTTTACAGATATCATATTAAGTTATCTGTGCTCCTATAAAAAATGTGCAAAAGAACACGAAAAACGTTGTGTAGGAATTTTTGCAAAAATTTTGTTTTTATCAATAACTCATTCAATTACTAGCCGATTTTTAAAAACTAAGTTGCGTCGTGATTTTTAATAAACGTGTTTGTTTAGTACATTAACAGAAAGTTGGTGTCTATATAAAATAGTGTGTACAAAAATCGTGAAAGTTGGAAAATTTTAAAAAAATTTTAAAAAATTGAGTTTGCCGGACAAATGCACATAGATTTATCAAGTTTTTATTAACAGTATGTCAATCATTAAAAAGGCCTAAATTTTTTCTTCTGGAATCTGGTAAGAAACTGAAAATCAGTGCATCGTTGGCTAAGTTACAGCCTTATAAGTGCGCAAAGGTACAAAAACTGGTTTTTTAACGGTAAGTCAAGATTTTGGGGGTGTTTGGCGAATTTCTGGTATGCAGTCTTGTTATACTCAACAATACCTACAAGAAAAATGGTAACACTTCCCAGGTATTTTGGACTGTCGCACCGTGTTATCAGCCTTTTATAATATTTTACTGTAAGAGTGTAACCAAACAATATAAAAAAAAATTGTAAAACCTTTTGAGTTTTTTTTAGTTGAAGTGTGTTCTATCAGCTTTAAATTTAAAATTAGCATTAAAGTAATTTCTTAAAAAACAGAATTCCCCATATTTAGGAACACATATATCTCAACACTAATCTTAAGGTGAATATTTAAAAAAAAAGCACATACAATCAACAGCTGTTAAAACATAAACGGTTGACACAATAAAAATTCCTGCTATTCATGCGAAACAAGAATAAATTAAAATCTTTTTCGATATGCAATAGTTTTTTTTTTACCCTCCACATTATTATTTCATTCTTAAGCTCAATCTCTAGAATGTCTGTGTGTGTGTTTTTTTGCGTTAACAATGAAACTCATATTCAAACTAAATTCGTTTCCTGTGCTGACTTCCGATGTCGCAACGCAGCTGTTTGCAGCAGTTCCTTGTTTTTTATGCCTGACTCTTGTTGTTGCTGCCAGAGTTTAACGTTTTTTTTCTCGAAACGAAAAATTGCTTTTGCTTTTGCTTTTGTGGTGAGCCATTTGAAGAATACTTGCTATGAGAAGAGCTTTTCTGCATATCATGTACTGGTAAAACAAGTCAAGTCTCGCGCCCATTGTTTCTACTCTACTTCACTTAGACTAAAAAAACAAAAACAATAAAAATACGAAAAGAATTAATATACCAACTCCAACTGAGGCAAGACAAAGCAAAGAATGAAAAGCCAAAGAAAACTGAAATCTAGCAGAATTTCATTTCGTTTTGTATATATTTTGAGGAAAGTGTTTTCTCTTTTTTGTTTTCTGGTACGTCGCTATATTTTCATTCTTGCTACAAACGCTTCCGTTTCCGTTTTCCGGCAAGAACGTCGAGTCGACTCGAGTCAAATGTGAATATTATCCGTTACTAAATATTTTGTTGCCCTCCGGTGCTGCAACGCAATGTCTTGCTGTTGTTTTTAGTGTTGTTGTTATTGTTGTTGCGTTGTGCTTTAAGCATATTTTCAACATTCTTAAGAAAAGCTTAAATGAAAAGCAACTCACCAACCCACACACAATCACACACACTCCCTCTAGTTGTAAAAGGAAATATTTTCGTTTTTTCCTTTCAGTTGAATGGCTTGTAAAAAACAAAGGAAATACTTCAATACACTTGAGTATGAACTCTATGCCTGGAAACTGTTAAGTGTTGCCAACTTCTGTTTGATTTTTGTTCTTTATATTTTGGATTTTTATATTTTATTGTTTGTTTTTGTTCTACTTTTACTCAACCATTTTATAGGTTGCTACCGAGCAAAACTTCTTTTATTTCTTATTTGCCTCTTCTTGCTACGAGGCAGTTGCGTAAATCTCAAAACAAGCTTTTATTTTAGATTAATACAAGTTTAGTTTACCAAAAACTCCATTTTAAAATATTGTGGTTAAGAAATTGCTTGAGAGTTGAGAGCCAACAACAACAACAACAACAACAAAAGTAAAAGTTTTTAGGTTTGATTTACGTTCTACGTTTGTTTGTTTCTTGATACTCAATGCTTGATACTTTTCAGCACAAGCTTTTTGCTTAATTTGACTCTAGTTTTGCGTTTCCTAGAGTGGATGCTTTTTGATGTTTTTTTTTATACAAGTTACAAATCTGCAAGAGTAATTAAAACTTTAAGAATCACAGTTAAGGTTGTTTAATCTTTAAAAAATTTCCTGCTACAAGTGCGAACGTAAGAGCATTACAACTACATTCTACCAATATAGTACCGGGAATTGATCAGTTAAAAAGTCATTGGCCAAGGGCGTGCTGACGATAGTTGGAATGTTGGTAACTATCAGAGACCTGCAGTGATGAACTGCAACTGCTTTTACACTCAGTACATACTTGGTTTTTGTATGACTTCAATATCATTAATACCTTGCAACATATTCTACGCCATAGAATTTACAACATCAAGCATGTTGCATTAGCCGATCGTACCAAAGTCAAACACTGTGTGATGTGTGCCTCGACTTCAGTGGAACTTATGGATGTTTGCATAATATAATTATGTGTATTAACACCACAGCGCACGAGCGGCAATCGTTATAATTATGCATTATTTTGAGTTACTGCCTCGTGTACCATTGCAGGTTGATTTCAATTTCGGCTAAGCAGTGATATAAAAGTAAGCCTACGAACGAGGAAATCAGCGCGCACACTGCATTTTTACTCAAGTGTTTGTAGATTACTTCAGTATGAATAGAGTAAATAGTTTTTATAAGGGCTGTTAACATAATTCAGGTTGTAGCATAGCATGCTAACGAATATTTATCTCAGTTTCCATCCAATTTATATAAAAATATTCCATTTGAAAAATATTTTCAAATATTAAGAAATTGTATTTCTGATTTTTGAATCATTAGTACTAAAGAATGCAAAATTTTACGAAAAGTTCATTATTAAGGTGCCTCACGAAAAAAAGTTGTTCGGGTCGGTTCCTCAAAAAAATCTTTGGTTTTAGTTATGTTAATTCTCTCAATATTTCGACTCTAGCGATAGCCTTCCATGAGTTGTAATGGTTTGAAGTAACCACTAAAAATAGAGTGTTTTGTAAAAATATTAGCTGGTGCGGTAGTTAAAAACAAAACAAATCAAACGGCCATAAATAATAGTTATGGAAAATTTTTCCCATTCTGTGTCGACAAATTTAAAACTTTTTTATTCGGGCTAAAAATAAGGCTGTATTGTGAATTTTTTTAATTCTTTGAAGTTTTTTTCACAAAAATTAAAAAACTTAATTATTTATAATGCGTCATAACTTTCAAGATATCGTCGGAAAGGTTATGAGTACTTGCATTGATGCCTGGCAAGAACTGCTTAAATTGATCGATGTTTAAACTAAAATATTAATTACAAAATAAACACCTTCTAAAAAAAAATGCTTAAAGAAATAAAAAAAAAATAAAAATTAATTTATTTGAATTTTGAAAATTTTGTACGAAAATAAAATAAATAAATATCAAAAATATGCATAAAAAACAGAACTACAGTAACATCTGTATACAAAGAACTCCGAAATAGGGAACAGCTCGAAGTGGTGAACGCTTTAGAAACAGATATTTCAGAGAATCAAAAGCAATTTTTTAAGAAAAAAATACGAACAGTCTGGATACAAAGAAAAGGCATTGCAAAAATTAGTTCACTTTATCCAGATTCGACTGTATTTTTAATACGAATGCAAATATTTACAATTTTTTGATGCAATAATTTGTTACAGTTTATTTATTTACATCTATTACACTATCAAGAAGGTGCGTTGAATGGACTTGAAAGGTATTAACCAATTTGTGCTTTAAAATTTGCATTTTTACATATTTCAATACAAAAAAAAAAATCAAAAAATATTATATTAAAATCATACTTAAATGACCTAAGAAACTAAAAATGCTCTTAAATTTAAAAATTTCCAAAAATGACAGTAAAGAAACTTAATCTAGTAAAAATACCAGAAAATTAAAACCTATAAAAAACGATAAAAAATGACGAAAACATTCCTAAAAACGTTTCTTTTTTGGAATTTAGGAAACATAAATGACCGTTCTAAACAACCAGGAAATGTCTTAGAAACAGTGGAAAAAATGGCATGTCATCAAAATCCTAGCCCTGCTAATGACGAATTTAGACCTCAAACATTGACTTGAACAAAAGTTGTTGCTCTCTCACAGATGTGCATGCATACAAAATCTTATCAAAATCATTACTGAAAGGTGTTTTATACAAAAATGACATCTGACATAATTTTTAAAAAAACTAAATTTAATAAATATCTTAAAAATTGCTCACGCAATTAAACTTTAGAATTTATTTTAAAAAATATCCAATTGAACCATTAGTCTATGAGCTATAAGCTCTCAAAAGTCACGCAAAGTAACTGCAATGTTACTGCAAATACTTTGTGTTTGGAGAAAAAAGAAGCGCTGTTTTTGTATGCAGTAGTTGCGCTTTATGGCTTTTGTTTTGTTGCCTGTAAAGGACCATACTTACCATTGCATTCCAGAATTTGGAAAGACCCTGTGCTGGTTATCAAGCCAACAACTCGAATATGCATTATTCGGTCTTACGACACGTGAACACCAATACATAGTTGGCTTCAATGTTGCAAGTATGTTTGACACAGCAATCGAAGCGCTTGCGTAGTGCGGTCATACTGTCACTGTATTTGTTCAGGGTAGATTGCAAGTAGCGAAAATGCCATCGCTTGCAGATCTCTGGTAACTATAACTATGGAAAAGGATACATTAAGGTTGGCTAATGCAGCCTCACTTATCGATATAGTTGAACTTAAAAAGTGTCCTTTTTGTGATGACATAAAATGAAAGAGGTAGACTACTAGAGTGTGTTGCTCAAACGAAAAAATCACACTTCCATTAAAAAAGCAGCCTCCAGAGCCGCTCAGATCACTTTTAAATGGAGATTCTGATATCTTGCCTTATATGTTAAAAATATCACGATAATATAATTCCTGTTTTCAGATAACATTAAGTACAGAGCATGAAAAACGTCACGGAGGGTTCCAGACAACATTCATCGCCCAGGGTGAAGCTTATCACATCATCGGGCCAGTTTTGTCTCACCCTTATCAGGGAGACATACTTTCCAGGAACTTAATTTTTGTAATAGTTTTCTTTACTTTACGTGCAAGTAACTCAATCGCGATGAACAAACCAATATGAGATGTAGTTTGGGTCAAGGTGTATATCGAGGTGTTGTTGAGAATATGCAATATATACTATACCTTTAATACACCAATGCTTTTGCTGTTGAGTTCAAGTCGACTTTAAGTGCCATGTATGGCGATTGCTATAGAGTGGTTAAAGTCAGATGTCCCGGACTATAACATCGCTAAAAAAAAAATGGTAATTTTGTTGATTTTTAAAAGTTCTTAATGGTTAGACTTTTCTATTCCCTGACGCAACTGCAGGGTGCTTGCAGATTAACCTTGCAGAGTGCTTAACCCAAATTTCTTGCGCGAAATATGGAAAAATACCCAAAAAATTCCGAGATTAAAAATTCGCGGGGTTTCAGAAATGACGATTGATTAAATCTGACTGGTTCAATTTTAACCTACTTACTAACTTAGTTTGTTGGTGCTACTATCGATCTTGACCTATCTGAATACGTGAGCCAGTCGTTTCTCTCTCTCACTTGCTATCGACTATGTCAATGTAGGCGTACAGCTCGAAAAGTTCATCCATAGATCTTAAAACTTAATAAATCTTAAAACCTTAAAATTTACTTAACCCTCCGATGCCTGACAAGTTTCTTGTACGTCGTTGCCTGGCAATGTCCCCAGGGACCTTTTTTATGAATATGGGGCACGCTGCTTATAATTATTAAATTTTTTGGACCCTAATTTACAAGTTTTATTGTTGATATGTTTGGTATAGTCCCATAGAATGTGTGTGGTTATATATTTAGGAAGATGAAATAGAGAGAAAAGCTAGCAATCAGCCAGCAATCTGCCAGCACTCTGCCAGCACTTTTGTATATATAAAAATATATCGTGGGTTTTTCGGATGCTTAAAACGTGAAAACAACTGGACCAAATTGAATACTTATTTCTGGGTTTGTTCTTAATTGCCACGCAAAGGTTTTAGAAAAAACAAGAGTTGCAAAAGTTTCAACAGGTTGCGCGCAGGCGCACATTTCGTTTTTCAGTTCAATTCGGACGTGATATCGAATAGCTTGGGAATTATAATAGGTCGCCCAGTCTTGGAATTTGGTATTAGACCACAGTTTATACGTGCTATTATTTCACAAATAATTTTTATTGGCGTTAGACAAGGGGGCGTGGCGCCCTCCACAGAACCCAAATTTGCGATATCGAATACCTTTGAAGTTATAGTTCGCACAGCCTCAGAATTCGATCACAATTTACACGGGCCGTTTCATTGAAAGCATTTAAAGGGCGTTGAAAAAGAAGACACCTTCCGTGCAACGTTAATTTGAGAAATTGAATAGCTTTTGAGTTATAGGTCGCACAGTCACGGGATTCAGAATTAGACCACAATTTACATATGCAGTTTCGCAGATAACATCTTATGGGTGTTTGGCAACGAGGAAGTGGCAGCAAAACGCCAGGTTTCAGCTATTTTAGACATAAAACGCCAATAACTAACAAGAAAATTTCAGAAAAAATAAAAATCATGAGCATGTAGTATGAGAGCCCAGGTCCCTGATAGGGGATGCCATGAAATCCCGGGTTTCCAGAGGTTTTTCAGTCATGACAGAATTTAAAATTTAAAATACCGGGATTTTCGGGATTTCGCGACTTTGTTCAGCTTTTAACAAAAATGTATACAAAAATATATTAAAATAACATTATGAAAATTATAAAATAACAATTTATAAAAATAAAGTATAGGAAGAGTTAACTATAAAAATCTTTTTCATATTCTAATCATTTATTATCACCACTGCAGCCAAACGCTATACATGCTGTCCATTCGAAATTTTTTAGTTTAATAAAGTTTAACAACATGTGGGTTAGTTTAGCCGCAAAGCTTTATTTGAAGTTATTAAACCGTTACACCAGACGCCTTATAAAGTTTTTTTGTAACGCATTATTTTAAATAAAATAATGAAATAGTTCCTTTTTTGTAGTTATTTTTAAAATGTTTTTAAAATTGTTCCTTTTTAAATACGTTTGTTTGACCAACTTTTTTAATTTATATTTGTAATTTCTTAAAGTAGAGCTTAGGTTAAATGGTGTTTTTTATGCTAATAAAAATTAATTTAATTTTTCACCTCCGACATTTCGCTGGTTATTTTTCAGCTTCTTCAGGGAATTTTATTTATCTTCAAATGAACACAATAAGTGATATTGTGGTAAGAACATAGAAAAAAAATATGTGAATTTTTAGATGAACAAAATTGCAAAAGAACTTACCAATTTAAGGCTTACATTAAAAACTGATGCGTCTGTTGATTTTTTAACAAAAATAAAGTTTATCAATCAAACATTAAACAATTAGGATTTCACTATTCTTTCACTCTTCCTTTCACTGTTCATTTATATATCATTTTTAAATTTGTGTTTGAATCGCCTTTTATGCAAAATAAACAATTAAAAAAAACTTTGTTGCATTTCGTTGCAATAAAGCATATAAAACACTTTTTTCGATTTTTAAATAAAATATTATTTTCGGTTGCTTCAATTTAGTTTAAAATCAATTTCAGTTTTTTTTTAAGTGTGTTTAATTAAACAAAAAGACAAGATCTTTCAATGATAAAAATTATTTAAAATTGTTCCTTGTCCTGTGGACCTTGTAAAGCAAAACTGCCATAAGTGACTTCAACCCGACTATTATAATGAAAATTTTTACGTAACTATATCGTATCTAATTTTATTAGCTTTTCAATATAACATTTAAGGAAGTCAGGAAGGCTGCGGTTTTTCGGGCGAATCATATTGAAATGCTTCATCGCTGAAAACTGCGTAGGTCTCAGGGGACTTTTTCAGTTATCGGAGGGTTAAACGATTGACTTACAACTTTTCATTGGGTCATAATTCTGGAAAATGTAACCCAACTTTCTATAACTCATGTGTAACTTCAAACATTCCTCAAAACTTAAACCAGGTTAAAACTCATATCTTTAATTCAAAAGTTAATTGTTTAAAAACTCTTGTCTATAAAAGAGTCCACACAGAAAAATTTTGCATAGTAAAATCATTGTGATGCATAGTTGATTTCATTTTACATGATTTCATATTTCATGGTGGCAGCAACATAAAAATCATTATGATTTCATGTAAAATCATTATGATTTCATGTAAAATCATTATGATTACATGTAAAATCATTATGATTTCATGTAAAATCATTGTTGAATCATGTAAAAAAACACGCATGCACGTGTTGTCATTAATTTTGTAGAGTACAATCATTAGTATTTCATGTAAAATCATTATGAAATCCAGTTAAATCATTATTGCATCATGTACAAAGTTAATCAACACGATTTCATGTAGAATCATTATGATATCATGTGGAATCATTATGAAATATAGTAAAATCATTATTGCATCACTTAAGAAAAAAATTTGCGTGCTGAAGAAGTTCCGTTGTTTATAGCACATTAGAAGTTTTATCGCGAGAAGTAGCTTCGTTAAAAATAAAAATAATGTGAAATAGCTGAAAAAGTAAGACAAGTGAAATGAAAAGTTAATACAATTGGAAGTAGTCGAATCCATAAACTTCGACGCAAATGCACAAGGTAATGTGATATGTTACTTATGTTTCTATAACAAAATAGTATTAAAATTCTGTATTACTTTTCAATAGAAAGCTTCAGTTGACTAGGAAAGTTTAAGGTACTTATCTAAGGAAGATAAACAGGAAGCTATACCACCCATAGGACTTCGCGCACGTTATCGAGAAAAATTATTTAGTTGGAGAAAAATTGATTTATGTTTTGTAATTATAAGTCGTATTTTTTTATATTTTTCAATAAAAAAAAATAAATAAAACCAACTTGAAGTTCTTTTTATTTCAAACTAAGGTTAGGACTCAGCTGCATTTCATAATGATTTCATAATGATTCAACATGACCATCATAATGATTTTTCCTGATTTTACATGATGAAAATCGCAATGATTTTACTATAAATCTCTTTGAATCAAAATCATAGGGGAAACATGTAAAATCTTTATGTTTCTAGTTGATTTTACAATGATTTTTTTCTGTGTGTCGCAATGAAAAGGGCAGAAAAATTATGCCGTAATTTATGTCGTAATTTATGCCATAATTTATGCCGAAAATTACAAAGAGGCGTTGATGCAATGCCGCCACAAGCAGAGCTAAAGAAAACGCAGAACTTTACACGAATCAACTCATAACAAAGACTTTTACAGGTAAACGCAACTTCCGTGATTCAATAAAATAATTATTTAAATGCATTAATTTATATTACAACCCGCCCTCTAGGGGTGTTTTAACGTCAAAAAGCCCCCTTGACTACGGCCCTGTCTTAGTTTATACATTTTCTTGAAACAAGATAACATAATATCTTTACTTATACATTTGACACTTTTTACTTTTACTTTACTTATACATTTGACTTTCGCAATCATAAATAGTACTTGGTTTGAGAATTTTATGAATTAGTGAGAATCTATTGTTGTCTGCCCTATTCTGAATGGAATGGAAGTGGAAAGAATTTTCAAATAACTTCCTCTTTTATTATTTAACACTTCATCTAAGATCAACTGACACAGTTTTTATACCAGTTGTATATGTTTAGCATCTGGAGTGGATAAATTGATTTTATTTAGCTAACACCTTTGTTAAAAAATTGTGGGATATCATTTATTAAAGCCGTGTAGTAGATTTCGAACGTTCTGCAAAAATTTTAGTAGAGAAGTAGTAAATTGTGAACGCCAGTTGCCGTAACTAAAATAGTTCATGAGCAACAAACTTAAAACTACAGTACGAGCTCAGCTATTAAATGTTACTCCAGATTTTATAACCAGTTACATTGCAGGTAAGTAACAATATCAGTTCCAGTATTCTGCAATCAACCTTAATAATAAAAACCCAATCTCAGCATAGCACCATTTATGAGAGAAACAAAAATTTAACAGCAACACTGGCAAAGAACAGCATTAGCGTAAAATAAACAACATAAATGAATACGTCGAGCTGTTTTCACTGAGCACACTTTATTAACCATACAAACACACATTCACACTTACCCACTCACACACTCACCACAAATAAAAATCCCACATAAAATTATACACATATCCTTCAAGTATGGCTGATGGTTGTCAAAGTGTGAACAAAGATTTTATGTCTGTCTGACCATCCGTCAATCTTTTATGGCAGTAACATGTGAAGCTCTTGCGTCAATATGAAGTCGTAACACTTTTTATAACCTTAAGCAAAGTAAAAAATAAATGGAACATGTTGCAGATTGAAGTCGGCAATAGTTGCTGCCAACAACAACAGCAATGAAGAACTTCATAAAAGGATAATCAACCTTCTTCATAGAAGCACAAAATGATAGACACAAAATACAGCAACATATTTTTTCTATTGCATTTAGTGTTGTTGTTGGTGTTGGTTTTGTTGCTTTTAAACACAGTGTCAGCAACATTCTTGGCAACTTTTATTTTGCTAGTTGCTGCTGCTGCGGCTTTATTGAAAATTTTTTAAGGACCACTTTTTGCTCCATTTTTTGTTGTTGTTGCTGCTAACAGGTGCTTTCTTGATGTTAAGTATGAAACCTGAGTTGAAGGATTCACTGGTGTTGCATTATTAAAAATAAGAGATAGTCGGAGAGGGTTTACAACACATTGTTGTTGTATAGCAGATTTTGTATATGTTATTCTTTTGCTTGCTTTTGTTCTATTTTCTAATAAAAAGTAAAAATGTTGAAGGGTTATTTATTTTTTAATATACAACAAACATTTACTAAGCATTGTTTATTGTACGAAAACTGTGTTAGTTGAAATTCAAATACAAACCATATCCATATACAGTAGACCGTACCAGTTTTTCAACGTTTTTCGAAAAGTTCCCGGGAAACGTTGATTTCTGATTGTACTCTTAAAAACATGAATTTTGTTATATAACACTTTAATATTAACTAACGGTAAAGAGTCATTATTTCGAAAAGACCAGAAATTTCTAGTACATTTTTTTTTTAAAAAGCTCTTCAAAGTGAAGTTTTGATGTAAATTATAAAAAAATCTGATAACTTCAACTCACATTACCCCGTGTTACAGAGCATGAGGAAGTATTTTTTCATTATATATATTTTGTATTTGAGGAATCTTACAGCAAGACTTTAATTCGAAGATTTATGAAACGGTATTTGTTCAAAAAAGCAATACAACTACACAATGAATTTTTCCAAAAAATATTTAATATAATTTTTTATCGTAACAAAAAAACATTACGATAAAATTTTAAGTTGTGAGGTATTGTACGTTTTCTGTTGTCCGTTTTATTTTTATTGTAATGTTTAATTACTTAAATGACACCATTTTGCTGTTTTGGATCCATTGTCAACGTATTATTTACCATATATAGAAGCCCTACAGCTCGTTCTGCAGGATCATTTAAAAAAGCTACATTTTTAACATTTTTTTAATTGCCAAAAATGTTCATTCATACTTCACAGTAAAATATGCATTTAAATAAATTCCTTGCAAGATAAAATATTTAAAAACTCTCTATAGTTTTGTAAGGCCAGCGAAGGTCAAGTACGGAAAAGCAAAATTTTATAGAATCTATAAATTAGTCAAAGAGTTGACTATTCGTATTCATTCCAAACTTAAACGCCAACTCATAGCAATTAAACTTAATAACAACAAAAAATAAGAGTAGAATGCAATACAAAGCATTGCAATGCAGAGAAAATACTATCGGCTGTTCACAATCCGGTGCAAATGGTCTTGTATTTGCATAGAATTTGCAAAATGCCAGAATATATTTTTACTCTACACTAAGAAAATAAACAGGAATGCATTTACTACGCATATGCAAATATGCAACACTGAAACCCATCTTTTATATTTACTATAAATAGATTGCAATACTAAATTGAAAACTGAAAGCTGATTATGAAAAAAAGTAAAGACGAAAAAAAGTGATATGGAAGATAAGCAAATTAAAAATTGAATTAATTCTGCTTAAAGCTTTTTTCGGCTTAAAGCTGAGTTAAGAAAAATTTCCAGTAAAATATAATTTTGCTTTTCATAAGTAAACTGTGAATTTGAAGATTTGCAACAAGTGTCGAATTATATCAAAAATACCGTTCACAATTGATAGGAAATTTTTTAAATTTTTTACAAATGCAAAAATTTCCCAAATACACGAGATTGTGAATTGCTCTACTACAAAAACAAGAGCATTAAGGTCCGTGCTTTTGTTAGATTATTATTGTTTCGAAGAACGATCAATAGCAGATCAATAGCATACAATCCGTGGTAATAAAGAATAATGACTAAACTCAAAATATCGTAAAAAAATCTTTGGAAAAAATTCTTCCTCATGGTCTTTTATCACGGGGAAATGTGGGTTTAAGTTATCAAATTTTCTTAATAAATTTCAACTAAATTTCACTTTGCAGAGTTTTTTTAATAAATGTACTTAGCAAAATCCAATATTTTGTTTCATTAGTTTTTTAATTATATGCAAAATACTGAAGAAGACATTTTTGTTTTTTCGAAATAATGCATTTTAAGCCAAAACTCCTTTAAGCCTTTGCGCCACCATTTACTGTTAGTTAATATTAAAATGTTATATTCCAAAATTCATGTTTTAAAGAGTATAATCAGATATCAACGTATCCCGGGAACTTTTCGAAAAAGTCAAAAAAGTGAGAAGGTCTAATATTCAGTCGAAAGTTCTTATAACAAATTTCATGTCTCTATTTCGATTTGATTCCTAGAACACAGTTTTTTCGTTCTGCTTAAAGTGTATTTTAATACTTTTATAAAGAAATACCATTTACCTTTTTTTTTCTTAGCAACGAATTATTTTTTCAGCTGAAAATGCGTTTCACCTTCATACAACGATTTTTTTTTTCAAATAATTTTTGTTGCGTATTTCAAAGAATGTATTTTCTCTTACTGAGAAAAGAGTAAAACGTACGAGTAACTTTAAAGGGATTCCTGAATCGTGGAAACACGACATTTGTTAATTTGATAGCAAACAATTTTTAAAGCGGCTTCTGCGTTCAATGATTATATCGGAAATGCGAAATATTTGGATACACAGATTTCATAATATCTGTGTAATGATTTTTCTTTTTTAACGAAATTTTCGAATCCCTTCCTGATTCGCTTTTGGAAAGTTCAAGCGCAGCTGATAACTTAAAATTTTATAGTAAATAATTTTGATATTTGTCAAGAGAAAATGATAATTTGTCAAAAAAGTGATGACGAGAAATATATGGACTTACATTAATTCATATCGTCATATAAAACCAATTAAGTCGCAATTTACATTTAAAAATTTTACAGGATAAGCAAAAAACATTCTAAATTTCTCGAGCGCTTGCACTGAGGGTTTTTAGTTGTGACATCTTAAACGCAGGGTACATGCATTTTAATACGGTACATCATAATCAATCAAAAAATCGACTATGAATTTCTGGTAACTCACAGCTTTTTTATTTCATATGACGATTTATACATTAAAGCACCCATACGTGATTTATTCTGATTTTGTTTGCACCTAAAAACTAGACGTGGGTAGTGGATAAAATCCTGGCCCCATTGGCTTTAAGCCCCAAAAACGGTATGCAAATGGTACTTGGTTTCATTTTTATATAGCTCTTAAGGGGTCGTCCATAAACTACGTTACTGATTTTCCGGTTTATTTTTACCCCCCCCTCCCCTGCGTTACTTTTCGTAGTGCTTTTCTAAACCCCTCCCCCCCTCCCATAAAGTAACGTGACATATGAAATTAATTCATTGGAATGATTATATATTTTGACTAGCTCTGACAATTTTCACTAGTATTAGTGTCTAGTATGACTAGATACATTAAAGGAACAATTGGAAAAAAATCAATAATTAATATCATCTGTAAAAGCTATTCCATCTGCGATCCAAGATTCGATGCTCTCTCAATCACTGGGATAGAAGAAGCTGGTAGCTTTGTTGAGGATTCTTCAAAATAGAATTTTTCATCGGCTTCTATGTCGACCCATTCAGGTGAATCCTCATTTCTAACACAGAGAAATTCACCTGGTCTTTGACAGAGTACCCTTAAAGGCTGCACCCGAGCTGCACCAAGTTCTGTGTTTTTGTGTAAATGCTTTCTGAAAATTGATTTATTTAAATAGTATGTTTTATTCCGATTAATTGTAAACGATATAATACAAACTTATGACAATTCATAGAAGTTTAAAAACGAAATACAAGTCGCAGGTAGGACACGACCTTGAACCGATTTCTTCTTTCTGAGAAGGACAGTACATGTCATACGGTATCTCCTTTGATCAAGAACATTCAGGCCTTAACGTCAAAGCCTGTCGCAAAAGCAAAGACCCAAATTTTTCAGACTTGTGCTGAGATGGTGAAGGAATACCAAAAAGTTCCTGTGTCGAGGGAAAAGGCGGTGGAAGAAATCGTTGAAACAAAAGTTAACCATCAATTCAGACGACCAAACATAAACATGTAAGGTTAAAAATTTTTGAAATGATTGTGTTGTTAATTAGAGGATTTTTCGTCGATTTTTTTAATTTTTGGTAACGTTACAATATCTAAACACCTCCCCCCCCCTACCGTTACTTATCGTAGTGCATTTCAAAACCCCTCCCCCCCCTTAATTGGTAACGTAGTTTACGGACGACCCCTAAAATATCAGTTCTACTCTCTAAGTTTCAAAAACATTTTTATGTTTGATAAACAGACAAATACTTTTTCATAACAAACATTGGAATAGCCTTTTATGCTAAAAGTAATAATTTTTAGGTAGTTTTTTTATGCGGTAAAAGCCATAATTTGTAGGTAATATCTTTTTAAACGACCTGCGTAAATTTTTGGAGAAATATATTTCTGAACAATTTACATCTCCTCTAAATTACGTTTAATCCAAAGTTTGTTTGTTTCCCTAATATTGATTTTTAGAGGCATGAGAGCATTTCAAAGCAAATGACTAACTTTCTGCACTGAAATCACATTTTCAGATAGATTGAGGCTAAAATATAATATTTTCGGAAAAAAGTAAAACAATAATCTTTTTGGCTTACATTTTGGCTTACATATATGACCACACCAAAATAATATTTAAATTAACGACTGGCCAAATATGAAAATGGATTTTTAATATAAATATATGTTGAAATTTAATGCTAAGTTCGTATTAATTTTAAATGCTGATTTCGTATTAAAAATTAATTATAATTTTTACCATAGTATCAAATTTATTCCAAAGGGTATACAATTCCATAGGAATGGTTTAATATTTGGATTGTATTAAAATTTTATACAAAATTGTATTGAAATAAAGTATAGCATATCTATAAAATTAATTACAATATTCACCATAGGTTCAAATTAATTCCATGGGTATAAAATATCGTTGTAATATTTGAACTGTATTAAAATGTAAATCAAAATAATTTGAAAAATTTTGTAATCAATTGAAAAGTATTAAATTTAATACTTTTTATATTAAAAATCCCTGTAATACTTTGCTTGTATTCAAATTTATTTCAAGATTTCTCACCGTGTATAATTAAATTTCATGATTTTACACGGTTATATTGAACTGTCCTCCCCCGCTTGTAAATGCACCATTGTTTCTCAGCATATCCACGAAACACATAGCAATTACACCATCGACATTTAAAATTAGATTTGGCTTTTGTGCTGTTGTGATATTCCACCTTAAAGCCATATTTAAGCAATTGATTGTTGGAAAATTCTTCATAAGAAATATTTATTCATTTTAACTCGTACATCGGGATTGTTTACGGACTTCACACGGTGACCAATGCACATAATGCATTGCCCCTTCTTGCGTATATTGTTAACAATCTTCATACGGTGAAGGTTTGAATCATATGCCTCTGAAAATTGTCGCGCAGCCCCATCCAGACCACCACCAAATCTATCACCGAATACATTAATAGCATAGTGCCTGTTGAGTTACCGCATGATTTCAGTTTTAGAGCTATAAATGGACTAGATGTTGCCCGCTGCATTAAAAAAATCAGTTCGAATTCCATTGTTGAAGACGGTGTGTCGATCAAGTTCATAAAGATTATTTTGCCCCATGTGGTCAGTCCACTTGCTCATATCATCAACCATTGCATCACTACCTCGTGCTTTCCTGCCAGCTGGAAAGTGGCTACAATTGTTCCGATTGCGAAAATAGCAAATGCACGCGAGCCTGGTGACTTCAGACCAATCAGTTTGTTGTCATCGATTTTCAGTCTGATTTTCTGTCAGGCTTCCGTAAAGGTCATAGTAGTTCAACAGCTATAGTTAATATCTTAGATGACATTAGAGCTCCCTTCGATAATGGTGATCTGACCTTGCTTTGCCTTCTTGATTTCTCTAAGGCTTTCGACACTGTAAACCATAGTATCTTAAGCAAAAAACTTGAATTGCAGTTCGGATTTTCTGAGCCATCAGTTCACCTTTTAAGTAGTTACTTAAATGGAAGGTCCCAAAGAGTCAGCCTAGGCAACAACTTATCTGTGTATAAGCAAATCTCTTGCGGTGTCCCCCAAGGGTCAGTCTTGGGACCACTCTTGTTTGCCATGTTCATCAATGACATATTTGCTAAATGTGAGAATGTATCTCTGCATGCTTATGCTGATGACTTACAGTTATATATGTCAAGACCCACAGGGCTTGTTGAGTATTTGTGCGCAAGAGTAAATGATGATTTAAAATTAGTAGTGGAATGGGCTAGGGAGAATATGCTTGCACTAAACCCCTCGAAATCATGTGTCTTGCCAATTACCAAAACACCTTTCTTCAATCTTGAGTTTCCTCCGATTATTCTAAGTAACGCTGAGTTAAAAGTTGTAAGAAAAGTAAAAAACCTAGGTTTTATCCTGAATTCATCTCTTTCCTGCGAGGATCATATTAATATGTGTGTAAGTAAGGTCTATTATGTATTAAGAAACTTAAGAATGACTGCACCGTTTGTTCCCACCGAAACAAAACGTAAACTTGTCCTGCAGATTTTAATGCCAATAATTACATACTCAGAAGTCGTGTATAGCAAGCTGGACTCGAAATCCTCACATAAACTGTTAGTTGCCTTGAATAATGCTGCTCGCTTTGTCTATGGTCTGCAGATGCATGAACATGTCTCCTCATTTTCCATTCGATTACTTGGCCGTAGTCTGAACAATCTTTTCGAAGCAAGGAACTGTATTTTCTTGCATAAAATAATATACTCGCAATGTCCACGATATCTCTTTGCAAGACTTCAGTTCTGCAGATCAAGTAGAAATCTGAATCACTTAATACCGCGTTTTAATTATACAGCCTCAAGTAGACTGTTTTTCGTTAGCGCAATAAGGCTGTGGAACTCACTGCCCAACCATATAAAATTAGTCTCCAATAGATTAGCCTTTAAGCAATTGATACTCAAATATTTTTCTTAACTTCACATAACTTAATTTTTAGTCTAAGCTCTAACACAACCTCTTATTCTAGCTCTAGCATTTTTTCACCGTAGGTCGATCATTTGATTAGTCAATTTATATTAATCTCACATCTTTTAAAACTATTTTCAATAATTTTAAATATCTTTTTCACTGTGACATTATCTCTAATAAAATACATTATTGGTATTATTTTATGAGTTGAGAATTTCTGTCATTAATGATAATAATCTTAGTTATAAAATTTTAAAAAAATAGTTTAGTATATAAGTATTGTATTTTTGTTATTTATTCTAAAAATGCGGCGTGCAAAAGACTCAAGTCTTAAAAGCCAACAATATTTTTAAATAAATAATACAGTGAAAACTCTCATTAGTGGACACCCACGGTCGCCCACAAATCGTCCATTAATGAGGGGTGTCCCCAAATGAGGGGTAAAATTTTTTTTTATTGAAAAATTTAAACAGCGAATACTGCAATTAGTTTTAATAATTTATTAATAATAAAAAACATAAAACAATTCAATAACTTATGTGTCACAAAAACATAAAACAGTTCATTTAAAAAAAAAAACGTTTTTCAAACGTAAAAAAATTTTAATAAATTGCATCACGCCTTAAGGCTTTTTAAGTTGTATTACTATTTAAGTAAAAAAGTCTTTAATAGTTTTTTGCTTCAGGTTTTCTTGCTTTTCAATCATCTTGCGCTCCTGAATGTTTGACTCTAGTCCCTTGAGTAAGTTGAAAGCCTTAAAATCAGACTTTACAAAAATTTTTAAATTGTGTAGGTATTTTAAGGCCTCATCACAGTTCGTTATGGTTTTCGAAACCTCAACCCAATTTTCGTTGTCGATATCTGCCTCTATTTCCACGTCGCTGTCGGTATTTATCATTTCAGCTAGGATATTTTCATCTTCGGTATTTACGTTTTCATCGACGTAAATATATTGTGTAGCAACAGCATGTCCAGAGATTTGAAACAGCAACTGCCACTCATTTAAAGGAATTTCATCCTCATCATCAAACTCGTCACAACTTTGGGCATCCTGAAATCCAGCCTTACGGAAACAATTTTGTATGGTTTCTTTACTAACTCTATTCCAAGCCGAATCGAGGAAGTACAGACATTCAAGAATGTCTAATTTTTTTTCTCCATTTAAATTTTCAATATCTGCAATGATATTTTTAACTATGGAAGCCCTGTAGTAAAATTTGAAATTCCTTATTATTCCTTGATCTAAAGGTTGGCATATAGAGGTAGTATTTGGAGGTAACCATACAATGTTAATGTTTCTGAGTTCAATGTCACGGGGATGAGACGCTGCATTGTCCAAAAAAAGTGCAATTTTCCTCTTTTCTTTACGCATTTTGTTATCAAATTGGTGCAGCCATTCGGTCATTATTTCCCTTGTCATCCATGCTCTCTTGTTCGATTTCCAAATCACAGGTAATTGAGAGACAGGGATTTTTTTAAAAGCTCGTGGTCTGCCTGCTTTTCCAATAACGACTGGTGTTTCCTTTGCTCCTGTCATGCTTGCACAGAAAAGGACAGTCAATCTTTCTTTTGAAAGTTTTCCTCCTACGCACTTCTGATTTTTAAAGGAAAGGGTTTTATTTGGTAGAGCTCTATAGAAAAGACTTGTTTCATCAGCATTGTATACATTTGCTGGTTCGTATTCTTGGAAAATCATTATCAGTCTTTCTTTGAACGTGTTGATGGCCTCCACAGGTACGGCTCCTGCTTCGCCACAGATAGTTTTGAAACTTACACTATGCCTCTGTCGCCACCTTGAAAGCCAACCATTTGAAGCATGAAAGTTAGACATCCCAAGCTTTAAAGCAAACTCTTTAGCTTTTTCTTGAATAATTGGTCCAGAAACGGGAACATTTTGCGAGCGAGCCTTGGCAAACCAATCCAAACACATTTTATCAAGTTGTAAATTTTCCGACTGCAGCTTAAAATGTTTCTGCTTTTTATTAGCACCCGATTGCCACATAGAAAGCAAGTCTATTTTGCGTTTCAAAATGTTTGCAGCGTGAGATTTGCTTATATCGAATCTTAAAAAAAAAGTTATGAAAATAAGATTTTATATGGTGTTTGTTGCTTACCTTTTTGCCAATTCACGAGCTGATAATCTGTCGCTTTTCGCTGCTTCTATTACTTCTACTTTTTCTTTAAGTGTAAGGCATTTTCTTTTTGAAGACATTATTACAACGATTTGTTTTTCTTTGCTTTATAAAAGACAATTCTCTACGATATTTCAAACGGTATAAATGTTTTATAAAGAAAAACTCCAGCTGGAGTTGAAGCGTAAAGAAACTCATCAGCTGTTTGCGAAAAGTGATGCCAAAAGGAAATTATTCCTAAATACATAAAACAGTGTTGTCAACGAAGTCAAGGAAATTATTCCTAAATACATAAAACAGTGTTGTCAACGAAGTCAAGGTTTTATTAAGCGCAAAACAAGCAAATTGTAAAACAAGTGTCCACTATTTTGAATTTTTGGGATCAAATTTTTGCTAAATTTGCTGTCCACGTCCACTAATAAGAGTGTCCGCTAATGGGAAACAATTTATCACTGAAGAACAAACTTGAGGCATTGTTTTTCGATAAGTTTCCACTAATGGGAGGTGTCCGCTAATGAGGGTGTCCACTAATGAGGATTTTCACTGTATAAATAAATAAATAATCAACAACCCGCTGACAACGCATGAAACCTGATCTTTTCCAGCTCGAGCGCAAGCTATTATCTTTTACATTCAGAATTTTTTGACAGATTGTTTTTATCATATATCTAGGTATTCAGAAAATTTTAGATCCACGCTGCTGCTGCTATAGGAAAGCAATATTTTTATTAAAATTATTTATTCGTGGGCATGTAAACGGTGTCTGATTCGAAAACCAGCCTCTTTTATGACTTCGATTTGTGATGAACGTGGCCAGGAGCTGATACATATATGCCGGCATGCCAATCAGCAAGGTGCTCAACAAGGATGTTGGTATTTGTGGCGTTATTTCACTGTTGTGGCTCCAATCGTTCGTTTGCAAATTTTTTGAGAATGGTGACCGCTGATCATGGCCCAGCAGTTTCCGGTGCACAAAACACTATTGTTTGCGCTAGCGCTGGAAAAGATCTGGTTTCATTCGTTGTCAGCGGCATATTGATTATTGGTGATAGATTTGTTGGTGCTCCGGATGGGTCTGCGCGACAATTTTCAGAGGCATATGATTCAAACTTTCACCTTCCTATATTGTAAAATTTTCAAGACACATCGTGTTTTACGTTTTTGGCACGTGTTTAGTATTATTGATCTAGAATCTAAGCCACTCAACATAATATAAAAAAATATTATTTTGTATTTTAGAAAAATTATCAATTTTTTCATCAATATATCAACTACTATCGTGTTAAGTGCGGTAGCGGAGCAAAAATTTTGAGATTATCCAACGAAATATCAAAAATTTTGTATCTTTTGTTTAAGCGGAGCTGTAATCGCCCAAATCGTGTGTAAATGTCTGAATATAAGAGTACGGCTATTATTTTGTTCGCAACTGTATATAAAAGAGTGTGGTGTTAGTTACTAAGCTTCAACCTCAAAAACGGCTGGACCAATTTCGATGATTCATACAAATTCGAACTGGTTTCCGGCCAAACAAGAAGAAAACCTAAAAAAATTCCCGAAAAATCCCCGAAATAAATTATGAAGAAAATTTATTTTCCCATACATTTTGAATGGAGCTACTTTACGACGCATTGTGGATGATTGATGACTTTTTTGTAGCAATTTTTTTTTTGTCACACATTAAAAACGAACATAATTTTTAATGCTGGTTCCGTCAGAATTTTTCAGGTTTTAACAAATTTTTAAGTATTCGACCACAATTTTCAAAAGCAAGATACATTTATTTCAGCATCTAGGTTTCCACAAGGTAGTATTATTGATCCATTGTTAATTTTAAATTAAAAATATCTAAATGTCTCCTATTCGCAGATGATTTAGAAATGTATCTTAAAGTGAAAAGCTTTTCAGAAATTTGCAATCTGAATTAATTAATGTCTACTCTTGGTGTATTAAGTGTGCTGTGAACTCATATGCTAAATCTGTTTGTCCTATTTTAAAGTCTTATCTTCTAAATGATCTGCCACTTAAACGTGTTAATATTGTTAAAGACCTTGGTGTAATTTTTGACTCAAAATTTACATTTATTAATCACTAGCTGAAACCCTGCGCGTTGCTGCCTTGTCAAACGCTCATAAAATGTAACCAATGAAACATAATGTGCAAAATGAGGTCGAATACTTCATTCTGACGCTGTGTGACCTATAACTCCAAAGCTATACGATAGCAAAAACTTGGATTGTATGAGAGGTGCATTGCCCCCTTAACAGAAGCCATAAAATGTTATCAGTGAAACTGCATGTGCAAATTGAGGTCAAATACTGAATTCCGAAGCTGTGCGACATATAACTCCAAAGCTATTGGATATAAAAAAATTTGGTTGTATGGGAGATGCCACGCCTCCTTGTCCAACACTCATAAAATGCTTCCAATGAAACTGCAAGTGTAAATTTAGTTCAAATACTGAATACCGACACTGTGTGAACTATAAATCCAAAGCTATTGGATAGCACAAATTTGGATTGTATGGGAGGTGCCATATCTCCTTTTTTAAAGCCCATAAAATGTAATCAATGAAACTGTATGTGTACATTGAGGTCCCATACTGAATTTTCTGAAAACTGTGCGACCTATAACTCTAAAGCTATTCGATATGGCAAACTTGGGTGAAATGAATGGTGCCACGCCCCCTTTTAAAATGCCATAAAATGTTATCAGTAAAACTACATGTGCAAATTGAGGTCGAATAATTAATTCGGAAGCTGTGGTAAATAAAACACCAAAGCTTTTCGATATCGCAAGTTTGGGTTGTATGGAAGGTGCCACGCCCCCTTTCTGAAAGGTCAAATAATAAAATCATTAAAACTGCATGTGTAAATTTAAGAATGCTAAATTCTGACGCAGTGCGACTTAAAACTCCAAAGCTATTCGATAGCACAAACTTGGGGTGTATGGGAAGTGCCACATACCCTTTCCCAACAGCCATACAATATAATCAATGAAACCAATCGCGTCGGAAGCGAATTTCATCTGGGGGACAGTACAAATGGGGGGGCAGTACAAATGGTGGTGCAAAAAAGTTCACCAAAATTTCTTCACATGAAACATGAAGAAGAGAGAAAGAAGAGGAAAATATATAAAACAAAAATATTATCGTTGTAAAAAAACTGATATTTTGAATAAATTTTCCTTTTAAATTGTTTATCTAGCTAAAAAAGTGGGGGGCAACTGCCCACCTTGCCCCCCGCTTCCGACGCCAATGAATGAAACTGCATGTGTGTATTGAAGTCGCATACTGAATCCCAAAACTGCACGATCTATAACTACAAAGCCATTCGACATCGAAAACTTGGGTTAAATAGGAGGTGCTACGCCCCCTTTTCAAATGCCATAATATGTTAGCAATAAAAGTTAATTTGTTAGTTTATCGATATCGCAAATTTTTTATAATTTTTGGCGTTAAAAGAGGGTTTAGCAATTTTTTTCTGAAACCATCTCCTACACGATACAAATCCATTGCCAAAGTTTAAGCTCAATCGGACCACTAGTTTCAAAGTCTTTTGTTATTTTCTTAATATAGTTTCCGATCGTTATCATACGAAAAACTTATTTACCAAATTTTAGTTTAATACGACCAAAACCGCCTTAAATATAGGTTTTTTTATTTGTGGGCGGATAAAGGGGGTTTGGCAACGTTTTATTTTCTCCTAAACCTTCGCATTGCAATTACGAATAAACCCGTAAAAGGAAGTATCCATTTGGTCCAGTCGCTTCCAAGTTTTAAGCATCCGAACAAATCACGATACATTTTTATATAAACAGATTTAAACTACATTATTCCTTAAGCCTATCAAGTGTTGGCTTTTATTCGTCGTAATAGTCTTAACTTTACGAATCCATATGTACTTAAGTCTCTTTTTACATAGGTAGTTCGTTCTATATTAGAATATGCGTCCTTTATATGGAATCAGTATTATGCCTCACATATTTTGCGTCTTGAGAGTGTTCAAAAATATTTTTTAAGATTTGCTTTGCGGTTTGTAAATTTTTAATTGCCAACTCCTTCCTAGATGCCAGATGTGGCCTATTACACTTGTAGCCTTTACACAAAAGAGAACCTTATTATCACTACTGTTAATTTATGATGTTGTAGTTGGGACAGTAGATTGTCCAAATTTTTTTAATGTTTATTAACTTTAATGTACCAATCAGATCTCTTAGATACTCTGATATTTTTTTATTTAGGCAATGGGCAAAAAAAAATTATGCATTAAAATCACCTGTTAATAGAGCTTTAAGTGAATTTAATAGTATGTCAAGAATATGTAGTATAGACTTTTCCTCCTCAAAAGAATCTTTAACAGTGATGCTAAATAATCCTGATTAAACTGTTTGAATATATTTTAGTAAATATCATTTAATATATCGCATACAGTAGGAATTGTAATTCATTGGCTTAAAAATAAATAAATAAATGAAGTTTGTAAATAAATAAATTTGCTATAGAAAATGAACATTTGATTTTCCACAAAGTGACCTTAATGGATATTAAAGTCATTAAACATCTTGTTGCTTGCTAACTTAATTAATATTTTAAAATTCTCTTGCTCTTACAGATCCACCAGTTTGCAAGTCAGATTCGACCATTATACGTGCTGCACTAAAACAAACAATTAACATCATCTGTCAGGTGGACTCAAACCCACTCGACAATCTAAACTATAAGTGGCACTTTAACAATTCACTGGAGAGTCTAATCGAACTGCCCGCCACTGTAGCCACTGCGCCCTCAACGATGCCGCTGCAACATCCGGATGCAGGTCGAGGAGGCACATCCGGCCTAAGTGCTGGTGGTGTTAGTGTTGGTGGTGGTGGTAATGGTGGCGCCGGATATTATCAGCGCAGCAAACGGAAACACGTACATGGACAGAAATTTGTTGTCGGACGACATGGACGTTTGGCAGCAGCAGAGGCAGCTAGCAACAGTGGCACAACCGGAACATGGACAAACATCCGTTTCGAAGATGAAGATGAGCATGATGCGGATGATGAGAACGATGAAGCTTATATAGATCACCAGCACCCAGATGGTGCAGACTATGTTGGCTCTGCAACGGAAGTGCCCTACACACAAATGGTTTATTCGAATATGATTTACAACAAAAACCATTTGGAAGCCAAACAAAGCGGACGCAAGCCATACACCCAACAACAACAACAGCAGCAGCTGATGGCTTCGTCGTTGTCGGCACAAAATAGCATTGCACATGAAACACTTATTGGTGGTCATATAGGCGGAACATCCGGTTTGAATGCAAATCAATTTCAGTTGCAGGAACGCAAACGTCTTGCGGCGCTACATAAGCAACAGCTGCATCATCATCGTACTGTGGTAACAACAACAACAGCGACACCGCCTCTAAATAATATTTATAACTATCATATTGAATCATATGATTCTTTTGGAGCTGTGTCATGCGTCGCCAGCAGTGCGATGGGACAAAGTCAGCCGTGTTGGTATCACATACAGCCAGCAGGTAAGTTGAAAGTTTTAAATAGGCGCAGGAATTTAATTCATATTATATTTAATGGTTGGTGAAAAATTGGTTATATGATTGATATTTTTTTTGGCTTAAGTTAGTTATGGTTTTTGGTAGCAAAGTGCTAGAATGAAATTGAAATAAAATGTTATACATCTATAGAACTAATACAAATAAAACGGAGTGAAAGTGAAAAAAATTGCGTTGCATCCACTATATAGCTTTGACCATGGCGTAGCTGAAGGAGATCTTAATGCGACTTTAAAGGGGAGGTCAAAGAATATATCAGAATATTTCGTTTAAAAAAAAAACAAAATCGTTAAGGCGCTTTCTTGAAAACCCATTTATTGTGTTGTATTGTATTGCAATTAATTTTATAAATACAAAAAAAATATTAAAAGTTATCTGCTTCTCTGACCAATAACTATTTTAAATGCCCACTGACATGCAACCTACAAAATATGATTCGCAATTTGTTCTTAATTTTTATAGTGTCATTTTCAATTATGAGTTATTTTGTGAATCAAATAAAAAATTTAAATTTTCTTTCTATGACAATGTTGAAATATAAAAATCAACTGAATTATTGAAAATAAAAATAATTAATAATTGTTTTAAGAGAACATACGTGATAACTGAGTTTTATAGTAAAATTTGTCTTTCTCTTCCAAGTTACAAATTACTTTCGCAGTTGCACAAAATTTGTTTGACAACATGTGTTCAATAACAGAGGGAAAACACTTTTACAAAATAGTTTGTAAGGCGCCGATATGTAAATTTTCTAGAATAGAAAACATTTTTTTCGGCGTCATACACATAATAAAAGCGTGAACCGAATCAAAAAAGTTAATTACAAAAATACGCTTAACTTGCAAACAATTTTAACGACGCAAAAACCAAACTTATACACATTTGAACAATTTTTTTTAGAAGTAAAATATATATAATTTATATTATATATATTTTACATATAGAATTCGAAGCCAAAAATTTTTTTAATATAACTTAAGCCTTATTCTGCAAATATTAAGAGTTATTCAAATATTTAGAGTTATTTTGCAGTATTACTTCTTTTATTGAAAAACATATCAATGTGTAGCAATATAAATATTGACTTAATATGCAAAAATATGTATTGCATATGCATATATGTGCTAAGTTTTTAATTGAACTTTTGATTCAACTTCTTACTAAGCTATATTGCAGTTTCAAAGACACTCTGTCCAGCTCTCGGATGCTCTCCCTCTTTCTTCATAATATGATACAAATATATGTTTTGTTGAGAATTTCAAAGGAAGCTAATAATCCAAAAACTTTATTCATTTCAAAATTTTGGTATAAAGTTTTGTCAAGACCAGCAGAAATTTCCGCAATGTTTCCGGTTTCCTTTGTACGGAAAGACATTCAAATACTTTATGAACTTTACAGTAAAGTAACTAGCTGGATTTATTGTGGAATGCTTAAAGGTATCAAATGGGATTGAGCATTTGTATTCGGCACTCTTGAACAAAACCAGAAGTAAAATAAGTTTTAAATAAAAGAAAGTTTTTGTATTGTTTTTGTAATTTCATGACTATTAAAATATATGAAACTCTTGCATGAAATATTTGAAAAGTTTAGGACTTTACAACATTCAGACGAAGACTTGCAATGCTGTTTTGAAAATAATTTCTCGGCCAGAAGCAGTTCGTTTAGGGCCGGCACGTAGCCAGGATTTACCCAAGGGGGGGTTTTGATTAAAAAAAAAAAATTTCATAGTTTTTGATATCGATAAATTAAAAGGTATTGTTATATGTATATTAAATGTTTGCTCCCTCAATTTGATTTAAAAATAAAATCTATAAAGTTTCGTGCCGATAATAGACTTTTAAAACTGGCTCAAGAGACCAATAAATTTAGAAGCGTTTTAAAAGAGTGCGTTTTAAAACATCTCTTGAAGTAATTTTTTTAAAAAAACACAGGTAGCTATGCATTTCGTTTATAATGTAGTTGTTCTTTATAATGAGTTGACAAACATAAAAATTGGACTAAAAGTACCAGAGTGGTGATATTTTACTTTTCGAAAAATGTTATTTTTTTCTCGTTTTAATAAAAAAAAATTGTAAAAATCCAAATTTGAGAAATTGCAATGAAATTTTGTTGAAATATTTTCTGAAACAACACTTAATGCAAATGAAGAGTGGCTGTTCAAAAGTTCCTATTTAACATTTTTGAAAAAGCTATTTTTACTATAGTTTAGAACTTAAAATATTTAATCCTTAGCACAAAAAAAAGTAAGAAAATTGTAAATTTTTCCAATATTTTGAGCATAAAAGTTTATGTTTCTGTTCAAAAGAGCCTAAATATGCATACTTAATTGCTTTTGAAGATATTTAAACAAAATGGACTGATTTCCAAATAAGGTTTTAGTTTTTGTACAATATTTAATCAAACGGTCTTATCAAAAATTTTAAAGACTCAATTAAAAGTTCCCTTTAAGGTAAGAAACTGGTTATTCAATGAACGAAAGTCCTTAATGAACCCTCATTACTCCAATGAGAAACCGACGAAGAATGTGATCGTATAGAGCCTGGCATAGGGCGTGTTTACTGAATAAATTATTTCAGTGAAAACTTCTTAAGTACATTTCATTGTTGTGTTCATTTTTTAAAATGCTTAAAACCTTATCAAAATGACTATTTCATCAGTGACTACACAAGAGGACATATTTTTAAATTTGAAATCTCTATAACTTTGAAACCATTCAAATTTTTTATCCATACTTTCATCATATATTAGCTGTTGGTCTCAGAATTGTAAGCACAAAAAAAATAACTAGATTTTTTTTAGTTTTCTTCAACTTCATACAATGTCGAAATAAGCTCTTTTGAACAGACACTAATCAATTACAAAAAATTGTGCGATTACGCTACTTCAATCCCCAAAAACACGAAAACGCAAAATTATAAAAAAAACGACATAACGAGGTGTTATAGTATAGTCTTATAGCTTAGTCTAGTCGTAAAAAAATTACAAAAAACAAAACTCGGATCAAAAAATTATAGCTGTTGAAACTTAATGTTTTTTCAAAAATCCTCAAAGTGCCTGTGTTTAGGCTTTTAAACACAAAAATAAAAAAAAAATCATATGAAATTTAAAAAAATATATTCATATCATTTAAAATGATTTCAATAATTTAAAAAAATATTTCTGATTTTCGTTTTGAAAAAAATTCAGTACTAATTTATAAAGTAATTTTAAATATTTTAAAAAAGCAACTCTTCAACATAACCAAGGTGAAATATAACTGTTAAACATTTCAATTGACGTTACTAAACTAGTGATTAATACGCTTATTAAATTTTTCTGTTCTAATTATTAATTTTTGGGGAAAAAAAATCAAAGAATGAGAATGGACAATCTTGATCACAAATGTATTTAGTTGGAACTGCAACCACATAAATATCAATTTGAAAATCAAAAGATTTTATTGCTTTTATAAGTTGAAATGCGAGAGGCGATATTGTAGTATTTCAAAATTCGGTTGCGTTGTCTTAAGCTTTAATAACAGCATCCTCATCCACTACATACGCTTGTGCTCCTTGTAGTGTACCATTCATGACAGCCGCACCATAGTAACCCTGCCCGAACATAAAATCGCAATCTATGCCGAAGTCCTTGTATTATCTATTATCTGAAATCATAGGTTTCAATTCAATTCAAAATTGAAGTGGTTTGCAACTTATACTCTGTGGCGTTGTAGTTGTCTTAATGCTAATATATTAGATTTTTATACTTTCTTGACCCTAAGGGGGTTTAACTGCTAAAACCCCCTTGTCTACGGGCCAGGCTTAGGGCTTAAGCCTGATAAAATTAATTCTCATTAAAAAAAAAAAAAACAAATTTTAAGTTTTGAATCCCAAATGATAAGCATCTGGTGGTAACTAGTATAGCTTAAGATACCGGAGAAAAACGAAATTATAATATCACTTGAAAAAACCACACAGGGGAAATAAATGATATAAGTGATGAGAAAGTAACCCTTTAACCCATTGCGCTTTTTGGAAACTCCAAATATGTTCAAATTCTTCGAATATTGGTTTGAAGTTCAAACTTCTTGTTTTGACGCGTAAAAAAGTTTTGAATTTCAAATTTGATCCCGGAATTCGAAAAAAATTTCTTTATAAATCCATAAAAAAATATTTATTTTAATATAATTTTGCCTACAAAAACGTTTTTTTAAAAAATCGTTTTTTTATTACTAACTTCAATCTTAAGTAGCCAATAACTCAGCAACCAAGGCAGAAAAAAAAATGTTAATTAATGTAGTCTTTCTAGGAAAACATTATGGCAAAATTTGAAAAACATAATTTTTTTTTGTGGTCCGCTATACGTAGAATGTGCTATGAATTAATACATGTCTTTAAGCCAGGGCTGCGGAGTCGGATCGAAAAATGTCGACTCCAACTCCGACTCCTTAAAATATCGAAGCTCTTACTCCGTCTACAACTCCGACTCCGACCAAAAAAGTAAAAACCATTTTACTTTAATTTTTAATAAATAATTGTATAAAAATTATTCTTTAATATAAGTAGTTTAAAAAATAAAAACAAAAACAATTTTTCAAGTAAAGATTGGTTTTTCATTGAAAGCTGGTTTTTCTTGCTACTAACCCAGTAGCGGATGGAATATATTCCGAATATATGAAGCATCAATTTTCTTGTAATGACCACTACTTCCGACTATATTACCTTACTATGCATAAAAGGCCTTACATTTAACATTGAATGAGACAGGAGGTAAGTGATCGCCTCCCTTCAGCATTACCTAGAAGTTATGGAGTAACATACTACTTGTATTAAATTATAAAAATCACTGCATTACTTTTCCTTGTATGCCACATTACAGGTAATGAGGTATGAGTTAATTACTTCTGCTTTATGCAGACGCATTACTTTTTAAAAAAATTAATGCTTCCTTACCTGGTAATATATTCTGTATTAGTTCTATGGTAGGCACTGGCAAATCCGCTGCTGGGAAGCTACTTGGAGTGCTATTTTTGGCTTTTCTATTATTGTACAATGTTCAATATTTCTGGATGATATCTTTGAATGTGCCTTTTTAGGTTTGATGCTTTTGATGGAGCGTTTTTATCCGTTCCACAAAAACCACTTAAACAATCGCAATTTGTTTCTTTATCTTCATTTTTAATTAAGCACTGATACAAGAAATGTTTTCCATCGAATGTAATTGTAAAATTGTCAAAAACTGCAGACTTGTTTAAATTCAGCTTTCAAGCTATCACTGACATTTCAGTCATGATAGCTGTAGTGTTTCATTTTTAACGTGTAGTCGATAATTTCGCAGGGTGAACCAAATTAAATTAAATTACTGCTTTAACACTGTTTTTAACAAAATGTACAAAATTATGCGAAATATTATTTATGTTTTAGGATTGTTATGCCGGAGTCGGATTCGCTGCATTTTTTCCCGACTCCGACTTCGCAGCACTGCCTAAAGCTGTGCTCATATTCGTGAACCTTCTAGTTTTTAACTAAATTTACTAATTTTTTCTGTTGAACGAAAAATTTTTTTTGTAAACAATTTAATTTATTTATTTTGATTTAATATTAAATGAAAGATATCATTTATTCAAAATTCGCTTTTGTTTTTTTAGGCACTTTATATTAAAATCTTTTCTTATAATTTTGATTTTAATGCAAAAATCTATTTTCAACAACTATATATTTTTTTTTAATTTTGATAATTAATTGTGATCTATTCTTTGAATTTTTACATTATTTTTATTTTGAGGTATTTAGATCAAGTAAATTTGAAGAAGGCAACAACTCTGTAGAGAGTCAACCAGCTAGCACAGATTTCGATTTGTTACAAAAATATGTTATAACTCAGTTGTATTCCAGTTTTTTTAAACAAATTTAGTCAGAAATGGGTTGTATTTAAGTTTCAAAAAGTAATTTGTAACAAATTGTTCTTTTTGTTGTAAAAATGTTTCATAAACTTTTGAACGAAATAAGTAATTTTTACGTTAAATTAACATTATTACAACATTTCTTTTTATAGCACCTATAAAAAATGTTTGTGTTTTGTAATTGTAACAAATTCAGTAACAAGTTAGCAACCCAGATGCGACTAAGTTGCTTTATATTTATATTCAGTAATATCAATGTCACAACAACTAAATGTTCGAAACTTTGGTTTGAAGATGTTTTTATTAAATTATAGGAAAGTCACTACAGCTAAATATTTTCAATTTTGCTGTGATGCACTAAAATGCCATAAGCAAAATATATATTTTATTATTCACAAAAAATTCCGTTTTGTTTGTCAATTTCTTTGTGTAGGGTTCAATTACCATGTAATTTATTTTTGTTTTATTTCAGCGTTTAACGAGACTACCAAATTGAACAAATTTTTCATTGAATGGCAATTAATCATTTTGAAATTATGAGAATTGGTTTTGTTGCGGAAGGTTGAAATGAGATTTTTATTCAGTAGGAACAACATTCAAAATAGTCATTGCAACCTTATGCTGTATTGAGGTTGTTATTCAGTTGCTACAACTTTTGAAAACATTATTTTAACTCAAAAAATGTAGTAAGGAATAATAACGTTGAATTGAGGTTTTTATTAAGTTGCAAGAACATTTAAAATAATAATTGCAAACTTTAGCTGTATTAAGTTTATTATTCAGTTGATGCAAGTTTAAAAAACACAATTGTGACTTATAATGTTTTGCTGGATATAAGAACAATGTATTGAGGTTATTATTTTGCAGCAAGAACTTTAAAAAAACCATTACAACTTATATAATGCAATTAGTTACATGAACGTTGCATTGGAGTCATAATTCAGTTGCAGAAGTTTTGAATAAAAATGTTGTAAGTAAGTGCTGCGTTAAGGTTATTATACAGTTGCAACAACTTTCAAAAAATATTCGCTACTTTTGATATTTAGTAAGTTGCAAGAACTATGTATTGAGGTTATTATTCAATTGCAAGAACTTTGAATAAAAAGTGTTTAAAAACTTCATACACTCCATATTTGATTTTTTTCTACACTATGAATTTTTATTGAATAAATTTAAATACGATTTTCTTTAGTATTTATTAATAATATTTTTTTAGAATTTTCAGTGCAATATGACACTAGGAACTTATAAAATGGATTTAGCTATACATTAAACATTATTATGATATATTAAACTTAATAAATTTATATACGATTTTCTTTAGTATTTATTAATAATATTTTTTTAGAATTTTCAGTGCAATATGACACTAGGAACTTATAAAATGGACTTAGCTATATATTAAACATTATTATGAGAAAATTACAAACTCGAAATATTTCTTATTTTCAAATTATTTTAAAAATTTCATCATTCATCGACAAAATGGCCTTTGTTGTAAAATTTTAGTGTATAACTCTGCATATTTTCAATTTCATTTCACATCTTTTTATTTCATTCCAATTTGTCTTTGACTTTTAAAATACACTCCAAAAAAATATCACTGGCTTAATGAAAATTATATGAAGGAATTGTGTAAGCAAAACATTTTAAAACTTCTTAAGAACTTTCTTTTTTTTTTCAATCAGGAATATTTATGTTATCAGTACTCCTTTCTTGTTAAAAAATCTGTCATTATAACAAAAAATAACTTCAATAAAATAAAATATTTGTTACATTCACGTTATTTGACCTGAATTGTAACGTAAGAATAACACAATAAATTTCTTAAAAATTTTTTTTTAAATTTCAAGTATGTTTCATCTTGTGGCATGCAACTTAAGTTTGTACCAACAACACATTTATAACATTATTATAACACATTTTTTGCCTAATTGCAACCTAAGTTTCGTAGGCTTCTAAGATAAAAAATAAATTTGACTTGTTTTTAAATATTGAAATAGATAAATGTTAATATTATATAGTAGAGATGCGTACTGCGACCTAATAGAGATCTATTGTACTTACTTCTCAAGGCTCCGCTAGGTTGCAAAAATTGCAAAACTTCATCCATAAATTCAGTTCTCTGATGAAGTTTAGTACTTTTTTAGGTTCAAGGGATGAAATTTGCTCTAGACTCAGTTCATAGTTCTCAAGATTTAATTTACGCCAAAGAGCCACAGCGTCGCAGTGTATAAGTTGATGTATTGGAGTCTCTTCAGTTTGCAATTTTTTTTTAACATGCAATAACAATAGAGTTTAGCTACTACAGTTTTTTCACACTTTCTCCGCATTGATAAAAGTGATCCAAAACAATCAAAAGTGAGAAAAACCTACCCTCTATAATATGGGTTGGACTCAGGGACAACACAAAACATTACAACTAACCATGAGTTTACATAGATGTTATCATATATTAGTTTTCAATCTACTTTTGAGTTGACCTTTCGATAAGCTAACATCAAATACGCTACAGTGGTTAACAAAGGTACTAATGGGATTTAATAGAGCAGTTACCATATAATTTGTTCTACTAAATGGCAAATAAATCACGTTGTTAGCGTTTCTACTGCCCTTACGGTTAGTGTTAAATTTATAAGGGAAAGAAGTTCTGGAGAATCGAATATACCAGTTATGAGTTTGTGTAAGTAGACGATAACAGCAGATTTCCTTCTCTCTAATTTTAAACGATTCTCATATGGAGGAAGGTCAAATGTGTCAGTTGCACTTAAGCCTATCAGAGCAAACTGAATAAAACTTTTTTGAATTCTTTCTATACGATAAACATGCATATTGTAATGTGGGGACCATACCAGACTTGCGTACTCCAAGTGAGAACACACAATTGAATAATACAGCGTTGTAGTTATTATTAAGCTATCAAACTCTGTGGTCCAGCGTTTCTTAAAACCAAGCATAGAAGATGCTTTCTTACAAATGCTATTAATATGCATGCTAAACAACAACATTGGATCCATTCATATACCAAGGTCTTTGACGTTAGTTACACGACTTAATGCAGTATCTTTAATCTATAGTAATAAAACTCATTTTCTGTTTGTTTGTTTGTTTGTTTGTTTGGCCTTTATACAAATCTAAACGGCTCAACGGATTTTGCTCAAACTAGGTACACATATTAAATTTATCCCAATTAAAAAGGTTACATACTTAGTTTTTGCCACGCCCCCTCTGAAATTTTTAAACTAACGGTAATTTTTTTTATTATAAAACTTTTTAGTATCGGAGATTTTTGTATATTTAATTTTAAAATTTTTTTGTTATTTTGACATCAAAAACACTTACATATCTTTAAAATTTAAAGAAATTTTCAGTACAACAACTTTTTCATAAAACATCGTTACCTAAGAATGAGAAAAAAAACGACATGAAAATCAAAGTTTGGTCTTTCGATGCAAATATCTCCGCTTTCCATTAATATATTTCATTCAAATTTTTTTTGTTCAAAAGTTCAATAAAATCACTTCACAAAAATAGGTTGAACTGTACCGTTAAGGGAGGGTTCTTCTGGATTTTTTTGGATTTGGCCGAAAAACAAGCAAAATTTGAGAATGGTTTGTGGGAAAATGAAAAGACATACGAACTTATGCTTTTGAACTTTGATTCGTGGTTTATTGACGAGTAAAAAAAAAAAGATATTTGAAAAATTCAAAATTGCGGCTTGAAAATGGCGGATCTCGTCGACCTCTGCGCGCAAAACATCGACCTCCCGCGGACAGTGTGGGGCCTCAGGTAGTGAACTGAAATGAGAAATGTATAAAATTTATTAAAATTGATAACATTTCATATGCCTGGAACCTAACTTCAATTAAGTTTGGTAAAAAAAACCAATTTTATGGACTTTTAAAAAAAAAATTGAAATTTTTTGGTTTTTTTTTACTTAGATCTCGTTTAAAAATTATAAATAAACAATTTTTTATGCCAATGTTAGGTTCCAGGCGTACAAAAAAGTATATACTTTCAAACATTCTTTGAATGAAGGAAATCGGATCAATAGAACAAGCCCTGTGCTGTCCGTTAGATTAGAAAACATGGTTCCGAGAAAAACGCGTTTAAAGTTTTTAGAAAGTTGGTACGCGCGCGTGACATGGGTACGTTTGACACGCTCTAGCTCGAGAAATACGCGTCGTTTTGAAATATCCCTTGGCACAAACATTCTACATATATGTAACTTTCATTTTATGTAAAAAAAAAATCGATTTTTTCAAAAAAATCCAGGAGAACCTTCCCTTAAGTCAGTGTATATATGTTTTATGATTACGTCAAAAAAGGTCCAAAATATTGACTTTTTACTCAAAAAATTACTCAAAAATTGTTGTTGTTGTAAAAATTAAATCAATTAAAAATTGCACATCTGGCTACTTTTCATATGACATAGCATTTATTTGCAAAAGTTCTTCCAGCTAAGCGCAAAAATTATTTTACTGTTTTTGTCATCAAAACAACAAGGGTACCCCCTTTGATTTTTTTCGCGAAATTTATTTTTTCCAAAATGTTGTTTTTATATTTTTTACAAAAAATTCAAGTCTCAAAAATAATTTATGTGAAAAAATTACCCCAATATCTCTTTCCAATCAAAAGTAATGGCTAAAAATCTATTTTTCATACCAGACTATTAATAAAACTTAGTTTTGTGTTAAAATTCTCTATATAGTTTGAACGTCCCCATTTATCTCTAAGAATGCAGTTGTGTGTGTAAAGTAATTAAGAACATTTTGGATTATATAAAATCTTCCTTATAGTAATCTACTTCTTTTTTGCCTCCCCACCCCCTTCCTGTTAAATTTGTTTTGTTGTGATGGCTCTATTTTTTCTCACTATTGTGTCACCGTTGTCACTTAGTTCTTTATCAATGGTACTTTAAATGTTGTATATATATCATAATTTTATCGAAAAAATGACTGTGAATAAGAATGCTGTTAAAGTTAACATTTTCATGTTACATTTTCATGTTATCAGTTTTAGCTATATGGCGATATAATAAAGCATATGCGCATCTGGTCAGCACAATTATTTCATTAGTGTTGATCTGTGCGTTAAATTCACAGATAGATGGCGCCACATTTGTAAGATGTGTGGGTACAGACTATACTTACACCTTGCGGTGGAAAGCTGAATACTGTTTTTTCAAAAGTTTCTTCAAATTTAACCCCACACGTTTGGGATTACAGACAGGTGGCGCTATTTTCTGCTTCTAGAAGAATATCTGATGTTATTATACAGCCAGCAGATAAGTTTTGCGAAAATGCTATTGCTACCAAACTTTTAAAAAGTAAAATAATGCAGTACTGCCAGTTTTTTTAGTCGCAGCGTCATCTAGCGTCATTAACACTTAAAAACATAGAATTGGATCAATTTAAATGTCTAGCTCACTTGATGAACTTTTTGTTGTTTTTGCTTTGCTTGCAAATGCGATTATATGATCCTGATCTCCAATGAAAAAACGCAGCTAATATAAATTTTAGTAGGTACAATCATTTTTAGCACAACGAATTTTCATAAAACATTGATAGCTAATAATGAGAAAAAAAGTATATGAAAATCAAAGTTTTTACTTTTAATGCCAATAACTCCGCTGTTTTTAATATATTTCATTAAAAATTTTTTTGTTAAAAAGTTCAATATGTTTTTTAATATTAATCTTTGTTTAGACGTTGAAATGTCCATATCTCAAGGACGCATTGAGTCCCACCATAATTTTTATTTTGTTGAAAAGGTAATTGTGCTTGCTTTAAGATTAAGTAAATATAAACTTTACTTTTAATTCTTTTTAATTTTTAAAATATGTTTTTCGTACGCCTTCTTTGAATTCAATTAGCTCACCGCAAGAGATGGAACCACCAACAACAAAAATTTTCCTAAACTTTTTTGGATTAATGTTCGTTCAATTACCTTTCTAACGGTAGATAAATAAAATTAAATAAAATAAAATTAAATAAAATAAAATTCAAATAAAATTCAGCATGTTTTTCATTATTCCCGATTTTAAAAAACATTTAATCGAGAAGTGTATGTTAAAATGTTTATATAAATGACTCTCGAGTAACACCGGGTATATCAGCCAGTTTTTTAATAAAAAATTAAATTGTTCCTTTTACGCGAAAAGGTCATAGTTTGAAATTTATCAGGATTTAAAAAGGATATTATTTTTTGAACACCAAACCTCAAAGGTATTCAAGTCTGACTGGAGTAGGTCTGAATTGTTTCTAGAATCAATTGTTCAGTATATTTCCATATCATCTGCATATAAAGGTAAATGAGAGTGTTTAATGATGTGAGTAACATCATTAATTGCCAAAATAAATAGAAGTGGACCAAGGTGGCTTCCCTGAGGGACACCCGATTCTTCAACAAATTCAGAAGACAGCACGCTTCGGAACCGAATTTGAGAAGATCGCTCAATCAAATACAATTTGATCCAGCTTACAAAATATTGCGGAAATCCCATTAATTTTGATTTAAATAATATAAGATTATATGGTAATTTATCTTTAGCTTTGCTGAATTTAGTGTAAATACAATCAACTTGGCTACCAGAATCAATAAGTTTCAAGCAGAATGTAGTGAAGTCGATTAGATTAGACAGAATGGATCTGCCAGTAACAAAACCATGCTGACGAGTTGTTCACACAGTGGATTTTTACTCGATCGTGCACTATTCGCTCAAAAAGTTTAATAATTGAAGACAATTTAGCAATAGGCCTATAATTATTGACGTCATTTCTGCAGCCTTTCTTGTAAATAGGACTAATAAATGATTTTTTTTTTTAAAAGAGGAAAATTACTTCCATTAATTGATTTATTAAAAAGTAAAGAAAGTGGTTGACACAAAATGGAGCCACATCTTTTCACCACTGCGGCAGAAATTCCATCTGGACCAGCGCTAAAATCTTCATCGATTGATTCAATATACTAAAAAATATCCTCTGAGGTAAATGATATATTCTCCAAAGAAACTTTGGGTGCGTTGTTCATATAATCAAAATACGCTAGATCAGGATTAAAATAATCTGATCAGAATGATACTTTAAGAAGATTGGCAAATAGGCCACAAATTATGGTGGAATCGTCAGTAAATTTATTCTGAGTTTTAAAAAAAAGGAAATCCATCAGTCTTCTTCTTAACGTTAATAAATCCCCAAAATTTCTTTGGATCAGACTATATGCTCAGCTTAATACTATCCAAATTCTCATTATATAAAGCAGCTGAGCGAATTTCAAATTCCAGAAACAAACGTTTGCATGTTTCTAGGTCATTTGAGTCAAAACTACAAATATATTTCTTCCAAGTCCTATTCCTTTTGTTGCGAAGCGTCTTTAAATCTTTTGTGTACCAAAACTTACGCAGAATTTTTCGCAAATTTGAGACTATATTTTACAGGTTGAGAAAGCATGGCAAAGAGCTCCATATAGAAATAATATTATGATTTATATATTCTATAATTATTTCTAATTTATTATAAAGTAAATGCTTTAACCTCAAAAAGTCTGCTCTTTTGAAATTGAATTCATTAACTGCGTCAACAGAGGTTGAATTTAACATATTCTCTCTATCAGATTTATGCCAAAAACTTAATAGTGGCATAATTATCAATAGTAATTATCAATATGGGCACTTCATACCCATACTACTGTATGGGTATGAAGTGCCTTCTTAACAATTAGATTGTTACTGTCTGTAGTTAAGACTAGGTCAAGCAGTCTTTCCAGACTATTATAAATACAACTAACTTGATGTAAGTCAGAACATGTGTTGTCAACATATATATGTTCTTGGCGTGCCTTTAAATTAGATGCACAAAAATGTGTCTCATCGTCAGAAGAATGCCATTTTAAGTCAGGTAAATTAAAATCGTCCAACAATTCTGTGCAATCCACAAGGCTTGCATAGGACTCTACACTGCTCTTAGGAGGAACGTATGCATTAATTACATATACATTAGAACTGCACTGTACAACCTTAACGCATATAAATTCGATATTAGCAGAGCAGGGAATATCAATAAAGAAACTAACAAAGGAGTTCCTTACAGCTAATAGGACACCACCACCAACTGCAGAATTATTGTCAGCATGTCTGTCCTTACTATACACTTGAAAACTATTGTCAAACAGTTCTGAGTCAGTAATTTCTCCATTCAACCAAGTTTCAGTTAACGCGATAATATCTTCAGAAAAATTCTGAGTTGACAAAAAATGTCTCGTGTCCTTGAGCGTAGATCCCTTTTATTTTGATAGTAAAGGGAAAGCCCTTTTAGTTTTTTTGGTCTGACTGGCGGTATTGTTTGTCCTTTTAGACCTATATTTTGGCTTGAAGCCCACAAATTAAAGCTCAGAACAGTTGCAAACTCTTTAACAGCAACTGTGAGAATAAAAGTCTCTGCCCACTTACGGCACGTAACGAAACGACTGTAAAACGGCTTCGAAAAGGCAACGTATTTTTCAATGCACACTTAACGTAACGGCAACAAAAATTTTAATTAAACAAAACAATACAAAAAAATATGCGCACAATTTTCTAATACATAATAAGCTTTAATAGCATTGCTATTAGATGAAGAAGATGTAGATAACTAACAAAATCATAGATTTTGGATTCATCCTATGCTTTAAAAACGACATATCAATGGCGAATTTTTTACTTTGCACAATAAACTGTTGGAATCCATTGTAATTTTTGTAAACAATGCGATGGCAAGCCGTTCAGAATTCTTTGCAAGGATCACCACCGGCTTTTTCGTCGGTGCCAACAGTTATTGCCGTTTCGTCGTCGCTTAGAGAGCATGTATACATAAGAACAGATGGTAGTTATATTTTGTAGTTTCGTGTCGTTTCATTACGTGCCGCAAGTGAGCAGAGACCTTAAATGATGCATGTGAATGTTTATTGCCAATTTTTTTTCATTAGCAGAAAGAAGTGGGACTTACTAATTGGTTATGTTTGACAAACGTTAATACATTGTCACTTGTTGTGTAGGGCTGAAGGCGTGAAATGAAAACCTTCTTTCTTCTCGATATCGCTCTTAAGTTTAATGAACTATTGCGCTCATTAGATATAGCAATCTCATTTCAAGCCGGGGAAGAAACAGATGGAGAAGATAGAGTAATAACTCTATTATCTATCCTCTTTGGTTTAGTTTAGATCTGCTTTGTATTAAAAGTGGCTGGAAGTGTCATGCATCGCTTATGATTTTTATTCTTGGAATAAGCTTTCTCACATAAACGGCAGTTGCTATCGATTTCGATGCCCAATTTTGTCAGGTGATATTTAAGTTTGCAGTGTCCTGTAAGAAACAACTTTAGAATTCTGAGATTTTGTTTTGCCCAAGCTTATGCACATCTTTGCTCTCCGAGTGTTAAAATCTCTAAGGAGCAATTTGGATTGTCTTAGCTTTGGGAGGCTTTTCTAAAGGTTTCATCATTTGCGTTTCTCCTCCCTTCATAGTTCTTCTTTTATAGTGTGTGTGTCCAGTCCGCAGAATGGTTCTAGTCCTACAAATTTTGTGGCTGCGCTCTGTCGCGCTAAGCAATCCGCTTTTTCGTTACATTGTATTCCTTTGTGTCCTTGGACACAGAGTATAGTAACGATTTTATTCTTGCCAAGTTCATTGAGCTTTGTACGGTATTCCCATGTTACTCCCGATTATATTTCACAGGAGACTAGTGGTTTAATTGCTGCTTGGCTGTCCGACATCACAATTAAATCCTGGTCTTTGTATTTCCGATCCAGGTTGAATTGTGCACTCAGCTGCACTACTAGGATTTCCGCTTGGAAATGACTGGGTGTTGTCCCTATAGGTTCAGAGTGATTGGTTCTTGGCCCGTTCACCCCTGCGCCTACACCTTCCAATATATTTGAGCTATCCGTGTACCATGATATACTATGTGGTTTCCTGACTTGCGATATTATCTCGCTGTCCCACTCTTTCTTGCTGCTAAGCTTAATATCGAAGTGTTTTTCGAAGTTGTACCTTTTTACTATATCGTCTCTCTGTAAATCAATATATGGTATTTTCTTCGCAATATCCTCATTCTCTCTTTCCTGCTGATAGTTTTACCTAAACCTGTCCCCTCTTTAGCTATGCATAGCAGAGTATGCTTTGCTACTCCCTCTATGAAGAGGTGAAAGGGGGCTAGGTCAAGAATTACTTCTAGTGCTATTGTAGGGCAGGTCATCATGGCTCCTTTTAAGCATACGCATGCCAGCCTCTGCACCTTTGCTTGCATATTTCTCATTGTGGATATGCTACCGCACCGTGAGTGAGGATGGATCTCACCATCATTGTATAAATCCAGTTAAGAATTATTGGGTTGCATCCCTAGATTTTCTCCGCCAGATTCCTACATACCATGAGTGCATGCGTAGCTTTATTAATAAAGCTTCTGAATGACTTCTCCAGAGAAGTTTTGAATCTAGTATGAGCCCTAGATACTTTACTTCTCTTTTGAAAGGAATTTCAGTGCCATCCATTCTCATAGTTTGAAGATTTGATAAAATAGATAAAAAAAATATTTAAAACAAATAAATTAAAATTTTATAAAAAAACAATGATTCAACGTTTCCATTTTAATCGACCTTAAGTTCCAAAACTTCTTATTTCCACCCACGGCGTACAACAGATATCACCAATGTTTTAGCGGCCATGCTCGATTAAATGTTATTGTGATTTGGAAACAAAATTTAGAGGCTCC
Source organism: Dichetophora obliterata (assembly GCA_963920525.1). Classification (NCBI taxonomy): domain Eukaryota; kingdom Metazoa; phylum Arthropoda; class Insecta; order Diptera; family Sciomyzidae; genus Dichetophora; species Dichetophora obliterata. Next base: position 220,213,269 of record OY986437.1, on the reverse strand, counting down.
GCATGTATATCGTAAGCAAGACATATAAGATCATGTTAGCACTGCGATAGAAGAGACTTTCGTTTAATATTTTGTTATCTCTTTAACCTTGTGCGTCTTTAGCAGCATACATACTCGCATTGCCACTTACTATGTTAGGCAGATGTCACCTGCGTTTGAACGGCCATGTCTAACCAAATTTAATTAAGAATTACATATAAACATGTGTTGGAGAGGGGCGTAATTAGCGGGGGATAAGAGGGTAGACTACCCTCCTTACTTTTTTAGAGTCGGCCTAGTTGTTATTTTTTACTAAAATTTTTTAAAATATTGATTTTTATTAACAATAATTATGAACGCATCAAGGCCAGTCGTACTTTTTATTGCCATTTTCATAACAAAAACCAACTTTAATCGGCTATTTCATTTTAATTCGTACCCAAAACTATCTTCAGTCGGCCAATTCACTTTTAGTCGTACCTTAAACAAACTTCACTCAGCTAACTTACTTTCAGTCGTACCTTAAACGAACTTCAGTCGGCCAACTTATTTTAAGTCGTATCTTAAACAAAATTCATTAGGACAACTTACTTTTAGTCGTACCTTAAACAAACTTCAGTCGGCCAACTCATTCTAAGTCGTATCAACGTTGAACTGTTGTAAACGAATCCAGTGTTCCTTTGTGATAAAATGCAGAAAAAGTTCTGAAAAGTATTATACATTTTGTTAAAGAAGTACGGAAATAGTAATGCATAGAAATGTAAAAGAGAGCAGCAGACCAAATGGAAAAAATGGACCATTTTTAGTTCAATTGTGTAACCGTGTCCTTGACCAAAAATAAAAACCTCAAATGATATTTTTTTTTTGCCCAAAAAAAAATATTAATGATTTTTATTTAAGATTTAAGAGTTAAAATCAGATTATTATTTTTATATCTGAGCAAAAACTTGAAAATCATAAAATAATGATTAATGCTTAAGTTTTTGGATATAGCTTAATAATAACAGTTTCCGATACAAGTACCTTGTCAAAAAGTTGAAAAAATAGTGGAATAAAACAAGCCCAAACTAACAAAGGCTTACTCAGTCGCCACACAAATTCCCCTTTTTAAAACCTAATTAATACATTTTTGTAGAACTTTCTGAGATTAAAATTTTATCCAGAAATACCCAACCTTTGTAATATAAAAATTTACTGATGGAAATCGGCCAAAATATTTAAAGAAATTATCTTAGCTCAAGAACTTTGATGTAAAATCTTTAATTTCATAGACTTAACATTTTAATTAAAATACAATTATAATAAACAAATAAATAAGTAATGAATTTAAAGGATTTAGTTAAACTATTGAAAAAAGGTCCGGAAAACTTTTAAACTCGAGATGATGGCAAAAAGAACAATCTTTAAATCTGCATTCAAAATTCATTTGTTATAAAAGCATCGCTTTATGTCATTTTTGATGTTCTAAACGAAATTTCCCAAAGCTCTAAGAAAATTGACAAGTGGACTCGAAATACTGCATATTCGCTATCAAACCAACTCATTTCTGTGGACTTTATTATAAGTCTTGTTTTTATGAAAAATGTGCAAGTAAACATGAAACTCCTGACTGAATCTCTTGAAGCCGTTGAACTGAATATATTGGATGCTATGAAATTTATTTGTTGTACCCTTAAATCATTAGAACAAATAAATTCGGACTCTAAAGGTACGGATAACCGAATTAGTAGTGCTGTTGCATTGTTAAAATCTTTTAATGTTCTTGCTGAAAAGGAATTCTCAATTCGCCATCACCGTCGTCTTGCGCCGAAACGATTAGATGATAACGATGCCAACGCGGCTTAGTTTTCGATGAACTGTTTTTATATAAGAGAATTTAATCTTGTATTTGAAAAGATAACCTCACTGATGCGAGATAAATTAAGCAGTTGCTTAGAAACATTAAAGCCTCTGTATGAACTCTTTAATCCAATTCTTTCTTCTACTAACTTAACCCAAATTCGAATTCTAGAATCAATAAAATTGTTAACAAAAAATTGTTTGTTGGATTCACTTCAATTTTCAAGTGGAATTTGAAGTATTCTATGATCTATGCGAAGGCGTAGAAATTCTATAGGGTAGAGCTAATGTTTCAGAATGCAATAAAAAAATCTCTTCCTGCAGTTAACAAAATGTCGCGTTTTCTGTGCACAGTGCCTGTTACCGACTCACGTCTTAATGACTTACTAATACTTTCATCGAAAAAGGACATAGTTGATCTCATTAACTTAGATAATATTGCGCAGCAATGGGCTTCCTTAGTTTAAATTAAGTTTATATTTTTTATTTGAAACACTATTTTTTTAAATAATTGAAATAATTAATAGAAAAAATGTTAAAGAAATTGAAAGCCCTGTTTATTTTTAACACATATAAACTATGAATTTTTATCGTGGCGACCGTAGCCTATTGGGTATAGTTCGTGGCCCCTAAGCTTAAGAACCGCTGCAACCCGGGTTCAATTCCAGCTCAGACAGAAAGTTTTTTCAATTTAATTAATTTTTCTGTTCTCGGTCATTTGCGATCAAACATTTAAAAACACGCACAACACAATTGATCAACAGAAGCTAGGTCAAAGGGCTGAAATCGCCAGTTTATTTTTATATTATTTTTTAAACTATGAATTTTTGAAACAAAAACGAAAATAAATTTTTAAATGCTGATTCAATAATGTTGAAATACTTTTATTTTATTTTTCTTGATAGAGGGAACGATATGAGAACCGCCTTTAAGGGATCTTTTTCAGTTGAAAAAGATCGAAAGATTGAAAAGTGTAACTATATGTGGGCTAAAAATTTTGAGGATTTCTTAACACGGTACCAAAGTTTAACGAAAAATGCCGTTTGAGCTGACTGTTTTGCATTATATTTATTATTGCAAAATCTCTAAGATTATTACCTACAATCATCTATTAAAACCATAAACTCGAATTTTTAGAGCATTAGAAATAAAAAAAATAGGGTAATTTTTCAATTTTTGTTTTCCAAATGGTGGCAAAAACCGGTTTAGTTGGCTTAGCCGTTAAAATGAAAAAGACCCCTTAAGATTTATTTATATTGATCGAACGGATGAGTAATTTTATATAATTCAACTATGTTGTATTTAAGAAAAAAGTCGGGACTTAAGGGTATCCAGTCGGCCGAAATACAATGATACCCCCCAATCAAAATGGCCTCGGTACGCCCCTGGTGTTGGATGCCTCGCGACTACATTTTATTAAGAAATATTCGGTTACGTCATACCATTTACCAGTAGGTCACCTGACTTATGTTGCTCAAGCAATAAACAAAGATTATGCGTAACTGTTTGAAGAGGTTGAAATACACAGACTTGGGTAGATTTTATTCAGATTTTCGGTCTAACTTTAAAGAAGCATTTGAACAAAAAAGAGTATGTTTGAAAAGCAATGAACTAGAGCTACAAGACTAGAGCTAAACGATTCAAGAGCTACACGAACCTTTTTTGTTTTTGCAAAATTATAAATATTTTTTATGTATGTGAGTTTGTAACCATCGATCGTTTATTGCATGCAGTTTGGCGTGGCCATGTTTTTGTGCAATACGTAGTTATATTTGGTTTAATACCCAGCTGCCCATCAACGATGCGTATAACACATCAACATCAGCAAAAATTCAATTAATGAAATTTTTTGTAAAGCGTTTTTTAACAAATTCAATATTTACAGTTTTTTAATATTTATTTTTACCTTTCGTCAACCAGGGAACTTTGTAGAACGCTCCGCCCTCCCTACTCTAAATGTTAATATTGCTTAAAATAAAACGCACAACTTAACTTAGAGAACCTTCCATTCCGATCTGCCACAAACTCTCGACAGAAATTTCATCTTTACTCTAACGCTCAGCTTCAGTTTTTACTACAAAAAGCATTCATACAACGAGCTTCCTGAGGGCTAATATATTTTTTTTAATTATTTTATTTTCTTGTTAATATGTTGTAGTTACTGTATTTGTTGTTGTTGTGCTTGCTGTTGTTGAATTCTTTCTGTTTCAACGCATTCATTAAATTTAATAACACTTTTGAGGTAAAAAATAAAATAATTTTATTAACCCCAGCAGCTGAAAGAGACCAGCATGATGTAGGTAAACAGGCAGAGAGTCAAACAGAGCATGTTAAGGATGTTTTTTATGTTTGTGAAAAAAAAATGTTGACATTTATTTTTCCAGCCCGATTGGTATTAATTAACTTTTGCTCACATCACGCGTATCAAAATTAATTGAATATCTACAGACATATTTTTAAAAATATATTTTATAGTAATAAAAATAAAAAATATGTGCGCGATGATGAAATTTTTGGTTAAGTTTGATTAATGGTAGATTGAGTTATAGAACCAAAAAAATTTTTTTATACAAATATGTATAAGAATAAAATGTTTCACAGTTTATTTTAACTATAAAAATAAGTAACTCTTGACCGCACTTTAAGTTAAACTATAAACTTAATATGGTTTTTAAACTTGTAGCATTCTTGGCTGCATAAAAATTCACATTTGTATTAAAGGACTTTATAAAGTAAACTTGAAGCTCACCACTATTACTGTCATATATTTTTTCTTATCTCTCTGTCTTTAGCTCTCTGCTCCACTCTTTCGACATGCTGAATCCTTTGAGATTTTTTATTTTAACTTATAACGTATTTTATCTATAACAAGAAGTGGCGTTTACAAAATCTACAAGCGTTTCGCTAAAAAGCTTTAACTTAACCAAACAAAAACAATGCAAGACGTAGAGTTATTTTAGCGCAAAAACTTACCCGTAATAAAATAACAAAGAACAAAAAACGCACTCAACTTGAAAGAATAACACTTAAGTTTTAACCCAAATTGTTGTTAACTAAGCTAAGAGTTGCTGCTGCTCGACATTTTTTACATGTTTCTTCACTCAATTTTTATGGCAGAGTTGCCATGTTCAAATTTTTTGCCACAATGCAACATTTTTTTGGATTGAATCACACAACGCATAAACTGAGTTGTCATATTTTTTGGTATAAAGTTAAGTTTTGATGGAATAGAGTAAATAAAACATACAATATGACTTTATTTTAAAGAAATTGAACATGAAGTGACAATAGAAATAGTTTCAACAACCTCCAAATTTATTAAACTATTTTAAAATTTTTTGCAAAATATTTTAGCAGAGTGTTTAAGAAGAGGTATGTATATAAACCAATTTAGGAAATTGCTATATAGTATAAAGATGTAGGGTGAAAAAACTTTGAAGATGTGGTTGAATTGGTTCATAGTATGTAAAAAGATTATTTTTTAGATATTTTGGCTTTGTCTTTTTAACGCATTGATTTTAATGATCTTTAAAAGTTTTAATTTTTTTTGCTAAGAGTGGTATTTTCCATTTTATATGTACATTAGGGTGGTCCTTACTTTAGAAATTGTTGAGCACCCGATTTTTTTGTTCCTTAGCGTCTAAAAATAAGTCCCTACTTTTTTTTTTTTTGTTTTACATCAACAATAACACGTGCCGTTCGGAGCTTGAAGTTTACACAGAGGCAATGCAACTGAATGAGCATTAGGGCGTATCGAATCGCAAGTATTTCGAATCTTACATTCTAAGGAGTCTCAAAAGTTGCATAGGGTGGTCAAGATCTCCCAAAAAAATTTAGGAAAAAAAGGATGTCTTTCCCTCCTGCAAGGACAAAGTTGTTTTTGAGAAAACAGTAAAAAAATAACGATCTCAAAATGCTTTCTTTTTTTTTAAGAAAAACTATATATGTCTTAAAGCAAAAGAATATATAGACTTTCACTAATAATATCTTGTCAAACGAGATACCAATCTAGATTTTATCCACAGTGTCCTGTGGGAAGGATATTCGAATCTAAAGGTACACTCGAGATAGCACAGCATTTAACAACTTTGCCGCAAGAGACGGAATCCCCAACCGCCAAAATTAAAAAAAAAATTTACTTAAAATTAAAGTGCGTTTAATTACCTTTCTATCAGTATTTGAAACTTAACATTCAGCTAGGAAGTGATTGAGATATGAATTCTAGTAAAAATCGATTTTCGACGTTTTTGCCGATTTTTGTCAATTTTGTGCACCCTGTAACTCCGCCAAAAATAACTCCAGTATTTTTTACTTTAAAAGAAGTTTTTTATTATCTTCAGTGATGCTTCATGCAAAATTTCATCCAAATCGGAGATAGTCATTTCGTAAGGCCGGTACGTTCAAAATAGAATTGCTGTTTTATCTTTTTTTTCTTCTCATATGTAGTAGATAATTTATTGGATTTCTACCTGGCGGCTCGTGTTAATAAAGTCCAATTTCTTTGAAACTTTTTTTTTATGCATTTTTTATATACTGGAACAAAATAAAAGGGTGCTTAAGAAAAAAAAACAAAATTTTTTTTTTTCCATGCAAATAAGGACCAGTCTAATGTAAATATATTCTCAAAATTAAATAAAAATATAAGAGATCTATTCTGGGCTAGTCCAACGTTGTGATGACGCGTTTTTCTGAGTTACACGTAGAAAACATTTTTATACTTACAAAATATCTCAAAAACTGGCATATATTTTTTTAATGAATAAGAAATTCTAGAGTTTTTTATTAAATTAAAAATTTTTTTGAAAATGCATAAGAGGATAAAAACTTAAAAAAGTGCACTAAACTTAATTTAAAATTTAATTCAACTTTAAAGACTGTTGCTATCTTTGAAACTACGGAAAATAATTCAATTATATGGTCGTGTAGTAAAATTTTTTACAAATTTATTACTAATGGAGACTTTAGAGTCTGTCTTCATACCAAAACAAAATCGTCACGCAGACAAATGGTTTCAGCAGAACGACACAACATACTAATGCGGGTCAAACCCAAAAAAAAAAATATAACTTCTGGAACAAATCTTCGGTTTGGTTTGGTGGTTTAATTTATTTTAGTTATTTTTTGTAGGAGCAGGTTATTGCTAAAATAAGACCAGCTATGCTGGAAAGAGGGGCGAAAAATTATGCCAATAATTGTAGAAAAATGTGCTCAATTTCTTAAAATATGTGTTGAATCCAATGTAGAGCTACTTTGCTATTCGGTGAAAGGTTTTAGAAAACATTGAAAATTTCTTAAACTAGCGTGGTAAATTGAAGGCAATTTAAACGCTTTGAGGGCAGCTTTACTCTCGAAGAAAGTAAAAATTGTTTTATCTACAGTGTGATTTAAACTGCTGAGTATAATACTTTTCTTCGGAAAATTTCTGCTTCCCGTTCTCCCTGCACTTTAGATTCATTTGGAAACGAATGAATTCTGTCATTTCTGCTTTCATGGCTGCTTAAGTTAGTTTATTGTTATACTATCTTCAACAAAGATTGATTTAGTCTGTTTTGAAAAATTTGTCCAATAAAAATAAATAAATTGCATTTTATATCTAGTGATAATTTTATACAAAGTTGGCTACAAAGCATGTTTGGGTAAAAAATTCTGTGTTGATACCAAAACGCATTTAACAGTATCAGCAAAATGTGTTAAGCCAATTGCGCCACGACACAGTCAAAATTTCTGTATTATTAGGATTTATATCAATGCAATGAGCTCTTAAGTTGAATAGCTCATTAATCCTAGATTACTAACATACCTAAATGTTACTCACTCCTTGAGAGCAGTTCTAAATTATTTTTCAATTAAATATTTTTTTCATTATTTTTTTCATACCACTGGCTATCTACATATATTTGTTTATACAACTTATTTTATGTATATCTGGAATCTTTGAAAGAGAAAACAACGTATAGTGATGAAAGTTAAGTATTCTAGGCAGGGCTGCCATTTTGGCTTAAACATTCTTAATTTGGCTCTATTTTGCATCAAATGTCACTATTTTTTTAATTTGGTACAAGGTGTCAAAATGGCATTTTTTAAAAAATTGTTAAATTTTTTTGCGCATATTTTTAAAATATGTATTTACATTTTTAAGTTTGTAGAAACCTTAGCTTTTACTCCTTTTTGAACAAACAAAATTTTTTGTTTTGACAGTTAAAACAGCTGGTTTATTTTATTTCGTTATTGCAGTTTTTTAAGCAACACGATTCTTATATTTTTTTTTTTAAAGATCAAAGAACCAAGGCATGCGCCTTATACAAACAAGATTTGATCTTTGACCTGAAAGGAAAGGGATAGATTTATTTAGAGGAATTGATTGGAACCATACCTGAATTATTGATTAGGCGAAACAAACGTGAAAGACAATTTTAACTGCTTTTAACCGAGGCTAGTGTTATGCCTTATAACCTCGGCAATCATTTCCAGCCCTTAGTTGTTACTGTCCTTTAATTCCACACTTTTCACAATTAAGTTGTGGATGTTTAGTTTTCCATAATTCTTAAATGTAGAAAAGAACAAAGAAAGTGAAAAGAACCATGCCCGAGTCCGGATTCAAACCAGGGACCTCTGGGTTGATAGTCTAGTGCACTCTCCACTAGACTACAAAGGCCGATCATGCGAGTTAAAAATGAGCAAACAGTATTTGCATCGGTACCATGTTGACTGGGAAAGATCGATATACTTAAAAATTATTATGATGAATTCCAAAACAATAATAATAATGATGATTAATAAAAATTTAAATAATTCCTTAAAAGACATTTGAGCTTTTACTTTTAATATTCTTTCTCTCCCTTTTTCAAACGCTTAAGTTGAAAGAAATTCCAATCATATGAATTTGATTAAAAATATGCAAAGAAATTCTATTGGTTTCGATATGCTTAATGCTATACTTTGTACAAAATCTAAATTAAGATTGTTCAAACTTTAAACTACCTAAAAACACGATAAAGCATTAAAATATGTGCATAAGTATACTTTAAAAATTTTTGCTGTTAATATTTTATTACATTAATGTGTTAGTTTTTAAGTTGTATTTATTATTTATCTTCATTACGATCTTCATTATGTGTTGTACGAGTTTTGTTCAAACGGATCAAATTTTTCACAAATTTTGTGTTTAGTGCTTTTTTAATTGATAGTGGACGTTTTTTCTTGACAGATGTAACTAGAAGCATATTTCTTTTATAACTTTAAAAAATAATAAGTCAATAAAAAATAACTCCATTTAAATGCAGAATAAGTTAACTCAAATTTTGTTCTAAGATTGTTTTATTGCTTAAAAAACCAAATCCAGAGTTTGAGATGTGACAATGCGAATGCCAAAAAAGGTTCAATTTTGAGACAACGCAGCTAAGTCAATTTAAATGTGATTTTCGTAGGTAAGGTATCATTGAAAAGGTAAATTGTTTCTATTTTATGGAAAAAATATAAAACTTTGAAAAAATTGCAGTAAATTGACCCATTCTTAATTTCTAAGTTTAATACCATGCCAGTTACAGATGCTTTAATTTTTTTTTTCAATTTAATTACCTTAATTTTTTCTACGTTCCATTACTATTTTAATGATATAAAATGAAAATGTGCAAAATAAACAAAATGATACACTATTTACGAAAATCAGATTTAAATTGTCTGAGCTACAATGTCGCCAAAACAAATCTTATTTTAGCCGCGAAAAATGGTTGTAAAAATTTTAAAGTTCGGATTTAGTTTTCTAATCAACAAAATAATCCAAGAAGAAAATTTGAGCCAAATCAGAGATGGTAAGTGCAACAAATATTACACTTCTATGTGAAAGGGGTGACTATTAAAAATGTTTTGAGAAATATTTTTTGATACAAAGAGATCAAGATCATGATAAGAATATAACTAATTAAAAAGTAATAATGCACTGGTAAAGAGCATAGTTTACATAACAAAGTTTAATGAAAAATAACTTATAAAATCTGAATTGGCTGGATAGATTAGAAAACAGTATACGTTCCAAGTGCGACTGATAGTTAAAATTTTCAGAAACTAAATCATATATAAAAATACAAGTGAGGCGATCTTACGCGTTGACTCTAGAGATTTGAGACCTGAAACCATTACCACGAGAACTATAATGTGGTAATTAATCATTAAAATTTAAACATCGCTAAGAAAATTTTGTGAAATTTTTTTTTAAAGACTCCAATCTTGACCTAATAAAAATAACATAGCATTTTCAAGGTATGTGGATACATACATATGTCATTTATAAAAAGTATCAAAAGCTTAGGCCACAGAATACTCCCTTGAGAAACACCCGAAGAAGCGACAAATTCATAAGAATTTATATTGATAAATAAGTATTGAATAATATATTGAATAATAAATCTGATAAATAAGATGGCATCCACTTCCAAACGGCCAAGGGAAAACCCATTTTCGACAGCTTTCAAGGCAGCAACTTGAGCGATACTCTAGCGAAAGTTTTCGAAAAATCAGTGTATACCACTTCAAAAAGCTCAAATGAAGACATACATTAAAGTTGAATAAATATTTAACACTCCATTTATTCACTTAATCGTAAATTCCATAATCTTCAAAATACTTTTGCTGCCAAAAAATCATTTCTTCTTGTATTTAACGACTTACACCTTTTATAAGCGTGACTGTAATAATTTCATTTTATTAGAATTAAATTCGTCATACCACGTATTTACACTGATTGATCATTATAAGAGAATATCGTTTTCCTTTAAATTTAAGTCATAGAGAACGTAGGCAACCTACTTTAGTCAAAAAAATTATGACGACCACAGTACTTCCTTTGTTATTAAATCCTGTCATTTTTTTATACAGGGTGTCCCCCTATCAGTATACACTGACATTTTCATTCGGTAACTTTTGTTGTGTCAAGCTTAGAGTACCAAATTTATAGCAGCTGACAACAACAAGCATGGAGGTTTAGTCATGGAGAAATTCACGGTTGAAAACGCGTACAAATCGTAAAAATTTACCACAAAACTTGTGAAAATTTTATGGAGACGGTTTGCAAAACCCGCACTCTTTTCGATCACGCAACACTATGATCAATTTGATCAATAAATTTGAGTCTACTGGCCAAATTAAAATATCGGTGAGTTTTGGGACACTCTTAATAAATTAATGCACAAATATATATAAATGGTTTCATTAACCTTATGCACTAGTCAATTACATTAAAAAATATTGCTTATTTAAGGTATTCAACCAGTGTGCTCAATATCTATAATAACTTTAAAAAAAAAATTATCAAAATAACGTATTTTAACTTGAAAAACGATGATTTTAGTTTCTGGCAACACTGCGTGTGTGTAACTTTTTTATTGTCGGCCTGTGACTTCCACGCTTAAAGGATATGCTTGACCCGAAAACGAACGATGTGTCTTTATGTTGCTACAACAACTACAGCAACATATGAAGTGCATCGACTTAAGTTTCCCTTTTAGCATTGCTTACAAAAAATAAGAGTTCAAAAGTATTCTCCAGTCGCTTTTCCCCGCTACTGATGCTCCTTCTTTTTCTTCTACTTCGTATAATACTGCTTCTTGGTTTCTTCTTTTTTTTTTGCGCTAAAAACACAATTTGTTAAATGAAAAAAAAAATCTTGTAAATAGTTAAAAATTAAGTAGAGTGCAGCTAGTGTTGCTTGTTTTGCTCCTAGTAGGTTAAGTAAAATATATAAAAGTGTTAGTGTGTGAAGTGTTTTATTTGGAGGGTTGGTATTGTTTTTTGCTATTATTGTTGTGTGTTGTTAATGGTGTGGTAAGTTTAGCACCAGCATAAAAATAATTGGATTATAAAAAATTAAAAGTCTCTTTGAGTTGTGGTATTGCTGGCTTTTTACTAGCAAAGGTTCAGGGAATTCTGCAGAAAATGTGCCAAAAGATGTAAAATGAACTAAGTAACGTGAAGGTTAAAACTTTTTTCTGATTAAGTGTTTGGTGATTTTTTCAATGCTTTTTGTTGAGTTTTTTACCAAATGACTTTTCAAAACTTCCCTCAGCCTTTTTGTAAGAATATATTTATAAAAAAAAAAAACTAATTGCTGCAGCTTCTACACGACACACAGTGGTTGAAAATATGAAATGAATACCAAAATTCATGAGCTCTTTTGATGAATTGTTTTTTTATATTGGTTTAGAATAGTCTAATTAGCATGATTACAAAATATGTATTTTAAAGAAATATTCCACTCTAGTTTTTTTAACTTCCAATAGCATCATTGGAAGACAATTCTGCATACTCGAAAATTATTTTTAGTTGTTATTTTTATATTAATTTCTTTATGCAAGTCGATATGGAGAAAAAGAGGAAAATTTTATTTTTAGCTAAATAGAACTATATCAGCACATCGCAGCCTTTCGTTCTTTAGCATAAATGTTTTAAATGTGAGCGGATTTTTGCGTTGTTTACAACATATGGCAATAACTAAATGCGTTTTACAATAATTTTGAGCAATGTGCAGGTACAGTGCAGGTAAACAGTAATTTGTGAATAAAATATAGTAATTATGAATATGTACCCTAAAATGAACGTTTTGTACATTAATTTTATTAAAATACACAAAAAGAGTTTTTGCGAAAAAACATTTTTAACCTCTTCCTACCTTAACTTTTTATAGTAATATTCCTTTAAAATAGAAACATTGCGAAATTCCCTTAAAAAAGCAACACTTCATCAAAATATCTTTGTAAACTTTGAATGTTTTTGTGCCAACTTATAAAAAATGTTATCAAACAACGCCAGAAAATGCAAATTATTTTAACACCAAAAAATTCTCAAATTCAATTTTTTATAAATCTAAAGAATATGTTCATAAATATACCATATACAAGCTGAAAAATTATTGAAAAATTAAACTACATGCGATTGAAATAATAAGACTATGTTAACGACTTTAAGACTTAGTATGTTACAAACCCATTGTGTAAGAAAACAAGGTGACAATGAATTTTAATTTTTCGTTGTATAAATCCAACACTTAAGTTGTCAAACCATACAAAAGAAATTGTCTGTATATTTCACTCATTCACAAGTTTGACAGCTTTAGCAAACGACATCGACTTTACTTACACCTTGATTTCTTACACCATGTTACAAACCTTACTACCCAGTAGCGGATGGAATATATTCCGAATATATGAAGCATCAATTACCTTTTAATGACCACTACTTCCGACTATATTACCTTACTATGCATAAAAGGCCTTACATTTAACATTGAATGAGATAAGAGGTAAGTGATCGCCTCCCTTCAGCATTACCTAGAAGTTATGGAGTAACATACTACTTGTATTAAGTTATAAAAATCACTGCATTACTTTTCCTTGTATGCTTCATTACAGGTAATGAGGTATGAGTTAATTACTTCTGCTATATGCAAAGAATGCAGACGCATTACTTTTTGAAAAAAGTAATGCTTCCTTACCTGGTAATTTATTCTGTATTAGTTCTATGGTAGCCACTGGCAAATCCGCTGCTGGGTAGTAACTTTTCAAATTATATTTTTTTTTAATAAGTTGATTAATTTTTTGTTGTTGTTTTTGTTAGTTTACTTTTTAACTTTGTTGAAATATTTTTGTTTTTGTAAGTTTTTTTTATGAATACTTGCGTTTTTGTTTTTTTTTTTTAAATACAGTAAATTTTCACTGTTTTTTCAGTAAAATTCGGTACGGTACAGTATTGATACAAATTTGATGTAACATCACTGATCGTAAGACTACGTTAGGAATTTTATTTAGTATACTTTTAGGCATTGCTTGATTTACCAAAGACTGAGAGCATTAATCTGTATCACGAAGCAGCACACCAACGACAAGCAAGACACGAGAAGCAATACTTTTTTCTATACGAAATTCTATTGCTTCTCGTGTCTTGCTTGTCGTTGGTGTGCTGCTTCGTGATACAGATTAATGCCCTGAGTCCATTATTTTATATCACGAAGCAGCACACCAACGACATGCAAGACACGAGTAGCAATAGAATTTCGTATAGATAAAAGTATTGCTTCTCGTGTCTTGCTTGTTGTTGGTGTCCTGCTTCGTGATACAGAATAATGCAGTGAGTGAAGCATTATTACAACATATAAGCCATGCACTCTACACGCACGGTTGCCACTCGCCTATTTTTTTTTTGTACCATTTTCTAAGAAAAAAATGTACATAATAGAAAAATATATACCAATTTTTTTAATATAACACTTTAAAAACTTTATTATAATAATGCACTGGTGTACATTTTTGTACATACGAAGCAACAAATATATTAAGTTATGCTATACGCTATTAACTTCATAATATTTACATTAAAATAATTATTTTGGTGAACAAATTTTATTTTCTGACATAACTTGCTAAGATATTGTTACATTTAAATCTTTCAAATCTTCTCTCACAAAATCGAACCTGTCTTGAATTTGTTTTAGAAATTTTAACTATGTATAATCTTTGGGAATAGGAAAAATCTTCTGACTGGACATATTTTTCTGCTTTAGTGTAAATCCTCACAAAATATCCTCAAATCTAAAAAAATGTCTTTGGTCATTAATATTAAAGTTTTTGTCAACAGTTGCTTCGATTTATAAAATCTTTTTTCATATTAAATAACAATAATTTAAAATTAATTTCTAATTGTGAATAAAAAAATGGGAGTCTTACATTTATGGATTGGAATTCTGTGTTTCAATTTTTAATGATTTAAAAAAAACTAAAAATTTAAAAATAACGATTATTTTGGGTTCTTGATTTTTAATATATGAGCGTTTTCACGGAAAAGTCTCCCGTCACCAAAATATTGAAACTTATTAAAAAAATTGTTATTTCATGATATTCTCTAAGAGAAATTTCTATATAAATTCATTTACCATGATGATTAAATCGTCTGCACTGTTTCACAAATGTAGTTTCCATTTCTTAAATGTTTAGTAAATGTTTCGTAAACTTTTTGTTTGAGTAAAAATGGAAGGCATTGGCTAAAGATAATAGAAAAATGGTTGAGGCAAGAAAAGAACAATATATTAAATTGTTTTGTTAATTACTAAATTACATAATTACTTTACTACCTAATTATTTAATTACCCAATTTAAATTTAAGAAAATTTTGTCACGTGGGTTATGTCGCGTGAGCTACGCGTTAATATTTTTTGGAAACTCAATATATTTTTAAAAAAGCAAAGTCCATAGTTAAATGGGTTAATAATGAAACTTCACTGTTTTCCCATTATTTAAAAATTAAAAACAAAAACAAATTATATGAGAAAATTCGCTGAGTTTTTACAATCTTCACTTTCTTGTAAAACACACTTCCTTTTTTTTGTCGCATGAGTTACGCCCATATATACCACTGCCATTCTTAATTAGTTACAGGAACGATAACATGTCGCGTGAGTAACGATAGAAATGCCCATATATGACAAGAAAAACATGTAAACTGAATGCAATGCAAGTTTTCACTAAACAAAACTTTGAACATTTCTCGAACAGTGCTACCAAATTTTGCTTTTTGTAAAAAGTTGTAAAATTATAAGGCCCGGTTTCACAATCAATATTTAAGTTATACTTAAGTATAAGCTCTGAAAATGCATTTCATAAGCGACACTTATGTTCAACTCAACTACTGAAAATAAAAAAGTTATGCTTAAGTCATCGACAGTCAACAACTGATTATATTTTACAAAATAATTAAACTAATCAGCAAAAACTAATTGGTTAAACTTAAGGGTGGTTTTAGGCAAAAGCTATCGAAATTAAGGCATATTTAAGAAGATGTTTTCTAAAAAGTAGGTTTATTATATAGAAAAAATTTCATTTGCATGCTAATTTTACATCAGCCGTACAGATAAAACAAATTTTATTTTCTGTAACATGTAGTTTTTATGTATAAAGATGGAGCTGAAGTTGGTGTACTTAAAAACAGTTGAAAATCAAGCCGCATTATAGCTCGGCTGTATATCGTCTGAAAAAAATGCATTCGAAAGTAGACCTTGAATACACATCATTTAGCAAAATGGAATGGAAATATGAAAAGTTAAGAAAATTATGAAGCGTGAAAACAAAAATCACAAAATAAACGTTATTTTTGACCATATTGTTTCGTGTCAAAACTAAACAAATTACCGAAAGACGCTTTTTTTGTGCAAGACCGTCACAACTCAAAATTTAGATTTTTTGAGTTATATATACAGAAATATGCATTTTTATCATATTTTTTGTTTGAGTGAATTCCAGACCGATTTGCTGCTAATTTATGGCTTACAGATACTTGTGTCGTTTTGACTTTTAGCAATTTCTTCACTTTTTTATAGCAATAACGTTTCATTTCTAATTATACCAACATTTTTTTTAATTTCTCTATAATTTTTCAACAAAAACTACTCTTTATATAATAAACCATTTTTAAAATAAAAATTCAATCAAGTAATTTAATATTTTTGTAGTAATAAGTATCAACTTAAAACGTGATACTTTTTAGCTCTCTTAACATCTCATTTGCTCAAAAGTATGTTATCTATTGTAGCAAAATCGTCACAGCTAAAATGAAACATTTCTTTAAAATGAGTTTTTGTAGTCATAATGTTATAATTCAAGCAGACACTTGCAAAAATATTGCTTACAAATACACTATTGACGCAAAATAAAAAATTTATCATTTTTTTGGTAGAAAATTTTTAGGATTCTCAACAATTTTTAGTCTACTTTTTCAAATAATGGTCATGATAACATTACAAAATTTCGTAAGTCTCTTCTGAAAAATACTAAATTTTGAGTTTTGACAGTCTTTCACAAAAGGAGCGATGTGTAGAATTACATTATAAATAATAAAAAAAATAATATTATAATTGGCTGATCAGTTTGTTTACAGTAGTGCAACCCGTTTTGAAATAGGATGTTTCGAAAAAAAAATGTTTAAAGTTACTCTGGCGCACCGGGCTTAAAGCGCTGTAGAATCTGTATTATAAGTGGGATTGATTTTTAATACATATTTTCGAATAGTTTTACAACAATAAACAATAAAAAAAAAATTAATTTAGAAATTTAAAAAAAAATCAAATTTTAAAAATTTAAGTATAGTTGGTGAAACTGGGCCGAAATATTTTACAAAATGTACCAACTCGGAAAATAATGTACCAACCCAGTAGTTCCAGTCTTGAAGAAATCTCAAATGAATCATGTACGATTTTTCTTGTTCCTTGACGAAACATGCTGATTTGGCCATACATTTCATTGACGAAAATTTCATATAAATGTTCCAAATTCGTGCAAGACTCAATGCAGAAACTTCGTAATTTATCATGCACGAACCCAATATAGAAACATTGAGGAAGTTTCGTTAATGAAAAGTAGACAGGAATATAAAGAAAAGGAATTAAAATCGAAACGTGTTTATGGACCGAATTCAACGTCGTGTGATATATTTGATTGGGGATAAAAATATTTCATCCTCTCCCAACTCTATTTGAAATCGACGTAATGTTGGTTTCGTAATGGCCTGACGCCTCTACACCGTATGTTTTCCAGGTCCACTCGGGCAGCTGTCCAAGCCCACTCTTTTACCATTGCCTTGATGCCACACAGAGCCTCACGTTGTAGTGATAATTTGTTCTTTAGTCGTAGGAATAAAGTTGTGGAATAGTCTCCCTGCGAGCGTGTTTCCCGTCAGTTTTGAGCTGTACAAATTTAAAACAAATCTTCACCGAAACTACTCCATCTTTTTAACCTCTAACTAACTATCACCCATCTTCCAAATCAACACAATGCTCATACATTTAAAAGAAACATTACCTGCGTTTTCACTCAACAAAACAGAAAAAATATACCAAATATTCAAAATCGAACGAATTCGACAACAATGGATGAATATTTAAATACTATCGAAAACCATCGATAGTCAGTCCAAAACTATCGATAGTAACAATAGTGTGAAATTATCGATAGTTTGCGAACTCTAGTTTGGCCTCTGAACGATTCGGCGAATTACAACAATCATGAATATCTTGAAGTTGTTGTAATAGAGTGGAAAAAGTTGGGCGCTGACAACTACTGCTTTGCATTATATTTTCTATGAATTTTTTTTTAAGTCCTGCATCTCATGCAGAAACTTCCTTCAAGAAATCATCACGAAAAGTTCGTCAATGATGCCGCGAACTACTGGGAAGGTACCAAGTTAAAATAAATGTACTAATGTTGGTACAATTGTACCAAAGTGACAACCGTGGCTACACGACTTGTGCATGTTTATGCCAAAAAGTATGCTTTTAAATTTGTAAGATGTTACTTCAATCAGGTTTTCAATTGGAAATAATTTTCAGAAAAATGCATGAGATTCACTCTTTTTTTTATAATAACGAAATGGTAGGCTCTTTTTGTATAATTTTGTTTTTATTTTTCTTTAAAAAACCATCAAAATAATATCTTTGAATAAAGTAAACTACTTAATTCATCCGATTGAATGCTATGCTTCATGAAAGTTGAAATTTTAAAAATCACGTGCACTGAACAATTTTTTTAGGCGAGGTGGACGTGCCATAAAATAATTATTATTATTTTACATATATATTTAAGAGTTTTGAGAGAGTGGTTTTTCTATAGGCTCAATAAAGAAAAGTATAGCGTTCATAATTTTTGTCTTATATGGGAAGTAGGCGTGGCTCTAGGCGTATTTCAAAATTTTTTGTATAAAATCTAATATAGTTAATTTAAACTTATGTGCCAAATTTTATTGGTCTACGAAGAACCCTTCTATTTATTGACACTTTTCGTTTGGGACTCAACCACTGTGCGACGAGCAGTGGTTTCAGTGGTTGAATCGATGAGTGCAAGTTAGACGATACAAACTATTTTGTGGTACTTTTTTTTTGTTTGATGGATTTTTGGACAAGTTATGGGCAGTGTTGCCAGATTTTTTGAGAGATCTGTGCCGTTTTGTTCATGCATTTCAATAAGTTATTACCGTTCTTCCTTAACTTTTTCCCGTTTTTCCCCTTTTTTAAAGTTCAGTAATTTGTTTTGAATAGAAATCATAACAATACAAACCTTACTAATGTAATTAAAAATATACCATAAAATACTATAACACATTTATTACTTGCACGTTTAAGTGGCGAATTTTTGACCTAACGACTTTATATATCTTTGGAAACTACTCAACAAAATAAATTTTTTGTATCCTTAGTTTTTTTCTGTGACGTAAATTTTGACTTTGCCCGAGAGTTTTTGTATTTCATTGCCATTTTTTTTTTCCTGAAATTTTTATTTAACCTGAAATCGAAAAGTTTATTTTAAATTTTTTGTTATCCTAACCTCTTAATTAGGTCATAGTTAACAATCTGTCTTGAGTTCCTTGTGATACCATGCACGTGCTGAAAGATATTCGGGTTCAATGCTTACCGAAATCGTTTATTCTCCAATATCTCCGCTCCTCTATGTCGGACATAAAATCTGCTTGCAACAAAATTTCAGAACAGATAATTATCTTCAAAAATTCCATAAACAGTTAAAACGTAAAACCCACGTTCTTACGCGATGAAACTGTTTATGTCTAAACAGTGCAAGGTAAAAATTTATGCTTTGTCTAACCGATTTCTTATACTAGTTTTATTTAAATTTATGATAGAAAAAATTCTCTCAGAAAAATTAACGGTATCAATTTTTTAATTTTTGGGAACATTTCACTTGTGCAACAATGCAAATGAAAATTTTACAATAAAACAATAGATATATTATTTTTGGCGATGATACTCATACTTAAAGTATCCATACACTGGGATTGTGTATCCCGGTGTTGAATCGCAATAAGGGCGATTTTTTTTTACTTTTTGCATAACAAAAACCGAAATAGCTATATTCTTGAAAATATTCTTGAAAATTAATATATCAAAGATTTTTATTTTACCTTTCCATACATAGGATTCCTAATTTTGTGTAATTTTCAGAGTCTCAAATAAATATACTTTTTATAGAAAAACATCATGTTAGTATTCTTTTTCTTAAAGCCTTAGGTGTCCTCTTTAAAATCTCGTTTTGCAATTTTAAAATCGGTTTGACCATTTCTCAATACTTTTAGCTGTTTAGATCGATTTTTTACCAACTAAACCTTGAAAAAATTGAATTTGCTCTTTACCATTTAAGAGTCAAAATGCTGCTTTCAGAACGATTTTACGAAGAAGATACCCGTGGGGTAAATATTTATCTCTGTTTGTAGTTTACATGTAAAATAAATAGGTTTGTAGTTCTAGGGTTAAAAATTATTCCAAAAATTTTGCACATCTTGTGAAAGTTTATTTAATAAATCAATATTTTTTAGTGACCTATATTCTAAGTCGGTATAAATGAAAATTTTTCAATTAAATATTAACAGAACGGAATTAATGAAGAATTCGTTTTATTTTCCAGAACAAAAGGATCCACAAATACGAAAATTCTAAATGCTCCGCCTTCGTCCCAGAAATTAAATCTTTTAAAAGTTCTCAGTTTAATTTACCCATTTTCCACAGTTTGCCAAGCAAAAAAATCTAATGACGCTGAACATAGAAAAAATTACGTTTGAGTTTACAGCTGGTGGCAATCCAAATTAATTTAAATTAATTAGATTAATACTCACGATGACTCAGACAATTCCAAAATGTATTATTATGATGTTAAAAAATTCAAAACACATAATTTGTTGATTTTGTGATGAAATTACTCTTTTTGCACAAAAACGCGGTCAACATCATTTTCCCCGTTCTTAAGATTGTTATTCCCGTTTTCCCTTTATGGTTAAAAATTCCCGCAAAACGGAAAAATTCCCTTTTCTGGCAACACTAGTATGGGCCTCAAATATATACAAAATACCATTTTTACTATAGGCTGCTCACGGAAATGCTTTACTCCACTATACAATAAAAGACATTAGTATCGATAGTAATAATTTTTGTAAATTAGACAGAGAAAACAAAATATCGCAATTATATACTTACATTGAAATTGATTCGCTCGTTATGTGATAAATTTATTTTTTTTTGTTGTAAAATTTTTTATTTAGCTTAAGAAAGAATCCAAAGAAGAATTAAATATTAGCATTCTTTAGTAACTTAAACAAAATTGTCGAAATTTGATTATTTAATTATGATAATTGCTTAGAAGCTTCAGATATTAGAATAATCCAGAAAATAGAATAATCTAGCCATTAGAAGTAGTATTCTTAAAATATTAAAGGTTCTGAAATAAGAAGATTGTATTCTAATTTCCGAGATAATAGTTAATGCAACTTATATATAAGACTACAGCTGTTTCAACGAAATGTTGAAAATGAAACTAATGACCTTATTTTGTAAAACGTAAGCAATCACTATGGGTAAAAAAAGTCACGATCACTGTTTTCGTGCAGAAAATAATTTAACATTCTCACCATTCTATGTCACATTTTTATATATTAAACACAATAAAATTGAATTTTATGGTCTTAAAATGATAATATACAATAGCATCAATTTGTTGTTCTTTTAATATTGAATATACAATTTTCAAAAATATTGTTACTTTTAACTTTCGTCTCGTTATGTTTTAGACCTTCCAGATCCAGTGAAAAATTGCACAACTTTCAATGCCACCGCTAACTCTATACAAATTCAATGCCTTCCTGGCTACGATGGCGGCATTTCACAACATTTTCACGTACAAATCTACGATGAGCTCAATCGTCAAATTCTCTACAATACGTCATACAAATACGCAGAGTTTACTATTAAACGTTTGCCGAGTGACTCCGTGTTTGTAATACGTGTTACGGCTGTAAATGCGCAGGGACCCAGCAAGGCAGCATATCGTCTGCGAGGACGCACGCTTTCAGCGCCTTTGTTGCGAACAGGTGAGTAAAGACTGATGGCGGCCAACTTTGTTGGAATTTTAAGTAGTTCACATAAGTAACAAAAAATAAAAACATCCGTAATTTCAAAGTAAAGTATAAATAGTCACTTAAAATCTAAAAGGGTGCAGCAACACTTTTTATGATTTAACAGTAGAAGCAAAAAGCGTTATAAAATGAAAAATATGTAAGTTTTAAAATATATTTTTGGTTATCCTGTGTTGTGGAAATAACGTAAAATTTATTTCTAAAGGTTAATTTCATGTTTTTAGTATATTTCGAAAATTTTTTTGTTAGGTTTTTTTTTAAACAAAATGACGTAATAACAATAAAATGTTTGTGCTGATCATTTGCGCTTATTTAATCGTAAATTTTTGTTCTTAAATCTCTCTTTATTTAGAATAATTTTGAACTATAAGAATTTTTTACAAAAAATAGTTCATTATAATTTTAAAAGGCATTTGTTAAATAAGTGCATTCAATAATAATAATCATTGAAATTCTTAAGCAAAAAGTAATTCATTAAATAAAAATCAAGAAAAAATTTTGTACAAAAAATGACATAAATAAATATTTAATTTTCAAATTAAATTTAATCACAAAAGTAATAACAGTCTGACGGAAGTAAGGATATTTTTAAAAAAATAATTCACCATAATTTTAAAAAGGCATTTGTAGAATAAATGCATTCAATAATATGAATTACAGAACTTCTCAAACGAAAAATAATTCATTAAATAAAAATCAAAAAATAATTCAGTACAAACTTAATACTTAAATATATTTAGTTTTCAATTTAATTTTCAAATAAAATATTATCCCTAATGTAATAACGTCTGCTGGAAGTAAGGATATTTTTTTATTATTTTTGGGTTTTGTGTTTTGTTTGCTTGAATTAAATGTTATTAAATTAACAATAAAAAATAAACTTCTGCACTGATCGATCTTAACACGTGATTTACCATGAATATAAATACGGACAAAAATATTTTCAGAAATTAATAACATCAGATTTTCTGCGTAAAAAAAATTGTTTTTTTTTTTGAAAATACGTTGCCTATTTTATATTTTTCGGCAAACATGTTTTCTTTTAGTTTATTATCTGGATTATTTCAAACTAAATTAAATCAATTTGTATGTATATCTTTAAACGTTCCAGCCAAAATCGTTTACAAAGCGATTTTTTCCATTAAAAAAAACGGTTTCATAATTTTCTTACTTAATTTGTGCCCTTTTTATTTAAAGTTTATAACTTCAGATAAATGTGTACATAAACACTAACAGCCCTATTCTGGCAGCTTAACTTAGCTCACCACATTAACAAAATAGTTAATATTAACAATTTGTTAAGGTTTCGTATTCTGCTGCAAATTTAAAAGCTCTTTTCCTTACAATTTTGTTAATGACAGAAAGAGTCTTAACAACGAATGAAATGTATGTGCTTAGATAAAAAAAATTGATGAGCAAATAATAAAAAAAATACAAATTATAATATAATATTGAGTTTAAATACATTAAACTGAAAAATGGAACAATTTTTACTTATTTGAAGTATTGATAATGAAATCTTTCATTAGCCGTGGAAAATTTTTCAAGCGCTTGCAAAGGCACAAGCTGCACTCGAAGCATCTATTCATATCGCGCATCTCTTCTTTCAATAGGCATATCGATTTTCACCATGCATGGTGAACTTTAAAAACTTTTTAAGCTTTTATGTTGTAAATGATTTTTTAGAATACCAACATTTACATTACATTACAATCAGCTTAACATTAGCTCCTTAACTATTTTTGTTAAGCTAACAACCAGAATAGGGCTGTAAATCTGACAAAACATATTTACAGCCCTATTCTGGCAGCTTAACTAAGCTCACCACATTAACAAAATAGTTAATATTAACAATTTGTTAAGGTTTCGTATTCTGCTGCAAATTTAAAAGCTCTTTTCCTTACAATTTTGTTAATAACAGAAAGAGTTTTAACAACGAATGAAGTGTATGTGCTTAGGTAGAAAATTGTTGTGAAAAAAAAAAAAAAATACAAATTGAAATATAATATTGAGTTTAAATACATTAAACTGAAAAATGGAAGAATTTTTTACTTATTTTAAGTGTTGATAATGAAATCTTTCAGTAGCCGTGGCAAATTTTTCAAGCGCTAGCAAAGTCACAAGCTGCACTCGAAGCATATGTTTATACAGCGCATCTCTTCTTTCAATAGGCATATCGATTTTCACCATGCATGGTGAACTTAAAAAGCTTTTTAAGCTTTTATGTTGTTAATGATTTTTAAGAATACCAACATTTACATAACATAACAATCAACTTAACAAGAGCTTCTTAACTATTTCTTGTTAAGCTAACAACCAGAATAGGGCTGTTAATCTCGCTCTTTTCAATTTTTAATAAATCTGTGTTCACGGGTTCTTTTATTGACTGTTGGAACATAGCTTTAATTACCCCAGTTTTTAAAAGTGAACTTGAAGTGAGACAAATGAAGAGCACACTCAAAGAGGTACTTGATGGTAAAATTCAGTAGGTGTTAGTATTAACGCAGAGAAAACGGATATGGTTCTGTCCACGAAAAGATACAAGATACTGCAGTTGATACCACCAAAACTAAACGACAGACGTCTCATACCGAAAACTCATACAAAATATCTGGAAGTCGTCCTGGACACCCAGCTGGCATGGAAAATCGATGTAGAAGAAAGGGTGAAGAAAATCACCATTACGCTATACACATCCAAAAAGATTCTAGGGCTAGGGTCATTCGCCCTTTCTGATGCACTGGATCAATGTAACGGTATTTCGTCCTGTGGCCGGCTGTGAACAAATAAACATACTTCAGGCACTTGGAGAAATTTCAGCGGCAGCCACCGCTATGCATCTCAGGGGCACTGAAGTCAACTCCAACTAAAGTACATGAAATCATTCTATGTATGGACCCTTCGGACATACACGAATTAAAAGCAGGAAAGAAGGAACAACACCTCACAGTGGTTGGAAACTTGGCTTTTTCAAAATTTCGATTATTTTACAATCGACATGTTACCTCGCACGATAGACAATTTCAAAAAACGAACACCTCTAGGACCAAACGACTGGTACAAAGGTATAGAACAAGCACAGCCGGAGGTGAACATATTTACAGGCGGCTCCAAAATGCATACGGGGGTAGTGCAGAGCCTATTTAGTATATGGCAGCCATACAAACTGTCGAACCACTGCATCATCTTACAGGCAGAAATATTTGCTATAAGGAAAGCTGCGGAGATTGCAATTACATGGACACGCACCACTCCTATAGCAACATTTTCGTTGACAGCAAACCGGCGATCAAATCCATCAAGTTCCGCTACCATCAAGTTCAAAAGTGTCCTGGCTGGCAGAGATGCACTATGCGCTTCGAAGAGAGTGCGCTTCTACTGGGTTCTTTAGCCATCAGAACATGGAGGGAATCGAAATGGCAGACGGTTTAGCAAAGGAGAGTACTGGTCTGTTTTCAGAATTCGCAGAACATGTACCTACTCCGCGACAAGAGTTCTACAGGAAACTCGAAAAATAGCTACAAAAGCAGTTAGTCGTAGATGGAGTGATACAACACTAGAAAATCATGTGCAAATTTGCAAATTTAACGCGAATCTTTATAGACTTGAGGCATCCGGACAAACCTAGCCTAACCTTAATTCGGATGTCTTTAACTATAGGCCCATTTCTAAGTTTTCAAATGTTTGCAAGCTTATTGAAAGCATAATAGAAATAAACAATTTTTTTATTGTTAAACGTTATATCTGTCCCCAACAACTTGGCTTTGTTGCTGGCCGATCCACTGTAGCAAATCTGGGCCTTTTTCTGAGTTCTGCATTGCATCGATTGCTTTGGGTAATGATGTTTTTTACACTGACTTCTCGAAAGCCTTCGACGAGGTTACACATTATTTATTACCTGCCAACTTGGATAAAATTTGTTTCCATTCCTTCTTTTTTCAGTGGATTGAGTCTTACTTGTCCCCTCTTTCTTGTTATGTCTCTATAAATAATGTGAGGTCGTTCAAATTTATTGCTACCTCCGCAGTGCCACAAGGTTGCATCGTTGAGCCCTTATTTTTTATACTATACATAAAAGACATCCCTAAATGTTTCATTAATTCAAAATTTTTATTATTTGCCGGTGACCAAAAATTTTTAAGGAAGTTTGCTA
Source organism: Dichetophora obliterata (assembly GCA_963920525.1). Taxonomy (NCBI): domain Eukaryota; kingdom Metazoa; phylum Arthropoda; class Insecta; order Diptera; family Sciomyzidae; genus Dichetophora; species Dichetophora obliterata. Next base: position 220,187,351 of record OY986437.1, on the reverse strand, counting down.
TTTAGCTAATGTTTCAGCTTTCCAAGCCGACCTTAATCACGTTTTTTATTGGTGCTCTATCAATGGATTACCATTAAATATCTTTCATTTGTCCTTCTTTAAGGCTATACGCGTTTTAAATTTTAATTATTTTCTCGGTGCATCAGTTGATACCATTCGTGATCTGAGTTATTTTTGATTCGAAGCATACCTTCAATGACCATCTAAGTTTTATACTTCCGAAGGCCTTATCCTTGCTCATGTTTGTTCGCGTTCCGGATTTCGGGACCCTTTCATGCGTGCCATTCATTTCGCTTGGAGCGAATTCAAAAATTTTTACAAAATTTGCGCTGCTTCATGGAACTCTGTTGTATTTCAGCCCTTATACAATGCAAGCAGCTTTCTCTTAGATCTTAAAACTTTAGAAACAAGAAGGAAGATTAAATCTCTGATCTTCATATTTGATATCATATCTGGCAATATTGGTCTCAATCGCGGTAGTGTCAGATTTTCAGCTCGACATATATCATTCCTTCAGACGTAAAAAAATGCAATCGAAAAAATGCTATAAAAAACGGTTTTATTAGTCACTTTTTACCTTTTTACAACAAAAAAAATTATTAAAATAATAAAAAATCAACAAACAATACAATAAATGAACATAAATAAGTTTTTTTATGTGATGGCGTCAGTATCTTGAAGAAAATGTATAACTGTGTTGGATTTTTTTTTACAACAAAAAACATAGGATTGACTAAGAAAGTTGCAAACTGATTTGTAATTTTATAATAAAATTATCTAATAATAAGTTAATATTGATTTATTATTATGTTCTTTATTTTAGAACAGCGCAAGGAAGATATTGAAGCAAATGCGCTCAAAAAAAAAACAGTATTTACTTAAAAATATTTTATTATTTAACACTTGAATATTTTCGTGATATGGGCTTATAAAAAACTTTAGGGTGAGTAAGGAGCTGTTTAAGTACTACTGTCGAAGAAATGAAAAAGAAGCTCCTTCACGACGAGCAGACTGCCGCTGATAAACTGCTCAAAAAAAAACTTTAATATTTTATTATATTCCTTCTAGACAGTTGTGGCGTTTAAAAATTATTTTTTATAAAAACATAATAGAACTATTTACACTAAAAATGAGCCAATAACCAGGGCTTAGTCTTTTGTTAATGAGCTATCTTTAAGTTCTAGTTTTAATTTTTCTGTTTCCAAGGCGGCATTTAGATACAATGTCAATAGTTTATTTTTACTGTTAGTTTATTTACTTAAAATTTTTACTACTAATCTGTAAAAATAATTTTCCAAAGACTAAATAAAGAAAATAATAAAAAAGAATAAAATTTTTATAAGTAATTTCAATAACCTGTGTCTAGGTATCTTTAGCTATTATTCCAAATATTTTTTTTTATTATTTAACCAAAATTTCAATAATAATGACAAAAGTTTCTTGCATTTTTTTCAAGTTACAATATAAAAAAATTGAATTCAAAATAAATTCTCAAAAATTTTCAAAGAATAAATATTGTTCTGAGAGCAAAACAGTTTAAGCAAATGTTTTGTGTAAAAAACAGATAAATCTTTTCCATAATAATAACTTTTTTGTCATTAAAATAATTATTATAAACATATACAAACAAATTAAATACTTTTATTTCAAATAATTAATTAATATGTATAAAATATTTTAAAAATAAGAAGAAAAATTTAAATAAAACCTTAAAAACTGATCACAAAAAGTTAAACAAAATTTATTTTTTACAAAATACATTTTCAAAAATTAAAAATAAAAAAATTTGTTCTGAGGTAAATAAATTTTAAAACATTTTTCCAAAAATGTTGTTTGGTTTTTTTCCACATCCAAAACTTTTTTAACAAAAAAAAGAGTTCAAATAAGTATTTTTACTTCCCCTGGTGTTGACTTTTATTTTTTAGTTAAGTCTTTTGAGACTTTTATTTTTAAAAGTTAAAATTTAGTTTTACCTTATATATAAATATAAAATTCCAGAGTCTTCCGAAAAATATATTTTTAATTATTGTTTTTAAAAATCTTTAACGACTTCAATTGAAAATTTTTAAAGACACCTTTATTCGACTTTTAGGTACATAAGTTTAATGTATCTTTAAAAAAGAGAAGTTACTAAATAGGAGTAAAAACCAAAACTTATAAATAACTTTTATTTAAATAAATTCTTATTTTTAAAAGATATATTTAAATTTTAAATGATAAAAGTTTTGTAAGGCTCTTTCTTATTCCAAAGAGTCTTTAAACAAAAGTTGTTAAAATTCCTAGCTTTTGTTTTTTTTTACACCATTTGTCGAAGGCTCCAAAAAAGCACCACTTAGTTAACAAAATTCGGTTTTTTAATTAAATTATTAAATGACTTAAATCAAAGGCTATTTATTGTGAACTCAAAAGTTATACCCACAAAAACGTTTATATTAAAATTGCTTTGACTGCAACCTGATGAACTGGAGTGTGACATATTTTTATTTAATTTTTTAAATGCATAAAAGCCTTAATAAAATTGACGTTTTCACTACATAAGCTTTTAAAGGTTTTCTGATTCTTCTCTTCACCAGCCTCTTCCACCGCGGTGCTGGTTCAACTCACTCCACTTTTGGGTGCACTGGTGGGCGTCATCGCCACTCTCGTTTTAGTGGCCATCTGCATTGTAATCTTTATCAAATTCCGCAGCAAACGCACACGCCGACCGAATGGTGAACCACACACCACCACTGAAGCGGACAAGGGCAGCGCAGAACCACTGTCGCGCAACATGGGCAGCCACTCAAGCTTAGAGGAAAAAAATCCCGATGTTGTGCCACAGGAAGCAAACAGCGAGGATGAATTCCATTTAGAGGAGAAAGCCTTCGATCGTCTCAACATGGACTCGCAACGGATTTTGTACACACCATCGGCACGCATTAATGTGACAGCAACAACACCAACGCCACCACCGCTGTCGCCAGCCTTTGCCAAACAGGTGAGTGTTATGTTGTCATAGAGTTTGTGTTGTTGGAACTTCTGCTGTCGGTTTTTTTTAGTTTGGCTAAACATCAAACTGAGAAGTTTTAAGTAAGTGAAAAATAGGCAAACGAAAAAAACATTGACGCAGCTTGTGTTTGTAATTTGAATTAATTAAATGCTGCTGCCACTGATTATTCTAGCTGTTGCTTTGACATTGTTGTAGTTGTGTTTTATGTGATTTATTTTTGCTTTTATGCATTTATAAGTGGTAAGGAAGTTTTGAAAGTGCTACTTCAAGCCGTTAGTCGTAGGTTGAACGTTGTCTTAAAAAGTTCAGAATAACATGAATATGCATTGCAGCATGGCTTAAAATGTTGCTGCAGCAACTGTTGCAAGGAGTCGTTGTTTCTGTTACTGTTGCTCTTTTATAGCTGTTGTTTCGTTGCTATTTCCCAGTTGCTATTTGCCAGTGTAGCTGCCATTTATGAGGAATTTGTATATTTTTGCATATTCAACGAATCTGCCTTACTTTAGCTGCATTAACTTGTTTATGCTACGTATTGGAGATGGACTCCTTTTGTTCTTGGTGCATATTTGAAATGGTTGATGGACACTTTTAAACGTATCTGTTTTGTTCTGTACTTGATCCGTGTGTGTGTGTAGCATCAAAGTTTTTATTGTATAATTTTGCGTTTTAAATCAATTGGCTTAAAGTGCTCGCTTGCCATTTCTTAAGCTAAAACTTAAAAGTTGGGCAACATTTCTATACACCCTCCAACTAACTATAATCTATCTTCCGAATCAATACAATGATTGCACATTTATAGGGGGTGTCCCTTGAGAGTTGATTAAATCTAAAAAAAAAATATTTTGAAAAATGGCTTTGCAATTTTTTAATGCATTTTCGACATGTTCGCATTATTTTTAACCATAATTTTATTACATATTCTTTATATACCTCTAAGCATTGCGCAAATTTCAAGAGGAGATTTTTGTGTGTACTCTAAAATTTTTTCAGTTATGAATTGTTTTTGTGAAGCATAACGCGTGGAATCACCATTGATGCCAAACTCCCATACAAAGTAAAAGGATTTTGCATTTTGTCTATGTTATTGTATTAAACAGACTCTGCTAAAATTTTGTTTGTAGTTTTCCTATACTATTACTGTATAGTACTTGTAGGATTAATAGAAAATGTCCTACATTTCTAACCAGAACTGCGTGCTCGAACCAGAACTACGCCTACTTTCCACACAAATTAAAAGGTTTTTCTCATGTTTTCCTTGTTAGTGAAACGATTTTGCTGATATTTTGCTGTTGGTTTTTTTTTATAGTACTTGTGCGTTATATAGAAAATGGGAGCAATCGGACCAGAACTACGTCCACCTCCAATACAATATGAATGAGCTTTTAAATTTTTTCTGCTCTGCTATGCAGCTGATTATAGTCTTACATTCTAATATTCTTATTAATTTTTACCATTTTACATTTATGAAAATAAGAAAAAATTTACATTTATTATTTAAAATAAAAGTTTAAAAGTTAAAAAGTTAAAAAATAACTTTAATTTAGTTAGTTTAATTTTTGTATTTAAGTGAGGTGAACTTAATTTAATACTGAAAAATAAAAATATAAATTCTAAAGGAAGAAAATACATATTGAAATCGCAGTTATGACTGCAAAACTAAAGTGATTGAATTACTTAATTTTTTGAAAATATTGCAATCACCTTAAGTCATTGCCAAAGTCTTTGAAAGAAGTTTCAAGTCAAATGATTGAATTCTTTCAAAATGAATTAAATCATGACCGGGAAATCATAAAAGCCATTATATATAATTCCTTAACTTATTCTCTACCGCCAACAAATTCAACCAAACGAAAATAAAAAACACTTTTTGAATCATTTTGTATTTTTGATTTCAGTAAGAATATAAGTCGTATCATATTCTTTAATCGTTTCTTGAACAAATTTAAAATTTCTTACCTTTTCCTAGTCTCTTGCTTAGTGTTCCCCTAAATAAATAAAATCGTTATTCTACATTTACTTTTAAGGCCAAATTTTACTTGATTAAGCATAAATTTATTCTGCATACAACATGATATAAAAAATTTTTGAATGCAACCAACAGACTTCTGATTGAATTAGAGTTATTTCACAATTTCAGCGATTTAAAATATAATTTCAAAAGACTTCTAATGATTTCAATGACTTCAAATTTATTACAATTGAATGCAATCAATGACTCTAGAAGCATGGCTGCAATCATAGTGAATGAATCAAAGGACGTCAACAGAAATTTTAATAATTGATTTTAAACTGATTTGATTTTAATTGAAATCATGACTTAAAAATTATTGAATAAAACCATTTCTTTGGCATTCAGTAGCATTTCTTTGGAATGAATGCAATTTCTTACAAGCTTAATATTAAAAAAAAAGTATTCCTTTATTCATTTACCTCTAAATTATTGAATTTTGTGTGTTCTCATACTATGAATTGTAATAAACTAATCAAAGAAGTTTTCTTCAAAATATGAACACTTTTTCAATTCTGATTTCTTTAAGCTACTTCTTAAAAAATACTTCTCTTTATATAGCGTAATATCTCTTAATTAAAAAGTATCTATGCCTCATATTAAGAAAAATTAAAGTACACGTCTTCGAAGTATCTTTCCTGCATAATGAATTCACTTAAGTTGCTTTCCTAGTCATAGAGGGACCATTTAATAATGTCACCCCACAATCTATACGACTAGAGTTTCGGTGGCTAGGTGTGAATAACATCATTACTAATATTATAGAAAAGCTACTAAACTGCCGAGTAATCTTATCAGACGTATAACGCTGATAGATCGGTTACCAGAGGTACGCCTTAAGGTGGTGAGCTATCTCCACTCCTCAGGAATCTGGTAGTGAACAAAGAACTCATGTCTCTTGAGAGGGAGGGCTGTAAAGTGGCAGCTTACGCCGATGACCTGGCTTTGGAGCAAGTATCCATAAACTCTTAACCCTTTGACGACGAATGGGACACATATGTCCCATTTTGTTTTTTCGTCATTACAGGCACATTTTTAATAGATTTTGGAAAAATCAGTGTTGCTCGATAAAAAACAAATGTCTTCTTTGGATTTCGTGTTAAAAATTAAGGTTTTGTTGTTTCAGTTGGTTTTAAGGGTGTCTCAAAGTCAGAAATTTTTACTTTTTGTATGGCAATTTTAGTTTCCTAATATCTCGGATTCTGAATGATACTGTTGGATAAACTTTAAGTATTAGATGTGCCAATGCCTTATGTGAATATTTTGATCAACGGATTTTAAATTAGTTCTATACTTTTCACGGGGAAGCTGAAAATATTATGGGACATATGTGTCCCATTCATTCGTCATCAAAGGTAAAAATAAAACATACTTTTTTAATTTTTATTTTTTTGTTATTAATATTTTTTAATTAAAAAACAAAGAAAACACAAACAATTCAGTAAAAAACATAAAACAAACATAAACAAAACTTAAAAAAATTACTTAAAATTATAAGATTTTCATATAAACTAAATCAAAATCGAACTTAGTTGTGATAAATTTCAAAACAATTTCTGTCCCCAGTGAAGCACATTGGTTTTTTACATGCGAAACAAATTATGTTTGCTCGATTTTCGATTCCGTTTTCTTTGCAAACAACACATCGCTTCCTGACGCCTCCTTTCGTTATTGTTTGATAATGTCCAGCTAAATCCGGTACAGCCCCCAGTCTTGACCTTGTAAGTGATTCTCGTGCTGTCGAGGTAATACCAACTTTTCTACTACAAAAGCCGTCTATTAGCTGTGTAGCCAACTGCGTGCGAAACTCCAGATGTTTTATAATAAATGGTTTTGAATTACTTCTGGATATCATGTCATACACTATGTGGGAGTTTTGCACACCCAAATCCATTAAATAAAAAAACAGACGAAGATAAAATCTTGTCTTCGATTTACGATCATATTCATTGTAGGACTGACAATAAATAAATAAATCTTTCTTACTTAAAAAGTTACTCAGAATATACTTAACACTTTACCGTTTTTTGGTCCATAAGATCCACGCCTCCCATTCCTGCGTTATATTGTGAAATCATTTTTGGACAAGTCACATTAATTTTATTTGCAGATCCAGCCTGGCGTCTTTTGACACTAACGGTGTCGATTGGATTTATGAAATTAGATCCCATATGCACTGCACGATTATCCATCCATTTTATAATTGAAACTCCTTTTAAGACAAAGCTTTAGAAGTCTCCACGATCAAAAGATTTATCGGCGTCAAATTTTGGCATTTGTGCACGATTTTTTCGCAAAGTGCCACAGGCTCGAATTCCATTGGTCATGAGTTTATGTAATAATATTGGACTAGTGAAGAAGTTATCGAAATATAGTTCTATTCCCATATTTTCCAGCCCTGATGCCATATCTATAATAACGGATTCGCCAATGCCAATCTCTCTCTGTTCCTTTTTGCCTGTATTTATATCTATTTTATATAGATAACCACTCTTAGCATCGCAACGGCACCACAATTTAAGCCCCCAGCTTATGGGTTTGTCTTTCATATACTGTTTCATTATATTGCGGCCCTTAAATTTTACCATATGTTCGTCTATAGACTGGCATTTGTCTTGGCTCAAATTTTTTTTAAATGCTGAGTTGAAATGATTTATTACTGCTCTTATTTTAAAGGCTCTATCGTATGATGGGTTGTCACGGCTTGGATGTTCAGCATTGTTAACAAAATGTAAGCTGGAAAGAATTTTTTTAAAACGATCTCGAGTCAGAACTTTAGAAATAAACGGTACTGAATATATTTCCATCGTAGACCAGTACAATCTTATTTCTGGCAATCTGTGCATACTCATTGCTATAATCATCCCAAAAAACGCTTTCAGCTCATCTTTACTTACAGAAAATATTACACCTTTCTGCTCACAATAAAGTTTCGTTTGGTGAATTATGTGCTCTATTAGTGTGTTGAAATCACAAACTGCACTGAAGACTTCTAAAACAGTTGGTACCTCCTCATCAGCGCTTACCTTTGGATTTAAAACCTGCCCGTATATGTAATCAGGGTCAGTATAAGCTGGCGAAACGTAATTTTGATTGGCTTTTTTCCACTGAAACTTAACTAAAAAATCTTTGGCATCTTTATTAGGTTTGGGAACACATTTTGCCATAGATGCATCTGTCTTTGAATTTTTACTCGTTGAAGGTTTTTCGGTTTGCAGAATATCTTCTATTTTGATTTCGGCTCCGTTATCTAAATCCGTAAACTCATCTAAAAAAGCTCTATCCTCGATGTCTAATTCAAACACACTTTCTTCATCTTCACTATCCGATGCGTTCAAAAGCTGTACAATTTCATCCTCAGTTTTATAAAACCGACGCAATCTGCTCATCTTCAAAAATAACTTATATGGTTTAAAATAATTAGATGGAAAATATGTTTTCAAAGCACAACTAAAAGCATGACTTTACGCAAAAACTGCAGCATTGGACAGTTGATGAGAAACTAAAAGCTTGAATCGCTTTTATGTGCTTTGCAAAACAGTTTTATGAGTGCATTATCATGCACACTGAACGCTGGACAAACTGAAACTATTGGACAAACGATCAGCAACTGATAGAATCGTTTTTGTTTTGCAATTTTAATATGCCAACACGTTAGTGCATGCGTTTTCATGCTTACTTTTTGTAACGACAAAATGCTTTTTAATATTTAATGCATTTGTTTCCAATTTTTTACCTTTGACGACGAATGGGACACATATGTCCCATGATTTTTCTCATAGAAGGAGTAACAATTTTTAAATTTTAACAATACTTTAGTCTTGAAATGTTGTATTTCTGAGAAAGAATCCGCAAAAAAATTTTGAAAATTTTCAGCGGAAATTTCTTCGTCGTCAAAGGGTTAGCAAGCCAAGGAATGCCGTCCTGCATAGGCGAAATGTCTAATTTTTTTAGCATTAGCTTAATATTGGCATAAGGGCATACGTGGAAATAAAAAAGCAGACGAGCTTGCTAGGAAAGTTACATCAATGACTTCAATGGTTCGGAACTCACCGAGCATCCAGATGGCACTGTAAAACTGCTGCTTGAGGAGTACATCACATCTAAAGCCAATACAAGATGGGCTGAACTCTCAACGTGCAGAACAATAAGGCTTATCTGACCGACAGATACAAAAATTTTGCAAAAAAAATTTTGCTCCGGCAACACTGATCTCGACTTGTAGTATGCGCACAACTGTTATTTTTTAAGCTTTCAAATTGCAGCGTTTTCTTTTATGTTTTTTTATTTTTTTACGTTTTTTTTAATGCAAATGATTAGTGACGCTTGATAGAAAAATTACATTTTAGAATATTTTACGTTTGCAGTGTTGCAAAATTAGCCATTTTTGAACATCTTGCTTGTGTTACCAAGCAGTTTGCGCATCATGATGCAGTTCCGAACAGACGAACAGTACCGCTGACTAGCTATGTTTAAGTTGGTGTTTATTTTTTAACTTTTCTTTGATTGATTAATTTTATTTGCCAAGTTTATTGGAATGTTTTTATTTTTCTGCAGTTTACTATCTATGTTTAAGTCGTTGCTTATTTTTTCACTTTTCTTTGATTCATTGCATGAACAGCTAATTTTCTTAACATAAAACAAAGAAAATTAAAGCTTTGACATCAATGGTCTTAAGCTAATCTTAGCTTAAGCTAAAGTCTTAGCTAGCTATCCACGGATATTTGTAGGTGAATATTTATAAATTTTCTCTTTTGGGACTTAACGACAATACATGTAGGCAATCTGTTGCCAGCAATTACTGTAGTTAATTCTCGTGAATTTTTTTTAGTGTGGGAGTCATCGCAAATGACTTCTACTATTTCCCACCTTCTATGTTCTTGTCCCGCGCGCTCTAGAAGAAGGCATAAATATCCGGGGTCGTTTTTCTTTTTCAGAGCTTGACTACCTGTCAAGGACAAGCGTCAAACTTCTTATAAACTTTACTAAAAGCTCAATGTGGTTTCACTCGGACTGAAGGCTAAGTGTGCAGCCTCATCACAATTAACCTTATGTGAGCCGAGGTATGTGCGGTATGTTTTAACGCACATGCAACGGCTGCCGCCTCAACCTAACTTAACCTAAAGTACACATCTCGTGTTTCTTTAAAGTTAGAATAAATAATCATCGTTCTATTAGTTTAAGTTTTTCTTCGTGTTTTTACGTACGAATGTCGCTTTAGTGACCATGTGTACAATGCTTTCACTCTTATCACTTTGTCTTTTTAAAATAACAAGGCTGCTGTTTCTTTATATAAGTTTTTCGTGGTTTTCTCAAAACAATACACTTTAATTTAATTTTTTAATCTAATCCTCTGATTATATATTATTCCTTTTACACTAAATAAAAACAAAATTTTCTCAAAACAATAAACTTTGATTTAATTTTTTAATCTAATCCTCCGAGGTAATATATATTGTTCCTTTTACACTAAATAAAAACATACAAGAATATATCTAGTTCGTCTGCTTTGTCTTCTATTGCTTAGTTTTTAAAGAAACACAATGAAAAACTTTTTTCGAAAAATTCTTATTATTCAATTGAAAATTTCTAACACAAATTATAAAATATACCCAAATAAGGATTTTTTTCTAACGGGTTTTCCCCAAAGAGAAGAGAAACTTTTTTGTTTTTTATTTTATTTTTTTTTTTTGCTATTTTGTATTTTTGGTTATTCAATAATTTTTACAGAAACTAAGAAATTGTAAAAAACATATACACCAAGAAAGGTTATAAAAAGGTCTGTTGCTGGAAATATTAGGACCACCATGTCTAATTAAGGCCCAAACCATAATGGTTAAAGAAACGTAACAAAAACGGCAGAAAATAATAAAATAAGAGCTCATATTGTTATTCTAATTGTTGTTCTACAGCAATACTTAACATAAATGCTATTCATAGCTTTTTTAAAAATTTTAAAAAAAGTACTTATAAAGTCAAAAGCTTATTTTGAAGATAAAAAAGTTTACTTTGGCTTGTCAAAAATAATTTTGGTAATATGCTGGCCTTGATAGTTGAGTGCTGTCTTTCTAATTTTTTCTGCCCGGTAGATTAAGGTGTGAGCATGAGATCGATAAATTTTTTTTCTTTTTGACAGATTTTTTTTAATAATACAATTGATTATGGAATATCACAATCATTTGAGTCTGAAGAATTGTCTGTATTCGTTGAAAGTATTTAATTACTTTGAGTAGCAACAGAAGTGGTTGACAGCTGCACATCTCTGTTGCGAGCAGCAGCAGACGTGGTTGGTAGCTCGACATCCTCAAAGCTATCTTCTGGTACTTCAGTAGGCATAAAGGAGCAAAAGGCTATTTCTGAAATAGCATGCGGACCAAATGGGTAAATACCGGTGGCCTTGAATCCATTGCTTACTATATGTGTACGCCGGGTATTCCGTAGCGTATGCTTGCTTCATTTTGCGACATTTTTTTTTTCTTAAATAAGCAAGTTGCAAATCATTTTCACTCCAAACTGTGCGACGCAACATCTAAAAATTTAAACAACACCGAAATGTAGCATTTTAAACAAAAATTTCTGATGAAAAATATTTTTTTCATAGCCCTTATAAGGATTAAAACTTTTAGTTTGGCCTTTTTAGGCGCTCTCAATAGAATTTCATCCGTAAAGTTTTTCTCGGAATATACCACAGTCAGATTTCATGGACTTACCTTTTGTTATCGTGAAAATACCTTTCACTGATTTTTAACTGAAAGCTGGTCATAATCAAAGCTAATTCGTAGAACATTGGCATCCTCAGGGGGTAAAGGGGCACTTCCCCCCCTAGGCAATTAAACTTTTTATATATCTTCATAATAAATAAAAAAAACGTCAGTTAAAATTAAAAAATGTTAAGAGAGAAGCAAAAAACTTTCTAAATTGTAAGTTGCGCTTAAACTTGGGGCTTTGAGAACTTTCCCTGCAGTGTACCCAACAAGTTAAAATACTAGTAAGTGTACTAGGTTAAAAAATACCAGTAAAATCAGCAAAAAGTCTACTTCCTCATGTCCCTTAATGATTATTAAAACCCTTACAATCACGAAATTAAGCTCAAATTTGAGCTCGGGACTTCCTCTTTTTAATGGTTTATATAAATCCTTATATTTAATTTATTTGATTGCCCACAACGATTAAAAAATAAAAATATAAATACAAAAAACTGCTTGTAACTTTAAATTCAAAAACATATAACAACCCTATGAATTTTTTTTTTTTTCATTGTGCATTCCAACTATCATTATCTAAAATTTAAGACCAATAGCAATAATGAAAATGTAGTAGTACTCTAAGAGATATTAATTTTGAATGAAATAATTCTAAGTAAAGGTATTTATTTATAAAGGTAGCTCTAAGAAGTGAGCCACAGACCATCAAATAATAATCAGATGAAAATGAAATTTGGATATGTCATAACAAACAAAATTTGAGGGAACACGTGTTTTTTTTTAAACCATTTAAACAATAATGGCTCTAAATTCAATATACCAGCAAAACGGATTTTTCCCCATACAAATCGTATGGAAAAATGAAAAAATTAATTCGCGACCTGTAAACCTTTACCAATTGAGATACGCTTCACAGAGGGTGTGTCTAAGGTCAAATGGAAGTATTAAAGCCGAGGACATCTGTCGAAATAAAAAAAATATATATTTTTGGGACACCCTAATGTAGATACTGCGTTTTTTGTTTGAATGATTGCTTTAATTTGTGTAGATATGACATTTCATGTTAAAATTTCTATTTTATTTTTATTTTAAATTTTCATTTTATTTTCTTAAAGATGTAAGAAAGATGATTAAGAAAAAACATTAAAACTGATTTTGATTTTCATGCTAGATGCCGCACTTTTCCTTATGACGGTAGAATATTAAATCAACCACGTTGTTGATACTGCCGCTGACTTCGTTTGACTGTCACTAGCTTCACAGATGTGCAATTGAAGAACATTTTATTCTTTGTAAAGTACATATGAACGTGTTTGAACGTGTAAGAAATCATTTTTCTGGGAATGCAAGTGTTTTCTAAATCGGGCCTTATTAAGGCTTGCGCCTTATTTGACGCAGGGATTTAATTTTTTGAAGTTTTTATTTTTACAAAAGTGAATTCACAAGTCGTTTTTATGTAAATATTAAGTACATTTTAAAAACTACATCTAGTTTTTTTTCTTTTAAATTTTTAAATCACATTAGGTGATCTACTTTTTTGACTAATGTTCTGGAATAAAATTTCAACTGTAATCTATTATTTGACAGCTATTATGTTGAAAAACATTTCCTCCATAATTTCTTGAACATGCTTGCAGTTTGAACAGCAACTACTTGTCATGTCAATAGAGCTCGTTTTGCTTTTATTGCCGCAAAGTCTAGCTACCACCGACTTACAACTACAACAATGGTAGCTCGCAAACAAAAACCACAACAACTTACAACATTTTTATGTCAAACATGCCAAAAAGTAGCATGAAATTGAAATGAAAAGTTTTAATTTTCTACAACAGAAAATAAGTTGAACTAATTTTTTGTGTCGTGGGTGGTTTAACAATTTTCAATCACTTGCAAACTTTTTGTGAAAAGTTGGCAACAGAACATGTTATTTTTTTTTTGTGTAAAAATGACTAAAAAAAAATTATTGATTTCGAGCAACATGCAAGATGGTGTTATTAATAAGTGGACTTTTTCATTCAAGTTTTCGTAAAACTTTTAGTTGTTATTCTAGCAAGACGTAATTTTTGGTTTGGGACAAATAATATTTTATTTTATTTTTAGGCATTGTCAGTTTCTGTTTTAGAATAATATTTCAATTACAATTGTTTGTTTTGGCAACTCTGTTTATATTTGTTTAACAATTAAAGTTAAAACAAACAAATTACATTGGAAATTTTATTAGGATTTGCTGTGAAGGTCCAGCTTATTAGACCACATTTCAACAAGCTTTTCTAACATGCATCATATTAATTTGACGGCGAAAATGGTAAAAAAAAAAACACACGCAAGATAATTAATTACATAAACAAACACACACACACACACATATACAAATACAAACGCAGTCACGAAAGTCCTGTCGAGTGTCAAGTTTGTAGAACAAAAAATAAACTTTATTTGCCTCATTTTGTTGATACTTATTTTTGTTGTTGTTTATGTTACTGTTTTTTACTTAATTACTTTTTCTTGTTTATTTACATGGTCGAACGACAACATTTAAGTGCACTTAAGTGTTGCCTATGTGTATAGCAAACAAAAACAATATATAACAGTGTGAAATGGCAAAAATACACTATAAAGATTCACATTTTAAAATGACAATTGCGTTAATATATTTCCTAAGCAAGTTTTGTCAAAAAGTTTTCACTTTAAAACGTGACCGTTTTCCTTTCTTAGTGCTCAAATAATATTTTATTATAACTTTAAAATAATAATAATTTTTTATTTTTGTTTTTATTATTTGTTACACTAAAAACAGGGACTTACATGCCGCCAACAATACAGGGTTCAATATTAGTCAAAACGAAACATATTTTTAAGAATTTATCAAACAATTTCTTATATCTTTATTTATTTTTTTTTTTTTGGTTTTTTTGTAAAAATATCAAAATTCAATCTAATCAAAAAATTTCACAACGACCAAGTTGTTCAACGTAATGCCACTATTTGTCTATGGTAGTTATAGTTTTTTAAAATATTCCATTAGAATTCTTTCATATATGGATTTTTGTGATTTTTCTAAATGCAACAAAGAAAAAGATGTAACTTTTTAAAAAATAAAAACTCTACTATAGCATTTTTAATAATTTAATACGAAAAAATTTATGCTAAGTCCGAGGTTAAGAAGTTGCTAAAATTTCGTTATGTTTATTGGTAGAAAAGAAATACGGTCTTGTTACATTTGCAATTTTTTGTTAAAAATAAGTTTTGAAAAATGTCACGAAACACATACTCGTTCGTACTCATTGTATATTTATGGTTAATCACAAAATTGCTGCGTTGATTTATAGAACAAAACTTTTCCACTCATAGCCAAATGCTCACGCACAGGCCAAAATAATAAATTAGTTTGTTGAAATGACAGTTTTGTTTTTTCTTTTTGTTGTAGCCAGTGATGTCACTTTAAAACAATTTTAGTAAATCTACTACTTTTTCGCTTTTCTTGACCACTGTTAATGTTATATGGTGGAGATGCGTACTGCTAAATTAGATCTATTATACCTCCTTCTCAAAGCTTCACTGGATTAAAGGATTACAGAATTTCATCCAGACCTATTTCTCTGATGAATTTAAGAATGTTCTTAGTTTCAAGGGATGAAATTTGCTCTAGACTCAGCTCATAGTAGAGATGAGCGATACGGAACGTCGTTCTTAATTAACGTGATTTGAAAATAGCAGTTCTTAAAAATCACGTGATTTTATCATTAAGCAAATACATATCCAAGTATGTAGTCGTGAGGGATGACCGAAGCAACATTAAAACTCATACCAAGTTGCGCTAATATGCTTACTTGTGAGACAGAGAATAAAAATGTTGGCAAATAAGAAATCACTGATTATATCACGAATCGCTGCAAACAACATAAGACAAAAATGAAAAAAAGCTCAATCGCTGATCACGGTTTTGGAAAGATTTAATTACCGCAGTTACCAGTGATTCTTCAATAACGGTGACTAAATCACCGGTATCAAAAAATCGCTCATCTCTAGCTCATAGTTCCCCAGTGCTAGTTAACGTCTGCGAGTTTATAAGTAGGTGTATTGAAGTCTCCTTTGCTTCTTCACGGAAACGGCAGTTAATATCGGTTTCTATGCCCAATTTCATCAGATGATATATATGTATGCAGTGTCCTGTAAGAAACCACTTAGAATTCTTAGATTTGGTTTACCTAAGCTTATGCACAATTTTGCCCTCCGAGTGTTAAAATCTCTGAGGAGCAATTTGGATTGCCATAGCTTTGGGAGGCTTTTCGAAAGGTTTGAACGTTTGTGCTTCTACTTCCTTCTTAGTTCTTCTTTTATAGAATATGTGCCCAGTCTGCAGAATGGTTACTTTTTTCGACTAGTTTATAGGTTATGGTCCTATAATTTTTCTTGTGGTTCTTATTTTTGTGTTTATAGGTTATGGTCCTGTCGCGCTATACCATCGGCTTCTTCGTTACCTTGTATTCCTTTGTGTCCTGAAACCCAGTGTTATTCTTGCCTAGTTCATTGAGTTTTTTTGGGCATTCCCATGTTATTCTAAATGATATCTCACAGAAAACTAATGCTTTAATTGCTGCTGGGTTGTCTGTCATCACAATTATATCCTGACCTTTGTATTTCAGGACCAGGTGGTTCTTGGCCCGTACACCGCTATGCCTATGCCTTCCAATGTTTTGGAGTCGTCCGTTTACCATGATATACTGTGTGGTTTCTTTTCTTGCGTTTTTATCTCGCTGTTCCACTCTCTCTTCGTACTTAGCTTAATTTCGAAGTGTTTTTCGAAGTTGTACCTTTTTACTATATCGTCTCTTGGTATATCGATATAAGGGGTGTTCTTTGCAATATCCTCCTTATCTCTGCTGCTGATAATTTTACCTAAACCTGTCCCCTCTTTAGCAATGCATAGCAGAGTTCGCTTAGCTAATCCCTCTATGACAAGGTGTAAGGGTGTTAGGTCCAGAATTACTTCTAGTGCTGCTGTAGGGCAGGTCCTCATGGCACCTGTGATGCATACGCAGGCCAGTCTCTGCACCTTTCTTAGCATATTCGTCATTGTGGCTAGCTTCGTTCTTTCAGCCCATGCTATTACACCATAGGTGAGGATGGGTCTCAACATCATGGTATACATCCAGCAAAGAATTTTTGGGTTGCAAGCCCAGCCTTTCCCCGCCAGGTTCCTACATACCATGAGTGTGTGCATTGCTTTGTTTTTAGCTTCCTCTGCAGGTCTTCTCCAGAGAAGCTTTGAATCTAGTGTGATACTAGGTAAATTACTTCTCCTTCGAAGGGAATTTCCGTGCCATCCATTCCAACCACTGTTACACACCGTTATTTGTAATTTCCCAAAATCTATACTTTTCTTATTACAGTCATATATTTATTTATTTAAAGAATAATTTTTAAATGTATCATGATCTCGCCACATCTCATGAATTAGTGAAACCAATTTTTTTATTTTTTACATTTAATTAAATGAGTGTTATAAACAATGATTCTTACAGCATATTATTTAGGATACTTTTTACATTTACGTTTTTACAAAAGAAAAATATCGACCACTGATTTCTGTATCTACAACTCTTTTTGAACTTATTCTGACACTATTTAATTTTTTCAAGTGACAACACTGGTTGTAGTACTCAACGTTTGTTTTTAATGGCAATTTCCTGATAGAAAAAGTCTTGGAACACTAACGAAATTTGCTATAATAAAAGCATACAGGAAGCAGGAAACTTGTTACAAATTAAGCACAATTAAGACACACTTATAGGTCGTTATATCTTAAACGCATACATGAACACACACACAACCTACAAATTTCACGCATACACATAGTAACATTAAGGCGTGGCACGTGCCCTCAGCACTTGGCCAACAGAAGCCTTTCTTTTGTCGTTATCATTTTGTGCTTCTGATGTTTTTGTTTTGTTTTACTTAACTCATTTTATCATTCATTAACAGTGAAACACAGCTAGCTGTCAGCTTGTCGATTCCATTTCAGTTTTGCACATGTCCTTTGTTTTTTTCCTCCCATTTAGCAATTCTGGAAAATATTTCGATCACGCACTTCGATGTGGTGTCAACGTGCTTGTCGCTTGGTCTGTGTGTCTATTTATAAGGATACTCTTGTTATCATCTATCCTTTTTTGTTATAATTAGTAAACAATTGGTTTTGCTTACACTCTAAAAACTTGTACAGTATGTTTTTCAACATGGCTTTAAAAAAGATAGACGAAAATTGTTTAACTTATATATTGAACAATCTTTAATAAATTTCTTCTTTTCATTGTGTCTCTATTGCAAATTATACTGCATGACAAAATGCAATTGTCTGAAAAATATCAGACTAGTATTGACAATTTATGTGTGCGTTAATAGATTTGGAAGAAGATAAAAAAAATACAAGTGTATCAGCGATTTTAAAAATTAATTTTTTAAACGTTTTTTTTTCAAGTTCAGCAATATACTTTAAAGTTAGGTAAGGTTAAGAGGAACATGCAACCTGGGTTTGTGATTTGGACTATCTTCTCTATCGGAACAAAGATTGAAAACAAACGAAAGAAGTGCACTTAGATCAGGTGTCGCTGGGTTGTTCATATAACGTCTATCAGAGGGACATCCACAACCTTTTGGATTTCTTCGTAAAGTCTGCTTCCCTTATGGCAAAGTCGACATTGTTGGAGATGATGACACTCGCTTAATAGATGTTTGATGATGGGTTCTACCTCCTCGACATCTCCGCAGCTTTAAAATAAGCATGATTGAGGGATCCTAAAATTTTATTTGTCTCATTAAGTGTAGAATTTGGTACTTTTTTCCCAGAGTTTAAGTCAAAGACAGCAAGAAAAACATACTTATCTGTTTAGCTTTATTTCTCTGAATAGCTGCTATATCATCTATTCTTTTCTTGAGTACCTCAATGAAAATAATACAGATAGTGTGGCGTTGTCTAAATAGGCTCCAAGAAATATGACCCCAATCTTAAAATAAAATTTAGCCCCATTTTTTGGGATAAAATTTCATTATAAGAGTTAATCCCAAAAAAAATTAATTGAAAATTACCCCAAGCAAATGAAAATTAGCCCCAAAACTTATTTTTTTAATTCTTACTTTGAGGCTTTTTTCATTATACATAATAAACCCCAATTCGAAAAAATTAAAATTTCTTACTTACTTAATTGGCGCTACAACCGAATGTCAGTCTTCATTGGCGTCGGAAGCGGGGGGAAAGGGGGGCAGTTGCCCCGCACTTTTTTAGCTAGATAAACAATTTAAAAGGAAAAGTTATTCAAAATATCAGTTTTTTTACAACGATAATATTTTTGTATTATATATTTTCCTCTTCTTTCTCTTCTTCATGTTTCATGTGAAGAAATTTTGGTGAACTTTTTTGCACCACCATATGTACTGCCCCCCATTTGTACTGCCCCCCAGATGAAATTCGCTTCCGACGCGCTTGTCAGTCTTGGCCTCATATAAGAATGTGCACCAGCCATTTCTGTCTTTTGCTTGCTAGCGTCACTTGGAAAATCCAAGCTTTGTCAGGTTGTCCGCTACTTGGTCTTTCCAACGAAGATTCGGTCGTCCTCTTCTACGTTGATCGGCGGTAGGCACTGAGTCGAGTATTTTCTTTACTGGAGCATTGTCTTTTATGCGCTGACACACCATGACCTTGACTTGCGCTTGACTATGTCGATGTCAGCGTACAGTTCGTACACCGTATTCGGTACTCACCATTGACGCAGATTGGTCCGTAGTTCTTCCGAAAAATCTTTCTCTCGAAGACTCCTAAAGTCTTTTCATTTGAACTGCTCAGCGTCCAGGACGCTGAAAAATGAAAATTAGCTCCTTTTTAATTCCAGTATTTTAGTTTTTTCGTCAATGTTGCGACTTTGCTTTTTTACAGGAAAGAACCTCCACTTTCACTAACAGCCTCAAATTTGCAACTTAGGTCCTCTCGTCGAATATCCGCATTTTTCGATGCATCACCCTAAAACGCCGTTGTGTACCTCTACTGCAGATATTGTCCGAATGGAATCTTATTCTATGCGTATCGTATCCACTGACAGAGACTTAAACGAGACATAGTTGTGACAACTATCCACTGAACCCTCTATTAAATGCTTGTCAGGGTAAAAGTGTCCCTTGTTCGAAATGAGCACAACGATAAATTTTTTTTTATTTAATTTGACTCTACAAACAGAAATTAATTTTGACCCCAAATTTTTATAGTAACTTCTCATTCTTATTTTGCATCATTGTTTCATTTTTCAACACAAAGAAAGGCATCAAAAGATATGCCGCAATCTTTTTCCTTAATTTTTTTGGGCCATTCTTCATTTTTCTCTTTGGTGTCAAATTTTTTTTGGGGTTAAATTCGTAGTACCGATCAATGCTTCTTTCAACTGCCATCTCCTGCTTTTTTGTCTGCTATTTCTTTTAACTTTATATTAGAGTGACCTGAGACCCAGTTGATTGTCACCCTATAGTAATGGCTAATTCTGAGGTCAGCTTGACGACAGTCCCAAACAAACTCATATCATTACGATCTTTTTGAACATATCGTAATCCTAGATGGATTGATGTCCCTTGATTGGATAGCCAAAGTTATGTACTTTCTCAATAGCGAAGATGTGTACATGAAAGACATGTATACATGAATCTGGCTGTTTGTATGATAAAGATATTTGTGCTGAATTGCAATAGGCTCCGGTGAAAATTTCTGGTCAGTGAAAATTTGGATGTCATATTCAGTAATAGACTGATTCGATTTCTTCTTTTAGATTCTTCTTTTTCCGAAAAATAGATTTAAAGGTCCCACTGAAAATCAATGTAAGGGTATTGTCTGATCAAAATTGGTGTATGATCCCCAGGACTTTACTTTGTAAGTAACCAGATTTATCCGTGGCTCCAATATTTTGCTTAGAATTAGCTTGTGTTTCCAAAGCTTTGATTTTTATAGTTGAAACAGCGCTGGCTTCCCTGGTTTTCATTACTTCGTTCAAGGAGAGAAGTTTTAGAATTACCACTAGGCCTACCTGAGGCGTTAAGCGTTATGCACCTGTTATTCCTCTATTAGTCAGTCTCTGGACTCTTGAGTCTCTGGTTTCTGGACTTTAGAGTTTTAAGGTAACTTGTCTTTTCCTTGGCTTTCCACTACACAATCAGCCATAGGTTCGTATTATTCTATCGATAACCATGTGTCTTTTGTCAAATATCCAATGGATATATCGCATAATCAACATCCAATGAATGACATTTGGTTGCATTCTCCTTCTTTTTCTAAAGTTTTCTGGTATATGTTAAGGGAACTGTAATATTTATTTATACTTTCTTCCGCTTTTTCCATAAAAAAATTTTTTCAGCACTTCAACAATCTATTTCGTTATATGTATTGTATATACCACTTTATTGACTACCTTTGATGTCCAGAAATGTAGCCAAGGTGCATTCTATAAACACACGTCGGCAATTTACTAACATTAAGAGAAAGAAAACAACAAAATAAATACGGGTTTTTACATTGCCTTCTAAAATTCAGCATTTACTGCATGATATGCATGATTACCGCATCCGTGATCGAGCAAAATTGTACAAGATTGATAGGCAATTGTCTCGTCATGCTCTTCGTAATTTGGCTCGAACAGGGATGCTGCAATTCTGCCCCAGGTAGGCTCGATAAGGAGAGATTTTAAAAAGTACCCCTTTTATTCTGTGTTTGTTCTGATTCCTTTTCGACAATACCTACAATTCTGTCAAAATCGTGTCTAAAGAAAAAAGCTGAGCGCCTGGTATCCAATATCCAAGAGCGTGTGTTTGAGTTTCATGACCAACATAAAAATATTTGTAGTTTTATAAATGTCGCCAGCATATTCTCTGACTGGGACCATGGTATAATAAGTAATAGGTTGGAGTGACATTTCGTGTTTCAACCATCGAATGTCAAACAACTGAAAACAAAATGGAGAACGTGTGTCACACACATTGGCCGCATTCAGAGGAGTCACCTGTTGTGAATGGATCATTTGATCTGAATGAATGGATCTCACTGAAATTTAAAAAAAAAACAGTTGCCAACTATTGACTCCGCTGAAATATGCCAATGTGTGTGACACACGCACTTTATATTGTTTTCGATGTTCGCAGCTCGTGAGAAAATTAACATTGTGATGTCCTACAAAAAGTAGTACATTCTTATCTACCTTCCACTTGAATCACTGCTGAAATCGATTCTTTTATTCGCTTATAAAATGGATTCTTTTAAATGAAAAAAGTATGAATTTTTTAATATGAGAAAAGTATGAAACGCTAAGAAGCCCGTTTGGAATAGATATACATGAATGAATTCCATAATGCATAGGTTTGTATGGCAGAATTGAAAATCTTTTATTCTTTTTTAAATAATTAATAAAAAATTATATTATAATAATTTTAATTAATAGAGATAATTATTAGGTAATTTGAAAAAATAATATTTAGACAGACGAGATTTAGATTATAATAATACCACATTTATTGCAAAAATATTGATGTTTATGATGTAGGTTGTTCCTTCCGTTTTGCTTTGAATGTATCCTTATATTATTTATATTTTGACTTGCGTATAGCTTCCTTCATATCTTTTTGGGGCTGTTCCTGGTCGTATCCTTCCTTGCAAATGCACTCTGCATTTAAAAAAAACATTAAGAAATGATTTAAACAAGTAAAGAGCAATGATTTTTCATAACTTACCAAACAATACATTATTAAAATTTTCGAGCTTTCTGAAGCAGTTTGTTCCTTCAACGCTGACAAATCAAACAGAAAGTAAAATTTTTTAGAAACGCGTGAAAAGAAAACAACAGAACAATCGTTTTTCAGAAATATCTGACAAAAACAAAAACATCAACAACAAACAGAAAATACAAATCATCACAGATTGATTCTTTTTTCGATTATAGCAGAATTTTTTTCAGAATCAATTCGTTTTTCACTTACCATAAAAGCATGCAAGGAATCTAACAACATTTACTTTATTATAAAATGTTTTATACTTCATAATCGATTCCTGCAGCAATAAAAACGAATCAATGAATTTTTTGTTTATTGATTCCAATTCATAGGTTTTGCATTAAGTTTATATATTCTTTGGAATACATTCTAAAATGCATCACAAGAATCCATTCAATTCCTGATTTTTTTACGAATTAATTCTCATTTTCCCGGTGGGTATAAATTGTATGTATACGTATTTTATGTGTATATAAATTATTAAAATAAGTTTAATTTATAGTTTTGTTTATGTGTTACTCTGTTTTTTATATTAATACCCATCATTTAAAATATAATGAAAGACGAAAATAATGTGCAATAATGATGAACCGGATGTACGAATGAACCGAATCGGAGGCAGAAAATAAACTGCACTATGCTTGCTATGTTTTCTGTTTTTCTTGTAGCAAGATTTCAAATGCAGGCATTAAAAAGAGACTTCAAGACGAATCAAACAAAATATCATATAAAAAAATAGAAAACTTATTTTATTTTATGAGGATTTTTTTTCATTCAATAGTGCTCCCTGTATTTTTTATATCAGCAATATTCAATTTAAATGTAATAATATAGTTTGGTGTAATTATAAAATAAAAATGCTATCTGAATAACAAATATTTTGAAAGATATAATCAAAGACTGAGGGAGTGAAAATATAAAAAGTTTTTCCGATTAGCATGAAAATTTGTATAAAGCAGTAAAGCGGTCCGTGGCAGGACAAAGTCTTCCAGGGAATACTAATATTTTATACATAGGTTTTCACTTAGGTCTTCTCACTGCTATCCTTTTTTTTTATGTTTTACTGTGTTATTATTTATGTCAAATACTCCATCTATGCGTGTCAAACACTCCTTTCATCAACCAAAACGACTGTGATGAGAGGGAATCATTTTTCAATAACGGCAATAAGAAGAACATTAAAGGGAATATTTGAACATTATAGACAGTTTATAAAATTGATTTAATGGCCATTACAATAACAATAAACAGCTTAGAGCGCCAATAGAATCATATTTTTCTGTTTATGTTTACGAAAAAATTTTTAGACTGTATTGAAATAAAATTCAATAAAACCCACTTGAGGGTGTCTTCACAAATGATAGCTCAACGAAAAATGATGAGAAAATCCTGCCAAAATTGGTATGAGTTCTTTTTGTGTTTGTTAAGACAATAACAGACGAGAAAAAATGTAATAAAAGCCGTAAAAAAAATAAATGTGATGCGGACTTGTATAGATGTACAGAAGCTTGCTAGGCAACATGCTACAATCAAAGGCTAAAATGGTCATTTCAGTTTTTTCTTTTATATAAATTAGAGATTATATTAGAAATTATATAAATGAGAGTTAAATAAAATAAATTCTATAACGTCAACATCCTTAACCTTCCTATACTTGCGCCTAACGGCATTACACATATACTCGTGCACGTAGTCTCAGACTGATATTTGATCTCGTTGGCATTATTCTAATAATATACTTTTTAAGCATTATTAGTGTTTGCTTAAGAAGGTACAATTGAATAAAATAAATTTAAAAATATTACAACTCCAACTTTATATTTTAAAAACTTTGTATTTTTTACAATCTCCCACAAAAGGGACATATTTTTTAGTACATTGACTTTAATAACAGAAATAAACTTCTTTATGTTTTAATTACAATATAACAAAAACTTTAAATATAATAGCGTAACAAAAAAAAAAAACAAGCAATTAAAAATGGTAAAGTCCCAGTGACGTTTATTTTTTAAGAAACATCGAATTGCACAGATATACATGGTTTCGGACCAGAGAATGCGAAAGTGGTTTTACATGTATTTTCGCGCAATGAATTCAAATCCGCAGTCCATTTTTCTTTATCAGGTCGAGTTCAGGATTTATAGGTAAAATTAAAAATGTTTCTTTTTCTGAAAACTGGACTATATCTTTTTAATGCATTAGCCCATTTTAATTGCCTTTAAAAGGTTTGATTAAAAAATATTAGGCCTTAATATAACTATTTACAAAAATTCATGGTCTTTTGTAGTTTTAAAGATAAAAACCTTCATATATATATATATTATGGCGGGTCAATTTGTATGGACGAATTTTTTGGTGGTCTGGCTCAGCGAAATTCGTAAAATACATGTAATTTCAAGACTTTTTCTCCACTACAGCATATACAAATTCTGAAAAAAAGCTGTGAGGACTTTCGTAAATAGATTTTGTTCTCAATTATAAAATATGAATGTATGAATGTATGTGTATGAATCTATTTACGAAAGTCCGCACAGCATTTTCAGAATTTGTATATGCTGTAGTGGAGAAAAAGTCTTGAAATTACATGTATTTTACGAATTTCGCTGAGCCAGAATTTGACCCGCCCTAATATATATATATATATATATAGTTTTAAAGCCTTAAAAGTTCAAAAATTTTAAAATTGTGACATTTTTTTCATGTTGACTGTAACTTTATTTTTCCTTTCATTTATTTTCAAAAACTTTCTTTTGGCAGATAGAATATATTATTAGCTTTAGCAAACTTTATATTTTTTGCCAATATTTTTGACAGTTTATGAGTTGTTTAGAAAAATATGAATTTTCAGCCGCTTGAAATTTTTTTATAAAAACTCTAGTTATTCTATTAGAAAAAAGGAAAAAATAAACAAAAAAACTTGTGTTAAAACAAAAAGTAACTAAAAAAATGCCAAGAATAAGTGCAAAGTCGGAGAAAAGTTTTTTGTTTTGCTTTTGGCGGATATATTGTTTCAAAAAGGGCAAAGTAATAACTGCTGTTATGAAAAATGCTTACCATTAATGCTACTAATACGGTTTCAGTGTAGGTTAGGTTAGGTAAGGTAAGGCCCATTGTGATACCAAGGGTTAATTTTTCATGCATTCTGTGTAAGTGATATAGGAAAGTCATGGTTTTCGAAATTGTTTTGCAACACATGTCGAACCAAGCTATACAAAAAAGTATTTTTCATTTTCATCGCCGGAACTTTTATTGTTTTCCGCCGATTTTTGTAGGTCTCTAATACGTGAAACGGACCCTGACAATTAAAAACATCGCAGTTCCACCACCCTTGATTTTTGAAATTTTTCCAAATAAAGTAATAGTTATTTTCTTTTTCGAAAGAATGAAAAATTGATGAAATTAATTTTTGTGGAATTCAAAGATATTTTACCGTTTACATAGTGCCACTTTGCAAGAGAGGTAGGCGTGGTTTTCATCCGATTTGGCTCATTTTGGAACTTGTTCTTGATTTTTTCGATAGAAGCTTATAGATTGAATTTCATTACGAAAATATAGAAACAAACCAAATTCTACTTCGATTAAAAAAATAACTGGATCTAGTTATAGAAAGGCCAAAGACAGGTTTTGGCTCTTAAAATGATGAAAACATTGCTCGACGATTTTTTTAAAACTCATGAGAAAAGCTCTTCCAGAGCTGCAGTAGACAAGAAGCTTTTAGAAATAATTTTATAATTCTGATTCAATAAGCAATAACAGCTTAAGTCTAATATCAAATTTTCTAGAAATTTTGCTTAAAAGTTTTACATCGCCATATAAAATAATATATGAAAGTGCATCTTGTTTTTGTGTCATAGTTATGGTTAAGGTTTTGCTAGAAGCTTCAGATTTTTTGTGTTTATAGTGCTTAATGCTAAAAACACAGTTTCATTAACAACTCAGTTCTGTTTTAAATCAAATTGAGCTTTTATTGCTTATCAACACAGAATTCTAAGCTGTATATCTTCTGGTTACAATATTCATATATCTGTATTTAAAACTTATATTAACGCTTCGAAAGCTTACACATAAGAATTATGTTGCTGGTATTTAATACCGGTAAAGTTAATAAAATTTTCTTCCATATTTAAGATATAATGCAGCAATGCATCGTTGTAAAAGAGCAATTGTCGGAAGGGGCAGAAGAGGAACAAAGACTTTATTCGTTTTCATTTGACAAAGCCACGAAAAAACTCAAGAGTAAATACAAATATGGATTTATTGAATATGCTTTTCTTATCAGTTTTGGTCTTTTGGTTGAATGCTACCAAGGAAGTCACTAACCAATGTTTGAAAATTGAATCCGACCGTTTTAATTTTTCTTGTTCCTGTTGATGCATCAACAACAACAGCGACAATCTCGCTTTCCTTTTATAAATGATGATTCGACTGGTGAAAAATGGTCCGATGCCAAGACCGATTCTTTTTCATTTAATTTTTAAGAATCCCATTCTTAATGTTGTTGAAATATAAAATAAAATGGCTGTCAGGGTATTACAAAAATAAATTTTAAGCTTGCATTTTTTTAGTGTTAAAATCCTTAATGTAAGAAATTTTTAAATTAAAATTTAGTTATAGCAGCTATTCTAATTTCATAGGCTTTGGCCAAAATATATTCCACTTGTTTGGGAGGTACCACGCCTACTTGTCCCTTAACAACTTTTAGGATTACATATAAGCTATCCACCGAAAATTCTGTTAGCAAGGCTCTTAACGTTTCTAAGACATAGCGCAAAATGTGCTTAAGTTGTATGAAAGCTTCCATGCCAACTTGTTCAATTGCACTAACATTTTTGAGAGTTCTGGAAATCACATTCATATTTGGAAATCAAATGTGTTTAAGTTGAATAGTAGCTGACACGCCCACTGTTCGAAAATTTCTGAAACAATTTTTTGTACTTTCCTATAACATAAGCAACAAAAACTTTAAAAAAAAAATCCACAAAATAAATTTGTCCTTCTTACTTGTACTAATCACATCACTGTGCAGCGCTTATAACAGCGCACGAGTTCAAACTGTTAAAAACACAAAAACCAAAAGTCAAATGCAGCAATCAAAAAAGCAATACGAGGCAAGTGTAAAGTACCACACTAAAATCAGCGAATAGCAACAACAAAACGTATGGGAATATTTTTGTCTTTAAATTTTTTAATTAATTTAAATTTCCGAACCGAAGTAGTTTTCGAAGAGAACTGTTCAGTAAAGCAAATTTTAACATCGGTTAAGCAATTTCTGAGATCTGCTGTCATAAACATTCTACAAATGATAAGCAGCATGGGATCATAAAAACTTTCACCAACAAAAACTTTATTTCATTAAAGCTCCTTAATCAGATTTCAACTTTATCAGTTGGAAACATTGTCACATAATTTTATCAGTTATCAAAGTTTATCAGAAATTGAGAGAAATTTTTACATGTGGAAACCCTGTAACATTCCCATTAAATAATTTTTTAAATCTTTTTTATAAAATTGCAACATTTTTAAGGCACAAGAGGTTTCAAGTTTGGCATATTCAGCCACAAATTACAATTTTCCTCTCTTAAAAATGTAAATTTACTGCACAACAACAGCAACAACTACAACATCAGTCCTAGACCGTAGTTGTTTATAGTTGTGAATATGGTTAAAGGTACATATGTATGTATGTATGTATGTTTGTACAAAGCTGAAAATCGTCATGCATTAAAAGCTCTGTCACAGAGTATATTAAAACAAAAATTACAAAAAATAAAATAATGACTCTGTGGCAATGCACACAGGTCTAAAATTAAATAAAAAACTGGCCAAAATTAAAAAAACGAAAGTGGTCAAAAAATAAAAATAAGTTTAGATATTTTATTGAGAATAATTAAACTTAATTAAAATTTGTCGCGATGGCTCCTTTATTCATAACATAAGTCAAAGAGACTTTTAGAGGAAATTTAGTATTTTTTCTAGTTTTATGGTTTTATTATCAAAGACATACCAAAACCAAAAACTTTTTCCAGAAATGCTGTTGTCATAGTTCATAAAATATTAAAGGTGCAAAAAAAATTTTGTTACCTAAGTTAAGCAGAAGAAATTAATGCATGATTACGAAAAAAATTTTCTTTAATATGTTTTATATAATTATCAATTTCCTAAATGTATCACCGAAAGACCTTAAATAAGGGTAATCATTAGTGTCCGAACGCATATTCAGTTTCGGTTTCGGTTACGGTCAGTTTCGGCCCTTCTTCTCAGTTTGGGCCATTTTCGGCTATCGATTTGTATCGACAAACAAAAATTCGGCTATAAATAAAAAAAAAAAAAATTATTTGTAAAAACTTAAATTTTCATATTAAAAACCAGTTTCGGTTTCGGCCGAATTTAATAATATGGCCAAATATTCAGTTTCGGCCAAAATTCTTATTACGGTCGGACACTAGTAACCATGGTATTCCGTAATGCTTAAACTAAAATATGGCGTGCCCAGTTTTTGCCAGTTGGCACCAGAAAAAAATAATTTTGTTAAAAAAAGGAACTAAAAAAAAAATAGTGAAAGGATTTTGAAATACTGTCGGTTCACAAGTAAAACTCACTAGATGCGTATTTGGAAAAAACGGGGTTTTTTCACCATATTTTATAACGTAGGATTATCCTTATTACAACAAAATAATTTTTTTTCACAGATGCCTCAGAATACAAGTAAACGTATTTTAAAATCATTATGTATAGTTTTAATAAAAATTTCGTCAGCTAAAACTCATCTGTACTTACTGAATTTTACCGGAAAAACCAAAAAATAAAACTTCAAATTACAGCTTTTGTCAAGTATGTTTAAATGATTTCACACTAATTCACACAAACTTAGCAGATGGAGGAAGTATCTTCAAAAATGGAAATCAAACATAACGAAAAGTCAAAGAACTAAAAACAAAACATGCGAAAATAAGACAAACGATAGCCCTGCAAATCTCCGAAACCGGTTGACTGTTTCAGTAGCAGATATTAGTGCTTTTATATTTTTACCGAATTTGATAGAAATTAAATCTGTAAGACGAACTGGGGATATTTTAACTACAACAGGCAAAATTGATTTTATACTTAACCCCTTCGTACCCAACGTTGCCTGAAAGCAATTTCGCTTGTTTGTCGGTGTACGATCAGCGATCTATTTGTTTTTGTTTACTGAAACGTATTGATAACTGTGCTTATATGTGTCTACATGAAGTGTGATCATATAAAAATTCACTTGTGAATTACGTAGCAAAGGTATTTTCAACAGACTGCAGCTAAGTTAAATTTTTAAAATTTGCACTTAAAAAGTATTTGCACAAAAGTAATTTATTCCAGCGCCCAATCGGTTGGGAGTGGCTGCTTAAAATTTTGCAAATAAATTTCTTGAAAAAATACAACATAAACAGAAGAAAAAAATTATTCATGCGCCTGGAAAAGAATTTGGGGTTGAAAGGGTTAAAGATGTCATTATTCAAAAACCAAAATGTAAATCAAAACTATGAAAAATTACATCAAGCGTCGAAATCGTATTTTTTGTAGAACAACAAAGGAAAGCAGAGAGTCTGTTAAGAATTTCTTTCAAAATACCAAAATGCTAACAAAAATTTTGATTTATTACGCGACATCCTGAGAAATTGCGCTCAAACTTGAAATTTTGTAGTTGCAACGGATTAATTTCATCTTCACACGAGCACAGCTCGATAATGGATAAGTTGGGTGGGTTCGTTGATCAACCGTTAGAAACTTCAATTCATTGTCTTTTAAAGGAGCTCTTATACTAAGCTTTCCATGAGTTAGTTTTTCTGCTAAAAACAATAGTATGAATCAAAGTCATGAAATACCAACTAACCCCGTAAATTCTAAGGGTGTGAAAATAGACCCCCCTCACATACGATTTTTTGCTTAACTCGACCTCTTTTTTCACTTCCGTAAATATTCGTACTCTAACATTGGACATCAAATCAAACTGGCCCTGTGTATCAAAAGGACATATTAATGCCATTAGCCGTGAAAGCCCTATCGACATCTTTACAGGTGCAGATAAGAGCGGAAAAATAAAACCCTGAAAATAAAACTAGTTCTACTGACTTTGCAATGGTCCAAAAACATATAGAAAGCTTTTCCACCATGAAATCGCATTACGTTAGAAAATCAAGCAAAAACTATATCTAGATAGTAATTTGTTCATACTAAAACTGCATGACAACTATAAAAATAACTTCTGTCTAGAAAGTAGCTTTATGCCCGTTAGTGAATGGACATACAGGCTTTTTTTTTGCAATAACTATAACCTCTCATTTTTCAAGCCAAAAAAGATTTTTGTGCTGCGAAGAAGAACATTAAAACAGTTTAAATCAAAGTCTAATTATAGTTAAGACACTTCTATCTGCTAACTTAAATAAGGTGAAAAATATATGCCACATTAAATTTTTTTCTCTCCAAACGGAGTTTTTCTTATCCAAGTGACCATGGATAAATACGACAAATTTTTGTTATTTATCATTATTATGGCTAATCTAAGTTCTCTTCTAATGTTTATGGTTATATTACGTTTTTATGAATTTTATGCCAGATTTTTTTAAATTTTGACCAGTGTGCAATGTTGTTATAAAAATAGAAAGTGTAAATGCAAAAAATCCATAACCACTGCATGTCTGTTTGTGTGCATAAATAAACGCGCACACAAATTTTCACTGACGAATATATGCAAGATGTTTAGTGGCAGTGCATGTGAGCTAAAACGCACACGAGTTTGAGTAGTAGTTGTTCTTGTTGCAGCAGTTAAAATAATTTTTGCCTAAATCATAAACATAACTTATGTGTGCCTTAGTGCCACAGCAAAAGCAACAGCAAAAGCAACAACAAGAACGCGAGCAATAACAACCGCAGCTACATATGTTTCTGTTGATGAAGCTTCTGTTGCTGTTACTTAAATTATTGCAGCTGCAGCTAGCAGAGTTGCTAGCACATTATGAAGTATAACAATCATTAAATTCAGTGCACTTTAAGTGTATTGTTGTAGTGTTTGTTGTTATATTTTAACTTAAATTGTATGTTCTCTGGACAGCAAAACAAACCAGCAACATGATTTAAAAACAGTAGCAACAACAACAGTAACAACATACGCGTAGGTTGCTACGTGCATCAACAAATGCCACACAAACAATAAAAATATTACTAACACAAGTTGAAATCTTTTTGATTTGTTTAGGGCATGTACCTTCTGATGTAGTGGTTGTTTAAAGTTGTTAGTAGTTGTTAGTGTAAGTGTTGTTGTTGGTTTTTGTGCAGCAGTTTAGTTTGCATCACGTTGGCTTGCATTACTTATGACAGCATTTTCTGTCACTCATTTTAAGACATACTCACTCAAACACAGCTACCAATATGTTTAAAATAACACTCAAGCTCGTGTCCTTGTCTGTTAGTTTGTTATTATTATGGCTGTTGATGTTTTTATTTGAAATTCTTTGAATAATATTGAAAATGTTGGCTGTTATTCACTTAAAGACAAGTTTCAAGAAAATTAATTTTAAATTTAAACACTTTTGACAGGCAGCCACGCTGAGATACTAGTAATTTGCAGGAATACCTATTTCCTTAGTGAAATGAAATAAAAATACGACCTGAATACATATTAGAGATGGGCACGTGTAACGTTTTTGAGGCACAGGCAAGCACGAACACGACGACCATTTGCATGGGCACGCACGAGCATAAAATTGATTTTTGGTACTTGCACGAACACGCACGAAAAATTACGATTTAGAACTTTGCAAAGTAGCTAAGAAAAAGTTACACACATGCATTTTTTAAAATTTGTGTTTCAACTTAAAAATATTGGAATTATTATAACAATAGAATATGTTTTTAATTTTTTTATTATTTTTATTCAAATAACATAGCTAAAGTGAAAGTAGTAAAATTTTAGTGTACAAACACGGAAAAGCACGCACGACTTTGCTTTTCTTAAGCACGTGCACGCACGAAGTTATTTTATTAGGCACGTGCATGGCGTGACACGGCTCGTCACGTCGTTGCACATAAAAAGCACGGCACGCGCCCATCTCTAATACATACACTTTCTAGTCCACACAAACACCACACCGGGAAATAAAATGAAACCCTTTATGTTGAAGGTAATTTTGCTATCTAAGTTCTGTTTAAGAATATTTCGTATCGTATGCACTACATATTGATGCATATTTTTTACTACCAATTTATGTTTTACGTCTTCACCTACTTCAGTAACGAACAGGGAGAAAAACAATCAAGAAAGCAGCAAATTTAATGTTAGCAAAAAATTGAGGAAGATATGTATGTATATAGAAGAAAAATAATCAGCTAAATTACAACTGCAACAATAACATACGTAATTAACGTGCGTTGGTAATTCATGAATACCGGTCTAAATTGATAAAGTGAGAAAATAAAATCACTCAAATTAGAGTCCACACGCACAAAAAAGGGTTTTTCCAATCTTGGAGGATCTAAGAGCAACTGTAATCAAATTAAAATTAAATAAATTACTAATTACATATGTACTTAGATTTCATGACATTGTGATTATGTGCCAAACCTATTACATTACTAATTACCGGGTTTTCATAGTTTTTCATAAAAATTTTCTCTGATTATAAAAAAAAACATATATAAAAAGGCTTCCCCTCTAAATTTCTGTTTTGAGCACAAACATTCGAAAAATTTCAACTTATTTAAAAATATTTTAAGAATTGTACAACTTATAAAAAAATTACAAAACAAAGTAAAAGCAACAATATCCAAGGAAATATTCTTTTAAGCAAAAATTACAAATCGTTTAAAAATAATTGAAAAAAATAAAAAAAAATAACTTCAAAAGAAAATCAAAGTAAAATTATCCGAGTAAATATTTTTTGAAGTGTGTATATTATACAATGTATAATTGTATTTGATTTAAGTGTTGTAATATCAACGTTTATATCAATGTTGATGATAGCAATAATGACATAATTTTCTATACAAATTTTACTAGGTTCAATTACACATGTAATTATGCCGTTTAACACAATTAATCAAGAGTAGCAATTGCTTTGATCTTTCTGGCATTTTTGTGCAATTTTAAATATCATATATGGTTGCAGAAGTATTCAATTGCATATCGCTACCTTAAAATACGGATGTCCTATGTAGTAAAACTTAACTTTTCAGGAGACGATTTTAATGGTATAACATCAAATATTTTCGACATGGCTACATGGATTCTCTCCAGATTTTGATTGATTATAGTCTTAATATTTTTTTTTTCATCAACTTATGTCAAATATCATTATGAAATTATATAAAATCATTACGATGGTCATGTTGAATCATTATGAAATCACTTAAAATCATTATGACGGTCATGCTAAATCATTATGTTAAATCATGTTATCATTATGAAATGCAGCGAATCCTAACCTCAGTTTGAAATAAAAAGAACTTCAAGTTGGTTTTATTTAGCTTTTTTTATTGAAAAATATATAAAAATACGACTTATAATTACAAAACATACCTCAATTTTTCTCCAACTAAATAATTTTTGTCGATAACGTGCACGAAGTCCATAGATAAGTACTTTAAACTGTCCTAGTCAACTGAAGCTTCTGTTTCTATTGAAAAGTAATACAGCATTTTTGCTATAGCAACATAAGTCTCATATCACATTACCTTGTTCATCTGCGTCGAAGTTTATGGATTTGACTACTTCTACTTGTACTTACTTTTCATTTCACTTAATTAACTTTTTCAGCAAACTATTTTAATTTTTAACGAAGCTACTTCTAATGTGCTAGAAACAACGGAACTTCTTCAGCACGCAAAATTTTTTTTACATGATGCAATAATGATTTTACTAGATTTCATAATGATTCCACATGATATCATAATGATTCTACATGAAATCGTGTTGATTAACTTTTTACATGATGCAATAATGATTTTACTAGATTTCATAATAATTTTACATGAAATCATAATGATTTTACATGAAATACTAATGATTGTACTCAGCAAAATTAATGCCAACACGTGCATGCGTGTTTTTTTTTACATGACTCAACAATAATTTTACATGAAATCATAATGATTTAACATGAAATCATAATGATTTAACATGAAATCATAACGATTTTTATGTTGCTGTCACCATGAAATATGAAATCATGTAAAATGAAATCAACTATGCATCACAATGATTTTACTATGAAAAATTTTTTTGTGTGTAACTATGAAATTAATATTATTTTTCCATCTTTTAAAAATTCTTCGTAAAAATTCCGATCACCCCGTGAGTTGATTCTCCTCAATTTTGAAGGAAGGATCGAAGATGTCATCATCTTACGAAAAATCGTTTTCCGATATGCCATTTTCAATTTCTTTTAATTTATTTTAACGATAATTGAAATTTATGCTATTTTTATATAAATAATATTATAATTTTCTATGATTTAAATACAAATTCTAAATGTTTGATAGTGTAAATCATTCCTTATTTTAAATACAAATTCTAGTTGTTTGATAGTTTAAAATCGTTTATTGAGCTTTAGGTCAGGTTAGAACAATTAATTGCTCCAAGGAATTTTTTCCAAAGAAACAACAGCAACAACATTTTCAATATGAAAACCAAGGTATATTTAATGAGGTAGTGTAAGTAGATACAATTGTCTCTTGTGGTGGGTAACTTAGCTGTCAAATTCCGTTGTTTACGAAAAAAAAAAAACAAAGCAAACAACTTAAACTTGTCAATTGAAATTGTGTTGTGAATTTTTGTGATTTAAATTGATTTAATTAATAAAATTAAACTCCAAAAAATTGTGCAGTTTATCGAAAACCTCTTCAAAAAGAGATTGGGACATTTTTTTGTGTGCCTCGTGAAGAAATACGCTATCGCTGAAACGTCCCACAATATTTTCGCAATCAGTTGTCTATCATCTGTCAACAATGTGTTCAAGCCAGGGATGAAAGTGGAATTTTTCAGATTGTGCCTAATTGCAGAGAAAAATAGTACATTTTTTAAAAAATTTTATTTACACTAAAAAAGGAGCGTCAGCTGAAACCAAAAATTTTCCGGTTTAGTAAGAGTGTTATTATAGAAAAGACAAGTTTTATTGAAATTGATCAAAAAATAATAAAATGGTGGCGTAAATAAAATTGTTTTTCATTTTTGCTGAAAGTTTTCGTTTTTTTATTGATAAATAATCCAATATGCAATGTATTGGTAAGAATTTGAAAGATTATTGGTAAGATTATGGTCCATGGACAACTTAATAACGCATATAAAAAAAACAACATAATGACTCACTAAAAATTGACTAATTGCTACTATGATCCACAACTGATCCAGGGCATAATTTCGCCAAGGGTTGTCGTCTTGCCAGCTAGAAAAAATATATGTGAATGTCCCATGTGGCGGCCGTAGCCTAGTGGGTAGAGTGCGTGGCCCCTAAGCTAAAGAACCGCGGTAGCCCAGGTTCAATTACAGCTCAGACAGAAAAGTTTTTTCAATTGAATTAATTTTTCTGTTCGGTCGTTACCTCTCTGCAGACAATGGCAAACCTCAGAGAGTAAAAATTGCCATGTAAAGCTTCTTGAGAACATAAGCCGTTCGGAGTCGGCTTTAAACACGTAGGTCCAGTTCTCGATCATTTGTGATCAAACATTTAATAACACGCACAACACAATTGATCAATAGAAGCAGGTCAAAGTCCTTCCAAGGGCTGAAATGGCCAGTTTATTTTTATATTGAATGTCCCATTATTGGAGACAACAAAAAACTTTTTTTAATTTTTTTCTTTTTCCGTTAGACCGTGGTTCCACTTGAAACGATTCAGGGTGGAATCAGAAATAAAATTGCAAAAAACTCATCTACATATAAGATGTGTATGTGTTTTCCTTTAGTGTATGTTTTTTGTATTAAATTAGTATTTAATACATTTTTAAATCGAGTTATTTTAAAAACAAGGCAAAAGGCTCTTTAAGAATTTTATTCATGTATTGCAAATTAGTGATACTAAATATATAAAAAATAGAGATTTTTAAAATGTGTATCTTCAAATGCTATAATTTTGTAAATAACGACTTTTCTATAGACATATATATATTAGACCGGATCAAAATTTGGATTCCGCCGTTTGGGGTCTCTAAAGATAGATGAACTCATAAAAAAAATTTCTGCTTACTTTTTTTCAAATCATAGAAAATTTATCGGAGCGTTTTTGATTCTCCTGAAGGACCTTTTTGTTAAAAAAACATGTTTTTTGCTGGTATTTTTTTTTATTATTCAAAAAACATATATCCAAATCTTCTGAAAATATAAATTCCTTACGTATACCAACATTTAGGCATAAAGTTAAAAAAATAGATAAAACTGCTGGAAAAAAGTCTTTTTATTATTATAATAAATTTTTAAGTGATTCCAAGTTTAAGAAATTTTCAAGAGACTTTAAAGTGGCATTCTTTTTTTATTTTCCTTTTAATTCCTTTCCAAGAAGATCAATTTTACATAAATCCAATGGAAATGTGTCTTTTACAGAGGTTTCAACAAAATGTGTTTTTAAATATAGCAAACAATTCTATGTTTGGAGGTCAATAAGAGTTATAATAAAACATAAATTCAATAATTTTTTCGCCTAAATGTTGGTATAAGTAAGGAATTTATATTTTTTTTGCAGATTTGTTCATGTGTTCTTTGAAAAATACAAAGTTACAAGCAAAACACATGTTTTTTTAACAAAAAATACCTTCAGTAGAATCAAAAACGCTCCGATATATTTTCTCCGATTTGAAAAAAAAAGTATGCAGAAATCGTTTTTAGGAGTTCCTCTAACTATAAGACCCCGGACAAATGATTTTTTCCCCCATACAAAAGCGATCCGGTTTAATATATATGCTTTAAATTTTTTAATGAAATCAGATTGAAGAGCTAACTTTTTATCACCCTTAAAATTATTTTCAGATATTGGTCTTGAAACTTTAAATTTGTTAAAAAAAAACGAAAAAAACTTTTTTTTAACTAAATTCGACCGTTACAACTATACTACTGACACTGTTGGCACATTTTATACCTTAAAATTTTTGGTTTGACTATACTCTTCAATATACAACAATTCAATCAAAGAAAAGAAAAGTTTTTACAAGCGTTTATGTAAATTATTGCTCTCAACAGTGGGTTTTTTTTTAATTTTTGCCAATTTATATGAAAAATTTTGGCTAATCGAAAATAAATATTACGATATTTGGATTCGACGAAAAAATTCACTATAAAAAATGTTATCGCTGTGTGTTATAGTGAAAATTTCCAAATTTTTTGGAGTAGTGTAATTATGTTGAAGTAACTTTACTAGCACTGATAAGAATAACGAAATGCCAAAGAAAGCAACAAGGTGCATCAAAAATCGAAAATTACATTAATTACATTTACATGCAACTTTGTTTTTTAACCGAAATGAAAACGTACGTGCCTAAACTCTCGTATGATCTCGAAAGTACGAAAAATAGCACAATTGTGGCTATAGTACCATCCCTGGTTCAAGTTCTTATTCATTGTCTTTTACGCTCTTCTTATGTGTGACAGCTACGGTACTCACCTCTCTGGGACAACACTACCATGTTGAATATACCTTGATGAAAACGAAAACATCAATAGCTGATTTTATTGAAATTTCGGCTTGGCTACAGGCTTCAACAAAAATCTTTGTGATTCCAGCGGGAATCTAACCGGGACATGCTTGCCTCGTGCAAGCGCATCATAGCACACTGCACCACAGAGGCGATGAGATTGCAGTGTCAATTTCATAGTTTTTCTCCCTTTTCTTGTTGTTTTTTTTTTATTATGCTTTACTTAAGTTTATTTATAATATAATTATATAACGTCAATTACGTTATCGTTGAAACAAGTTAAAATAAACTAAATTTGAAATTCCAATTTCTGCAAAATATTCAAACTATAAACAGTACTTTTTGATATACCGTTCACTACAGAATTTAATCTCCCTATGCTTGATTTCTTTTTAAATATGCATAGTGACACATAAAATTGCGCACACCTACCGTTTGAGTTTACTTCCACAGTGGCTCACAGCTTATTTGATACACAATGCGCTCTAAAATAAAAGCGCTAATATTTTAATAAGTGAAGACAATTTAGGAAAAATTTGAATGCTAGTTTGTAGGATAATGTATGGAGTTTGACCAAGTAACTTTTTTATTTATTCAAATTGTTACTTAACAACTCAATAACTAAAAATTAAAAACTATTGAAAAATTGTAAGTCACAGCTTATTTGAAACAGTTCAATTTAACCTTAAAAATCATATACACTATTGTTTTTTCTTTACTTTTAATATTTTCTGTGATATCCTTTTGCCTTAACATGTGCCTGTTTGGCATTGAATTGATAAGCTTTCGTGTAATGTCTGGTGTAATTTTCTGCCATTCCTCTAGAAGCGCCTTCTTCAATTCTTCTCTGTTCGAAATTTTGTGTTTGCGTATGTTATTTTCCAACAAGGCCCACAGGTTTTCAATGACGTTCATATCAGGTGACTGCCTGTGATTGCCGGTGGTGCCATCATATGGGGACAGTTCTATGATTGCGAGGACTGCACAATTCCCGACTTATGCTTCGGGTCGTTGTCTTGATAAAACCGGAACTTGTCGAGTATACCAAGTTTCTCAGCACTTTGCAGCAAAATTTTCTTCAGTATGGTTAGGTACATGGTTTTGTCCAATATTCCATCAAAAAATCTCAATTTTCCTACTCCAGCTGCAGACATACACTCCCAAATCATCAGGCTACCGCCGCCATGCTTTACAGTAGCTTTGGGGTTATGTTTGTTTAGTTCAGCATTTGGTTTCCGCCAGACGTAGGACATGCCGTCGGAGCCAAAATGTTGAACTTGGATTCATCCGAAAAAATTACAGTGTTCCAGAAGTCAGAGTTCTTGCAGACGTACTCTTTAGCAAATATAAGTCGACTTTGTTGATTTTTCTTGAAGTTGTGGTCGCGAAACATGCGGTCGATGGTTTCTACACTTACTTACCCAATTCATGCTGAATCTCGGTAGCTAGTTTTGGAGACGATAACTTCGGGTTTTGCTATATTTTCCGGAAAATATATCACTCGTCAGACAATTAAAAAATTTTGTTTGGTGCACTTCTACCCTTATCTTTTACCAGATTCTCGCGAAAAAAGCGCTCATTAATATGCTGTACTATTGATGCACTTAAATTAATATTTTCAGCAATTTTCTGAACCGATGCCCACATCGGTACCACAATTTGATAAATGCAGGTATCGCTGGAAGCGTTTTGATTGTCTGCTGGTTAAAGGTTATGAGACGTCACATAAAATTCAATATAGCGCCCTCTAGAGGACAGAATGCAAAACATACCCTAACTTCTAAACTACTTATCATAATTTGGCAAATGAGATATTGTTGGAAGCATTTTGATCGTCCGCTGGCTATAGGCCATACGACGTCACATTCACATTCAATATAATAAGCCGCTCTCTAGAGGACAGAAAGTCAACTAAACCCCTAACATCTAAACTATTTATCAGAATTTAACAAATGAGGTATCATTGGAAAGGTTTTGATCCTCCGCTAGCTAAAAGTTATCTAACGCCACATACAATTTAATGTAATACAAGGACGTAAAGTGAACTAAATCACTAACTTCTAAACTACTTAACATATTTAGACAAATGAGGTATCGTTGGAAGCGTTTTTCTCGTCCGGTGGTTAAAGGCTATGTGACGAAAAATTAAATTTATTTAATATGGCGTCCTCTAGAGAATAGAAAGTTAAATAAACAACTAACTTCTAAAATACTTATCATATTTTGAACATCACTACAAATTTCTAATTTATGCTATAAAATACATTATGTGTAATTTGTTTATTTAATAGACAAAAAAAAATTAACAGATTGTACATAACAATTTCAGGTTAGAATATT
Organism: Dichetophora obliterata; assembly: GCA_963920525.1. Taxonomy (NCBI): domain Eukaryota; kingdom Metazoa; phylum Arthropoda; class Insecta; order Diptera; family Sciomyzidae; genus Dichetophora; species Dichetophora obliterata. Next base: position 220,146,865 of record OY986437.1, on the reverse strand, counting down.
TTCTTGTTTATAGTTTTTAGAGAGCACTTTTTAGCAGTCGGGTTCTAGTTTTTTGAGCTTATTTTTTGTTGTGAATTCCATTTTATTCATAATTTTCATTGAATGCGCACCTACTAAGCTACACTCAAATTTTGTCCAGATACTTCTTAGTTTTTAAATAACATCAATTTGTATTTTAAAACGAGCACTGTATGTAATAAGCTTTGAGCCACTGTATTTTCTGTTTTCGCTTTGTTCTATATACTTAGTATGAATGAGTGCAATCGAGAATGTATGGCGTACGACAATTGTATTTTCAATAAGAAAAATTATTGTTCTGCATAAAAAAATGTCGTGCACTTACAACAAAATACAAGCTCAGGACGATAAAATTTTTTAACGTACGAAAAAGTGCATGCTGAATATCTGGACAGTTATAAGGTTTGGGAAGAAACTGATAGTACCATTAAAAAGTGCTTGCGAAGTTTATTATGAATATATAATAATCTCAAAAACGAAAATTTTTACATACGATATTCGTATTTTAAGGTACCGATATGTTATTGATGCTCAATAAAATTGAGAAGAGGCGAAAAAGAAAAAATTTACCATGGCGAAAAAGTTTTTCTTTCAAAAATAAGTTTTTTTAAAGAAAAACTAAGTACATTCGCTAAGAGGTCATTTATAAACTACGTTGACATTTTTTGACTTATTTTATCCACCACTCCCTTCTTAACCACAAAAAAATGTTACGTTTCAATTTTTCGTCATTTCTTTTTGTGTATGATCGACCGACCGAAGCCGACTTAACAATCCGACTAGCACAAGTTCTTATAGATGATCGAACGACTGAGGCCGTCGTTGCAATCCATCAACTACTACAGTGGATGATCGACCGACCGCAGCCGGCGAAGTAATCCGATAAGCACAACTACCTTGGATGATCGACCGACCGAAGCCGATGTTGTAATACAACAAATACTGTAGAGGATGATCGACCGACCAAAGCCGACATAGTAGTCTGACAAGCACAACTACTTTGGATGATTGACCAACCGAAGCCGACTCAGTAGTCCGACAAGCACGAATACTTTAAGATGTTTAAATTACTGACGCCGACATAGTAATCCAAACAGCCACAAATAGATGTATAAATAATGATCCTTACCAAGTAGCAGACTAGAGGTAGGTAACTCAGTGCTATGTTATGGCACTGTGCTGACTCTCTGTTGTGTGCCATGTGTACTTACACATTACATTAACTCACATCGTGGTAAAATAGCACGCAAAGAGCAGAGTTTATACGCGATTTTGCGCGTTAAGAGGCTTCTGTGTGCAGTGTTGTGATGTATATCATAGTGGTGTGCTAAGCTTCTACACTGACACTCCGTGGTTATCGCTACTGCGTACTGCATTACCTACATTTTGTTAAGTTTTTGCTTAGTAAAGTTTTTTACTTTGGTTCGTTTGCAATTATTGACAATATACAATTTGTGAATATTGTAAACAAATCAATTGAGAGGGGGTTAGCAATTTCATTCTAACACTATTATAAGTGCTTTTTTGCGATTGTAGTACATTTGAGCTAGCACAGTGTCCTGACACACAAGGGTGCACTTGTGTTAGTGAGTCAGCACAGCAAAAATTATGCTATTACCCACCTCTACAGCAGATGGTACAAAGCACTAGGCTTCCGAGCCGTGCCTAAAGGCTTAACCAAAATAGACGATAGCAACTTGAAAACCGCTTGCACTCGTTGCGACTGTTTTGACATTTAACCCAAAATTTAACGTTATCGAACACAAGGAGGTGATCGACTGTTTTGTGAAACTAAAATAGAAAAGAAAAAATTTTGCACTAAAAGTTAGTTGATAATGAGTGAGCGGGAGGGTACGGTTGTTTAAGTTTCTTACCATTCTTTTATATGAATGCACAGCATCTCAATAATATATTGTCCAAATTTGAAAACGATCCGAGTAAAACTAACGGAGATTTGAATTTTTAAGTAAGTGTACCTCGAACGAGCAAATGCAATGTATAAAACTTTAAAGCGATTTTCCCACAAGTCGTGTTTTCAAAGTCGGTGAACACTATCCATCCAAAATGGATGAAAAAATCGTTTTGATCTACACTCATTCACAACTAAATTCATAAAGTAACGCTGTATAGTTTTGATCTTTTCTTTGCTTATTTATTTATAGGAAAAATAATGCCATTTTTTTGTCAAAAGTCCATTTTGCTGCCAAAAAAGTGCTGCCAAAAAATCTAAAAAAAATTAAAAAAAACTCAACAGCGTTATCTCGGGAATCTAATTAGCTTCTCAAAACATCTTCATTTTTGATTTCAGTTGTCCCGCTGATGGGATATGCTGTTCACCGCAAAAACACTTTTTTTGGAAGATCTTCCGGAAAACGGCCGCCATTTTTTATTTCTTGACATTTTTCAATATAATTTTAATTAAATATTCTTCAAACGTTGGTTTATTATGCCTACATAAATTGAAGTTACTTCCACAAACAGAAGCGCGTCTAAAAATTCGTAAAAATGAGTAATTTTTAGGCCGAATTAACCTTATCCCCTCTTTAGAGAAAATTTAATTAACTTAACTGAAATAACAGACATTTACATAAACATAACACAATATAACATAACATTTTATATTAACCTAAATCGGTTCTTTGTGTAAATTTTACACATTTTTCAACTTCAAGCTGATATTTCTTTAATAAAAGTTCATCAAATCGAGCTAGGATTCTGGCTCAATGTAAAAATCGTATGCAAAATTTATGTTTTCGACATTTTTTTAACGCTAGGTGTCACTGCTAGCCTACAGAAACAATTCCCTAATAGGTTCTTGTGTGTAAAATTTATGCACTATAATCTTGGCGCGCCTATGTCACTGTGCTTCTGCTTAGTTGTTTATTTTTGTTTCGATATTTTCCCAATTTTTCATTTTTTTTAACTAGCTGAAACTACCACACCCTCTTGCTTGACGCCCTTAAAATGTTATGAGTGGAACATGTTTAAAATTGTGGTCGAATACCGAATTCCGAGGCTGTGCACTTTATAATTGCAAAGCTATTCGATATATAAAATTTAGGTTGTTTGGGAGGTGCCACGCCTCCTTTTACAATGCAAAAACCATCCTTGGTAGGTGTTTTATAACTTGCTAAAGTTTCACGAAACCGAATTCCGATGATGTGTGAGTTATGCTTTCGTATGCTATTCGATATCGAACATTTTGGGTATATTTTCTGTGCCACGCCCCTTTTTGCAATCAGAACCAGACATCACAAGAACATTTTCAAGACTTTGGAACCGTTTCCCTAAAAATTTCATAAAAATTGGTTAAGCGGTTTCGGACAACGGTTCACACATATAATTATTTTTTTTAAAAATAAATTGGCGGTAAAAGGTGGCGTGTCAACATTTATATATATATTGACCACAACTTGGTCCCTTTGCACCTACACACCTATTTTGACTATGAAAACATGACATGACATGACATGAACATCTCAGGAATTAGCATAATTTCGAAAAAGTGGGTGTAGGTATATTGCGCTCATATTACACATATGAACTAAACTATCAAATATTAGTTTTATTCGATCAAAACCGCCTTATATAGAGAGGTTTCATTGATTTGTGGGCGGTAAAATGGGCGAGGTAACATTTATATGCATAGTTAGTTCACTATCAGAACTTGTACAACTCAAGAATTGGCATGATTTTGAAAAATAAGTCGTAGATAAAGTGCTACCACGTCCATTTTTTAGTGGAGTAATCATCTAAACAAAATTTCAGTTTTTTAATGATCAAAACCATCTGATGTATAGCATTTTTTATGGTTAGTAGGCGATAACGTAAATTTGGGTTGTATGGGAGGCACCACGCCCCCTTATCCAATCAACACCAAACTTCCCAGGAGCACTCTCAAGATGTTGTTACAGTTTCCCTGAAAATTTCATAAGGATCAGTTCAGCGGTTTTTGAGTATACATACATCCACTTTTATATACATATATCAATTTTTTACGCGATTAATCGATTTGAAAATTTTTTTTTTAAATTGAATAAAATAATAAATAAGTAAATTCTTTTAACGAGTAAATTGCATGCTTTTCATTCATCGATGAAAATATTGCGCCTTGAAAAAGTGTGTAAAATTTACACACAAGGAACCTATTCGGTTCTTACGAAACAAAACGTCTCGTCACTATGTTTCGTACACTTAAGATCCTTTACGTGTGTGCATTTTGGTTATTAACATTAGTTTTAATTTTCTCGAACTTACTCGTTACGTCTCGTTATGTCCATTTTGGTTAAGCCTTAAGCCTGGCAAACCGTGCACTTTTATATACCTTGCCATGTAAACTGCATAGGAATTGTGGCAATACATCAGGCTACATTAGTACCAGCGGTTGTTGACTAGACTTCTGCCATGTGGTTTTATGCTTTTTGTCGGCGTTGTGATTGATGTAGTTGTTGTTGTTGTAGAATATTCAAGCTGTTGCCTGCTTTATGCATGTTTGATGCGTGCCTGTTGATTTTGTTAATTTAACTGAGTACCAGTGGCGTAATGAGTAGGGTGCAATTTGTAACAAATCACCGTTACAAACTTACTTGAAGTCGTTACCGTACTTTTTGATAAATATTCAGATTTTGACAGATAATCAAGTTACTCTTTATTACTCAAACTTAACTTGAAGTAAGAACAGAAACAAACTTGTTATTGCAATGAAAACGCCATTGTTATAATAAGAAATTGCTGGCTGGATGACTTGATTGTTAGTGTTAAGAGTTAGTTGTTGCTTCAAAAGCTTCCTTGTAATAGTTTGTATTCAATTAACCTTAGATAACCAATCATATTTCTAATTCGATGTAACCAATGTTAGTCAATTTGACTAACACGCTTCAAAACTCGTGTTTGAGGAGCTGGTGATACATAAAATACATTAGAAGCTGTTTTAATCGGAAAAACTATGTAAATTTTACTAGAAACCAAAAAGCATTAATATTGGACTTTAGTTTTTTTTTACATATTTTCATAAGCCCCCTATTTCATCAATTCAAAAGAAAGAGAGCTGTGTTAGTCGAAACGATCAACATTGGCTATCTAGGGTTAAAAGTGTTTGTCGTTACAGTGTATAATTTTTATGTGTACTTTTATTAAAACAGTTTTATATATTTTTATTGAATAATAACTATCTCATCAAAAATATAATTCATCACATTTTGCAAACATAAAAACAAAAATAACTTTACAACAGACTTAAACAGCTCGAAAAGATTTATACGAAAATATCTAAATTACCGTGTCAACTAGTAATTTAACATGATTTCCAGTTGGCCAAAATATTTCCTACACCTATCTTATTAACATGCTTTTCTTGCTGCTGCTTCAATAAAAATCTAAAGCCTTTTTTGCCATTATGTTGTTAGCCGAAAGCTACTCTAAATACTTATGTAAGGGAAGTCTTTAACATTTTCCTATCCCTAGCAACAACTTTTCCTAATATTTTCCAGTTCTTCCCACTTGTGCGCTGTGAAACTTAAATATTTTTTGTGGCGCATTAAACAAAGCTTACTACGTTTTACTCGATATCAATGAGCATTTCTGTTCTATGAGTGTGTATTAGTGATTGTTTGTGTGAGATTACTTCTACTTTTGTATATCTGTATGTATATTTGGTATACTTAAATGCACTGCAGTGATTTTTTCGAAGCATTTTTTCTTGAATTTCTTGAAAATACGTTAACGTAAAGATTTTTTTTTTTGTGAAACCAACATTTGTCTGCACAGGGTGGCCATGCAGACTTTTTTTAAATAAAAATTTAACCTAAAAAGGAGCAAGGAAATTTTATACACTGCAAGTTTATTTCTTTCTTATTTTCTCGCATGTTAGCCTAAGTTTGGATATTCTTAAAAGAAACACCCTTTATTTATCTATGTTTGTCTGTCTATATATTTTTATTCGCTTGTGCAAATGTACGTACATGTGTGTGTCTTGCAGCAAAGTCTTGCTTGACGTTTCCTACTTTAGTTTAGTTCTATTTTTCTTGTAGCCTGCTTAGCACTCAAGTAATCGATCTCGTTTGCGGCAAAAAAGTTGAAAGGATTTTTTTTTTCTTAAATGCACTACGAATGAGTTTCGTTGAAATTGCATTTTCTGAGAAAATTGAAAAAATAAAACCATTTGATAAGAACTCTCATTTGATCTACTTCTCTGTAAGTAAAACTTATTAAGCTGCTGTCGTGAGTGGGTGGGTTCTTGCGTTCAACTTTAATATTTTCGTTTAAAGTTTTCAAAACAAATACAATTTAATATATTTTAGCTTGAAAGCATACTTATGTTTATTTAGTTTGAATTGGTAATATTGCGTAATGATCATTATTGGTCTTAGGCCTAGACCCTGGCGTCACGGCAACTTCTTAGGGGCGGCAAAATTTTGAGGGCTGAAAAATTGAGCAAAACAAAAAGTTAGGAACGAAGTCAATTTGCTTGCAGAAAAATAAATTGTTGGGCAATTAAATTTTGAGCGTCAAATGCTTATGGAAAACTAACCAGCAAAAACTTCGCTTACATGTAATGAATAAAATAATGAAGATAACTCGTGCAATCGATTACTTTTTGGGTCACAGAGAGTATTAATTTAAAACTGGCATTTCATTGGAGGTAATTAAAAAAAAGCAATCAATTAAGTAATGCAATAAATGCATATGTGGTCTTTCTGACTTAATATAAGATGTTAAATAAAATATTTTAGTAAATCATAAAAAATGTTTTAAAGGTTAGAAAGGCTCATTGCATTTAGCGCGTGGAATCATTTTGATGGCCGCAAAATCTAAAGAACTGCAGAATAATTTCGTAGCTTATTTATAAAGTTACTCTATATTTCGAGTTTTAAAAATTTTCTTTCATTTAAAAAGTTATCTTCTAATATTATTGCAATAAGAGAAACAAAATATAAGTTATGCATCAAAAAAGAAATGATTGCATTTACGTGATTGTCTTTTTATTCCCTGTCAATATTTTTTGGCAGTGTATCCTTCAGTATACTCTCACAATAAATTGCTTGACACTTCACAATTAAAAAAAATCTGTTTGCTTTGTTGGTTTAATTTTAAAACTACTTGTTTAAACTAGTAGTCATTCAATTTATGGTCTAGAAACTTAGCAACAACTAGAAATAAAAAATATACAAAAAAATTTAAAGAGAACAAAGAAAAATAAACTTGATCGCACAATGTGTGCAAAACTACTGATTAATATTTTGCTCATTATTAAAGTGTTTGAATTGTGTGCAGTGGAACAAATTTAAAAAATGAGTTATGAAAGTAATTTAGTCAACTTAATGTACTGTGTGACGTTTATTAAACAGTGATCTTTGCGATGTTTATTCAAATGTATAAATATTATTGATCATTTTTTTAAGTATTCCGCTACAAGTTTTTCAAGAAAATTCCCATTTTATACATTAAAACTAATTAAAAACTATTTAAGGAAAAAAACCTTCAATTAGGAGCGATTTAATGAACAAGTTTTATTATGGATTGAAGCAGATCTAGTATAAGAAATAAGTTTTGAGGAAATTTTATATTATTTCGCACGAGCAAAAGCAACAAAAATACCATTTGTCGCAAACAAATAATGATACGCTTCATTTTTATGATTTTGTATAACTACTATGTATCTGTTTGGCTTACCAATAGTCATTTTAATGTCAACTCTAAATTTAGGGTAAGCTTTTTGACAACAAATTCTAAAGAAATAATGGCAGAAAAGCTCAAACTAAATTCAGAGTATGCATTAAATCGACCTTTGGTAAGGCTCTTTGTGTTAAAATGAATAATAAAATTTTTAAATTTTGTTCCATTGTAAGACAATAAATTTAATATTTTAAAGGCAGCGAAAATCCGCCTCTGGTAATGATAACATAAAAAATATAAATTAAATATCTTTTAACTGCAGAAAAGTAAAGTTGCAATTTAAAGTATTAACGAGAGTAAAAAACGTTTCAACAACACTTGATGCGCGTCAGGAAAAAAAATCTTTTAATTACTTTTCCGCATTTTAATGCAAAAATTGCAGAAATTGCAGAAAAGTGACTCAAGCGCTATCGAATGGAAAAATGCTTCCAATTAAAGTTGTATGAAAAGTCATATAAAATTTTCTCATTAGTTGCAAAGATTATTACACAATATTTTTCTCATTACTGTTCAGAGTATCAAATTTAACTTTACCAACAAAAACTACTGAAAAATCTGCTCTCAGCACTTGGCAAACCATACAGAAACTTTGAGTTTAAGTTTTAATTAATGTTTGAAACATACAACTTTGATCTAAAATTGTTGACAAAGTCAAAAAGTGTTATATATTATAAAAGAGATTACTGTACCCGACAATATGGAAAAAACAACAATTTTATGGAAAAACAACAACAATAAAAACAACAATATGGAAAAAACAACAACAAAAAACAACAAAAGAGTTTCTTTTAAATTGTTTTTTGTCTATTTTTAGTTTAAGAACTTAGCTTGACTTGATTTTAACTTGGTTTTGAATTGGACTTGACTTGCAATTGACTTGGATATCACTTGGCAATGACTTAGATATAAATGGGACTTGACTTGGACTTGACTTGACTTGACTTGACTTAACTTGACTTGACTTGACTTGACTTGACTTGACTTGACTTGACTTGACTTGACTTGACTTGACTTGACTTGACTTGACTTGACTTGACTTGACTTGACTTGACTTGACTTGACTTGACTTGACTTGACTTGACTTGACTTGACTTGACTTGACTTGACTTGACTTGACTTGACTTGACTTGACTTGACTTGACTTGACTTGACTTGACTTGACTTGACTTGACTTGACTTGACTTGACTTGACTTGACTTGACTTGACTTGACTTGACTTGACTTGACTTGACTTGACTTGACTTGACTTGACTTGACTTGACTTGACTTGACTTGACTTGACTTGACTTGACTTGACTTGACTTGACTTGACTTGACTTGACTTGACTTGACTTGACTTGACTTGACTTGACTTGACTTGACTTGACTTGACTTGACTTGACTTGACTTGACTTGACTTGACTTGACTTGACTTGACTTGACTTGACTTGACTTGACTTGACTTGACTTGACTTGACTTGACTTGACTTGACTTGACTTGACTTGACTTGACTTGACTTGACTTGAATTGACTTGACTTGACTTGACTTGACTTGACTTGACTTGACTTGACTTGACTTGACTTGACTTGACTTGACTTGACTTGACTTGACTTGAGCTTGACTTGAACTTGACTTGGACTTGACTTGGACTTGACTTGGACTTTACTTGGACATGACTTGAACTTGACTTGGACTTGACTTGGACTTGACTTGGACTTGACTTGGACTTGACTTGGACTTGGACTTGACTTGGACTTGACTTGGACTTGACTTGGACTTGCCTTGGATTTGGACTTGACTTGGACTTGACTGAGACTTGACTTGTAATTGACTTGGACTTGACTTGGACTTGACTTAAACTTGACTTGGACTTGACTTGGACTTGACTTGAACTTGACTTGGACTTGACTTGGACTTGACTTGGACTTGACTTGGACTTGACTTTTACTTGACTTGGACTTGACTTGGACTTGACTTGGAATTGACTTGGAATTGACTTGGAGTTGACTTGAACTTGACTTGGACTTGACTTGGACTTGACTTGGACTTGACTTGGACTTGACTTAGACTTGACTTGGACTTGACTTCGACTTGACTTGGACTTGACTTGGACTTGACTTGGTCTTGGTTTTGGTCATAGTCTTGATCTTCATCTTGTACTTGACTCAGACTTGACTTGGAATTGAATTCGACTTGATTTGGAGTTGAATTTTGCTGGACATTGACTTAATTTAGACTTGATTTTGGCTTTAAGTTGACTTTGGCTGGATATAGACTTAACCTGAACTTCACTTGACTTAGACTTGGCCTTATACTGGACATTGGATTTAGACACATACATGACTTTTTTGGCTTTTTAAATCGGGTTTGTAATTTCCAATGGAATGACACTTTAAATAATATTAAAAGACAAAAATGAAACATAAATCTTGTCTAAGGCTTAAATCAATAAATACAGTTTCAAAAATTTTTATATGCTCACGAAATACTGTCATATAACCCTTACCCTTCAAAAAAGTGCATTGGAACTTGGCATATCGATTAAGTATGTCAACCAACAGAGCTCAAACATATCAAACCTATCCAACAATAAAATTGGCAACAACTACAGTTTAACGTGCACAGTGAAGAGTGTTATAAAATACCAAAATAAAAAACGAAAAAAACACCGTTAAGCAAATTATTGCTACTTTGCCACATGACATTTTTTTTTTGTTATTTTGACAAATAAATTGACACGCCACACACTTCAGTAGAGATAGAAATTGAATTTACGTGCACTACCTACTTACACACGGTAGGATAACACACACTCCCACACACGCACACCCATAAACACACTTTCATGCAAACTTTTGTCGCTAAAACAAGTCAGTGAAAAACACGTGCTCTGCATAAAGAAAAATTCAGCAAAATGCTAAATTTGTCATTCGAAGTAATGTGGAAAACAAAAGCTGGAGTATTTTTCCAACTGCGCTGCAAAAAAATAAATAATCCATCTGCTAAAAGTTCCCCTGTGAAATACTTACATATAAGACGACCTCAAGTTATATATTTTTCTTTTTTTTTTTTTTTTTTGTTATTTATCCGTTTTGTTTTATTCTCTACTGTCTGCTGAAAGTAGGTCTTTTGTTGTGAAAAAAAGAGATCGATTGACAGATATACATCGCGTTGCAATAGAATATAATGAAAACCTGTCAGAAAACTAATAAAAGTGTCATGACAAATTTCAATTTGGCCAATAACGAGGGGAAGTAATACCCAGATATATGAAGAATCCAGCACATAAAAATAATATTATTTTTTTTTATACAAAAATAGATTTGCCAAGAACCAAATACTAAGCATAGTAAATAACCTTTAAGCTCACCAAAAATAACATCTAAAGCAGGTTTGATGAAAAGGGGAAATAAATAAAGAGACAGTCGTAAATGCTGTCAAAAATTCCTTGAATAGAAATATAAAACAAAACTTAAATCTCCCATGGTTTTTTGGAAAAAGTAAAAAATATGGGTACTCAAAATACTTCAGGTATATGATTGTATAAAATTTGCAGATTATTTCTTCAATATCCTAAAGCAGTACACTGAGCTACGTGGGTCAGATCGCAAAACACGAACGGAGCTGGCGACCTTTCTACAGGTCGAAAAAAATAATCTGAAACAAGAAATAATAAATGGCGGCGTTTGAAAATTTTTTTTTTTGCTCAAATTACTACGCTCACTTTCTCTCACTTTAAGAATAATGATGCCACATTGACAAAATGTAAAAAATTTTCGCAATCTTACATAAATGAACCTTGGTTATAGACGTTTAGATACTCATTGACACATCCTTTTTTGTTTTCTGAGAATTATTTTAATTGCTTTTCAATAGAAATTATTTAATAAATATGAAAATCGAAATGTATTTTTAAAGATGGGAGAAGTAAAAGTTATGTCCCAAAATCAAATAAATTTAATATTACCCACATAAAAAACTTGTTCTTATTGGTTTTAGTGAAAAAGATGCGTGTTGGTTTTCTTTTATAATTTTTTTTTGTAAAGTGTGTATATAGTTTGATACGAAAATATAAAAAAAAAATCCCGCAAAGCGTTGCTATTTGCCATTGTACCTGAAACAAGGGAAACATTCAAAGTTCCAAAAATGATTTTCGAAGAAGGAAGTGGATCGACCATTGCAGCTCGGGTAGAATCTGCGAAAAGCATTTTCGAATCAAATTAATACTACATGTGATGTATTAAGAAAAATTTTCAAATTTATTTTATTTCTTGATGCTTGCAAGAACTTTGAAATTGGCAAATTCAGTTTCTAAGTTCATTATATTTTCTTGCATATGTTACTATAGCGAGAAATACAGAGTTGCTTAACAATACTGGTAACGTTGATACAGCTGATACTAGGTAGCTGCACATCCAAAAGCAACAAATTTGTTTAGTTAAGAAAAGTGTCGTAGCTTAATTCTATTTCATGACTTAAAAATTCTCTCTCAAAGTCCCGCAAAATAAAAAAAAAATTAAAGTGACAGTTAGGGCCTGGTTTCTAAGTTTATTCACTAAAGTTTTTATTGTAAATAAACTGTTAATAATAATAATAATTTAAACTGACAGAACTGTACCAAAATTTTGACATTGCTACGGCATCGATAGACGTCATCTACTTCTTCCACCTTCATAAATACATTTTGATTGAAATAGACTAAAATGTAATTTAATAACAGACCTCTTTTCACCGCAAAAAAAAATTATGAGTAAAATATTTAGAAATGTTTAACTTGAAAATATCAAAGCAATGAAAAAATTTGCAAACCGTTTTTTATTGAAAATGAAAATATCAAAACAATGCACATTGTCTCCAAATTGAAAAAAGCAAGAACCTCAAAGAGTTGTCTAATGTGCATTTAAATATAGATACATGGGATTTTGAGGCCGCTGATCACGAATCTGAAGTTAAGAATTAGAAATTCAAAATGACAACCATGAACATGCTAACTATTCTAATTACTACATTATGTTTTTCAAATTTCAAGAAAGTTTTCGGAATAGCTGATCACGAGTCTGAATTAAAAAATTAGAAATTCAAAATGCCAGCTTTAAAATGGTGGCCATGAGTATCCTAACTTTTTTAATAACTATACTTTGTTTTTCAAATTTGGTGCCAAGAAAATTTTCGGGATCGCTAATCAAGAATTTGAAGACAAAAATTAGTCATGAGCAGGGCTAGGATTATGATGACATGTCATCTTTTTCTGCTGCTTCTAAGCCATTTTCTGGTTATTAAGAACGTCCATTTATGTTTTTTAAATTCCAAATATGAAAAGTTTTTACGTCATTTTTCATCGGTTTTAGTTTTCAGGTAATTTTTTCTAGTTCAAGGGCATTTTTTGGTAATTTTTTACGATTTTTAAGGTATTTTAATGTCATTTTTTGATATTTTTAGTTTTTAGAGCATTTTTCGGGTTTTTAGGTCATTTTAGTGTAATTTTAAAAGAATTGTTTTTCGATTTTTTTCGTACTAAAATATGTAAAATGCCAATTTTGAAACCTATTGCTTTAAGTTCCTTCAATCAAAAATACTAACTCTTGAGAAAGGTGTAGCTTTGTTTATAGACCTCGATGAAAAAAAGCTCTGCGCGTGGTGAAACTGACGAAAGGGTATGTAAAAATATGAAACAAGTGTTAGATAAGGACTCAGGATATGCTAGTTTTTATTAACTCTATTTTTATGCTCTATTGTTGAAATATTAGGGGATAAAAATTTTATTACTATGCAATTAGAAGAGGTATGCTCCTCTGCATCCGATGTCAAATCGTCTTTTAAATATATTTCTCTCGTCAGTGCAGAAGTAGAAGAAGTTTTTCTGTTTACAAACACATTTTGTCAAAAGTTCCTAAAATTTTTGTAACTCAAAAAAGTACCTTGTAAAATACTGTAACGCTATGTATAAAAGTTATGTAAAATACATTTTAAGTTTATTAATGTTTTATTTTTAAAGCTTTATTTTTTGTTTATTTTTTATGTAATTGTTTGCATTTTTTAAGTCATTTTTATCAGTTTTTAGGTCATTTTCTGCAGTTGTTAGGTAATTTTTGTCATTTTTTTTAATGCCATTTTTGCAATTTTTTAGGTCATCAAAATCCGAGCCCTGGTCATGAGTATTCTAGCTTTTCTAATCACTATATATATTGTGCTTTAAAAGTTGGTGTCCAGAAATTTGTCGGAGTCTTTGAGTACAAATTAATAAAGATTAAAATAAATACTTTTAGCAGAAATACAATTTTTTGGGTTCCGTTACAATTTTAGTTTTTCTCAAAATACATTCATAGGACCAACATTTTTTTATCTACAATAAGATATCCAAAGGAGCTAATACTTTTTCATAAGGGAAAAACGGACAAAACACTTCCGTTTTTTCCATTTTCACTGAGCAATATTTTTAAGAATTCACATTTTCAACGATTTTTTAAAATATAAGGCATAAATATAATGGAAAGTTTAAAATTTTTTTCTTATTACTTAAGCTTTTATCGAATACCTTAAAATTTAAAATATATCAAATACCTTATATAAATAATACAACAAATGTGTGAATTTGTTTCATAATTTAATTTTTTTTTTAAATCTTATTCAAACTTTCAGGCGTCAAAAATCAATAAAAAAATGACATCGCAGTTTTTTTTTATTTATATATATTTAATAGGTATTTAAAACAAAATTTTTTTTAACATCTTTAAAAATTAGGTTTTGCCCGTTTCTTTCATGTTTGGAATCAATGCGCAATGCAAGTAATTACGAGAAAAAATGCAACGTGTGTAGATTCTAATTAAGAAAACAATTTAAATTTATTGCCTTGTAGGATTTTCTAATTTGATATTTTGACTTTGTATTATTTGTATTTTAGAGGTTTTGTACCACATCCCCGTTGAAGCTTCAAACTCTTTTCACTTTTTTGTTTCAATAATATTTACAATGTTTACTAAGAAAGTTTTTTTTCTGTTCTTGTCATTGCAGTACGGTGAACTTTCGCTGACCACAAATCCCGCCTTCAGTCTCTACAACACACCGCAGCGTGCACCAGCTGCTCAACGTCCTGTCTACACAGCTCCTCCACCGCTGCTATCCACACGTACACCTCCTAACATCTATACACGTATCCCGGGGCGTTCCTATCTGCCAGCGTATGAGACACGCACTTCGCCAACGTCACCTTACGGCTCAACAACCACCTGCACAATGCCGCTGCTCGGCGGTGGTCAATCCAATGGCTCGCTGCAAACCAATAGCAGCGGTGGTGGCAGCGGCTGCAATACGCTGCCGCATCATGCTACAGCTAGTAGTTTAGGAATATCAGCAGCGCTGACTTCCTCTGTGACGTCTGGTAACATAACTGTAGGAGCAGCGCAATCATTGCTGACCTCACCACGCGCACAATCAACAGCGGCACCCTACGGCAGCGTTGGCGTTGGTGTAAGTGGCGGTATTGGCCACAGCTCAGCGCAATCACCATTGCTTGCTAACTCTATGCTCGGCATTGGAAGCGGGAACTACGAGACGGTATCCTCCTGAGAATTACCTAAAGATGACATTAAATGTCAGATCGTTTGTATTGGCGGCAGCAGCACGTGTACGAGTTCTGCCGAACGTACTACCATCGTTTAGTGGCGCTCAGCGATGTTGATGCGGATTTTTTTTCATTTAAGTTTTGTAAATACACTTCAATATTTTTTTAAGACAAAGCTAGATTTATTAAAAAAAGTTTAAGCACCAAAATTCAATCAAAATTAGTTTTACTTTTATGATTATTATTTTTTATTTTTTGTGAAAATAAAGGAAAATTGGCTTTTCTTTTATTATCAAAATTCACTTAAAGATAATTTGGGACCTTCAAAATTGCTTTGTTATTATTATGTGCTAGAGAAAATATAGGTTAGAAAAAATGTAAAAACAGAATTTTAGCGAACAAATATATAAAAGACTTCCGTTGTAGTAACAAAGAACTTTAAAGAAATCCTCTAAGAAAGCAGCAAAGAAAATAAATACTTGAAAAAAAAACTGAACAAATGCATTTAAAAAGTAGCATTTAAGCATGTTAAAAACATACTTAAAAGATGCAAAATCAACAGAAATTAGTTAAATAAAATATTAAAAGATTTATTAGAATTAATTACATTTAGAAAATATCAATAGAATAAAAAACTGTAAAGAGCTAAATAAGAAAGCAAAATATAATAATATTGATTTGAATAAAAAATCAGCATAAAATATGTGTAATAGAGTAATAAGTTTAAAGAATTCTACTGTATAATTAGCTAGTAAAAAGTTTATCTTGATACTAAAGAAGTGAGAGGTTAATATCGCTGACGGGGGCATTGATAAAACTAAAAATAAATATAATACTAATCATGATATTTAACAAATGTAATTGTTAAAATTAATAATAAATGTACTGATGAGAGAAATAATATATATTTTAAAAAAAATAATAATTAAAGATTTTTTTTTTTGACAAAAAAGAAATAATTTCAAATAGTTATAAATTTTTTAAATTACAAAGAAATACTTAACATAAGTATGCAATAACCAGAAAATATAAAAAAATTAAATCTGTCTTAGACACATCAAATATGTATATGGTAAGGAAAGTACAAGAATAACATCTCTATACCAACACCTCAGTCACAAACAATTCCATTCTTATAACTGACTTCGATTCCCTTCTTCCCAAATCAGCGCTCATGCAATTGAAAACTTTTTACTAAAATATTTTGTCCCAAAGGAAAAATCCAACAAACAAAGCAAACCAACATGAAAGCAGGCACAAACCACAACAATCAACAACAATAAAAAAAAAGAATTCTTACAAAATTTATCGAGATAGCAAACACATCACTGCAATGAAAGTCTTATAAACTTGACCACACGTGAGCAAAACTTTTGTTAGAAATGCTGTACAAAATAAAATCTAAGCAAAGTCCAAAAGATTAAAATATTAGAACCACTAAACTTGGTGAAATTTAACAAAAAAGGGAAACAAGACAAGAAACACAGAAGCACTGTAACAACAACTCCATAAAAACTAGTTCACATCAAGAATGCAAATGTTGCTAAAAAATCAAGGATTTTAAAGAAAATAAGCTATGAAAGTTAGGATGCAATAAATAAGTATAGGCTATTAGCATAAAACTAACAGAAAACAACAATCAACTTTTCTAAATGAACAGATTTCGATCAACGGATTCTGGCACAAAGACAAAACAAATAACACGTGTATCGGAGTTTTTAAAGTTTGCATAGTGTATGGGTTTTTAGCTTATTATAAAATTTACCAATTTATTAACATACAGTGGTAAAAAAACTTCCAAATTAGTAGTTTTGAAAGTAGCCTAAACGATAGTTAAGTCTATGCCAGAATAGAGAATGAGGTTTTGCATTTTAATAAATTCAAAAATGCAAAAACTTTTTGAACTTTGGGTTTCTAAGGATATACCTTTAATGTATCTTTGCAATTTGCATGAATAAAATTATCTTAAAATTCAACGTTTCTAATGCCTAGTAATCAAGCTACTTTTAAAATCAGTGAAACAACTTTTTGAATTATTAAAAAAACGCAAGTCCTAGGAAAAAATTGATCCTTGAAACAAAAGGATATTTATTGTTTTTAAAAAAATTGTCATACTGTCAGAAAAAATAGTTGTTAATATTAATTATTAAGAGAGGGTCAAAATTTCCATTTCAAAATTGCCCGAGATGAAATTCACACTCACAAAACATGCATTTTTAAACTTCACCCTTCTTAAAACTGCCCCATTTTAAATTCTTCCTTGCAAAATTCCCCTTTAAGAAATTTCCTCTTTGTAATTTTTATTTCAAAGGTTTATTTCCCTTTCTTGTGAATTTTGTAAGAGGAAATGATGTGAAGGTGGAATTCTGTTAGCGCAATTATGTGAGGGGGGAATTTTGTGAAGGACAATTTAAAAAAAAGGAAATTTTGTCAAAGAAATGTTGTATACGGTCAATTTCGGCCACAACCCTAAATTAAAATGTAAAACATTTTGGGGGTCATTGTCTCGGAGGTGAACCAAACCAATATCAAACGAGAAACGAGAAAGGCTTAAGCCTTTTTTAGTCCACTACATCAACATTTTTTTTACAGTGGTTTGTAGTAGTAATGTTTTTTTCAATAATTAAGTTAATCAATATAAAAAATCATGTTTAAAACTTTATTCAGGGTTGTCCTTGTTTTGGCAAACTTATATTAAAATTTTCCGATGAATTTTTTTCTTGAAACATTTTAACTCTCCAGCTCTCATCCGTATAGATAATTTTTGACCTATTTTTTAAAAACTCCCTAAAAGTCGACTTTGGAGGGAGGTCAAGAATTAAAACCTACCAACAAAATATTTTCCAGAAAATTTCATTAAGGGTCACCGAAGACAAGTAACCTTAACGAGTTAAAGGTTACATGTAAAATACGGAATGAAAATGAAATTAATTTATTTTAAAGCAACTACTGTACACTCTAACAAAAATTCACGAGAATTAACTACAATAATTGCTGGCAACTGATTGCCTACATTTATTGTCGTTAAGTCCCAAAGAGCAAAATTATAAATATTTCACGCTAAAAATGCTTGAATCCTCTTACCTATAATTATATCTTTCGCGCTATTATAAAAACTCTCTTCTTTAATTATTTATTCCAATCTTTTCTTTGCTTATGAAAAAAACACTAGAAATGCTTGAAGTTTCTCAAGTTTTGAAAAATTCAACAACAACTCTGTATAGAGTCAAAAACTCAGCATAAGGCGTTACTCTTTCCAACTTCAGTAGGCTTGAGTAATTAAGCTGCGACCAACCTACTGTTCAAGTTTTATATAATTTGACACTTGTTCGAATAACCTCTTTGAAATCATATGACGTTAAAGCAGAGATGTTTATTTAAGGTCAATCGTAATGCTTGGTTTTCACTACGTCATTTTCAGTGGTCAGTTCTTGTCAATCAAATTGAAAATAACAACATGTTGACATTTTTTCTAACTTTGGCAATCTTGGAAAATTAAAAATAATTAAATAATTAAATGGAGCTATGCAGAAAATTTTTTAGAGTTTTATTGAGGTGATATTTCAGGTGATAAACTTTTGTGTCGTCATAAATAACAAAGTAAAAACCAAGCAAAACACCCGCTCCAATAGCGTAAAATACCGCTGCTAGAGCGTTTTTAGGACTATCTGAGCGAGAACACGCTGAAAGTAGAAAGAATATACATTAGACCGGTTCATTTGGCAAAACTGTTAAAGTACTTTGCTGCGCGTCAACTTTCTAAAAGTTCAATCCTAAATGAACACAGAAATACATTCAGACCAAAAAAATTTGGCCCCCTGACCTTTGCAGAAATCGCTTAAAGGTAATTTTGAAAATATACAAGACCTGAACCACCTTATAAAATATGGTGTCGATACCAAAACAAATATTAAATTTATTTTAATGGCATATTTTAAGGAATATTTTGCACTTATTTTAGTGTTTTTTTTTTCTTTTTAAAAAACCGTTCTAATTATTTTTGGTGAAATTTTGATACTGAAATTTTTTACAAAATTTTTTTTTATTTTTTATCATCTAATTGTTTTCTTATTTTGCTCCACCGATATTATGCTTGTATTTTTGGACAAAGCTTTAGCTTTAATTCAGTATACCATATTTTTTTCGGTGATCAAGAAGTTTTAAAGAAAAAGTATAAACTTAATATATAATTTTTATTCAAATTTTTATTTTTTTAAAATATTAATTTTTTTTAATATATTTTAAAGTTGTACTGTGATTATAGCAAATATTGTTTTTATTCCTCATTTGCTGTAATTGAATTATTGAATTCGGTAATCAAAGCCACAGCTCTCTCTGCAGAGTCATTAACTACTTTAAGCTGTGTGACTATTTTTAGAGCACTTAGATAAGCTGAGTTATAACGCCACTCTGCAGGGTCATTTTGTAAAAACTCATAAGAAATATTTAGTTTTTTGAAAGAGTAGAGTATTCTGTGTGACAAAGTCTTCTAAATTGGCACTCGAATAATTATTTATGGGTAAATTTGTTCAAGGTCTGATTATTGCCTCTGACATTTTTTGTGGGTGTTTGTTGTCAAAGTTTGATCAAACAATGCAAAACTAACCAGCTCATCTCCAAGGTACTACAAATTTTGCTCAAACTTTTTGAGCACAAGTTCTGCTGTATGCGGACTTACCGTTTAAAAAGTTTTTTACCAAAAAAGTTTAACATAAAGAAAATTAATTTGATTACCTTTCTAAATTTTCAAGCAATTGTATTTTGCCATTTTGCGAGTTTTTTTGCTTGGGTGATTTGTCGTGTTTTCAAAGTTTATTCGTGTTATGGTCCCCCGAAACTCGCAATATGTTATACCGTAAGAAAGCTTAATCTTTGCCCAAAACTCTTAAATTACAAAAACAATATCGGTGGAGCAAAATAAGAAAAAAATTTTATGATAAAAAATGCAAAAAAATTTCAGGATCAAAATTTTGCAAAAAAAAATAAGAATGGTTTTTGAAAAAGAAAAACTCTAAAATAAGTCCAAAATATTCCTTAAAATATGCCATTAAAATAAATTTAATACTTTTTTTGGTTTCGACACCATATTTTATAAGATGGTTGAGGTCCTATATACTTTCAAAATTACCTTTAAGCGTTTTCTGCAAAGATCAGGGGGTCAAATTTTTTTAGTCTGAAGGTAAATCTGTGTTCATTTAGGGTTGGACTTTTAGAAAGTTGACGCGCACCTAAGAAAATAAGATGTTTAATTTTTCCTTCTAATTTTGAACCGGTCTAATATACATATTTTAAAACTCTGAGCGAAAACTCGCTGAAATAGCGTGAAAAGTAGAAAATATAAATATTTTATAACTCTCTGAGCGAAAACACGCTGAAATATGGTGAAAATTAGAAAAAATAAATATTTTAAGACTCTCTGACCGAAAACACTCTCAAATAGCGTGAAAATTAGAGAGAATGTATATATTTTTAAAACCCTCTGAGCGAAAACACGCTGAAATAATGTAAAAGTATAGTAAATATACACTTGCAGAAAGACGCTGATTTTCAGACAGAATTGAAAAAACTCGCCGCATAGCTTGGTTTTTTTACAAAATTGCACATATATGTCTTGTAATTTCACAACATTTATTGAAGTGATTTTTCAATCAGTTTTTAGAGTGTATCTTTATATTGCAAGGCTATTTTTATTCAATGTCCATATCATTGTCAATATCACTTTCTGTAATTTTTTCATTTTTAGCTATCGTTTTAAAAAAGCTTTTAACTTGACGTGCAATGCTAGCAGTATAGTATTTTCCGTCGGGACTAGTACCTCACAAGCAACGTTGTTGAGTCCTATATTGCTTTCACTTCTCATACACCAATTTGGCGTATTATAGTGGTTTCCTTGAAACCTAGTATCCCAGTCACACAAGAAATACACATTTTTTGTAAAACCGCTCTGCATGTCACAAAGCATAGTGACTACTTTAAAATCGCAACAAATTATCCATTTATGCTTTGTGTAATCAATTGACTACAAAATAGTTTTAAAAATGTAATATGTTTCTTTTGTTTCTGTGGAGTAGGCAATTGGGATTTAAGGCAGAAAATTCGATTTTGAAGCAGGAGGCTTTTAGACTTGTTGAGGAAGAGTCGATAAATACCTCCACTCTTCTGGCTTTTGTTCAATGTTCATTGAAACCATTAAAACATGCACATTTACTTTTGTAAGTCCGCTTGACGCTTGCGATATGCGGTAACTTTTGTATCTGGTGCCAAAAAATTGTGCGCTTTTAAAAATGAACCAAGTTCCTCTGATTTCAGTTGTGTTAATTGAAGTTTAGCTATAAAAAAAAAAATCGAATGTTGCCTGTGTAATCAGAACTAGTGAACTAACAGCTGACGGAAACGGATCGTACATAGAATTTATTTCCATTTCAGGAAGAATGGACATGGGTTCTTTAGTTGAAAATTCAACTGAGCTAGGGCATATTGGAGAAATGTCATCAGAATGTGGAAATGGAACTTGAGTTCTGGAAACACTTTGATATTGAAATTTCGTCATGTTTTTTTTTTCAGTAATCCACACACTGTATTCACACATAACAGTTCAAAGGATCGTGTATAAAAGGGTCAGTCCATACCATAGCAACACCAAACAATTCTTCAATAATACCAAACAAACAAGTAATTCGTTTTAGTCTCAGTTAAGCGCCTTACGCTTCACCCAAAATTTATTATTTTTAAGTTCAGCCCTTCCTGTGTAGTATGTTATAATTGATTCATACCTACTCACTAGGGAGTCCAATCCCGTAAGCTTTTCTCGATCCCGGAATTACCGGGATTGAAAATCTCAATCCCGGGATCCCAGGATAAGTTCGGGATTGAAAAATTTTAAAAATAAGTCATTTAAAGCAACAAAACAAAACATATTTTTAATAAACAAGAAAAAACTTAAATGATATTAGTGTCTAGCAAAGTTTTATTAAGGTATAATATACGTGAACAAAAAAAAAACCAGCTGTTTTCAAACATTTTTTTAGATACAAGAAGTTATTATTTGGTTTTAAATTTATACAGGCTATTGTATATAAAAAATATTTTATAAAAAAAATTTGTTTTTAAACTATTTTCAGACTTTTTATAGAGGGCGCTGAAAATGACATTGAAAAAAAGAAATTCAAAACGGTTCGATGATATGGCATTTTTCATGTATCTGAAACAAACAAATCAAATGTCATTTTAAAGTATAGATAGATCATTACTTCGGCATCCCCCTACTCATGACCCCCAGGGTTTTTTTTAATTATGGTGAAAGTTGGAGTAAAAAGTTTAAAAAAAGAACTAGATTTTCGCGCACTTTTTGTCTAAAAAGAAAATAGGTATTTGAATTTAGAGGGATGCTTCAAGGACAAGATTACGAACAAAATGCAATAAGATTAATTAAAATTGAAGCAATAGATTTCGGTTTTTCTATCGAAGTGTTTTAAAAAAAATTAGTTTCGAAGAAATAGCGTTTAAAGGGTTTTTTTTTCGTTGTAGGGAGTGTAGACATAGGCTAACGAAAACCGCTATAACTTCTCTTTTTCTTAATATCGATTAAAAAAAATGTATAGTTTATTCTAGAAACTATAAAAAACACAATAAAAAAACAACAAAATTTTTTTCAAAAATTTACCTTAATTTAAAGAGCAAAAAATTAAATCAAATACAGAACTGTTTAAGATATTATTATATAAATGTTAAAACTTAGTTTTTTTTTGGTCTGTTTTATTAGGTCTGTTTCCATACTGGATTGTTGTAAGTTGCAGTGTGCTAGAACGTGTTTCCTTACTTTTTCTAGCTCAAAAGAGAGAAGAAGAACAAGTATAAAATCACTCTCTCTAACTCGAAAGTTGCTCGAAGTGTTCTAGAAAAAAAAAATCTTTCAGCATTATAAGAAGAAGCATCAAGAAGAACATTCAAATGCCAAATTTATATTTCTTGTTTGCTTATATTGTGCAGTGAAAAATAAATTTACAAATTGTTACATAACATATCAAATGTTTAGCAATATTATTTAAAGTACTATTAATGCTTCAAATGATCTCATTAACTTAATTTGCTTACTTCTAAAACAAATTGATAAATTTAAATTGGCGCTGTTTATGTCTGATATGTAATTGGCGCTGTTTATGTTTGTTTTTGTGATTGAAACTAGCTAGAACTTCTAGCTAGTCTAATTTTCTTTAACACAATAGGTGTGTTTCTTTACTTTACTCGACAATGTTTACGGAAACACACCTATTGTGTTAAAGGAAATTAAGGTTAGAAAAGACTTTTCAAAAATAAATTTTCTATGTTTAATTATTTTTAACTTAATACCTTTATTTAGCTGATCAAGGCATCTACTTTTTCAGAGAAGTTTGTTCGGATATTATTATAAATATAACCCGCTGATGAGAAGCACCGTTCTGATTCTATGCTAGTTTGAGAAATAGTTGTACGATAATCGTAAAGCATCTTTAAGTTTCGACCACGATTGCCTCCACCACATAACAAATTAATTTCCTAAGTCAGAATATCTGACAATTTTTAAATACTTAGCTGACTTCCCGATTTTGCACGTTCTGCAAAGTCTTAGCTCCAGTGATTTACGTCCTTACAATATTTTCAGCCTCGATAAAAGGTGTTTCTAAATCTATATTCTTATCCACCAACTTAAATTAAAATGTTTGCATTTACACGAATATTTGTAGTATAATTTTTTTTATTTGATAATCCAAGGACTTGCAGATGCTAAAACTGTCCGGGATCCCGGGATTGACTTCCCTACTACTTACCTATTCTGCGTTAGTAGTTTAAATCTCTTAAAAAAAAAAGTCATAGCCAAGAAAGCAGCAATGATTGGCGCTGTAGAGTGTGCAGCCCTTCCAATGCTTACAAATAGGTTTAGAAGTTCAAAATTTTATAATAATTTCACAATTTCCGTATGAAGAAATATTTTTTGTTTAGAAGCTTAATGTCTGCCAAAAATCGTATGATTTATATTTCCTGAGAAAAGTAATTAACATAAACAAATTGTTTTATTCGCTACAGAAGATGTTTTTTTAATATATTATACCAATTGAAAGAACCAATACGTTCGGCAAAAAAATTAAAAATTTATTTTTAAATTGTTCTACTGGCATAATCGGAACACCTTGCTTGAAAAAATGTAATATCATTTTGATTTGTGACATTACCGTGCCACATTAAGATGGTAAGATCTGAAAGCTGTTGGGTCAGTAATAGAACAGAATACTTGAGGTCAATGACTTTTGGAGCAAAAAAATTGGTTTCCCTGAGACAAAAACATCAAAACATCCGTACTTTAAGATCGGAGAGTAAATGCAGAAGAAACGATAAAAAATTAAAAAGAGCGACCCCTACGTTTGGCAAAAAAAAAAAAAAATTCCAAAAATACTTCGGATTCGATGGTGTACAGTGACCTTATTTTTGCCTGTAAGGTGATACGGTCAAATGTTTTTACTTCAGTTAGGCATAGAAAGAAAAAAACCAAGCTCTCTTCGTTTGGTTAAAAAAAAATTAATATCGGTTCTCACTTATCTTATATATATTACGCAAGCACAAATTTTGTCCGGAGTAAGGCTTTTTAAGTACAGGTCCAATCTTAATTAAATTAAGTATGGTTTGGTAGGTTTAGACCAGAAGATGTGCAAACTGGACTTTTTATTTCTTAAAAATTTATATTTTTTAAGTTATAGCGAGTTAAAGTTTGCATATAGATAATTGTTGTTGTTATGTTGTTTTTTTTTCTTAATTTCAGCATATGCCTAAAAATATGTGAGGTATTTAGCGTCACCTATCGGCTAATAGCTATGAAACTGTTATACTGACGAATAATTTCACAGCTAAAACTATGAATTGATATATTCAATATCAAAGTGATACTGAAATTATTTCTTACAGTTGAAAAAAGATTTCCAAACTGCAAGTAGGAATATTTTTTAATTTTTAAAAATGTACACAAAAATTTAATAAGGAATATCGCGTGTATTGCTAAAAGGCCAAAACTAATTTCATTGCAATTGTGATTGAAAATCTATTTAATAGCTTAAAATATAATGTAGGTATGTTTGTTTTGGCTTCTAACGCCACACGGAATTACGAGTACTTTAAATTTTAAGTATCACTTTAAGTATTGAGGATATAAAAAACTGCTTAGTTCCAGCATTTTTTATCTTGATTACTTTCTTAAATTCACAATATCTTACACTGAAATAGAAAATACTAAATGCTAAAACTCAGTCTTTGTTCCAGCTTCATAAATCAAGCAATTTATTCTGGAATCAAGAAATCGTAAATAACATTGGCAATTTACGTCAAAAAAACAAAACAAAAGTTTTAATGTCATCGTTTTAGATAGTATATATCGGTCATTCCATGACAAATCGGACGCTTTTCGAAACTCACATTTCTGTAAAAATTTGGTACTTTGCACGTGGATAGTACTTAAAAAAAGAAAAATATTTGCATATTTTTATAATTTTCAATTTTTTTTTTGCAGTTATACACAGTGAAAAATTATAAAGAAAAACAAAAATTGTCATTTGGACATGTACTCAAACAACTATATGTTCTAAGCTGTTAGTCACAAGAAAAAAATTTAAGACATATTTTAAGGATCTTGAATTGTTCTTTATTGTGGTGTCCTTTTTTACGAACACTTTCGAGAAAAATTTTAAATTTTTTGACGACTAAAAATTTAATTCCCATTTTTCAAGGTCAGCACTACTATTTTTTCGGCACTTTGAACACATTATCGTATTGAGGCATTCATTCTTAATGCATTCTTAAAATTTGATGTGGGAGAATCAATGTTTACTATTTTTAACGAAATTTTCAAAAACTGACTTCACAGTTTTTAAGTGCAAAATACTTGAAGGTACATATCGTCGCTGCGCCAGCAAAAACAGTTATATGTTTTTCAGTAACTTTTCAGGAGAGCAAAAAACAAATTTGTTTCAGAGTATTTCTGGTACTGCGAGCAATAACTGTTTTTGATCACTTCTAAACCATAAGAGGTATAAAAAACTGCAAATGTAGAAATGTGGGTAATAGATAGCGTAAAAAAATATGCTATAAAAAATTTATAAAAATCACATAACTGGTTTTTCTGGCGCAGCGACGATATGCAAAATCAGTCAAATTTAAAAATTTTATCAACTCGTTAAAATATACAATTCCTCCGAAGACACTCTATTTTTGAAATTTGCAAAAAAATTTGTTGGTTGTAATTCCATGATGTATACCTTTATACATACTAAATTATATAAAATTGTTTAACATTTTATATATACGGCTTAAGTTACGGCTTAAGTTATGATGTAATTTCAGAATGCTTAAAGCACGACACAGTAGCAGTTAAGTTATTCCAGCGTGGCTTAATTAATTTCCTGCGGAAAAAATTGTGAGAAGTTATCAAAATATTTAACTTCTCAGAAGGAGCAGGCACTCAATATAAGAACAAAAACATTTTATAAATCTATGCAAGCACAAAGTCGATTTCAATATTACCGCAGAATGGCAATTTTTCGCAACATAGCACGGCAAAGAGTCATGTAATGGTTTGGCAGGAACAGTAAAAAGACTTGTGGCAAAGGCTAGTCTGCAAACATTAATAATCCGACAAATTCGCCTGTAGTATTTTATAATTGGGTTTCAAACAACATGACAAGTATTGAATCGAAATATTTTTCATCAAAGCAAAACAACTCAGAAAAACAATCTTTCAAAAAGCGATTCGAAAAAGCAAAAATTATACGCGGGACTTTAACCCAGCATTCCTTTATACCACGTGGCAAAGGGAAAATGGATATGCGTATTACATCCACATCATCTTTTTCAACTATTGTTTAAGTCTACAAGAACAAAAAAAAAATTATAAATAAAATGTTAAAACAATTTTACATAATTTAATATTAACATAGGGATACATCACGGAATTACAACCAAGAAATATTTTAGCAAATTTCAAAAATAGAGTCTCTTCAAAGAAATGGTACAATGAGTCGATAAAATTTTTAAATTTGATTGATTTTACGTATCGTCGCTGCGCCAGAAAAACCAGTTATGTGATTTTTGTAAATTATTTTATTGCATTTTTTGTTTACACTATCTATTACCCACATTTCTGCATTTGCAGTTTTTTAAACTTATTATGATTTAGAAGTGATCAAAAACAGTTATTGCTCGCAGTACCAGAAATGCCCTGAAAAAAATTTTTTGCTCTCCTGAAAAGTTACAGAAAAACATATAACTGTTTTTGCTGGCGCAGCGACGATATGTACCTAGTTTTGTAAAAAAGTACTAAAAATTCCATTTTTAATTAAAAATTCAAGTATTTTGTACTTAAAAATTGTGCAGTCAGTTTTTGAAAATTTCGTTAAAAATAGTAAACATTGATTCTCCCACATCAAATTTTGAGTAGTGCTGACCTTGAAAAATGGGAATGAAATTTTTAGTCGTCAAAAAATTTAAAATTATTCTCGAAAGTGTTCGTAAAAAAGGACACCACAATAAAGAACAATTCCAGATCTTTAAAATATGTCTTAAATTTTTTTCTTGTAGGACTAACGGTTTAGAAGATATAGTTGTTTGAGTACATGTCCAAATGACAATTTTTGTTTTTCTTTATAATTTTTCACTGTGTATAATTGCAAAAAAAAAAAAAATAAAAAATTATAAAACCGTATGCAAACATTTTTTGTTTTTAAAGTTCTATCGACGTGCAAAATTTAAAAAAAAATCGGAATCGTCAAAATTAGTTTTTGGACAAAAGCGTCCGATTTGACATGGAATGACCGAATGACATTATAAAAGATTTTTCAGAAGTGCTTCAATCAGCAAATATACTTTGAAAAAATGTTAACTTTAGTTTTTTTTTTGTAGCACATCAAAAGCATGAAACTTCGAGCTTTTTTAACTATGTGGTCATTTTTGAATATTCTTATCTCTGAAATTGAACTAGATATTTTCATAACTTTTGTTTTATTGTGTTAAAAGAATGTCATGCTTTTAAACAGTTAAAAAAATGCAAAAGAAATTAAAAATTAAGCCTTGAGACCTTTTGAAATATACTTATTTTGTTCAAAACGGTTGTTCATAATGGTTATATAAAAATTTTTTTTTAGTAAAAGTTTCAAATTCTTTTGGACTAATTAGACATATTTTCTAATCAAGGTCAATGATATATTTCAATTTAGAAATCATCAACTGCAGCAAGCATTTTAAAAAGGATAGAAAAAGTAAATATGTACATTGCATAATAGCCAGGACATAAGGTTTTATGGGTTTAATATTTTCCGCATTGATGTATGGTGCATTCAATGAGTATTTCATATTA
Source organism: Dichetophora obliterata (assembly GCA_963920525.1). Lineage (NCBI taxonomy): Eukaryota > Metazoa > Arthropoda > Insecta > Diptera > Sciomyzidae > Dichetophora > Dichetophora obliterata. Next base: position 220,118,259 of record OY986437.1, on the reverse strand, counting down.
GGCTCCGAATACAAAATGATTATGAATATATTTAAAAATTTAATCAACAAATACAAATTGAGATATTTTAATAGACACAAAAATACCAAAAACTATAAAAATTAGCATTCACCACCTGTAATCATAAATTTTCCTAAAGCAATCCAATTATTTTGAAAGAAATTCTTTGCTAAAACGATCAGTTTATTATAATTTTCTTCATTTTATGGGCCAATTTTTCAGTGCGAGCTTAAGCTTTAGTCAAATTAAAATTAAGTTTACTCACTAAAACTGAACGTTTAAACCCGGTTAAGGCACAAAAATTTATGCTCGCACTGAAAAATTGGCTCTCAGATTCCTTTCAAACATATATCAAAAATGCAAATTGGCAAATTTAAATGTAGAAATAATATTCACTTACTTCAAAAAAAGTGCTTTTCTTATGTCAAAATCAAATAGATTTCAATATTTGTATAACTAGCTGCTAGATGTAATTACTTTTGACTTAAGCATAAATGTTGCAAAATGTAAATGTAATAAACTGTTATGTTTAAGATATTAATAAAAATACTGTTGGGTATAATAAAAAATATATTAAAAAAAAATCACAGCGAATTTAATGTAAACATGTGGGGAAAACCTGCATGTTGAAAGCTCCATGAATCCACCCCAAAAGTTTTTAAAACTACAAATATTGTAAATAAAATTCAGACTTAAATAAAACAAAATTTATGTACGATTTCACTAAAGTTTTGTTGAAGTAACAATTTTCATGTAATATATTTTAAACGCATAATAACTTTGATTTTGTTCTTATTAGTACTTCTAACTTTTAATTATTTTGAAACTAACTAATTTTTTAATTATTGTAAAATAATGTGTAAAATTTGAACTTTTTTACTTATGATATAAAAGAGAAGTAATGAAATTAATAAAGAAAATTATATATACAAAACATATAAAAACAAATCATTTTTATTTGCCACAAAATTTTGACTTTAACCGTTGGACAAATTGTATCAGTAAAAATCCAAAAAACCGATGAGCAATATAACTATTGGGGGTTGGAATTAGTTTTAAAGGTTTTCTAAGAAATGGCGTAACTATCAATAGATCGCATCGGGCACACCTGTGACTATATTCATTTCAAAGCACATTGTCTAAGCTTCATTTTTCAGTATGTGTCATTCCACTGAAGTGTAAACAACATATATTTTTTTCTCTGTGAACATGTCGACTTTCGTTCCAACAAAACGCAATTTGCGGGAAGGTTTACTTTTGTGCTTCCATTTGAAGAAAAAAGCTGTTGAAGCACAACGCACGCTTACTGAGGCTTACGGGGACTATGCTCCATCGATTTCTACTTGTGAGTACTGGTTCCGTCGGTTTAAAAGTGGTGATTTTGATACGGAAGACAAAGAGCGTCCGGGCCAGCCGAAAAAGTTTGAAGATGAGGAATTGGAGGCTTTGCTCGATGAAGACCCGTGTCAAACCCTTCAAGAATTGTCAGAATCATTGGGAGTCGACTTATCAACGGTCGGCAAACGCTTGAAGGCCATGGGAATGATTCAAAAGCAAGGAAATTGGGTGCCGTACCAGTTGAAGCCGAGAGACGTTGAACGGCGATTTTGCATGTGCGAACAACTGCTTCAACGGCATAAAAGGAAGAGTTTTTTGCATCGTATTGTCACTGGCGATGAAAAGTGGATCCATAACGATAATGCTAAGCGAAAAAAATCGTGGGGACCACCCGGCCATGCATCAACATCGAGGGCCAAGCCGAATATTCATGGCGCCAAGCTTATTTGGTGGGATCAGAAGGGTGTCGTGTACTATGAGCTGCTAAAACCTAACGAAACCATCACTGGGGAACGCTACCAACAACAATTGATGCAATTGAGCCGAGCATTAAAGGTTAAACGGCCGGAATATGCCAAAAGACACGACAAAGTGGTTTTTCAACATGACAACGCACGGCCACATGTTGCAAGAACCGTCAAGGAAACGTTGGAGGCGCTGAATTGGGATGTGCTACCCCACCCGCCTTATAGCCCAGACATAGCCCCTTCCGACTACCACCTATTCAGATCGATGACGCATGGCTTGGCTGAGCAGCGCTTCACTTCTTACGAGGATACAAAAAAATGGGTCGATTCGTGGATTGCCTCAAAAGACGAATCGTTCTTCCGGCGCGGAATCCATATGCTGCCAGAAAGATGGGAAAATGTTGTAGCTAACGATGGACAATACTTTGAATAATATACATTGTACCGTTGTTTCTAAATACATGCTCAAAAGCCGAAAAAAACCTTTAAAATTAATTCCAACCCCCAATATTTTATTTGAAGAACTTCCCATAAAATACTGCTGTACAACTACAGCTACATTCTGAAAAAAAAAACATGGATGCAACAACCGTGTTTTGTTAACTTGATAATATGATTGCAACATGCGTCCAACGACTGAAAGCAAACTTGTCGTCAGAGGGAAATATCGCAGTATTCTTGACGACTTGATAATAATGAACGCAACAGCGACAATCTATATATCATACAAAACATCTCAACTCTGCTATGTTTGCTTTTGTCGTCTGTCAAATTAGAAATACAATTGAAGTCTTTTCCAGCAACATTTGCCGCCAAGTTATCTCTATGTCGTGTTGTTTTCAAAAAATCAAGGTGAACGTGACGTCGACGCACAGTGTTTTCTTTTTGCCATAAAAAGGAAAAAATCGATTTCTAAAAAAGCCAAAAAAAGTTTTGTTTTATGATTCTTCAAGTAAGAAGAAGCCCAAAGGGTTTTTAAATTTTTTTATTTCGTTTGGTTACACGGAGCTCTGAATGTCAAGTGTTAGAAAAACTGATAGTTTAGCAAATAAATACTAAAATTTTGGTTTACCTTTCGATTCTTCTAATTGAGTTACTGACTCATTTCACGCCAAAATTACCATATGATTTCTATGTCACCGTTACGAACAAAATGTGTATATATTGCAAGGTCTCCAGGTAGTGCATCAAATCACATTTATTTTTTTTTTTTTGAAAAATTCGTATTGTTGTGGTTACACAAGCAAAGTACGAAAATTCACGCTTTTTCTGCTTCTTGATGATTTTTGAAAATTCATACCTACCCGAACGAGATATCTTCATTATTTTTTTTTTCATGTGTAGTGTAAGGATAATGGTTTCCCAAAAATATATTTTCTTACACTATGTATTGTAATAAAAAAAATAATATTTTTTGGACTTTTATGAAAAAGTTTCCTATTTCGACCTGTTCTCCCTCTCGTAGCCTAATTAACAGAAAACCAAAAAATTCCTCTGCTTTTCACCTTTAAAAATCAGTAAAAAAAAAAATAGAATTTCAAAGTACTAACAGTGATATTGCATTTTCTGTAACTACACCTTCTGCATTTTGCATAGAAAACGTAGAATATACATACGAAGCGCTCAAGCAAAAACAAAAACCCAATGCAATGAATAACAGTAGACTAAAGTCTTATGATATAACTCAAATTCAGATTCTGACACAAAATCATTCGTGAGTAATAACGATTTGATATCGGTTCAGAGAAATCATATTGTTAGATAGTAAAATACTTGCTTAAGTTGTTTAGCAACTGATCAAAACACAGAAATTTTACTTTGATATGTATAATCTAGAACTTTTTTACATGGAGGCAAATGAGGCAATATCCTTTGGGCGAGAGCAAAATTTTTTTCCGGATGTATGGGAAAGAGCGCTTGTTTTTTAATTCATTTGAAACACTGACCAAACGGATAAATACACAGTGCAATACATAGAAGCGAGCAAGCAAAATTTGTTTGTGTTTACATACACTCGCGATCAAAAACAAAAGCCGAGTTAATAATTTGATAACTAATATTATTTCTCTTGAATTATAACACAGTGTGCCAAGACCATAAATAAACAAGTCCATCGCACTTAATTTGACCTTACAAGGTCATCACAATTTTTTCAACTTATTTTTAAAGTTGAAGTGTTCGAATTTTATTGTGCCAACATTAATTGCATTTTTACGGCCCATTGGCCTATTGCAAATGAAAAATAAAATTAACTTTTTTTCAATAGAATTTGACGTAAAATAAGGCTGTGTAAAAAGGCTGAAAAGGCATTTTGTATTTTGTCTTAAAGGCTGTGTAAAAAGATTTTGACAAAATACAAAATGAAGCATGTAGCGAAGAAATTCCTTGTACTTTCTTTTAACTTGCAGAAAACGGTGTTTCTATAAATTTTAATTAAATAATATTCCATTAATGCCATTTGCGTTTTCACAAAAGTTAATTGCACGTAAAATTGCCTTTCTATTTAACTTAAAAACATTGAAATCGGTTAAGAATTTGCTAAATGGCGGCAATTTTAACGTTTTTTTTTTTTTGTCAAAAACTGATTTCTATGTAATTAATGTATGCTACCATACAAACTGCTCCTAATTCGTCAAATCTTTTTACATAACCTTATTTAACATCAAATTCTATTAAAAAAAAATTTATTTTATTTTTCATTTCCAATAGACCGAATGGCTGTAAAAATGCAATTAATGTCGTCACAACAAAATTCGAACACTTCAACTTTAATAATTCTTTAAGAATTTCTATAAAGTTTGGATATGCTTGTTTATGTATGATTTTGGCACACTGTGTTTTAATTCAAGAAAAATACTATTAGTTGTCAAATTATTTCCTCGGCTTTTTTTTTTTTTTTTGAGCGCGAGTGTATGTGCATGCGGTGCATAAAGAGCGCTCAATATGAATGATTAATCAAGTCAAATAGGATCTTGACACACATGGCGTGTAAGCATGATATTCTTCAAGAAGCAACAAACCATTTTTTTTTAATATATTTATAAACTTGAATTTGAATTTTGAAATTGTGTTATACTTGAAATATACTGCGTTATAGCCGCTATAATACCTAGAAGTAACAAAAAGCTCAACGAATTATTACATGCTTGAAACATTACTACTATGCGTATTTATTTTTTTAAGCCGTTTTCATCTTTATCTTTATCTTTATCTTTATGGTCTTTTAAGTTTGCAGTGCTGTGTTATGCAAGGTGGGCGGCACTGTTCAAGCCAAACACCATTAGCCTTAGTTTTTTTAAAAGCGCTGGAATAATTTAATCTTGAACTAAATATTACATTTTCTTGAAATGCATTCCTACCAACCTTTAAGATGTACTGTCAATCAGTAACACATAAAAACATAATATGTTAAGGTTGGTAGAAAGTTTCCATTTTTTGCGATATAATCCTTCTTATTGGACCGACTTTCAATGATACACAACGTACGAGCTTACAGAATTTAAATCTATTGAAGTACATAAAATCTTTGCTTTATCTTATATCTTCCCTCTGGCAATTTTTTGAAGATCAAATTACGTTCCAATCTTGCGTGAACAAAATCTAAATGAAGAAACAAACTGAATATTGTAACCATTTCTTCTTAAACAAAAACAAAAGATTTTTTAAAATCTACTATAAAAATCCCCCATTATTGATATCAAAAGTAATATCGCGCACCCACTTCAAAAATGACACAACTCAAAATTTATACATTTTCAGGAGGAGCAAAAAACAATTATTTTCTTCAAGGGATTACATACAAAACAAAGAGACAGAACGATTTTTTTTTAATTAAAGACTAAAAATATGTGTAGAAAATTAAGACAGCCGAAAAAGTAAAAATTTTGAACTTTTGATTAATTAAATTGCGAGCTTTAGATCAAGTAAGTTTTTAAGAAGGCAACAACAACAACTCTGTATAGAGTCAATCACTTAGCTGACTAGACAGTCTGTTTCGGAAATCGCTACATTTTTCTCTTCAGTAGTCTTTGAGTGAGCTGTGATCAACTCACTGTTTAAACTAGTATATGACTGTGGAGATTTTGGAATTCATTCTTTTGAATTGTATGGCTGCTAATCATATGACATTTCAAAGCAGTAGGCTATTTATAGATCACCGCCATCAACTCTACCACGGTTGCCATCTGTTCTAGTTGTTTCTTTTTTATTTATTTCAATATTCATAGGTGTTCGATAGTTTGTCGAAATGCACCATAGAAATGAAACGAGTTGTTTGCTTCGTCAGAAGCTAGTGTTCTAACTGAAAGGTGGTTATTTTTCACAACCAAATGTTCAATTACACATGACTTTGACCGAAAGCGATCAATTATTAGATTATTTAATTAATTTGACATTAATTAAACTTATTTCGCAGTGCTCCGTTATAGTTAGTTAATTAGTTTTAATGATCTATTAAATTATAACATGAATTTAATTGCGAGCTTTAGATCAAGTAAGTTTTTAATAAGGCAACAAATTTTGAGTTGTGTCACTTTTAAAGTGGGTGTGCGATATATTAAATGAACAAATTTCAGAAAAATTGACTAAAAGTGAATAATTTCTTTACTGAAATATTTTCCATTAATTTCTTTCGTTACCTTAATATAAAAAGGCCCTAACAAATCTATTTTTCGGCTGGATTAGAATTCAGATGGATGATTAGTTACCTGGGGTATTTGCAAATAAGTTTGTGTAACAAAATGTTAACGTGGCACCGATTTCATTTTATAAATTTTACACAGTAGGTAAATTTTCAACTTTTGAAAAGACACACAAAATCGCCAAGACAAGTCAACTAACTTTTCGGTAGCAAAATTTAGTGACATACTCAGTTGTTCCCATTTCCCATTAATCCATCCTTTTTTTTCTAAATTAGTATACTAACATTAAAAAGTCATTTATCAACCCTGGTTTCGTACACGGTTTAAAATTTTGGACTACTTTTTAATCCAAACTTTAGTTTTAAAGAATTTTTAATCCAAAAAGTAAAATTTCTTATTCCTACATTAGTTTAGCTGGGTCTCAAACCCACGTTCCTAAAAAAAAAATAAAAAAACTTTCATTCGCTTTGATGCAAAATAAGCGAAACTTTGTTGACAACTGCGTTAGATGAGTGGATAAGGTGTTGGACCAGCATATCAGAGGACGTGTGTTCAAATCACGAACTGGTCAGAAGTTTTTTATTTTATAGTAATATAGCAGTGTCTCGAACCCACGTTTCTGCTTGCTTAATTACTAACTGCAAGCTTAGTTGCATTCGTTATGATGCGAAATAAGCATAATTTTCTTAACAACTGAGGTGGACAAGCACCAGAAGACGTGTGTTGGACCAGCAGGTGTTGTACCAGCACCAGAAGACGTGTGTTTAAATCAGGGTGTGCAAAGCAATTAAAATGCGCTCCCGCTATTCTGAGTTATCTTTGCTATGAGGCACAATTACCAACAAGGTAGTAGTGTATACTGGCTTTTTTCTCACGAGCGGCAATTTGTAGTTCTCAAAATTAGCTGTTTATGCAATTAATCCAAGAAAAGTGAAAAAATAAGCGACGACTTAAACATAGCTAGTCAATCGCAGCAAACTAAGATCATTTCAATAAACTTCGCGAATAAATAAATTTAATGAATTAAAGAAAAGCTAAAAATAAGCACATAGCTAGTTAACAGCAGCAAACTACAACTTCCTTAGCTGTTTTTGGCAACTACCAATCGGCAAAAAACTGTCACAGCTACCATGTAAAATAGTTATACCATGAGTTTATCGTTTTAAAATATTCAGAGTGTATGCGAATAAAATATTCACTCTTCTCTGAACTCTTCTACTTCTTTCTTTGTTCTTGAGTTCGTATGATAGAAATTTTAAAAGAGCGACGTCGTGTTGATGAGAGATGTTGAGTTTTCATCGCTCGTTGAAATAATAAACTCATTGAATCGCTCAGTTTCATTTAATGCGAAACTTTAGTTAAACACTTTGCACATAATAAATTGAAAGGATTTAAATCAATTTAAACTTGAGGTTGTGACACTTGAGAGCGAGCTCGGTCGAACTGTCAGAATAGATGAAAAGAAAGCAAAAAAATGAATGAATAGAACAAAGAAAAGCACAGTGATAGTTCAAGCAAAGACGGAAAAAGAATGCATTTTTCTCAAGTGCCACAACCTTATAAATGATCCTTGATCACAATCTACGAACTAATACTATGAAAGAGCTAAGAAAAAGTTTTGATCAATATTTAACGTAACAGCGCTTAAGTTGTTTTCTTCACGAATGAGTAAACCAAAGTGAATCGTTCGTCAATTGAGTTTTATTGAAACTTCAATTGAGAGTTTTTGCGAACCCTGGTTTAAATCGTGAGCTCTGAAGGACAGTTTTTTATTTTAAGTTGACATTTCGTCCTTGAGAAAATAAATGCCGTATGTGAAAATTTTCACTTTTGAGATTATTGAGAAAAAGTGGCTATAAACTCTAAAAAATAGCGGAATGTCCATAATCATAATATATTGTGAAATGTGTCTACAAATAGGCCTGAAATTTTGAAGAATATTTCTTCGCTAGATTTTGAATAATAGCCCCTTTTTCTCAAAAATCTCAAAAGTGAAAATTTTCACATACGACATTTATTTTCTCAAGCGACGATTTATATTGCTTTTTTTTTACTTTTTGCAGATTAAATCTTATCTATTTTGGATTAAAAATATTTAAACTTCTTGTCCTATATGTAATCCAAAAAAGTTTAAAATTTAGTCCAAGATTTTTAACCGTGTGTGGCTCAATTCATGTTGCGGTTATTACAGTCCGAATACATTCGAATGTAGATTTTTTTTGTATACAAATAAGTATACAAAAAAGATGAAAAAACAAAAAACTTGAAATCAAAAAATTATTAAATAACTTAAATCATTTCTTTGGTATTCAGTGTCATTTTTTATTATTGCGTAAATGCAATTTTGTACAACTCTGCTATTTTTACTACAATCATAACTACATTAAGATTATTGCCATAACTAGGGCTAGGAATCTCATTCACTAAAAAATCGAAAATATGCGCAATAACATGCACTAAAAACTTTAAAATATGCACAAAAAACAGGTGAAATATGAATTAAAAATATTTTTCTAATTTTATTATCGGTTCAAAAATAAATGTTGCATGTAAAAAAAAAATAAAGAAAGACAATTCATATAAAACACATATAAAATTAATTTATCAAACACCAAACAAATATGAAGTGAACATAAAAGTAATAATTCTAAGTTTTTTTCCAAAATATATCGCACTAAATTTAAATGTTTGCAAATCAAGAAAGCAAAAACCACACACATTTATTGTAAAATATACAAAAATATGCGCAATAAATAGGCAAAAAAAAGCATTTTGTGTAAAATATGCAAAACCATGCATTTATTATAAAATATGAAAAAATATGCATTAACGATTGAATGCCATTTTGAAGGAAATTTTATGATTCGTAAAGATAACAAAACTATTTGCGTTTAAAGATGTCCAGTAAAAACATGCATTTGCATGAGATTCCTAGCTCTAGTCATAACTATAACAAATAATAGTTGTAAAAATTAAAGTTACTTAAAAACACCAACAATAGTATTATTGGAGTTATAGTAAAAATGGATTTATTACAACAAATTTTATCTTCATATCCAGAAATTAAACTAACGTAGGAGTAAAAAAGTATAGCGATAATAATGCCACAACCATATTTTCTCTCTGAGTGTAAACCTCTAGCGTATAGTAAGTATCAAATACCGAAGATTTAGCATAAACCAGAGGACATGCCACAAAACATTTTGTGGTGTTATCGTTGCTTACAACCAGCTATTGAAAAGTTGTATTCGTGGGCCTTAGATTAAGCAGTCATCTCATAGCTTTTGCACCATTCTTATATGTTAACCATGTGAGCACAACTCTAATTTGTGCATGATGTTGATAACATCAAATGTTTCAAACCCTTTTTTATATTTTCTTTTTGTTGTGGCTTTACTAGAAAGGGTTGAACACACGTGTGTATGCTTGTTGGTATCTGATTATTCTAGGTAATTTTGAAAAGGTGGTCTTGTGACTTAAACTGATGGTATAACACATCAGTTAGCTGAAAATATGTTGTTACCTTTGACGGTAAAACGCCTGTTTGACAACCTTATCGTAGTCATACCCACACATGCCTACACGAAATCAATCCTTTATAAAGGTACCTATATTAGCAAGGGATATCTTAGTTGTCTAAATTAACAACCAATTTGTTCGCATGGAAATAATACAAATTTGAAACAATTTTGAGAAGCGTAAAACAAACATGTACAATAGATAAGGTCAAAAAATGTTTAAAAGTTTAACCTCCATTTTAGAGCTGACCTCGAAAAAACTCTGGAAGCATACGTTTTTATTATCTTTAAAAGCAAGCAAAATGCTTTATTTGACATACTTCGTTCTTTGGTAACAAATCGTCAGGTACGACTCAAATATCGAACTAATTTCAGTAGATTCGTTGAATGCCAAAATCTTGTATGTAATAAATTCAAATTCGAGTATACCAAGACGATAATTTAAAACACATTTATGTTCATATAAACTGTTGTTAAGAAAAAACCTTGAGGAAAGCTTATGCAATTGTGTTTCTACTGATTAGTTTTTGTAGTCTACGGAAGTCATCCAAAGTATTGAGAACGCATTGGAAAATAACACAGCTAAGTTTTATCAGAACTAATTAATTAGTTTATCATGGGTAAATAAAAATTTGCTAGCACTTATAAAATTTAAATGGAAACTTTAAAAACATAAAAAATTATATACAACCTGTGGATAAATAAAATCTCGAGAGTTTGAAATATATAGGCCGGCCGTTTCCGGCCTTGTAAAATCCGCAAGGATTTTAAATACAATGAATAACTATTTCTCTTCAAACCTTAAAGCAGTGTATTTAGATCCAAATGTTCCTGGATTTTAATTAAGGGCTGAAGTCATTAAAATTAGTTATGTCTTTTAGATTTTTTGCAAGCAAGGAAACACAATTCATGTAAAATTTTCATATGGAGTTTTATTAAGTACATTTTGTAGAATAAAAAAAATGTCTTCTTTCTTTTTTTAAATGGCGGTAGTAGAGCGTCATTATTGAAGATCCTGTAAACTAGAGGTGTTCCGCGGCTGGCAGCACAACTGCACTAGTTCTTTTGCTAAAACAAAAAAGAAATGTGTTTTTTAATTATAAAAGGTCAATATGAAAAATACGTAGGGGATTTTAAAAATATTAAATTTAAAAAATAGGGAAAGCGGTTTAAGTCAAAGTTTATGTTTTAAACAAAAAAACATCAAAATGACATCATAACTCAAACAATTTTTGAGATATCAAAATATCCTACGTATTTATCTAGATAATATAGCAATAAAAGTGTATTTGGTCACTACTGATCCCACAGAACAGTTTCCAGGCGGCTCCCAGTGTCGTCATTTTTGGCCTTCCCGAACACCGTGAAAGCAACTCTTCAACGATCGTTACCTCGTTTTTAGTTTTTATAAATATATTTTAAAAAAAATTAAATCAATTTAAAGCTTGCTTGTCCCATAAAAGATGCTGCTGTTAAAAAACTTTTTTAATAGTTTTTTCATAAATGTCTATTAAAACATTTCAAAAATAGTGCCTTAAAAGGACAGACCGGTTTACATTACAAAAGTGTTAAAATATGACGGTGCGCGTCCATTTTCTGAAAGTTCGACCCCTACTAAGATCAAAAGTATTTTAATACCTAAAAAAATTTGACCTCTAGGGGTTTCGCAAATCGTTTGACAGTTATTTTAGAGCTATATTGCAGTTTAAACATTTTAAAAAATGTCCTTTCTAAACGGAAAAACAATTGGAATATATTTTGATAGGAAACAACTATTTATAATACAGTCTTATTTATTTTTTTTTTAGTATGCATTTGGTAATTTTTGGCATAGTTTTAAACTTTCAATTTTACTCTCAACGAAAAATTATCGATTTTCTATAAAAAATTTTTTTTCTTGTATTGTTCTAGCGACATTTTTTTGTAATTTTGTATATCTGTGTAAAATTTAGGCTTTCTTGAAGTGCAACATATATTACAGTTTATTGACCATAACTTGCGAAAAAACTAAAAATACTTCATTTATTTATTATTTCTAATATTTATTTATTAAAAATATGTTTTCTTGTAATGCATTTAAATTTTTTTCTGTGCTTATCAACAACGACTTGCAGCAAATTTTGTTTTTTGCTCTTCATTAGAAGTTATTGAATTATTAAATTCTATTTTTAATGCAACGCTGCTAAATCGTTAATTAAATTTCTATGTTGATAGAAAAAACACACGATTGGACGCTCTTCTTTTCAGTTTTCTTTTGTTTGACATTTCTTGACCGTGAGAAAAAAGTTGTTGTCTAGGCTACCTTGTAACTCATTGTTTCATGATATTTGTCGAAAAGTGGCAGGGTTTTATTTACAATCAGTACTCAACTTTATTTCAAAAAACTCCACATATCCACTGAGTTAATTAAACTTGAACCTGCTGAGTGGCCTTATAACATCGCATATGAAAGTGCTCTTGAAAGTGCTGTCACACAGCTGAATTTAATTGAAGATTCAGCAGAGAGAAGCTTAGCAATAATAAAAGAATTTAATAATTCAATAACTTCTAATGAAGAGCAAAACAATTTGCTGCAAGTCGTTGATAAGCACAGAAAAAAATTAAATCAGTTACAAAAAGTCATATTTTTAATAAATAAATATTAGAAATAATGTAGTATTTTTAATTTTTTCGAAAGTTATGGACTTGCTTAAATATGTTAAGAAAGCCTAAGTTCCAGACAAAAATACAAAATTAAAAAAAATGTCGCTAAAACAAAACAAAAACAAAATTTTATGTGGATAAACGATAATTTTTCGTTAAGAGTAAAATTAATTGTTTAAACCTCCGCCAAAAACTACCAGATGCATATTTAAAAAAAAAAAAATGAAATAAGACTGTATTATTAATAATTGTTTCCAATTGTTTTTCCGTTTAGACACGACATTTTTTAAATTGGTTATAGTCAAATAAAGCTCTAAAATGACCTTCAAACGATTTTCGGATCCCCTAGATCCAAATTTTTTGGGTCTTAAACTATTTTTGTGCTATTTAGGGTTTGAACTTTCAGAAAGTGGACGCGTACCGAAGAAAAAACGATACATAATTTTCACCATACACTTATGAACCGGTCTAATTAATGTACACTAGATCACCCAAAAAAGCAGAGGTGGTTTTTTTTTCGCTCCACCAGCATTTTCTAATAGAATGAGTTTGGAAAATAAGATCTGCATCAAAAGATTGGTATCGTTAGTGGAAAATAGCCATCCATTTTTCATTTGAAGCCTCAAAAACAGCATTAACCCTCCATTACTAACGCTATTCGGAGTAACGTCATTACTAACCTGGGTGTAATCCACCCATAAATTTTATTTCATGAATTTGTAAAAAATAAAGTTAAAACAGTAAAACGGTTCTGCTTTTATTAATTTCGTATATTTTATTATTCTATTGAACATAAAATTCGTTAAGTTTAATTAATATTTCATTTTAATAAAAATATATCAAAATAACGTTAATTAGAGAACTAAAAATAAAAAAATATCATAATGGTTTGCATAATTTCACATTCCGAGGTCATGTTATTTGCCGCGTTCTTTAAGAGGGCCAATTTGAAAAGCTAAAAGATGTATAAAAAAAAGTATCTATATAATTTTTTTTTGCTATGAATTTTTTTTTTAAATAATGACCTCTAATTGCTGACTTAGATAACTTGTACCAGTGGAGTAGTTTGAATGCGCTACCTTTAAATATTTCGAAATGCTTTCATATTACTTTTTTAAAAGCAGTAATTTCCTTAGATACCTCTAGGTAATCTCTTTCTGGCGTACCTTTTATATATGTTCAATTGATCAAAGATCTTGGTGTCATCTTTGATATTAAGTTCACTTTTAATCAACACGTTAACTATATAGTCCCTAAAGCCTACTCTTTACTTGCGTTCATCCGTAGAAACAGTTCAGAATTTTCTGAACCCCATCCCTTAAAGTCATTGTTTAATTCCTTTGTAAGATCTATACTAGAATATACATCTTTTATTTGGAGTCCGCATTATGCCGTTCACACGTTGAGATTGGAACAAATTCAAAAAAGATTCACAAAATTTGCACTTCGGTCATTATATTGTCGTGAAGAATTTCCCTCATATAATGTTAGATGCTTGCTTTTAGGCATTAAGACTTTGGATTCGCGGAGAAAAGTTCAGTCTCTTATTGTTATCTATGACATAATCTCGAGTAATATTGACTGTCCTGCACTTTTGGCACTCATAAATTTCGATATACCTTCAAGACAGTTGCGACGTTTTAAAGTTTTTTCAATTCAATTTCGTATGTCTAATTATGCTCGTAATGAGCCATTGCAAAGAGCTCTGTCTTTATATAATGATCTGTCGTCTCGAGTTTTGTTTGACTTTTCATTGTCTAAAGAATGTTTTAAAGAATTGTTAAATAGTTTATTTGTATCGTAATTCTACTGTTTATTTGTACCTTTATTTTATTTTTCAATTGTTAATCTTAGTCTGTAAGGATATTTCCAAAGACTCAATAAAGAAATCTAATTATTCGTTATAATTGAAACATTAGCCTCTCATGGCACAGCAGCGCAAGCATCGTAGATACGCGGCTAGCACATAGAATTAATGGCGATTATGCAAAACTTAGTCACGTAGTCAAAATAAAACAATTAAAGGAGTTCTTGGTCAAATATTTTTACAATTGCACATTTGTTTTGCCAAATCGTCAAATGCATAGAAGAATACGCTGAAATCAAAATTAAATATAAGTTTTATCTATCTGAGCATTGCCATGAGCATCGCCATATTTTGCATAATCAGATATACGCAAATTCCATTAAACAGATTTTTTGCAGCACTTACAAAAGTAATTGAATGATGCAATAATTGCATATTATGACAAAAACCTTGTCTCCATATTAAAATTTTTTGTCAAATGGCTAGTCAAGTACAATAGAACAATATTGAATGTTCCGTTAAAATTACACGAAATTCGACCATTTGCACTGAGCTAAATCTAAATTCACAGTGTTGAGAAAGATGAGATGATCTCTTGCAAGCACAAGCACGTCCGCATTCTTAAAATTTTTTCTATCGATTAACATAACGATATGAAATCGTCGAAGCTGTTTAAGTCAAGGAAAGGTTTAAACAAAGATTATATAGTATAAAGATGTGCCACGTAGAACATTAAAAAGTAACAAATATTTTTCAGATCAGTACGTAAGATTTGTGAGCGCGATGAAAAAGCTTTCTTGAGAGAAAAGTTTCCAATCCTTGCGTGCGCATTCTCTCTGCAATGCTCTTTCACTTTTCACTCCACCATGATAGAATGAGTTGAATGTAGTATTAATCGAGCTGAAACAGCTGTTCAGCGTGGTCATATATTGTCACAATGTGGTGATGACATTTAACGATGTTGTTTTTCTTAATTAAAAAAAAGGGATTTTTCTTAAAAGGGAAATAATAATTTTTAAAACGGCACAATTTTCGGAACATTTAACCTTTAGCAAAAATGGTATTTTTTATTTTTATTTTTTCAAAATGTGTACTTGGAGCTAAGAAGGTAGTAGTGAAAGAATTAAGGGCCGCTCTGAAGCCGTTTGAAAGAAAATTTAACGTTTGAAGATGTTTTTGCGATAAAAAATTGTTGTCCTTGAAATGATCCCAAATTGATGTTAATCAATTCGATCAATCGAAGTTTTTAGAATAAATAAGTTTAGTGTATAAATACCATTGTGGACATAATTAGAACAATATGACGCCAAAATGCTTTCTTTAAAAACAAAAAAAAAACCCTTGTTATTTTTGTTTCGGTGTACATCACTTGTTTTTGACATCTTATGCCCACAGCTTGGCAGCGCAGTCGCTATTAATAATACCTGGTCATTGTATCATGCACTCCACAATGCTTCACAGCATAGATCACCACTGCATGGTTTCTCATAGCCAGCGAGAGTAGTGAAATTTAATGTTGTAATTGGCCGCATTCTAGCCGAAAAAGTGCTCAAGTAGCGAAGTAGCATAAAATATTTTCGCTATATAAATTGTGACATCTCAAGGAACATGTTCTGTGAGAGCATACCATTCAGCCCGAAAGTTGTGGAACAGTTCTTTCCGCTGAATGCAGGCATTGTTTTTTCCGTTGTTGTTGTTGGAACTAAGCAGTTGTGATCTCTGCTTGACAGCAACAAATGTTTTTGTTTGCATTATTTTCATGATGATTTCCTTTTTTTGTGTTAAGCAGATTTTTCTTATTCACTGCTTGCTATTAATATTGACTATTTTTGATTGACTATCAGGCAATGCAGTAAAATCTGCATATATATTCAGAATCTTAAGGAAAATTGAATAACGACATACAAATCCATCCAATGGATTCAAAATTGTTTATAAATAAAATTTTTAATTCACATTGAGTTTTAAAAAATTGATTAGTAATTAATTTCAATTGTTTTTTTTTTCGTTATTCAGAATAACTAATAATTTTTTTTTTTCATATGAATGCTATTTACAAAGAATACAATTCAAATAGAATTTAAAATTTTTCAATAATTAATTCTTTGTACATTATTATTTTTTTTATTCATTGCCTATTCATGTGTTATTCATTACTAATTTTATAGTCATTATTAATTTTTTATTTATTATTAATTTGGTTCATTATTCAAAAGTGAATAACTAGATTTTTTTCATTTTAGTTAATATTCAAAAGTCAATGAAAAATTAAAAATGAATACGAAATTTATAATGAATAAAAAATTAATAAAAAAAATTAATATCCCCTGAAGAAGTTGAAAAAGAATCAACGAAACGTCGGGAAAATCATGAATTGAAATTTTAATTTAATTGCATACAAAAGAATTGATCAGGAAGCCTATTCAAAATATTGAAAATATTATTAATATCGAACATTTTATTTATTAAATAGTAGTGAACAACAAAATTTTTATTCATTGTATTTATTATATAAAAGTGTTAACAAATTAATGACAGTGGTAAGCAATTTGAAAAAAAAGTATGCGTGACGAAATCGACGACATTGTTAGTTCGATTGGCTATTTTTTCCAGATAATAAAAATCATTTAGACTTTTCCAGGTTGGCTCGAATTTTTTTAGAAGAATTTTCGACATTTTTGAGTTTTGAAAAACATTTCCCCAGTTATGATTCTATAACTCTAAAAGTATTCATTTATTTTACAAGTTTTATAAAAATTTACAAATGAGACATTTATACCTTTTATTTAAGATATTATTTATACGATTATTTGTTCGATTTTTGTAGACATTTTCTGAATACTACATTTGTGAAAGAGTTTAAAATAAACTGTTTATTTAACATTCCCCCATATTAAAGTGCGCAAAAATATGACTTTGATTTATAATTTAGTTTTATTTTACTTTGTTGTTAAAAAAAATATTTCATCGAAAATATTAAGGTAAAAAGTATGATTGTAGCAGGTTGGATAACTCCACCTATAACTCCAAAGCTATTCAATATCAAAAATTTCAGTTGTGTGGGAGGGGTCACGCCCCTTGTCTAACGCCCATAAAATGTTATTAGTGAAACGTGTAAATTGTAGTCGAATACCGACTTCCGAGGCTATGTGGCCTATAACTCCAAAGCAGTTCGATATCGAAAATTTGGGTGGTGTAGGACGTCGAATACCGAGTTCTGAGGCTTTGCGAAATATAATTATAAAGCTATCCGATATCGCATATTTGGCCTGTATAGGAGGTAATTTTGAGTATTAACCATATTTTTTAAACACTTTCACAAATGTAGAATTTAGAAAATTTATAGAAAAATCGTGAGATCAATACAAATGATAGTTTAAATTATATAAACGTCTTATTTGCAAACATGTATAAATTTTGTAATATGAAAAAATACTTTTGAAGTTATAGGATCATACTTGGGGACATATTTTGCAAAACTTAAATAAATCGAAAAATCCTTAAAAATTCTTCAATTCTTTTCGAATTGCATTCGCTCTATAATACTCATACAATTTAACACAAAGTCTATATTAATAAAACTTATTTCCCGGTTTGTTTGTTCAATTGACATTTATACAAATCTAAATGGCTTAACGGACTTCGCTCAATTTGAGTACACATATTGTGTGCATCCTAGATTAGATTGTAACATACTTAGTTTTGATCACGCCCATATCACTTACGTAAATTTTGATATTGAAAATCATTCTTGAAAAAATTTTTCGCAAATTAAATTTAAAAAATTTCAATAATTTTAATACCAAAAACATTCACATATCTTTAGAATTTCAGAAATTTTTGGTACAACGACTTTTTCATAAATCACCCAAGAATGAGAAAAAACGACATGAAAATCTAAACTTCGATGCAAATATATCCGCTATTTTTAAACATATTTAATTCTAATTTTTTGATCAAAGTTTTAATAAAAGCACTTTATAAAAATAGTTTTAACTGTAGCGTTAGGTCAGTAAGCACATTCTTTAATTTTTTTTTTTTCAAAACGGTCCAAAATATTGAATTTTTACTCAAAAAATGATTGAAAAAATATGTTTGTTGTATGTATAAGAACAATTGAAAATTGCATTTCTGAGTACTTTTCATATAGTAAAGCATGTATTTGCAATAATATAATAAAAATATATAAAAGTAAAAATATACAAAGTTTTTCCGCAAAAAAACAACTTAAAAAATATTGCTTACAACATTATTCGCGGCTAAGCTTCAACTAATGGAATCGCCCTTACAATAATATAACTCTAAAAATATCATATGGCAAAACAGAAAAAAAACCAAGTCAACACACAAAATATACCTAGATTATGTCATCTTTATGATATTATAATCTAGAAATTATGTAAAAAAAAGATAAGAGATAATGCAAAAAAATGTAATAACTTTAAATTATATAATGTTCGTAGGATAGTTTAGTAAAAAAATTGCCTACATTTTTTAAGTAAAACCTAATAAAATTCTGCTACATTTTGTTGGCAGCTACATTGTTTATATAGATGTTTCATGCATCAAATCTTTACATATCATTTCTATTGCTTTTCAATATTATGCTCACATTTGCTCACATTGTCGCTTACTTATTCTCTCGCTCTCAAAAGCTTTAAATCGTTCGCTCGCTGACTCTCATAAAGATTTAATGTGGATTTATGATAAATCCACAGTCAAATTTTAGTGTGCCACTTGCTTGTATGGCGGTGGCACATCTTTCTATTATATTATCTGTGGTTTAAATCTTTAATTTGAATTTTCTGTGTTTCTCAGGAGAGGTTTTTTATTTAAAACCTTTTTTATTTTACTTGAGAGACAAATAACACGTATATAATAAATAATAAAACATGATTACTAACGTGGGTGTAAATCACCCGAAATTCTTGTTCCTCCATTACTAACGTGGGTGTAAAACACCCAGACACTTTTTGAAATGAGTACTTTTTATAATTTAGTTTAAAAAACATTACTAAATTTTGCTTTAAAATATAGCAAAATTTATAGAAAGAGATTACATTTGATATAATGTTTGCACCATTAATCTATCATTTAATTTTTTCCATATTTCATAGCTTATGGGTTTAATCCACCCTGCGTTAGAAACGGATTTTTTTGCACACTATCACTAATTTCGGCATAAATTTATTTGAACATTTCCAGGTTTTTTAGCATCGATATATCATTATATGGTGCTTTTGCTGCCGCTTGGCAAGTATGCCAAAATGAAACAAAAACAAAAGGATTGGACACCCCGATAATCCAAAAAGAGTTTTCCTATAAGCTGATGATATTATGACGACGGAATTGTAAGACTTCGTCACTAAAAACATTTCTAAGACCTTATTAAATGCCCCTCATGATGATGCAGTGATGATAACTCGCAGATTTTTCTATTATTTTTGGGAATTTTTTGAACAAAAATTGAACATAACTAATAAGTAAAAAATTTAGTTTTGTCTTTAAAAACACCATTAAATATCACACTTACCAAAAACAAATTTCACGGACAGTCTTACCTGTTTAATTGTCTGTGAGAAGAAAAAAAAAATTAAAAAATTTTAACATTTTTTAAAAAAGTTACAAGGCATGCTTTGCTTGAGCTATTTTCAAGCTATTTTAAGGCTGTTTTTGAGGTTTCAAATGAAAACCGGATGGCTATTTTCCACTAACGATACCAATCTTTTGATGTAATTCTTATTTTTCAACCTCATTCTATTAGAAAATGCTGGTGGAGCTAAAAAAAAAGTTTGTATTTTTCATATGTATTGTGGGTTCTCTAATATCGCGCCGAAGTGCAGTAATGAAGCTTTAAATTCCTTTTGCTCGAAATCACTTTTTTCAAACTGGTGTGTCGTTTTTCTTGAGAACCAGAAGTCGTATGAAGATGCGGCTGGCAGCGTTTTGTAGGTCATCACGTCAGGTAGATTCAGAACTGGGATAGCTGGGTTAACTCTACTACCGGGGAGGGGCGGGGCAAAAACACCCAAAAAACAGCTAATTTTTTTACTTTTTTAAAAAGTTGCCTCATTTCGTCAATTTTTTATATATTGGAAGTATCCTAGCTCAGAACCTGCCTGACGTGATGTCAAACAAAATGCAGCCCGCAGAATTTCTATACGACATCTGGTTATCAAGAAAAACGACACCTCATTAGACTTCTCATTTTTACGTACCCATTTTCATCGCTCTAAAGCAATAAAAAAGCAGGGATATAGAAAAACATCGAAACATAAAAAAGTACGAAAAAAGTTAGAAAATTACGTCTTCTTTTACGTTAAAATAACAAAAGTTAATAATTTGAAAAACGACTGAGTTACAGCAATTTTAAAAACGTTGTTTTTGTGGGCTTGAACAGCAGGTAATACCTTAAAGGCATCCTAACCCCCCACCGTCTTAAGAGACTGCCGATTAGGACATCTAGCTGGACGAAAATCGAATGGACAGCTGGCCATGATTTAGGCCCTCGTGAGGCCCAGTAGGGTCACTTACCGCCTCCTAGGAAATTGCACATCCTAGGGTTAAAATCACGGTAAGAAAAAGACATTTCAGCAGTTTCAGAGACGAAAGGAGAGATACAAATATTTAAAGTACTGAATAGGAGATCATGACCAGATACAAAAGATAACTGATCAAACAAAGACAGATGATGGATCGCAAACAACAAAAATATCTAATAGACTAGGAGAAACATTTTTTAGTGTGGTTAACTACATTAAGAAGAACTTCCGATAAACTATCAAGATATTTTTTTAAAAAAACTATCATTGGATAACAAATTAATATTAAAATCACCACATAAAACAAAATGTTCATATTCGATATCACTATTGGCCAAAAATGCGAACATTGGCTCAAGACTTCAGTACGGTTCGGAATGTACAAACAGGATATTAGAAAATTTCATCAGTCACAATCCAAAAATAAAAAAATTACAAATTTCGATCAACTGATTCTGGTAGTGGAAACTCAAAAAAAAAATACTTTTTGTAGGTGTTTTTAAAGTTTACGTCAGTTAAAGAAATTGATTTTACCCAGGAACTTTTATTCGAATTAGTTCTATTTATGAAAGCATATAGACGTTCGACACATACTTTTCTATTTTCGAATATCTTAAATCGTGACTATTTTCTTATTTTCACGTTATTTTTACTAGCCTTAGGGGAGAACCTACACCCTTTTTTTAGCTTTTTGATTATTTTGGATTTAAAAATCATTCTATTCAATTTCGTATTTCGTAAACGAGCTTTTAAAACAAGCATTAAAAACATATAATAAATTTTACAAACATTAAACAGATTTTACAGTATAACTGTACTATGTTCAATGTTTTATTTAGTACAATATAGCTGGACAAAATTTAACATTGAATACCAAATAAATTTTAATATTTCAAATATATGTTATGCAACTATCTCAGAAATTGTCGAAAAAGTAAAAATTTCTACTAAAAAACAGAAATGCCTAATGATTTGCTCGTTTGTTAATATTGCTACCTTGAAAGCAGCTTAAAAGAAGTTCTAACGGAATGATATTTAAACCTTAACTGGTACACCTCAAAAAAATTGCACTAACAGTATATCTGGTCACAGAGACCACGCCAACTAAAATACTTAAAACCACAACATTTAGTTAGAAATACATGTTGCTTTTTTTAAGAACGTCTTAAATAAAGTTTTTCTTCCTATTAAGAAATAATTTTTTTAATTATATATATTAATTGAATTGGATCGAATTGAATTTTGAATTGAATTATTAGAGAAATATACTCCTTTACTTTTTATTATGGTCCCACAGACCATTACAACCAGTTAAGGGTAAGTCAGAATACATTTTAACCACACAACAGAGTGAAAAGTACGTTTTTTTTATAAAGTGGTTGCACACATAAAAACAATCCATAAGGATAAATATAAATTCATATATGCTAACTAATGCTGCAAATAAAAAATCTTAAATAAATGTTCAGCATTTGTTGCAAAGCATTCTCGTAAAACTGCAGTTTCTGTTTAATAATAACCAAACTGCAAAAGCAGCAAGCAGGGAGCCTTAAAAGTTTCCTAATATCACACTTGAAGGTCGTATTGCAATTACCTGATAAGCAACATGATTTCAAGAAACGATATTTTTTATGTTCTAATCCTCACTGGGGTTAAAACACCCCAGATCCTTTCAAAAACTTTGCAGCCCGACATATCCAGGTTACTTGTATAATATCATTTTTTCATACAAAAAAAAATTCTCAAACTTGATTATTTTCATTTTTTCTCATATCATGTTTTTGCAATAATCCCATAAATTTTATTGCACAGTTAAGCTTTATTACTTTTGCGGTCAATATTAAAAAGGTTTTTTTAAAAATATCTGAATTCTAATAAATAAAGAAATAAATTGGCCATTTCAGCTATAGAAAGAACTTGGACCAAGCTTCTATTGATCAATTGTATTGTAAGTGTTATTAAATGTTTGAACACAAATGATCGAGAAATGAACCTACGAGTTTAATGCCAACTCCAAACGGCGTATTTTCTCAAGAAGCTTTAGAGTAGTGGTGGGCACACTAATACTGTTACAGTGTCTTTAATTTTGTAGTTATGGAGTTGAGTCTCGCTCTCAGCACTGAAAAAAATTTTTGTACTGGTATCAATTAATAAATATCGCAATCGGCTCGCTTGTCAAATATTTTATTTTTAGATAACATATAATTTTATATCAATGTTTTTGTTTTGATTTTTAACTTTAAATCAAAATAAAACTTATTACATAAATTATTTTTTAATAAAAAAAATTTTCATTTAAAATTTAAATCTAACAAAAAAAAAAATATAAATAAAACAAGAGCTCAATCCAAAAATGTGATATAAAAATTATTGCTTACTACATTCAGTATACTCTTATTGAAAAGCATTGCAAAACTTCTTGTGAAAGTTCCTTAACGAAAATACCATCTACAAATGGCCTGCATTGTTTCGCCAATGCTAATGATACCAAAAATGATTGTATTACTATCAAATTCGATATTTGTGAACTCCAATAATTCTTTAATTATTTTTTCGAAAAATCTTGCTTTTAATTTAAGTACCTATTAATGCACTCCGCTCTTTATTTTGAAGAAAATGATATTTATTGTACATATTTCTGTAGTGCCTTTCCAAATTAAATCTTTTATTAGCTCCCACATTGGCAAACCAAACATTCCAGTTGTCCAAAAAAAATTTCTGAAAATAAATAATCATTCTCCCACTCAGCCATTTTTTTTTCGGTGTCCACCAATAAGGTGTAAGAAAAAACCCTTTAGCTTGAATTCTCAGCGCCAACTGATTGAAATAGTGTACTGAACATATTGACGACGACTGCAACAGTCTGTCAAATGTAAAATTATTTTTACATGCTTTTCTTATGAAGGTGAATGTGGTGAAAATGTTGCAACGACAATGTGTAATAGCAACAAAGTCGCTGTAGTCGGAATAGAATTGTTTCTAATTTGGCGTGCGACAACAGAGCGAATATAAGGGTTTGTAAATGCATAAATGAAACAATCGTATGAATTGCCAGATTGTTCACTCTTTTTTCATGTCGTTTCGCACTCTTGCAGTCGGCGTCAATGTGTTCAGTACATACCCAGCAAAAAAGTGGATCATCCTATGAGCGATCTGGGAGTGCTCCTTATTGGTCCAAGCTAGGTGTATTTTGTGTTCTCTTTTAACATTGCATGTCCTAGGAAGGGTAGCGCTCCCTTTAACATCCCAGAGGAGCTCAAAAGGAGCGATCAATAAATGATCCAAATGGATCAGCGAAGGAACATATAAAATATTTTTTTTGCTTTTTTTTAAAAAGATCAAAGACACAATACAAGCAAGGCAAAATAATACAAGAGCCTTATACAAACAAGGTTTGGTCTTTGACGTGAAAGGAAAGGGATAGATTAGCTAGAGGAATTGATTGAAACCATACGTGAATTATTGATTAGGCAAAACAGCCGTGAAAGACAATTTGAATTACTTTTAACCGAGGCCGAGTGTTATGCCTTAACCTCGACAAGCATTTCTTCCAGCCCTTAGTTGTTTCTGTCCTTTAATTCCACATTTTCCACAATTTAGTTGTGGATATTTTAGTTTTCCATAATTCTTAAATGTAGGAAAGAACAAAGAAAGTGAAAAGAACCATGCCCGAACCCGGAGTCGAACCAGGGACCTCTAGATTGTTAGTCTAGCGCACTCTCCACTAGACTACAAAAGCCGATTTTTCACAGCAAATAATGATCGAGTTTCTTACAAAGCACATGCCTCACTTTATGTGCTTTTTTTCATTGATTGCTCGCCTATAGATTTTTTAAAACAGTAAAGTAGCACAAGAGCACAAGTGCTCACTTTTTGATAGAATAAAACAGCAAAAGAGCGCTCTGTTGTTGCTCCTCATAGGAGCGATCGCATGTTTTTTTACTGGGTAACTTCGAGTCGGCGTTTATATATGTGAGACACGAGAGCGAGTTCATAAATGAGTCTCAGTACGCGAGCCACTACGCGCTCTACACTGCTTTAGAGCCCGAACAGAACCAAAGCGGATGTCGAATTCGCCGTGCAACAAAATACATGAAAATATATGCAGCTGCCAAAAATGAAACCGCCGTAGAAATGCGCGACGGGAAAACGCCAGAATAGAATCTTTTCTAATTTTTCTCTGACGGCTGGCAGATCTCTCTCTCTCAGTGACTTAAATGTTGCCATATTTTTGCTAAAGGTTGGGTACATTCGGAGTTATTTTCTTAGCTTTTACTATGATCTGACATTCTGTTTTTGTGTCTGTGTTGCATTCATGTAAATTCATGTAAACGCCATCGCTCTAAATTTTGGACGGGTTCTCAGCGTATTTGGCCGAGAGAGGACTGTCAACCAACAACCGACAACCGCTTTGGTTCTGTTCGGGCTCTTACATGCAGTGTTTCAAGGTGCCTTTCGTCATTTACCCCTAGATTGAATTTCAAATCCCCCTAAAATTTCCCTAAAAGTGTTTTTCCAAAAACATACAAAAATTTCATATAGGGCAACTGAAAAATAGTGCAACTGCAATGCAAGCCTATGTATTTAAAGGGCTGAGCTGTTGGACGTATTTAACAAGGGCAGAAAGTTGCTTCATAGTTCTCAATTGTCCAATGTGAAATTGACGTTAAAAAGGAAAGGGATAGATTATTAGAGGAAGAATTGATTGGAACCATAAGTGAATAATCGATTAGGCGGAACCTGAAAGACAATTTGAATTGCTTATAACAGAGGCTAGAGCTGTCAGTTGCTCCTGTTTTTTAATTCAACATTTTTCACAATTTAGTTGTGGATTTTTTGTTTCAATAATTCTTAAATATAGTAAAGAACAAAGAAAATGAAAAGAACCATGCCTGAACCCGGATTCGAACCGGGGACCTCTGAGTTAATAGTCTAGAGCACTTTTCTCTAGACTACGAAGGCCGAATTGCTTTGTTTTTAGTTTTGACACGGAATCAATCAATTGCAAGAAAAGCGCGAAGCAAGTTTGAAGTGAAGTGGGAAATGATAAGTAATTAATTTTAAGTGCTGCCAATTCAGCTGTTTTTATAAGTTGTTGCTGAAATACCCAAGAAGTGAAATATCTTCTTTTCTTAAATTTTTACATTATTTTAAGGAAAAGTAAGAAAACTTTATTTTCAAAGGTCAATTTTTCAAATACCCCTAAAAACCCTACAAAACTTTATTCTCCCTTAAAAAACCCCTAAAGATTCATTGCCCCTAAAATCCCTCAACACTGCTACATGGCAGTTTTTAATCTCTGAGTTTTGCCATTATCTGCGGCCACGCACTCTACCGTCTAGGCTACGGCCGCCACGCCACGCAATACATAACTATAAAATTTGATGAATACAAAACATGTAGATTTTGATTATTGTTTTTTACTCATTAAGGACGATAACTATTAAGATGTTGCAAAATTAATAGTATCACGTAAAAGTTAGTCAAAAATAAAACTAAAAACCTCTTCAGAACAAGATATTTTTAAAAGATTTTTACGCTTACTTAAGTTATGTTTGTTTGTGTGCAATGCTTTTGTTGCCATTTTTTCCCATATAACTATTCTCAATAAGTTCAAAGTGCGAGCAATGAATTGCTTTTTCTTCTGTATTTACAAAGTTTTTATAGCATTTTTATTGAAGTGCTGCTGGTTCAACTTTGAAGCAATTCATGATTGTTTTTGTTTTGTTTTGTTTTGTGTTCTACTTGATTTCGTGGTTAAGATAGGATGATTTTTTCGTTTCCCCAATTAAGTTTGTCCAGTGAAGCTGAGAAACGTTGAAATCCTGTGGGTGTCAAAAGTGCCATAAAGTGGTGATGACTTGTGTGGTTTTTATCTGAAACTTTAATTTTTATGATCTTCTGAGTGACTTGAAGCTTGGACAGAAGTAAGTGATATTTGCAGATGCAGTCAGGTCTAAAAATGCTAAAAGAGATTTGAATAAACGTATATTGAAAACTGCTGATGTTTGACAAGTAATTTTTCGTGATTTAACAACCTTAAGGCTCTTTTTCTTTAATCTAAGTTTTACTTAACAATATGCTGCATTTGAACTTTATTCATAAGATTTAAAATGTTTGTGCAATATGATTTTAAGTTTTCTTATAAAAATGTAGTATTTTTTCCCTAGCCCAAGCTAAACTGCTCAATTTCGGCGATTTCAACTTTGTATGAAGTCAACCAGAATTTAAATCACCACTAAAAAAATTGGTGCTCTTAGTAACTATTTTGTATTCTTGGTTTTTAAAAATTTGTTCTTGACAAAAACTGGAAATTAAATTTTTAACTGTAATAAACATAAGTAATATTTGCAAACGTTATCTTCAACTAAGGATGATTCTAAGAAAATGAGAAATTAAATTGAACTTATTTTACCCAGAAATCTTAAGTTTCTCAATAATTTTATTTAATCCAATGGTGTAGAAAACTGTCTGTGTGGTGAAGGCAGTTATTACTGAGTATTAAATTCCATAAAATATTCTTCTAAATTTTAATTTTGTTAATTTTTGGGATCAAGAACAAGTAAGAAAATTTTTAAATTTCTTTCACTTAGATGTATGGGGTCGTCCATAAACTACGTTACTGATTTTCCGGTTTTTTTTAACCCCCCCTCCCCCTGCGTTACTTTTCGTAGTGCTTTTCAAAACCCCTCCCCCTAAAGTAACGTGACATATGAAATTAACTCATTCGTATGATTATATATTTTGACTAGCTCTGACAATTTTCACTAGTATTAGTGACTAGTATGACTAGATACATTAAAGGAACAATTGGAAAACAATCAATAATTAATATCACCTGTAAAAGCTATTCCATCTGCGATCCAAGATTCGATGCTCTCAATCGCTGGGATAGAAGAAGCTGGTAGCTTTGTTGAGAATTCTTCAAAATAGAACTTTTCATCGGATTCTATGTCGACCCATTGGTGAATCCTCATTTCTAACGCAAAGAAATTCACCTGGTCTTTGACAGAGTACCCTTAAAGGCTGCACCCGAGCTGCACCAAGTTCTGTGTTTTTGTGTAAATGCTTTCTGAAAATTGATTTATTTAAATAGTATTTTTTATTCCGATATATTGTAAACGATATAATACAAACTTATGACAATTCATAGAAGTTTTAAAAACGAAATACAAGCCGCAGGTAGGACACGACCTTCAACCGATTTCTTCTTTCTGAGAAGGACAGTACATGTCATACGGTATCTCCTTTGATCAAGAACATTCAAGCCTTAACGTCAAAGCCTGTAGAAAAAGCAAAGACCCAAATTATTCAGACGTGTGCTGAGATGGTGAAGGAATACCAAAAGGTTCCTGTGTCGAGGGAAAAGGTGGTGGAAGAAATCGTTGAAACAAAAGTTAACCATCAATTTAGATGATCAAACATAAACATGTAAGGTTAAAAATTTTTGAAATGATTGTGTTATTAATTAGAGGTTTTTCGTCGATTTTTTCGACTTTTGGTAACGTTACAATATCTAAACACCTCCCTCCCCTACCGTTACTTATCGTAGTGCATTTCAAAACCCCTCCCTCCCCCTAAATTGGTAACGTAGTTTATGGACGACCCCTATACATTGTTTACAAAATGCTCGTTACATTAAGATAATAATTTAAGCATTCAAGATTTTTTGATAATTTATTTATGAATTCGTGAATTATGACTCCAATGTTACGATGAATTTTAAAACTATGTAGGTCCTACAGTAAGAAAAAATTGACGAACATGAATTTTCCATTCCGTAATAAAATTTAGGTGATCAGAACGGACATTCCAAGCTCCCCTTCTTTGATAAAGTTCCGTTGAATCGTTTTTATTCGTTTTAAACAAAAGAAAATTCGTTCTGCAATAGTCCATATCTTTACTATCAATGTATTTTCAGAAACATTTTGATTTTTGGAAAAATTTTTCTGGTCTATAACCCATGCTTGAAATCATTTTTTTTACTTGATACAGCGTCTACGGCATTAATATCTCAACCATATTTTCAACTTTATGAGAACAACAAGTGGGTCATACACTTGCAATTCGAACAGCAATTTCGAAAAAATCATGCTTGTATAAAAATAATTCCACTTTTCAAAGTAAAAGGATTGCACAAGCCACAGAAGACTACTGATTCTACTCTATTTTTTTCTTGAAATGAAAATAATTTGCTTGATATAAGTAAATAATTATTTTATAATAGAAGCAATACCAAAACTAACATAAGTTTAAAAGGGTCGGAAGAGGCGTGGCCATAGCTAAGTGTGTAACAATTTTAGTTAGAGTATACTCAATATATATGTATATCAAATCTGAGCGAAATCCGTTGAGCCGTCTAGATTTGTATATACTCCAAGAAGAAAAAGAGAATATGAGTTTGATAACTATAGATCATTATTATTTATTATATTATATACGCAGAAAAACCAATTTTTTATAGTGTGAAATTATTTTCCTTTATTCGACAATTTGTCAAAAAAACTGATTTTTTGATTTATTACTTTTTAAAAAGAACAATTGTTGTAATGAGCTTTGGTTATATTTCTTAACATCAGTTAAATTGAAGATTTCTCGAATCGAGAAAAATCTTTCGTTTCTTTTAAATTATTGCATATTTTCTTTAGAATTTGATTCTCAAGTAACATATACTGATTTTTTTAATTCTTTTGATGAGTCTAAGTTGCTAAGCTTGAAAAATGGGGTGCCATTCTGATTTCTTAGAATGGATTTAGTCCTATTTAAATGGTAGATTTTGTTATAATATCTATTAATAACTTCAATTCAACTTCAGTCAATTAATAACTTTCAATCATACTACGTTAATGTGTCTCCTAGTGTACCGCAGGTTAGTGTATTGGGCCCTTTGTTTTTTAAAAATTATAAAAGTCAATGCTATCGTTACTCTAAATTCCTTCTTAATGCTGAGAATTTAAAATTTATTTGCATATTAAAAAATTTGATCTACTCAGCAGTACTTCGAAATGACCTTAATAATTGCAAAATGCATGGAATTTGAGCTATAGGTTACCGCATGCTATTAAAAAATGTATAGAAAGAAAAACTTTTAATAAAGCAAACGTTTCAGTAATGAAATTCGGCATAATTTCTGATATTCCACTTCAAAAAGTTATTACAATTAATAACTTGGATGTTAATTTTAATTTCTAATTCACATTTTTTGATCACTTAAATTTTGTTCTTCCTAAAGTTTATTCCCTTCTTGCCCTTAATCCTTGTAAAAGTCAAGAGTTAATAAATTACGAGTAAAGAAGCTAATGGCGGCTATAGCCTAGTCGGTATAGTGCGTGGCCCTTAAACTAAGGAACCACGGTAGCCCGGGATCAATTTCCAACTCAGACAGAATGTTTTTTCAAATGAATTAATATTTCTGTTTGGTCGTCACCCCACACGCAAAACATAGTTGATCAATAGAAGCTCGATGAAAGTCCTTTCTTGGAAATGACCAATTTATTATTTTATTTTATTTATAGCTACTGGTATGGTCAAGACTCATGCATCAGTAATTTGGAATCCAATATTTGGAATCAGCTGCAATTTATTATTTTAGGCAAGTAAAAGTTCCAAAAAATTGCTATTAAGTATCATATTTTTATCGCTGAACTAGTTATAATTCAAATTGAGCCTAGTATAGTGTTCGTTGTTTGTTATTGGGATTTTGGACTCTTGAAATCATGTAGAAAATAAGTTTATTAATTTTTATATATGATATCATATCATGTAAAATTATAATTAAGCTCAATGTTTCTCCAAGGATGTTACGTTGTTTTAAACTTCTTTTATCAAAAACCATAGACCGAATAACGCTTTAAATAAACTAATTACAAGATCTTTGTGTTTATTTAATAATTTGTCTTTAAAATATGTTTTTGATTTCTCAATGTAACAATCTTCTTACATACATGTAACAAAAACTTTTGCTTAGCTTAGCTTATTTTGAGTTCAAATAAATTATCATTCTTCTCTTAGTGGTTGTTCCAATTACTTTTAGTGTGTTTTATGTTTATTATATTAAAATGTTTTACCTTTTAATTTTTCTCTAGACTGTACTGATTTGTTTTAATTCATAGACTCAATAAACAAATCTAAGCAATTAAGAGTAAATAAGTTAATTGTTTCTCCTCTCTAATTATAGTTATGTAATTCTCTCTAATTATTATTTATGTAATTAGATTTGTTTATTGAGTCTATGAATTAAAACAAATCTAAGCAATTAAGAGTAAATAAGTTAATTGTTTCTCCTCTCTAATTATATTTATGTAATTCTCTCTAAAATTAGTTTATTTAATTGTATCATTATTCTCTTAGTAGTCTTTTCGGGTATTGATCAAAAAATCACTTCATTCAACGCAACCGATTGAGCCATAAAAATTGTACTTTCTTCATTCAATCTTTAATTTTTTAACAAAACATTTAGAAATCTCTTCTTAAATTTCAACAAAAATCATGCCAGTTTCTTAAGCATAACGACCACAAACGACCCTGCTATTTTATACCATCCCCACCTCATTTGCGCGAATCTTTTCCTTATAATCCAAGCTTGCCATTTTATCCTTTCCATTATCCTGAATGTTTGAATGTTGAACCACTTTTCGAATCCATTATAAAGTAGCAGATGCGAAGAGTGTTATGCTAAACAAACACCTTCATAAAGTATGTATTATGTACTATACAACAAAAACAACACAAAAAAAACAAAAGTAGTTCTGCGACCTTCACATCGCCGCGTCAGGTAACATTTAAAAAAAGCAAAAATTGTATCTTTGGCAACATTAACGACACTCGCACAGGTTACGACTACGCTTGTAGCTTCCTTCCGTACATTACCATAACGGCTAATAAGCCTTTTGAGCTCACCTGCACGGTTATCCTTTTTCCTTCAATTTTGTTCAGTGGTTTTTCTGTTAAAGCTGGGTTTAGTTTAGGTTATGTTTTTATTTTATTGTTTTTGTTGTTTGCATGTTTTAACCAAATGACCGAGAGCCAAAATAACCCAAAAATAAAAGCAGCTACTTGAAAAAAGTAATAAAAATTACAACAACATTTATGGCTTGTGTTGTTTCTGCTGGGCGTCGTTTTGTAGTTGGTCTAATGATAAGAGTAATAAAAACAGCAACAAAAACTTATGCATACGTTTATCTGGTTTGGTAAACACTTAACTGATGTACCTTTTTGTACCTTTCGAAATATCTGTGTCTGTCTTCTGTCGCTCTGTGTAGCTTCTTAATTTTAAATCAGAAATTTTATTAACATTCAAAGGAGAGTTTAACGATATAAATGCGATGCTCAAGCAAGATTTCAAAATTATTCAAGAAATAAAAATATTTTTTAGGTATTTTCGTAACTCTTTTAAGAGCTAAGCTTAAACTTGAATTGTTAAAAAACTCCAGTTTAATTTTAACCAATAAAATCCAAAGTAACAGCATGCAATTTAAAATCGATCTAGTCAAATGATTTTCAAATGTTTCTGGATAGCTTTCTCCGTAATATAATTCTTTAAAAATAGAAGATTCTAAGAAAACAAGTTTAAGGTTTCTCAATAAACTTTATTTTATGAATAAACAAACCAATATAATTGGGGAATATACTACACACCTATTAAAATAAAAAAAATATAGTTAAAATTTCGTACGTCCAGCAGTTTTTTTCGGTTCAAAGGATTTTCTTATATCTACCTAAGAAAGCATTTGCTCCTTAGATTTAAAAAAAATTATAGAAAATCAATTTAATGCACTACCGAACAACATCGTAGTGTCTTATTTTAGAAATGGATGTTTTGTTTAATCAAAAGTTGTTTGTTACATTGTTTAGCTTAACAAAAAATTTTATTTAGGAATATTACCACTTTTGTTTATTTTTATTACTTTGTTCAGATATTTGTGCAAATTTTTAAAATTTATTAGTTGAAAATATGTTCATTACTTGCTCTATTCGTGGGTTGATTTTTTCTTTAGTTTTAATTAAAGATAGATCTTTTTAAGAATTCGAAACGGCTATCTTTAAATAATTTTAAACTTATACCAATTTTTAAAAGACTTTGTGAAAATATTTTATGAATAAAGAAAATTCTTTCAAAACTATTTCATAAAAATTTTTTCCGTGAAGAATCGTGAATTATTGAGATGATCGACTTTTGTAATTAAAATAATTTCAATTTTGCTATGCCTTTAAATTAAAGTAATCTATAGGAAAATCTTGTTTGAAGAGTTGATAGCGTAAGCTTAAAGTGAATTTTTCATAAAATATATCAAGCAACTTTTTTTTGAGTATGCGTTTTTTTTTAAGTTCAAATAAGAACCAAAAAAGGATCCAAAAGTATTCCTCATAAGATCTTACAATGGGTTTGTGAACATGGCAACTATGCTGAAGCCACTTATTTAAGAAGGTTTTTTACCTACTCTTAACTTTAGTAAATTGCTAAATGTAGAGAAAACTGAAAATTTATGTATCTCAATTTATGTATTACTAGCTTTTTCCTGGCGAGATTTGCTACGTCTTACCTATGTCATCCTTCCTAAGCCACCTCGTATTAAAAAAATCTACCTTAGCCGCAGTGGTAAATTTAACTAATTTTTAAAAAAAATGGGCGTAGCTATATTTAGATCACGCCCATTTTTGGTACAGTTGCCGACAGCAACCATACAACCTAAATTACCAAATTTTAATACTATACGACCAAAACCTGTGAAAGGTGGTGTGGAAAATTTTTTAAATATTATATTTACCTATAAATTTCGCAATGTAATTATCTACATGAAAACAAACGAGCTAAACTGGTAAAAAATTACGAGCAGCAGAGCGTAACAGACGCTTTTTGCCCTTTTATTTTATATATAGGCAAATCCACAGAAAAGCGAACCGTGACCAAAAATTACAACTTTTTAAAAACGTATTATTTTATGATATTATCTAAATGAAACATCTTAATTTTATTAATTTAAGCAACTTATACATAAGTTACTATGATGATAAAATTACTTACACTGTTTCACAAATGTAGTTTTTCTTTTCAGTAAATGTTTAGTAAATGTTTCGTAAATTTTTTGGTTTAGTAAAAATGGAAGCCATTGGCTTAACATAGTGAAAAATGGTTGAGACGAGGAAAGAAAAATGTATTAAATTTGTTTTAAATTACTAAATAGCATAATGAATTAACTACCTTATTACTTTATCACCCAATTTAACTACAGGGTTGCCAATATTCGAAGCGCCCATTTTATTTTTAAATAAATCAAAGAAACCACAATTTTTTGTCTGTTCGTCATGAATATCATTTAATTGGGTTCAAGTAGATTTGCTTACAATATTTCTTGAATATGATATCTCGTAAATGGTCGCCATTGGCCTCTACGACATATTGTGCCCGTTTTGCACCATTTTCCATGGTTTTCTTCAACATTTTGATGGAAATGGCGGTTATTTCTTGACAGATGTTGGTTTTCAGCTCTTCTAGGGTCTTTGGCTTGTAGACGTAAACCTTTGATTTCAAATAACCCCACAAAAAGAAGTCTGGAGGCGTTAAATCTGGTGATCTTGGCGGCCAATCGAAATCACTATTTTTTGACATCAAACGGCCAGGGAACAATTGCTTCAAAAAATCGATTGTAGTGCGGCTTGTGTGTGGTGGCGCGCCGTCTTGTTGAAACCAGTAGTGCCTGATACGCTTTCGACGAACGATTGGCATGAAAAAATTGTTTATCATATCGCGATAACGCTCCTGATTGACAGTAACTCTGTGGCCATTATCATCTTCGAAAAAGAACGGCCCAATGAGCATTTTAGCACAAACGCCGCACCAAACAGTGACTTTTGCATCGTGAAGAGGTACCTCTTGAATCTCTTGTGGATTTTCAGTGGCATAAATACGGCAATTTTGTTTGTTTACCGTTCCGCTCAACTGAAAATGAGCTTCATCGCTCATGATAATTTTATGCCAAAATTGCTCGTCTTCTTCAGCCATTTCGATGACTCTTTGGGCCCATTCCAATCGACGTGGCTTATCGGTAGGCAACAATTTGTTTACCAATTGAATTTTGTACGGAAACAAATTCAAATCAACACGTAAAATGCGTTGTAAAGTGGATCGGGGAATGCCGAGCTGCTGAGAACGGCGATTTTGGGATGTTGTTGGTGACTGCTCAATACTGGCTCGTACGGCTGCAATATTCTCATCCGATCGCCTTGGTCGCTTTTTATTTGGCCTCTTTGGGTTACCAAGAGTATTACCAGTTGTAAATCTTTCATACAAACGATAAATTGTTTTCTTGGAAGGCGCACTTTTCACTTTATTTATTTTTTTGAAAGCACGTTGAGTTTTCACTATTGACTTGTTTTGTTGAATGTACATTTCAACAATTTTAGAGCGTTCACGTGGCGTGTACTGTTCCTTTGTAAACATTTGCTTGGAATGACGCTTCAAACGCGGTATGTCATTAGTCGATTTGGCATCACTGCGGAAAGTTACAGTGTTGCCAGATGGGCGCTTCGAATATTGGCAACCCTGTACAATGGAAAAATGTGTGACGTCCGACTCGTAACATCCGAAAAAATAAAATTGTTAATTTCATAATTGTCAATTAATTGTATAGTTATCAGTGCTGTGGAGTCGGAGTCGGTAGAAATTTTTGTACAAAGGAGTCAGAGTTGGGAAAAATGCATCGAATCCGACTCCGGCAAAACAATTCTAAAAAATTAATAATATTTCGCATAATTTTGTAAATTTTGTTTAAAACAGTAATTTTTTAATTTGGATCACCATGTGAAATTATCGAATACACGTTAAAAATGAAACACTACAACTATTATGACTGAAATGTCAGTGAGCACTTGAAACCGGAATCTAAACATTGTATTGTATTTACGGTTAAGAAAATGGCAAAAAAATGTCGATGAAGTCAGCAGTTTTTGACTATTTTACAATTACATCCGACGGAAAATATCACTCGTGTGATTGAACCAAATTGTGGTGCTAAAATGAGTAGTTTTTGGAACGGATATAAACGCTACACCAAGAGAATCTTCCCTAAAAAAGCACCTTCAACGATTTCATCCGGAAATATTGAAAATTGTAATTGAAAAAGACAATAACAGCACTCCAAGGAGTTTGGTAACAAGAACAAAGCCGCTTTCATTTAAAAACGAATCTTCTTTTGAAAAATTGTATGCGTTTTTATTATTCAAACTGTTTATATTAAAGAGTAATTTTTTTAAAATTATTTATTAAAAATTAAAATAAAAATGTTTTTTAATTATTTTATTGGAGTTGGAGCTTCGATATTTTGAGGAGACGGAGTCGAGATTTTTTGGTTTAACTCCGCAGCCCTGATAATTATTATAAATTATACTCATGAAGAGCTTTTTAACCAGATACATCTTAAACCGTTAATAAAATTTGCGAAATTTATGAAAAACTGTATTCAAATGTAACGTCTGAACGCTAGTATTGACCCATATAAAGATAGTTTTTTCAGTTTGAATGCTATTTTCTTACATTTATATCTTCATTTAAAAAAGGCATTTTTTAAGTTGAAACTCTCAATCAAAAGATATTTTGGTGTCTAAAAATAAATTTTTAAATCAACTTCTAAAACGAAATGTTATGAAGTACGAAGTGTTATGAAATTAACTTTAAGAAAATCCATTGAACAATAGAAGCCTTTTCGATTATCTCAATTATTATCTAAGCTAAGATTGTAAAGCTCAGTTTGGTTATTTTTTTTTTTGGCAATTTCTTATATTTAATTTTTTAAATTGCTACAGTATTAAGAGTAATATATATTAAACATATTTAATATATATAATAATATAAAAACTATTAAACATAAATATTTTTTGTTCAAAACTCAAACTGATGAAATCCAAAATGTTTGTTACTCACACAGAGAAACAGAAAAAGTTACAGGACGAAGATTTTATAAATGGTTTTCGTTTTTCAGCATCAGCTCGAGTTTAGCAGTTATAAAAAAATATGTGAAGAACTGTCCTTGTTCTGGTAATTTCAATATATCGCATTGGTCATTTGATCGTCTCTTTATTTTTTCAATTTGCAATGTCATAAATTTCAATGTCTGAACAAAATGTTTAATAACAAAAATTTAATATTAAATTATATTAATAACTAGCTGATATACCCGGTGTTACTCGAGAGTCATTTATATAAACATTTTAATATACACTTCTCGATAAAATGTTTTTGTAAATTATGGAATTTTGTAAAAACGTGTTGAATTTAAGTTTGAGACCACTATAAAAGTATTAGTTAAAAAATTTACCAAGCTTTTTTAACGAAGAAATAATTTTTATCACTGTTTTTTACAATCAAAAACTGTTTTTTAGTTCTAAACTGAATTTACTGGTTACTGGTAAGCATGTTACTTGCACTTCGCTAATGAAAATCAAATTTATAAAAATCTTCCTAAAATTTTTTAGTAGTTTTAGGGGCGGGGAGGGGGCGGGGGGTGGGGGGGGGCAGGCAAAAAGTAAGATTTTATATACACATGTGAACCCAATATCTAGGTACACATGTAGAGCTATTGGGGTAATTTTTTCACATAAATTATTTTTGAGACTTGACTTTTTTGTAAAAAATATAAAAACAACATTTTGGAAAAAATAAATTTCGCGAAAAAAATCAAACTACCCTTGTTGTTTTGATGACAAAAACAGTAAAATAATTTTTGCGCTTAGCTGGAAGAATTTTTGCAAATAAATGCTATGTCATATGAAAGGTAGTCAGATGTGCAATTTTTAATTGATTTCATTTTTACAACAACAACAATTTTTGAGTCATTTTTTGAGTAAAAAGTCAATATTTTGGACCTTTTTTGACAAAATCATAAAACATATATACACTGACTTAACGGTACAGTTCAACCTATTTTTGTGAAGTAATTTTATTGAACTTTTGAGCAAAAAAAATTTGAATGAAATATATTAATGGACAGCGGAGATATTTGCATCGAAAGACCAAACTTTGATTTTCATGTCGTTTTTTTCTCATTCTTAGGCAACGATGTTTTATGAAAAAGTCGTTGTACTGAAAATTTCTCCAATTTTAAAGATATGTCAGTTTTTTTGATGTCAAAATAACAAAAAAATTTTAAATTAAATACACAAAAATCTCCGATGCTAAAAAGTTTTATAATAACAAAATTACCGTTAGTTGAAATTTTCAGAGGGGGCGTGGCAAAAACTAAGTATGTAACATTTTAAGTTGGGATAAATTTAATATGTGTACCTAGTTTGAGCGAAATCCGTCGAGCCGTTTAGATTTGTATAAAGGCCAAACAAACAAACAAACAGAAAATGAGTTTTATTACTATAGATCTACTGCACGCATTATAATCTAGATAGAAAAAAGCATTTTTTTTTTGTGGATTTATATTTGAAATGGAATAATTAGATACACATACAAAATATTTTTCAAAAAAGAAGTTCCGTTTGAGTTAGAAGTAATATATGGCTGTTCGAAGGAATGCGAAATTTCATAAGTTTTACTTGTACAATTGAAAAACAATCACATAAATATCAATCAGTAGGCTATAAAAAAAATTTATAAATAAACTAATGTACACGTTACTTAAAAAAATCAATGTTTTATTTTCTAAACTCTCTGTTTTTCTGAATTAATAAAAAATAAACAACACGCACTGATAAACTAAACTAAGATTTTCTTAGCCATTAACAAGCGTCCACTAATGCATTTTAATAAATGCTCTTATTCGTAACTTTTAATACCCGTTGGAAACTCGAATTAAAAAATGAAAAGCCATATATGGATTCGTGTGCAGTAGAGTGTTAAGAGTATTCATATAAACGCGGAAAGCCCTCGTATACTGTGCAGACTGTGCATTGTCTGCAAATGAGCTACCAAAAATCGTATGGAGTGAAAATTCGTGAAACTAGCCACCTTAAACAGGTAGTCGTAATTTTTATATATATAATGGATATTTTTGAAGTGTATATGAAAAAAAATTAAATTGCAAATTTGTTTTGTTTTTTTTTTTTCAATGCGTTGCAAAGAATTCAGTTTGAGGCCACTGTTTTAGTAAAATTAATTTTGCTAAGTGACGGCTTGTTAAAATTTCTTGATTTTCGGGTAAAGTACTACCAAAACACGTTAAATTATAAAAAAAATTTTCTTAAAAATTAACAATTTTTTTATAAGAAATTTAAAAAAAAAACGATCTGGACCACGTTGAAGTTTTTGAAAAATATAATATATTTGTACAAATTTAGAAATAATACAAAAAAAAAAGAAAAATTATGTATTCTCCATAAACAAGTCTGATATGAAATATTTTAAATCTGCACTATCTGTCTTGTGCGAGCCATACAGAGCACTGCACAATGGAATGATTGGTACAAACTAGAGGGAATAAATTATTTTGATGATTACTTTAGTGCTTTAAACATAGAAAAGTACAAAAAAAGGGTTTTTTTAAATATTTGGACAAGTGAGCGTGACACCTCCCATACTAATGAATCTTATTTTTCGCAATATCTGAAAACCAGTGAAGCCATGAGAACAGAAACTTAGTAATTCATCAATTGCATCATTTAAAGGATATGTTTCAAAAGTAGATGTGATTGAACAAGTGGGAGTGGCAGCACCCATACAAATGGATCACATTTTTCGCAATATCTAGAGAACCAGTAATGCTACAAAAACAAAAACTTAGGCAATCATCAAATACGAAATTTGGAGAATTCGTGCCAAATTAAGGCATGATTGGACAAGTGGGCATGGTACCTCTCATACAACTGAACACGTTTTTTGCAATATACGCAGAAAAAGTAAGCGATTGTCCTAATTTTATATTGGCACGTGTCCTTCAAATACCGTCATTTATTATTGTTCAAAGATTTGTTTTTGTGGCATTACTGGTTCTCCAGATATTGCGAAAAATTTATCTTTTTCTTCTTCTTCTTCTGTTATTTCAACTATCTTGAAAAACAAGCATTTAAGTTTTTCTTTAAATAAATTTATTAATTTGTTTTTTTTTTTGCTTCCTTTGGGCATTTTTATTTTTTTAATACTGACATTTTTTTCAAATCAACTGTCGAAAATTGCACAAAACAGAGAAGGTAAATTCATGAAAGGTGCCACTTAAAATTGCACATTTGTACAAATGGGAAGTTTGCGTGTTTAGACCATTATTGAATAATAAAAATTTTAAAAATTGTAAAGCTAGCCTCACACATAAGCGATTCGTTAAGCGATGTTACTAAAATTTCTGATGTAATTACTTTTTCAGTACTAATACGAAAAATGCAAAAAACATAAAACAAACCAAACAACTCCCATACAAAATAATTTTTTTCAAAAATTTATTGTTCTATAAAACGTATCTTTGCGATAATGTGTTTCTCTGATTAAAAGTTTTTCAACAATTGAAGGGTTTGTTGTAATAACGTGATAAGCCACATGATCTTACAAAATCAATTTTTTTGGCTGAATACATTACTCAATGCATTGCCAACAACCATTGAAAATATTTTGGCTTGTTTGTAAAAGTTTTCGTGTTCCATTCCATTTCTTCATACAAAAATATATTTTTTCAAAACTTAAGAGTCGATTATTTTAAAATATTTTTATTGTAGCTTAGTATAATCTTGCAATAAGCCCTTCAATTGTTTTTAAAATATCTCTGAAGCTGTAAAGGTATTGGTAAATTATGAATATTTGATAAAATTTCCAAATTTTTTTCATTACGTATAATATTTTTTTTTTTGTATAAATTTTATTTACATAAGTTAAATGGTGTCAAAAATGCATTTTAAGTAAAATTTAAAATATTTCCTGAGCAGCATTTTTCATCTTTCTTTGAAATACTGCTTGAACTGGAGCGAAAAAATAAACAAAAAGCTTTAAATGTCAACTTTCGAACTTTTTTGGAAACAGCATGCTTTTGGATTTCTTACACTATTGGAAACAAAAGCTTTACAGTGGCTGCGGATTTTTGAGAAATTTTTTAAAAATGCTTTAAACTCGTATGAGTTACCATACGCTGTCATATCACATTTTTACTCGTTAAGCTTAGTATGCTGTATAAGCGAAAAGAAATCTTCCATAAGAAATGCATTGCGTTTTTGACAGCGAAAAGGTAGCAAAATTTTTTTTTCGTTGGTTAGTAAGCTGTTAAACCGAAAAATTAGTTCAATGCAGTCAAGTTTAGAACCATGATTGGAAAGTTAAATGTCAAAATTTAGTTATCTTTTAAATGTCCGTACATTGAATTGGCGTGAAAATTTGACATTCAACAATACCCTACGGAGAAAAGAACCTGTTCTGAACTTATGACGTGATAGGTCCCTAAGGGAAAGGACCTGTTCCAATTCTATCACCAACATATGGAAGCGACCGGTCAATTTTACATAGCGTTGTCATTGACAGGAGTCAATTTCCACCTGCTGCATCACCTTGGACCGGTCCAGTGACCGGTCAAGAAGAATAGATTGGTGACCTGTTTTGACGAAAAAGGAATCGGTTCAGAATCTACCACGTGATAGGTTCTCAAGGGATAGGGACCTGTCCCAACTCTGCCCCCAACATATGAAACCGACCGGTCACTTTTACATGGCGTTATCAGAAAATTAAATCTGTCCCGTAACAGGCACAAAAAACTGTTCCGTGACGAGTTATATCAGACCTGTACTGTGATAGCTGTTCATTTGAGCTGTCACGGGACCAGTCATTCAGGGAGAATTATCTCTACTCTCTCCGTGGGGTGCTTTCTCCGTAGGGTAATGTTCAACATACACATTTAACAAACACGTTATGGCAAGTATATGTTAGTATTGAGAATACACCAAAATTTCGCGTGCTGAATTAAAAGTCTAAAAATTTTCATTCCTACAGCATACTAAGTTATAGCTCAAGTTGAAGGCAAAAATCTTTCACCATTTCTGAAAACTGCATTCAGAATTCATTCAGATTTAATCATTATATGTCCTGCGAACTTGGCCAAGTTCCAATATAATGTAATGTATTTAATAGGATAAAAAATATATTCTGTGATATTTTTCTCTCCACTCCACTAATGTCCAAGATGACACAATTTCAGGCACTTTTTGGGTTTCCTTCTTAAATAGATGCATTAAAAATATCTAAACCAAAACTACGTGTTTTGGCTGTATTATTTATATTAGTATATTTTTAAACAACAAATTTTTTAAAATGCGTTGTTAAATTTTTAGAAAAAAAAATTATCCAATTTAAAATCAATTTGTTCTTTTC
Organism: Dichetophora obliterata; assembly: GCA_963920525.1. Classification (NCBI taxonomy): domain Eukaryota; kingdom Metazoa; phylum Arthropoda; class Insecta; order Diptera; family Sciomyzidae; genus Dichetophora; species Dichetophora obliterata. The sequence continues at coordinate 220,076,024 of OY986437.1, read as the reverse complement.
AAAATTGCGAAAATGACAAATCAGATTTTTTAAGTGACTTTTAAAGGGTGAAAACTAATTTTGAGCAAAATTACCTTTACATAATTACTGTACCTTTTATTTAATCTACAAAAAAATATAAGAAGCCATGGTAAACAGCTTAACTCTGATATTATGTAATTAAAATCTTCAGTCACATTCAAGAAAACTATCCATATTCTTACTTCAGTTATCTTATTGGTACCAATGCACTTTTTTTATTAGTCTGATTTCAAATATACTTTTAACACTTTAAAATATAGCGTCCTTTGACACCGTTCTTTGACATTCAATTGCTAGCCTTGCTGGCTATTTACGTTTTCTATCTACAAAAGTTTGTGTATGCGCTTTAATGCTTCGCTGCTTCTAGCTTCCGTTCTGTCCGCGTCACCCATTGTTAGTTGCCACGGTTGTTTTTCTAGATGCTTCCCACCTCTGTGCCATCGTACGTTCGTTCCATCCATCGACCTGCTATAAACCAGTTTCTTTTTATGTGCGCTACTAAATCCCGAATTTCGCAAAGCACTTCCGTAAATTCCCAACATAAAACACTCTCAGCAGGCAAAAGCAGCACCAGCGAAAGCAGCCATATTGAATTAATGGTGGATTCACCAGCGGGGCGATGACTGTTGATGGGGCCCACCGAAACGAAGTTTCATGTGTTTGTTTTGCCAACATAAGAGTTGAGTACACATAAATATTTATGAGAAATCATTATACGCGGAAAGCAGTGTTGCCAACTCAGAGCTTTTGGCACTAGATCAAGTGCTTTTTGATGTTTGAAAAAATATGTTTTTTTTTTTTTAACTCACTAGACAAAAATCAGTTAATTTGCAGTATAATTTTTATTTAATTTTTTAAGTGCTTTTCACTTGTTAGTCCGAAAATATGAATTTAAAGCTCTGGTTAAAAAAAAATAAATGGTTCAAATGTTTTTCCTAACAAATGACATTAGAATTTTCTTAATGCGAATCTGTAAGGGATTAAATATATTGTAAGAAGAAAGTCAGTTCGTTATATGCATTAGAAAACAATTACATATCCTATTAGATGAGTGAAACTGGCAACTGCTATGAAAATTGTTAATAATGTAATTAATTTTGTTTATTGCAATTGCCATTTTCAAGGTTTGGGAAATCCCTTTTACTTTTTTACAGTTAAAAGCTTCATTAATATGCGTTACGAAAATTATTTGGATACATTTGTTGTATTCATTTGTAGTAAAATTATACGCATAAGAGTAGAACTTTCAAGTCCAGAAGTTCTTCATTAAATAGAAAAATTCAATCCATTAAATGATTGCTCGTAGCGATCGAATTATGGTTCATGATGAAGCTTGTAACTTATTTTAACCCATTAAAAGCCAAGAATGCTTTAAACCAAAAATCGTTTATTCTTTTTATTTCAAAGCAATAAATGACATAAGAAAAGTAAAAAATATGCAAAAAAAAATAGTTTTAGTAGGTTTTTAAGCAGTTTAAATGGCTAAATGTAAGTAAAAATTATGCTGACTTATTTAAATGAAAAAAATTGAAGCAATCTTTTTCTACGCACAGTGCAACACCGCACTGCTCGAAAGACCATTTTGTTCAGTTGTGACATTGACGTTAACGAAGCGGTTTCCTAATTGTTTTCAGAAAATGATTTCCAGCTGTAGTTGCTACACTAAGAACCACCTTCACAATGTTTTGAATGCTGAGCTTTGCGACTCAGCTCCTGAAGAGGCATATCGTCTTCGCTATCGCTGCTGCAAAATACCTCTACTTTACCTGGAACATCTCGCGGCATAATATTGGCGTAGAGATCCTCAGCATCACATTCATTCTCATCCGTCTGTGAGGACTCAAATTGTTACACAATTTGGGTCTCACAAAGTATATAAGTGAATTGTTAACTGAATTTAAAATATGGAAAATGTTAACAACCAAAACATGAAATGTAAATTAAACTATCTTAATTAAATTTAAAGATTTATTATATATTATGAATAAGATGTATAGAAATTATTATATTATATTATATCTTATTAGGTAAAATATATAATATTAATGTTATAAATATTCTATTGGGGAAATAATAATGTGTTGAATAACAAATAAGTAAACAAATAATAAATGCACACATACAAACATGCAGACCCATGCACACAGTCACATATACACAGGCAGGGAAAACAAAACAAGTGAACACGGAACAGAAAGGCAACGGGAGAATATAAAGCAGTCGCGTTTGCTTAGTACAGGCAGTCTTGTCGCAGGCGCAGTAGCATGCACATGCTTTGAGACTGAGTAGTTAGTTCAATCGTAGTTATCTTAAGCGAAGGTGTCCTCACCCTTCGAACGTTGTTTACTCTAAGTTAGGCGTAGTTATCTTAAGCGAAGGTGTACTCACCCTTCGAACATAGTGTTTAATCTAAGTCAGGCGTAGTTATCTTAAGCGAAGGTGTACTCACCCTTCGAACGTTGCTTACTCTAAGTTCAAAACGTAGTTATCTTAAGCGAAGGTGTACTCACCCTTCGAACGTTGTTTAATCTAAGTCAGGCGTAGTTATCTTAAGCGAAAGTGTACTCACCCTTCGAACGTTGCTTACTCTAAGTTCGAAACGTAGTTATCTTAAGCTAAGGTGTACTCACCCTTCGAACATAGTGTTTAATCTAAGTCAGGCGTAGTTATCTTAAGCGAAGGTGTCCTCACTCTTCGAACGTTGCTTACTTTAAGTTCAAAACGTAGTCATCTTAAGCGAAGGTGTACTCACCCCTCGAACGTTGCTTACTCTAAGTTCAAAACGTAGTTATCTTAAGCGAAGGTGTCCTCATTCTTCGAACGTTGTTTACTCTAAGTCAGGCGTAGTTATCGTAAACGAAGGTGTCCTCACCCTTCGAACGTTGTTTACTCTAAAATCAAAACGTAGTTATCTTAAGCGAAGGTACCTCCACCCTTCGAACATAGTTTTAATCTGAGTTCTATCATAGTCACTCACAGTGAGAGGGATCATAGCAAATAACGGAATAAATATGAATAAGCAAGGATTAATTAAATCACTTTAATTTATATAATGCTTAATAATTAATAATAACTAAGTAACGTACTCATTAAGCAATAAATAAAACAAATGAAAATAATAAAGAATTACACTACAGTTTAAAACTAAAACGCTGGCTTTCTTATTTAAGACAACGGGATCATTGGTAAATAAATTATTTTGTAAGAACCCCTGGTTTACTCACTGAGCCTACCTCAGCAAAAATCAGTAACGAGCAAATGGGTTCGTTACACGTCTTGCAATCTGGATCTGGTGGAATAACTGCAACGTCAAAAAAAGTATAGTTTGAAGACATTTGCTCAAAATCCAAGGCGCTGCTTAGGTTTTCAAATTCTTTGCCATATAATCTTGATGGTTTGATGCTTTGAAACGCCATATTAATTCTAAGAAAAATCTAGAAAAAATAACAATGGTACCAGCCATTGTACCTTAGCAAGTACACTGCTTTTATAACTCACCTAATGTTCACAAAAGTAATTGTTGCTGTCCAAACTTATTGAAATTATTAAATCACAAATATTTTTCGGTGCAAATCAAATAAAAACCTTTTCAGTATTTGCGAAATATATTTTCAACGTAGACAAACATTCACTGCCCTATGCAAAATTCAAAAAACTGACAAGGAAGCATCATAACAAATCAAAATTTTTTATAACCGTTGTCTTTCCTTTGTAAGCGCATATTTATTAAGCATACATTACGTAATAAAAAACAAAAACAAACACTGGAAAAACTCTGTTCTTATTGGATTTACAGCTTTTTTAATATGACTGCTTTTCTGTACTTTGAAATATACAATGGCTAGGAATGGCTTATGTTGTGAAATTTAAGCAATAAACAAAGAAAACGTCAAAATTGGGTGTGCATTATTTATTATCGCACTAGCTGAAATAAAAACTAGTTATATAAAAATAGAATGAAATGGTTAAAAAATGTAAGAAATTAAAAGATGAATATGAATTAGACTTACTATGTAGGTTCCTCACGTCTTGCTTTAAATAAACACTTCATTTTATTTCGAATATTTTTTGTTTTGACCTTCGACCTGAAGTAAGAGCGTTAAAAGAAAATGTCTTTAATAAAAGCTAAATTAAGCTAGACTTTGCTGTGATATACAAGAATAAATTTTCTTACGTAAAGTGCATGAATATATATTGTGATGATGAAATTTCTTACAAATGCTAAATTTTTAAAAATTTCCGTTATTTTGACATCAAACTTATGACAATATCTCAAAAACTGTAGCTTTTCTCAGTAAAACGTATTTTCTCTATAGTTCAATTATGAACTTCCTTAGCTAGAAATTCTTAGCTCTCCAAAAATAACAATTTCAAATTATATGTCGGACTTAAATATTTGTTAAAAACTTAACTTAATGTAAAGCATATAAGTAATGTAATATATAGCCTAGTTAATTTTTAAAATTGTTAATGCACATACTATAAAAGAGTAGATGATGGGATTTTTTTAAACTCTGTTATGGTTATAAAAAATGTTTCAAATTAAAAAAATTACAATTAAAAGAATGTTAATGGGTAAAAACAAATATGAAAAATATGTTTTTCTTATTTAAAGGTACCTAATTTTTTTTACACAATGCATAAAACTTCAAACTCAAAAACAAAAATCAATTGAATAGGCTCCTGAAACCGTTCGAAAAACTAAAAGTTTATGCCAAACTTGCTCTAGTTTTTCAGTTGGTATCTTTAACGATATCTTTCTTTATTAGAGTTTTCTTGCAAAGAATACTTGTTTTTATGTGAATTGGTGCCGTTAGTTTTGAAATTGTTGGCAACACTGACAGAAAGGTTTTTGTTTTTGATTTATTTTTCTCCTCTTTTGGCTACTTTTGTTGTTTGTTTCCTTTTAGCAATACCACAAACACTCTAAGGTTATACTGCGGCTATAGTGAATATTAAAAGAAGCCATATGCTTTGACTTGATGCAAAAACAAAAATGATAAATTGTAATTATGTTGGATCTTGATACACACATGTTTTAAAAATTGTTACGGAAGGTAAAAAATGGAGTGCAAATTGATAAAAAATAGTATATTAAATAAAATCATTAAAACACAAGTACATTTATTTGTACTTTAGGCTGGGGCAATTTATTCTACCAAAAAGCGTATAGCAAAACCATAGTCTGGGTAATACACATAGAATATTATTCTCATGAAATAAAAGATCTTAAATCAAAACTTTGTCCAGACATTTGAACGAGACAATTTATGACTTTTTCTTAAAGCTATGCAGCTTTATTGTCATAAAATAAATAAATAAACTGGCCATTTCAGCCCTTGGAAGAACTTTGACCTAGCTTCTATTGATCAATTGTGTTATGCGTGTTGTTAAATGTTTGATCACAAATGTCCGAGAACTGGACCTACGTGTTTTATGCCGACTCCGAACGGCTTATGTTCTCCAGAAGCTTTACATAGCAATTTTTACTCTCTAAGGTTTGCCATTGTCTGCAGAGAGGCGACGATCGAACGGAAAAATTAATTCAATTGAAAAAACTTTTCTGTCTGAGCTGGAATTGAACCCGGGCTACCGCGGTTCATTAGCTTAGTGGCCACGCACTCTACCCACTAGGCTACGGTCGCCGCTTTATTGTCATATGATTATAAAAAAACAAGGTGTGCCACTTGTTTTGAAAGACTTTTTAAGCTTTTAGAATCTGTTTTCATCTAGAAAAAAATTTCCTCGTTTTAGACAAATTTTGGAAACCTATTTTATAAGATTACCAAAAATGATAACAAGAACACCTTTTAACCCAATAAGGAAGATGATGCCATATGCCATCACTAAGTTGGATGTGACAAAACTAACGGTATCACTTAAAAAATAGTCAAAATCAAAATTAGGTCAAAATTAGCCCATGCATGAAAAAATTGTCCCGTCTTTAAAGAGTTAAAAGGGATACATTTCCTTTTTAAAAAATGTATTTGATTTTTGTGACGAATTGAATTTTATTAAAATGTTCTTTTTATACACGCAATTTATAAGAACAACATGCTTTTAAGATACTTTAAAATTTTGTTCGACTGTTTTTTTTAACTAAAGAAAATTTTATTTCAATCTTAAGAAATACATGGAATTTTTGGTTTTTGCCATTATATCAGCGTGTATCAAAGTAACTGTTGCACCTATATTAATACCAATTACTCAAAAAGAAACAACACAGAAAAACATATGTTTCCTTCTTACGACTCTGGAATTAATTGTACGCTTATTGCATGAACCGTTGTAAAAGTTTTGTCAATAATAATAATAATAATATTGCGAAAGGAAATAAGTGCAGAGATCCTTTGCCGGCACAGTTTGCAGTATCAAATTTTCCGACGAAAAATTCTTCTTTTTGCAAACAAGCCACGGCTGTACAAATAATCGTTACAATCGCTCAAACCCAAAAATGAACAATCACCCAAAAAAAAAAATTGAGCGTTTGTTCATAATCTACAATCGACCAAAAAAGTGATGAACAATCTCTCAAGACTGCGAACATTCACCCAAATCGTGAAATGAATAATCGCCCAAAAAATTTGGGCATTTGCTCATAATGCGCAATAGCCCAAAAATGCATTGTACAATAATAAAATATTTTTGGGCGATTATTTATTATTTTAAATTTTGGGCGATTGTTCAGAATTCAGATTGTTAAAAAAAACAAAACGAACAATCGCCTAAACCCAAAATGAACAATCGCCCAAAAATGTTTGCTGGTTTTTTGGGCGATTGTACATTTCCGTACTTTTGGGCGATTGCAAATTTCTTTTTTTTTGGGTGATTGTTCATTTTGGGCTTGGGCGATTGTAACTAGGGCGATTATTCGCACAGCCGCAAGCCACAACTCGCAAAATGATGAGCTTGCATGGCAGATATTTCTAAAGAAAAAAAAAAAACCATTGAAAGATTTCAAAATGTTTGGTCAATCATGGTTTGGGGGCGCTTTCACCGAAAAAGGTAAATTACCCCTTCTTCTTATCAATAATAGGGTTAAAATACTTCGGAATACTACTTAGAACGTGTTTTAAAGAATTACCTTATGCCGCATGCCAAGCAAATTTACGGAGACGGTCACTTTTGTTTTCAGCAAGATTCTTTTTCAGCACACAAGAATCATTCAAAGCTTGTGCAGAGCAGCATTACCATCTTCTATTTCTGTTGATGAATGGCCTCCGTCATCCCCAGACCTAAACCCCCTGTGCTGAGCAAATGAACGAACATAAACACATGACGGTAGATAAACTTAAGCGATAATCAATGAAAATATCAAATGATAAACCTGAAAACCAGATGAGTGCCGCATGCTCGTTTTTCACAAATTGTTTTAAATTTTTAAAAAGTATTAAAATAAAAAATCAAAATTTTTGTTTTATAAAGTTTCGACAGTGCTTTTGATTTATGGCATAAAACAAGTGCGACATTTATTTTGATTCACGCTGTAATTATTTTATCGAAAGAGTTAACGTGAATTTAACTATATTGTAAGATCTATTAAAAATAAAAATAAACTCCGTTCGTAGAAAAAATGCAAAAATAGCAAAATTCAATAGCTTGATGATGAAAATGGCTATGTGATTTTTGTCAATTTTTTTATTACACATTTCATTAACACTATCTATCGCCCATATTTCTGCATTTGCTTTTCTTTATAGAACTCTTTTGGTTTAGAAGTGATCAAAACAGCTATGTGCTCGCAGTAGTAGAAATGCTATGAAAAAATCAGAGCATTTGATCTCCTGAAACGCACATAACCATTTTCTAGGCGTAGCGACGATATGCTAATCGTAACTCAAACCGAATTTATTTCCAAGTAACACCGGATACTTCAGCTTTAATCCAAAAATGATAAAATCATTTTAAAAATATTTTAACATAAGAGTTTTAATTAAATTAATTCATTATTTTATAAATTAAATTTCTAAAGCTATGAGTGTAGATATAAATTTATTCCAGGATTCAGCACATACTTGAACCATATTTTGTTCTTATTTGAATGTTTTGGTTTTTGCAACTGCATACAACTTTTTTGTACCTGCAATAGAGTGCAACGATTTTTTTTTAACCTCCCCGGCTTCATATCTAGATATTAATACGCAAACACATATTCTTAGCCCTCTTGTTACCGCCTTTTATACAACATATCTGAATGAAACTTATATCGTTTTAATGCTCTGGTTCATAGCAAGTGCACAATATAATTTTTATTTAAAAGTTTTGTTATTAAGTAGGTAAAAATTAGAAATTGAAAACAACTTTTCCCATATAAAAAACAGCATAAAAAAATCAAGCCACACATTCCACTCACACATTCGCATTATGGATGTTCTGTAGTGCGTTACGTCACAAAAAATATTTTTATAATATTAATAAATCTGGTTATTTGAATTTTGGCGCTTAAAATGCTTTATTTTTTACCATTAGATGTGATATGACAAAAGCTTCATTCTTATGTATTATACGTGAACATCAAAAGTTGTCGTACGCTTTTATAATATTTATTTTTAGAAAAAGGATAATGAAACATATATCATTCTAAAGGTACCGCACCATAGATGTTCAGAAACTTGACCCAAAATATGTGCGTTGAAAGTATATTTTCATTTTTGTAAGGGATTCCAGTCTGTATGAGGAGGCTTGCATAATACAATTGGATTTTTTATTGGCGACCTTTGACCTGAAACGTAATCGTATAAAGAGGGTTTCTTAAATGAAAGCTAAGCTATAAGAGCTGGAAGAGTATGATGTCAGATAGAATTTTAAACATTGATAAGATGTGCAAAAAATTATGCAGTCATTTTTCGCCATCTCTTATGAATACCCTACATTAAGAATTTATTTTATGTAATATGTGTGAATATATATTGAAATGGTGAAATTTCTTACAAATGTCGTACTGACTACAATCATTGGCACACATAAGGAAATTTTACCTTGTAACGTATAGCATTAATTATATTTTTAAGTGAATGTTCTTTTTGGAATTTCATTTAATTTTTTGGAAAATTGTCTATTTAATGCAATTTTTAACATATTTATATGAGCTCTCTGCGTTTTGTGAGAATTAAGATAAAAGAAGTCTTTCGAAAACCGCAATGATTGGCACGGGAATACAATGATTATTGCCACATTGATTACTACAATCGTTGGCACTTGAGTAATTATTGGCTTATTAAAAACTATAATTCTTGGCATATTACCACAATTATAAGCACCCATAAAAACGTAATAATTGGCACCCAATTTATAACAACATTAAATAATAGCTGACTGTATTAATATAACTATTTTGTTATATCATAAAAACAAGTACTTTATTTTTAATAGTTGGTTAAATACCTAGTTAGCAAATAAAAAATGATACAGAATTTATTAAAAATAAAACTATTCATATAAAAACTGAACCATTTTTAAGTACATAAAGATTAAAAATAATTCACAAAAAATTAGCATAAATATTTCATCAAGGAATAAGGTATAATAAAAAAGAGATGGAATAATTTAAATTCCAATAACTCTACAACTCTACATAGCTCTACAACTTTAAAATATTAATTTGAGACCTTAGCTTGGACATGTTTTACAAAAAAATTTTGGTAAACAAAAACAATTATTTTCTTAAAACATTTGGTGGGACCTTAACCCTTTTATGCCCGAATTAAAATGGGTGGGGATACATATATTTTAAAGTCAGATATGTGTTAGTCCTTACTCAAAAATAAACTGACAAAAAAGTCCCTGGTACCCGGGTTCATTAAATTTTCGCTGGGAAACTTCACCCAATCCACAATTGCTTCTTTTTCGATTCTTCAAAACAGTTTGCAGACCTGGCCAAACTTTGGAAAAGTTTAGACCCAGATTTTTGCAATTTCTAATTGTTGACAGAGATTTTTGTAAAATACTTTTATCGTACGAGCTCTTTCTTTTTGCATTTTTATATGAAAATATGAAGTATTCAATTATTGTCACTAGATAAAAGTATAATGACTGGAAGTGCCAGTTAACAGATCGTACAGTTAACAGTATAATGACTGGTGCCAGTTATTATAGCAACATCAAATTCAATAATTCATTTTTTTTTTTAAATCAATTATTGAAACCCAAGTTTAATTGCAATATTGCGGTAAAAATTTCGATATTGAAACGAAACTAAACTATTTAATGTTTAATTAATCAAAAAATCAAACGCGTCTATATTCAAATCCATTAATAAATAAAAAATAAATACTCAACAAATTTCAGTTATTTGACGATAAAAACAATCTTGCAGATCTGAAATTTATAAACAACTGAGCATTTAATGTTATCTAATATATAAAATTCTTCTGTCACGGGGTACGTAATCGAACTCCTCCGAAACGGCTCGACCGATTTTCATGAAATTTTGTATGTATATTATGTAGGTATGAGAATAGGTCGTAAAGTATATTTCAACCTCCTACTAACAGTGGGCGTGGCACCTCCCATACAACCCAAATTTGCGATATCGAATATCTTTGGAGTTATAAGCCGCTTAGCCTCGGAATTCGGTATTCGACAATTTACACGTGCCGCTTCGCAGATAAAATTTTGTGAGAGTTGGACAAGGGGGCGTGGCACCTCCCATACAACCCAAATTTGCGATATCGAATAGCTTTGGAGTTATAGGCCGCACATCCTTGGAATTCGAAATTCGACCACAATTTACACGTGGCGTTTTACTGATAAAATTTTATGGGAGTTGGAAAAAGGGGCGTGGCACCTCTTATACAACCCAAATTTGCGATATCGAATAGCTTTTGAGTCAATCAAACAAAGCAAACAAAGCCTCGGAATTCAGCATTCGAACTCAATTTACACATGCAGTTTTACTGATAACTTTGTATGGCGTTGGACAAGGGGGCGTGTCACCTCCCATGCAACCAAAATTTGAGAAATTCTACAGCTTTTGAGTTATAGGTCGCACAGCCATGGAATTGAGTATTCGACCACAATTTACATATACAGTTTCACTGATAACATTTTATTCGCGTTTGGCAACGGGGCCGCGGCAGCAACGCGCCGGGTTTAAGCTATCTATATATATAAAATGGAATGTGTGTTTGTTTATTTGTTTGTTTGTACCTTATAGGAGACCAAACCTCTGGACCGATCTTCCTGCAAATTTCACAGCATTTGACTGGGACTCTGGCATGATTAATAAAGTACTTTTTCGACCGCGCCCACTTTTACGCCCACTTTTTTAATTCAGATACTTACTTATACCACTAACAATGTTTGCTATACAAAATACTTTTTTTGTAATATGTATTTACCTAAAGTTTTATATAGTTTTTATCTACAGGTAAGGTAGCCATAGATTTTTTATTACCAAATCCCCCTTTTTCGCCCCATTTTACTTTAATTATAATAAATCTGCTTTCAATCTATATATATAAAAATGAATGTCTGTCTGTTTGTTTGTTTGTTTGTGCTTTATAGGAGGCCAAACCCTTGGACCGATCTTCCTGAAACTTTCACAGCATTTTACTATGAATCTGGAAAGAATAAAAGGCTATATGAAGTTTTTATTTGACAAAGGGGCGTGGCACTGCCCATATAACCTAAAAATTTAAATCGCCATATTTTGGGCATTTTTTGACCTACGTTGATGCTATTTGGTACATATGGTATTGGCATAGTTAGGAATACGTACCAGGAGAAAAGTGGGTGGGACCACGCCCCTTTTTAGGAAAATTAAAAATCGCAATATAGTCTTAACTACTGGACCGATCATCATTAAATTTTCACAATAGGATATTCTTACGAAATAATAAATTCTTGACTATATAAAGTTGTGAGTGGACGAAGGGGCGTGGCCTCGCCCATATAACCCAAATTTTAAAATCGTCATATCTTGGGCATTTTTTGACCAACGGCGGCAGTATTTGCTATATATGGTATTAGCATGAATAGAAATACGTACCAAAAGAAAAGTGGGCGGAGCACGCCCCTTTGTTTGCGATATATTGGAGGCTGGACCTGATAACCGATCTTAAATTTTCACAGCGTTCAGCTTTGACTCAGGAATACTTATTACATGATAATATTTTTCGACCATGCACACTTCTGCACCTACTTTTTTACTACGTTTATTAACGGCTATAACACAAATCATGTCATTAAAATCATTAAAATACATATTAATTAAAATAGTGGGGTAGCTCAATTCTCTTTCTTCTTCCACTGTCTTCAAAACAGCTGATTTTATAATACGTGTTAATTAAAATAGAGAGTGGGGTAACCCCATTCTCATTCTCCCACAACAGACTGCGAAACAGCTGATTGTGTAATTGCTGCTTTTTGATTGGTCTAAAAATAAAAAGGGGGAGCATGAAGCAAATTACATGCGATTCAGCGCTGAATTCTAATTGGTTTACAACAAAAAAAGAGGCGAAGCATTGCAATAATTAAATTAAATAAATAAATTTTTGTAAATATATAAATACTTTTAATTTTATTTTAAACGAGGGGGTAGCGAAGCACACCGGGTTCAGCTAGTAATACAATAAAAAAACAAAGAGAGGAAATAAACCACAGAATTCGAAAAGTATAGTTCATAACCAACGAGAATTAAGCGATAGTTCACAAATGCTATTCGAGGCAAGGGCGCCAATAATTGTAGTGGGTACGCTAGTAAATTATGAAAAATTCCCATTATTTTGATATCAAAATTATTTCAAAATCTTGAAAACTATAGATTTTCTCAGTACAACGTATTTTTGTATGAAAAGTCGTTAATTATGAAAAATTACGGCTTACAGCAATTTTATTTTAAACGTACCTTTAAATAAAAAATTACGAAATGACCATCTTCGATTTGTGTGAAATTTTGCATGAAGCAAAACTGACTGAAATTAAAAACTTAATTTGTAGTTTGACGTGATTTTTTGAAGAGTTACAGGGTGCACTCAAAAATTTCTAAACCGAATGTAAAAGCTGAACTATCGTCGAAAAGTTCGTTAAACAGACTTTATTCTACAAATAATTTTTGAAAATTTTGGTTGTTGGAAGTTCCATCCCTTGTAGTTAGGTAATTGGTTTCAAAGGTGGGGTTCGAAGAATACTTTTTAAAAATTTTAAATAATTGTTTTCTTAAAGATGGTAAAATATTTCAGCAATATGAAAATTAATGAGAATTGATCATTTTAATATCTGAACACAAATAGGTTTTTAAATTAACAATTGATTTTCTTCACCGAATTTTAATTTTGAGCTAACGTTAGAAAGGTAATGGAAGGGACTTAAATCTAAAAATAATTTTGAGATATTCTGGTGATTTTGGACTCCATCCCTTGTGTTAAGGTAATTGATTTTAAAGTACGGGTTCAAAAAACATCATTTAAGAATTAAAAATAAAATAAATTACAGGTAAAAGGTAAAGCTAGCAAAATTACCTTTTCAACAATTGAAGACATGAGTGGATGCAGGTGATATGTCGCATTTTCGGATTTTTGCTGTTCTAACCATATTTGTGGCAATTTTAGAAAATAACTTCTTCACAAAGTATGACTTATTATTAGTATAGATTTCAGTACAAAATACAAAACTTTGAACTTAATTTTATCGAAATAAAAAATTTGCGACTTATCACCTTCACACAGTCATGTCTTCAACTATTTCCGACAATTTTCTTCACTTATTGAGTTCTTTGTGAGGGGAGGTCCCAAAAACCTGACTGAAAGGTGGATATGTTTGAAAGAAATGTTGGTAGGATTAACGATAGAACAAGCTCATATACATTACTCCTTTAGAGGTTAATTCGGGAGCGATATAAGCTCTGTTGAAAAATTTTTTATAGCAGTTCTTCCAGTGAAGTTGGATGACAAAAATTGTGTTCATTTTTGTACTATTATAATAAAGTGTTGATGTTATGTAAAGCACAAAAACGAGTGCTATCATCTTCGCTATGCATCTTTAAAGTTCTGTTTCCTCAAATCTACGCTAGAGTGCCTTAACATATTATTAGTTATTATTATTACATAATTATATAAATAATTTACGAGGGCAATTTGCGATGTTAGATAATTTTTTAATTTTGCACGTAGTAACTTTAAATACAACAAAAATCCTGTAAACTACCATCTGTTAATAGACTTCTGTCAAAATATCAGCTGTTAATAGACTTCTGTCAAAATTTCAGCACACTGCGACGCTTAGTTTTTGTTTGTCAGCCATTAACAGCAGACGATCTTATAAATATTTGCGAATAGGGAAAAAAGTGAATTTCGTGTGGTCATCAAGTATTATTTTTTGCTCAAAAAAACCATCAGCCAAACCAAGGAAAGGCTTAATAAATAATATGGGGACTCTTTACCATCGATTGGAATGATTTACAAGTGGTCTACTGAATTCTGATACGGTCGTACAAGCACAAGTGGCGCCGAACGTTCTGGATGCCCAAATGAGGTCACCACCAGAAATGTTCACTAAAATTCACGATCGCAGAGTTAAAGTGCAAGAGATCGTTGAGGCCGAAGGCATCTCAAACGAACGGATGTGCAACATTTTGCGAAATCATTTGGATATGAAAAAGTGACTGATTCAAAATCGGGTTTGACGATGTTGAACAAAGATAAGAAGGAATTTTTTCGTCGATTAGTAACCGTAGACGAAACCTGGATCCATTACTACATACCAGAGACAAAGGAACAGTCGAAACAGTGTACTTCACCGACCGAATGTGCTCCGAAGAAGGCGAAGACGGTGCTATCGGTCGAAAAGGCTATGGTTACAGTATTTTGGGATAAACGCGGTATGATCTATGAGATTGGTGGCTACAAATTTTTTGTATTGGCTACTGTATGATTAAGTGCAAAGAACTTTAAATTTGAATCCACAAAAACCTCTTTAAAAGTTGCCAAATTTCACAACTTGAGCAAATGTCATAATTTAAATTTTCTAAATATTTTTACATAATTTTTGTTGTCTTCCTTATACCAAGAATTATTCCTCCTTACATAAAGAGTTTTGCATACACAATGCAAAAATATCAATTGATGCCATAACTTTTCCACCTTGTATACGCTTGGTGGCTCGATACTTCATAAATCATTATTTTTGTTGTATTTATTCACAACACTATACAATGATATTTATGTTGATGCTTGCTGACTTAATAAATTCTTTACAAAAAGTTTTGGCATCATTTACCAGAATAATGTTAGCGGTATTTTCACTGATTTCTACGCACACATACGTTAGAGAATTCATAAACACAGGAGGCACACTTTAAGTTGGTAGTTTTTGTTGTTGCTTCACTCCTTGCTGCCATAAAATTAATGCTACTCCCGAGTGCAGCAGGGAGTTTCTGTGCTTATTTATGTATGAGTGCAAGTGTATGGATATGCGTGTGTGAATTGTGGTTTGTCTTAACATATATATATATGCTTACGCTCATACGTACGTATGTTATAACTACCTACTTGTTAGCTAGTTATTTTTGCTTTTTAATTTTTTTTTATACTCGGCTTTCTCTCTTACTGCAAGCACTTCGCTGCAAGTATTTCACTTCCTTCAACATACAGAGAAATTGCTACATTCAACAACGTATGTACATCATGTCCTTGATACATGAGCTAATTCACTTTTGTTGGCTGTGTGTGCAGCCACATAGCTTGTGGCATACATATTTTTCGGTAAACAAAAAAGTTGAAATTTTATGGAGCTGGCAAGCACAATAGCAGAGGAAATGGTGAGGCAACAAAACAACGACTAAACAAAAACATTAGAAGAAATATGATATACGAACATTCTACAACGTCAGAGTCAGTAGCTAGAACAACAAGTTTTGGCATTACCTTGGCAGACACTGTTTTCGTCGGTTCCTCACCCTCAACCTTTATCCATTACATGAAGTGGTGCCGTGCTGCTTTGTACCCTACTTTTAGCTAGAGTTTTTGACAAACTGCTGCATTTTATTAATGTTGACAAAATATTTGATGTTGCGGTATGTGTATATCATGTGCATGTGTGCGTTTACAACGATTAGAGTTTATTCAGAAACTTTTAAAACCTCCTGACGGTAGAACACCTTTTGATATCATACCTAATTGGTACGTTCTGTTACATTTTAAAACAAGAATAGCTAGGTTTATTAATTTTATTAACGGGTATTGCCTTTGTTTGGTAAAGATGGTGTACTCTGTCTTTTCCTAGCAAGTCAGAATTTTATGTAAATCGAGTTTGGAATTGATGGGAAGCTAAAATCGTTTTAATTGCTTAAATATAGACATTTAAAGCTGGTCCATTCTATGGAGTAAGCTTCTTGGTAGCACGCCAACCTAAGAGTTTCATTTTTCAATTGAAAAACACTGTACTGATCTATCATCAATAAAAAAAGCAATTTTTCTCCTTCTTTACCTAACAAGTTGAGCAGTTAGGCAAAATTTGACTTTATTCGTTGGGTACTAATTCACTTGTAAGGTACATGATTGATTTTAATAATTCTAATTTAAGATATCTATTTAATTAGAGTGCTTTTAAACAACACTCGATTACAAGAAAGCCATCCAGTATTCTTCAAGGAATTGAATATTTCAATTTTGATTTTGTTCTTTAATAAAAGAAGAGTGTGTCTGCCAAGTCTTTAAAAATACAAGGTTTTTCAATTGAAGTGTCCCATGGAATTAACACTTACTTACTTAGGTGGCGCAACAACCGTATGTCGGTCTTGGCCTCATCTAAGAATTTGCGCCAGCCATTTCTGTCTTTCGCTTGCTGGCGCCAGTTGGAAATTCCCAGCTTCGTCAGGTTGTCTTCTACTTGGTCTTTCCAACGAAGATGCGGTCGTCCTCTTCTGCGTTGACCGCCGCTGGGTACCGAATCGAATGTTTTCTTCACTGGAGCATCGTCTTTCATGCGCTGAACATGACCAAGCCAGCGAAGCCGCTCGATTTTAATGTGCTTGACTATGTCAATGTTAGCGTACACCTCATACAGTTCATCATTCCACCGTATTCGGTACTTGCCATTGACGCAGATTGGTTCGTAGTTCTTACGAAGAATCTTTCTCTCGAATGCTCCTAAAGTCTTTTCATCTAAACTGCTCAGCGTCCAGGTTTGTGATGCATAAAGTAGGACGGGCATGATGAGCGATTTATAGAGCATGATTTTCGTTCGTCGAGAGAGGGCTCTGCTTCTAAATTGCCTACTGAGCTCAAAGAAACACCTGTTGGCAAGAGTTATTCTTCGTTTGATCTCAATGCTGATGTCGTTGGTTGAATTAATGCTGGATCCCAGATAAACGAAGTTCTTCACAACCTCAAAGGAGGTATTGTCAACGGTAACGTTGGTTCCAAGACGCTGGGACTGTTTGTTTGCTGACACCAAGTATTTCGTCTTATCTGCATTCACTGCCAGACCCATTCGACTTGACTCTCTTTCTAATCAGGAAAATGTTGCACTGACTTCGCGCATATTATGGCGCATATTATGTCGATATCATTATATGATATCGACGCCATCACCATACGCAAGCAGCATGACACTCTTGTAGAATATTGTGCCACTACGTCTCAGATCAGCAGCTCGGATGATCTTTTCCATCATTAGGTTGAAAAACTCGCACGATAAGGAATCACCTTGTCTGAAACCTCGTTTGGTAACAAATGGTGCGGAGAGGTCCTTCCCGATTTTAACTGCGCTGCTGGTGTTGCTCAGTGTCATCCTGCAAAGTCGTATTAGTTTTGCAGGAATACCAAATTCAGACATGGTGGAGTACAGGTGCTTCCTTATTTGACTGTCGATGCGGCTTTGTAGTCGACAAAAAGATGGAGGGTGTCGACTTGTTTTTCTTGAGTCTTCTCCAAGATTTGTCGTAGCGTGAAAATCTGGTCGATGGTGGACTTTCCAGGTCTGAAGCCACACTGATAAGGTCCGATCAGTTCGTTTACAATGGGCTTCAATCTTTCGCATAAAACGCTCGACAGGACCTTATATGCGTTATTAAGAAGGCTTATCCCACGGTAATTGGCACAGATAGAGGGATTGCCATTCTTGTGGATTGGGCAGAGCACACTGAGATTCCAATCGTTCGGAATGCATTCTTCCGACCATATTCTGCATAGAAGCTCGTGAATGAATTTAAGTAGAGCTTCACCTCCGTTCTTAAACAAATCAGCAGGTAAGCCATCAGCTCCCTCGGCCTTGTTATTTTTAAGCCGAGCTATAGCTGTCAGAACTTCATCATAGTCGGGCAGCGGAACCTCAACGCTGTCATCCAAAATTGGGGTTTCCGGAATATCATCTCTAATGGTGGGATTGTTGTTAGCGTCGCCATTTAGAAGCTTAGAGAAGTGTTCCCTCCATAACGTCGGTGTACTCTGGGCATCTGTCACTAGATGCCCATTTTTATCCTTGCAGGAAGAGGCCCCGGTTTTAAAACCATCGGCAAGGCATCTTATTTTTTCGAAAAATTTTCGGGCCTCATTCCTATCACCATACATCTCAATCTTGTCCTGCTCGCGCTTTTCTGCCTCTTTTTTTTCCGCCTGAAAATACGTCTCTATTCCCTCCTCTTTTCTTTGTATCGCTCCTTAGCAGCGCGCGTTACAACCGACTGCAGGGTAGCTTTGTAGGCGGCGTCTTTCTCAGCAGTGGCGTCGCGACACTCCTGGTCGTACCACTGGTTTCGGCGAGGGCGGTGGTAGCCACTCACCTCTTCAGCAGCCGCACGCATGGAGTTGGAAATGTGTGTCCACTGCATGTCCACTGTGTGTCCATTAAATTAAGACAGAAAATTATTATTTTTTATTATTTCTCAATTTCAATTTTAAATACATTCAATTCGTTTTAAAAAATTATTTGTATAATAAGAAACAAGTTCTTTTATAACGTATCAAAGTTGCTAATGTTACAATATAAGCGTACAAGCGCGTCGGAAACGAATTTCATCTGGGGGGGCAGTATAAATGGGGGGGGCAGTACAAATGGTGGTGCAAAAAAAGTTCACCAAAATTTCTTCAAAGAAACATGAATGTGAATAAACAAATTTTTTATTTTAGTTTAAAATAAAAAAAAATTTATAAAAAATATTAAAATTTCTTTATTTTTAAAAGTTCTTCCAATTTCAATATTAGAGATCATTCTTTAAAGGATCTTTCATATGGTAATATGCAAATATAAGAAATAATGGTTGCTTTTATACAGCAAGACTAGGTATATCTTTACATGGTTTAAATGCAATAAGGCACAAAAAGTTATATCAATTTAAATTATTCCAAAATGTTTCTTTCTGTCCTTGCGAGAAACAAACTCTTTCACCACCTCCATCGAATTCAATTCTTCGGTTTTATCTTTGTCAATGTGTATAAGTGCCGCATGAGTGAGTCGTTTCTGTGTCATAGTTGCTCGAAGATACGTTTTAAGTCGTCTTATTGGACTAAAAAAACGCTCAGATGAAGCTGCTGATGCAGGCACTGTCAAAAGCAAAGCAATAAGTTTTTCAACTTTATTTAATAGTTTTTTTACAGTATCCGAATTTTTTGCAAATTGGGATACAATGCCACTACAATTTGAAGGTGTTTGGCCAGGCAATTGCTTCAGCATTTTAAGTTGCGCGTGGAGGTCGCTCCCATCAAAGTCATCTGCATAAAGATCCAGTTTTGTTTTTAGATTTTGTTCAGAAGGCACTTTACCGTTGAAGGCTTCGATTACAATATTACAGTATTAAGCTATATACTTAAGGGTGCTTTTAAACTGAAGTGGTGGGTTTGCAGTAGAAACTCTACATTTTGTTCCATCTTTTTGCAAACACAGAGAAAAAAAATGGTTATCCGCAAGCATGCTTATGAAGAAGAAAGAAACAAGAGGAAAATATATAACACAAAAAGATTATCGTTGTAAAAAAAACTGATATTTTGAATAACTATTGAAGTTTTCTTTTTAAATTGTTTGTCCAGCTAAAAATGTGGGGGGCAACTGCCCCCTTTCCCCCCGCTTCCGACGCCAATGTAAGCATATCTACTTAAGCCTATTTGATATTCAATATTAGTATTATAACAACATATTCTTTTAAGGTAGTAGCTTAGGTTCATACAAATGTAGTAGCTTAACAACTTTATTATATATAGATTTAACGATTATGACATAATAACATTGTATAGTAATTTTATTAATAGATTTATTATTATTATTACTTTATCATAACGATTATATATTTAATAGAATTAAAAACAAAGGCAATGACTCAGGATCCGCGAGATCGTCATACACGACACTCCGTAAGGGAGTGCCCTGCGGCAAAGTTAAAAAAATTTAGAAAAAATTATTATATTATGTATTAAAAAAATGAAAAAATTTAAACATGTTCACTAGGGCGTAACGATAGAAACCGATTCAGTTTGATTAGCAATAAAAACTTGCAAATGGTCGAAAAAAAAATTTTGGATATAATTTTTTTTTTTTTTAACCCATACCGGCCCGGCGTTTTAACCTTTTTCAAACGCAAAAAGTCGATTTTTTACAGTTTTTGCGACGTAGCAACCGTGCTATTGAAGTGACGTTATTACAATATAAAAAAAAAGTTTAGATATTTTAAATACAAACATTTTGGTATACTGCTTAACTATCTGAGACATTTGGTTCCCGAGATATATATTTTTTAAGGAAAAATCGGAGGGTTATCAAAATTCCTATTTTTTTTACTTTTTGATTTTTAATAGAAAAACTATTCAAGATACGATATAAAAATGTTCTATATTTATTTTTACCAACGCATTGCGCTTCTTTTGGTGTTAAATACTTCATTCTTTGACTTTCTTTTAACCCATACCGACCCACCTCTTTGACCTTTTTTAATAAAAAAAAATCAATTTTTATATATTTGCGGCTTAGCGTCCATACTATTGAAGTGATGTAATTACATTTTGATAAAAAAGTTTAGATAATTTTAATTCAAATATTTTGGTATACTGTTTAACTATCTAAGGCATCTGGTTCCAGAGATATATATTTTTATTGGAAAAATCGAGGGTTAACAAAATTCATATTGTTTCAAGATACGATATAAAATTGTTCTTCACTAAGCTTTGGCAACTTTAAGTCTCAAACATTTAACTCTTGGACTTTCTCTTAACCCATACCGGCCCACATCTTTGACCAATTTAAAAACAAACAAATTTTTTATGCTAGAAATCTATCTTAGACATCTGGTTCTTAAGATATATGTTTATATTAATAGAGACTTCGGAGAGTTATCAAAAACCTATTTTTTACTTTTTGTTTTTTAATAAAAAAAACTTTTTAAGATACGATATGGAAACGTTTTGCACCAATTTTCATAAATGCTGTACGCATCTTTTAGTTTCAAACACTAAACTTTTATACTTTCTCTTAAACCATATCATTGTTACTGAACTGATAGAATTTAAATTACTGCAAAGCCTACTAAGGCGAATAAGCTTAATTTTTTGAAAAACTTTTGAATTTTTTTAGTTTGAATCCGGGTTGCTGCGTTTGGCTGAACGTTGTTTTTTGGTTTTCGCGTTTTTGGGCAAGCTTTCAAATTGATTCGTTTTCCTGTCGGTGTTTCACGCGTTTTCAAGGCTTTGTTGTGGCAGAACCGCCCAGTTTCTAGTGGTTTTATCTTAAGAGTGAAAGTGAAATAAAAAAAAGTGAAATGCTACGTCGAAAGGTAGCAATAATAAACCGCAATCCTCGCGAGCTTCCGGCAAGAAGTTTACCGACAGGTGAAGATGTAATTTTAGCGCTTCAATATGCGAAGCAACATTTAAACTTGGATTGGAAAGAAGCCGAAAAAAGTGTTGCGTTAGAAATTATTAAATTATGGAACAAAGCATCTATTCCAACAAATACTTCGCAAAGAGTTCTTGCAAAAGTAAAAGCTCTGAACCAAGCATTTTTAAAATTGTTGAAAACGAATAAAGTGCAGATGAAAGGTCAAAAATATATCCAAAGATGTTCAGTATTCCGCGTAAGTTGTTTTATCTCTGTGAAATTTTGCTTCACAGTGAATGTATCTTTTATTTGTTAATTATTTTTCAGTCCGACGCATTGCAACTCTTTGACATTTGTAGTTGTAAATGCATGGTTCTCAAGAAGTGTGTTTGCAAAAGAAATGATAAAGTTGAACTAATAGAACACGCATTTCTCATCGACCAGCGTACTGAACGAAGAATGGTGATCGATTCAGTCGATTTACATACCTCAGAGATCCTGGAGAGACGACTGATTCGCCAGAATCGAACAAATAATGAAGCACTGGAATCAATAAGCCAGCCAATTGCATCTTCTTCGACTGCAGCAGCTGGGCATCTTCAACTTAAGCGTGCGCGTCCAGACTTCTCCCACTTATTTACACAAGAATCATTATCTTCTTCCGAATCTGAGCAAGTCACTGGATGGGATAGCGATGATCAGACGTTCAACTGGTTGTCTATTACAAATGTTGCGAAGACAGCCGACAGATACGATGTATCTAACACAGCCACAGCAGCAATTGCATCTGCAGCTTACTTAGACGCCGGTTTGATCACGTCCCAAGATAAACAATACGTTGTCGATCGTATGAAAGTTTATCGGGCTCGACGAGCACTTCGCATGATGACTTCGGAAGGCATCAGTGAAGCAGTTACAGTCCATGCGTTCTTTTTCGACGGAAGAAAAGACTTAACACTGAAATATCAGAATGGCTGCCTGAAGAAAATCAAAGAGGAACATATTTCCATAATACAGGAACCCGGTTCGCTCTTTTTCTCGCATGTTTCAGTTGATGAAAGCACATCAGTCACTATCATGAACACAATGAAGGACCGATTCATTGACAAAAATGTTGACTTGTCATCAATTAAAGCAATTGGTTGCGATGGCACAAATGTCAATGTTGGAAGAGAGCATGGTGTTATTCGCTTGTTTGAACTAACAATGGGCTCACCTGTACAATGGTTTGTGTGCTTACTGCACGCAAACGAATTGCCATTGCGTGTGCTGGTGAAAACTTATATCAGGGCAAAACTTATATCCGTGAGATCAAGGTTCCAATGCTGAACTATTCATGCACAGACTACGTTGACATGATCCGCTGGCAAAAAGTTTCGCCCGACCAGCAAACACCTCCAATTTTACGCGATCTTTCCATTACGAAAGATAATATCGTGCGACAGGCTAAATATAAGATCACAGATCCTCAGTTTGAAGGAAATACGTTAAATGCTGCAGGAGAAGAAATTAAGTTCGATATCGACCTTCAAAGCCTACCATGTCATTCGCAGGCCGTAGAAAGATGCGTCAAAACAGTGACAGAAGCCTCAAAACACGTTTCGAGCGAGCCTCAACGCGAGGGATACATTATAGCAAAACTTCGCCATCGATGCATAATGCCATCATTTAATACAAAAAAACAGTTCACTGCTGACAGTAACGATGTTGCTTTTCAACCAAAAGTTTAAAATCAAAGTTCAATAAAAAACATAAAAATGACATCGCAAATGGTTTATTTTTAATATTTTTACAATTTATTTTGGTCGAGTTTAGCCTGAAAGGTAAGTATTCGATATACCAGAGCACGAAAAAAAGGTGGGCCGGTATGGGTTAAGAGAAAGTCAGAAAGTCTCAGATAGTTAAACAGTATATCAACATGTTTGTCTCAAATTATCTTCACTGTTCTAATACATAATAACGTCAAAATACCAAAAAATTTGATTTTTGGAGTTTACAAATTAAAAATAAAAAAGTAAAAAAATAGGAATTTTGATAACCCTCCGGTTTTTCCTATAAAAATATATATCTCAGGAACCAGACGCCTCAGATAGTTAAACAGTATACCAAAATGTTTGTATTCAAATTATCTTAACTTTTTCATCAAAATGTAATAACATCACTTCAATAATATGGACGCAATACCGCATAAATATAAAAAAAATGATTTTTTGCGATTAAAAAAGGTCAAAGAGGTGGGCCGGAATGGGTTAATAAAAAGTCAAATAATTAAGTTTTTGATACCAAAAGATGCGCAATGCGTTTGTGAAGATAAATGTAGAACGTTTTTATATCGTATCTTCAATAGTTTTTCTATTAAAAATCAAAAAGTAAAAAAAAAAAGGAATTTTGATAACCCTCTGATTTTTCCTCTAAAAATATATATCTCGAGAACCAGATGACTCAGATAGTTAAGCGGTGTACCAAAATATTTGTATTTAAATTATCTAAATTTTTATACCTCATTGAAATGACGTCACTTCAATATTACGGATTCTATGCCGCAAAAACTGCAAAAAATCGACTTTTTGCGTTTAAAAAAGGTCAAAACGCCGGGCCGGTATGGGTTAAAAAAAAAAAATAAAAATTTCCAAAATTTTTTTTCATCCATTTGCAAGTTTTTATCGCTAAGGAACTTTGATCAGGAAAAAAAAGTGTGAGAGTGTTATTCCCTAATGTTCACTTAAAAACTACTCAGTACTTGGTAGAATGAATATTGGTAGATAGAGCAAAGAAACTTATGATTAAAAAATAGAAATAAGAGTAGAAAACAAGTATAGGGAAGCAGAGGGAGGCATAGAATGAAAAACCAGAGCTAGAAGGAGAAGTGGTTACAATGTATGTATACTAGCTTGAAAAGTAAGAAAAAATGGCTTGTCTAAACATTCTGGTTCCAACAATAGATTTCACAAACTGATGGCGTTAACGAAGAATAATCTTGAGGAATTCACAAAGTTAAATTTATGGATAGTAAGCATACGACTTCTTTGTTGTTGACCAAATTATTATTTCTCATATAGATAAGATGGTGCTTTCGAATGAATTAGCTTGTGTAAGAACATACAGTTTCTGAAATTTAAATAGTTATTTATATCACAACCAAGGATGCTTTTATTGAACTGAGATATATGATCAAACTTGAGAACGCCAAATACATATCGGATGGCATGATTGAATGCCAGCTGAAGCTTTATTTGGAAACAAGAGTTCAGCTTACTGTAAACTAGCTCCTAATATGTAATTAAGGGAATAATTAGTTGAACTACTAGTTTAAGTTTGATGCTTGTGGGTGTAAATTCAGCTGTAGCTCTTAAATTGCGTAGAACATAATGTACATTTCGTACCACATTATTAATGTGGTCAGTGCAGGTCAGCGCGGAATGAATGTAAAAACAAAGACTTTTTGTACAGCTTGTTAGCTCTAATTTTCAAGCCCAAAAACAAATCAAAGCCCAAAAACAAATCAGGAATATCCTTGCAGAAAATATTATCTTTTGCAATAGGTAGCATAAGAGATTTCGCAACATTAAGTTTAAGACAATTAAAGATTGCCCATTTATTTAAAGATTCTAGATCCTCATTTAGTCTGTAAACTAAGTCATCTAGAAGACTAACTCTATTGGAAAGATATATTTGTACATCATCTGCATAGACATGCATTGTTGAATATTTGCAGACTCTAAATATGTCATTAATGAAAATTGCAAACAGCAAGGGACCAAGAACTGAATCTTGGGGTAAGCCACTAGTCAGAATTTTGTACTCAGAATATTTATTACCAACCCTGACTCGCTGAACCCGATTTTTCAGGTAACTTTTAAGAGCCATTTAGCGCTAAAACCATACAAACACTTTAGTTTGTGACACAATAAAGAACACGCAGAGAAAATACATGATTGAGACATGATTACTGCAATAATAATTTTTTTAATAAAATTATTGTATTATTTCTGCAAACACAAATTTTTGCCATAATAAAGTCATTATTTACACATGATGGTACCAAAAATAACATTATAGTTGAAATCATAACATCATTGAAATCGTCAACATACTATGATTGCCTCAACTATTAGTTGCAAGAAAAATGTTGTAGTTATGTCAATCATGATAAATGTGAACATAATTATAGAGACAAACATATTCGAATTTTGAATGTTTGTCTGAAGTATTCTTTGCTTGTTGGCAAACAAAGCAGAACATAACCAAAAATCGAAAGAATTTATTGTGTCTGAGCAGTTTGCAGGAAAAACTTTCACTTTATTCAGACACAATAAGTTTTATCGATTCCTGGCTATGTGCTGTTTCGTTTGTTAACAGTTGAATTATTGTGTTTTGTTTTAAATCGCCTTATCCTAAAAACAGCACGCAGAAAAGTGACCATATTTTGTTTATCACAAATATTGCTATGTTTGTGACAATGCACTTAATGTACAATGTTTATGAATGGCATTAGTCAGGCGAGCGGTAGTAGCGGCT
Organism: Dichetophora obliterata; assembly: GCA_963920525.1. Lineage (NCBI taxonomy): Eukaryota > Metazoa > Arthropoda > Insecta > Diptera > Sciomyzidae > Dichetophora > Dichetophora obliterata. The sequence goes on along the minus strand of OY986437.1, from coordinate 220,049,744 downwards.
GTGGCTTACTGGTAGTGTGCGTGGCTCGTAAGCGAAAAAGCCGCGGTTCAAACCCCAGCTCGGACAGAAAATTTTATCAAAAAGATTTTTCAATTGAATTAATATTTCTGTTCAGCCTAGTCAATGACAAATCTTTGGAGATAATATCGTAATTATAATAACTGTGGAAGTTGGAGTGCATGAAAATAAAAAAAAATAAAATTATTTTTTCAATAATATTCTGTTCCAAAAAATAAATTCATAATATAGTTGTTGCAATCATTCTATTTTTGACCCAATAAGAGAATAATGATTGTTACAACAATATTTTGGTTCTTACAAAAAAGTTCCTTTTCTAAATACGGTAGTTGTAATCATTTTATCATGATCAAAGAAAATATTATATGTTTTAGAACATGTTAGCAACAATCATAATCCGAATCATACTATGATCCTCTTAAAACATGGTTGTTGCAACTATGTTTTTTCTCTGCGTGAATGATTAACTGTATCGAATGCTTTTGAGAAGTCAAGGAGGCAAAGAAGTGTTACGTGTCCTTCATAATAAGATGATTTTATATCATCTAGTATTTTGACAGTGGCAGTGGTACAACTGCGAAGAGCTCTAAAACCAGATTGCGGTGGGGACAATAAGTTGTTTACATTAATCTAAGATTCAATTTGGCATGCCATAAGAGCCTCACACACTTTGGCCAGACAAGATAGTATGCTGATAGGCCTATAATCATTAGGATCAATAGCAGTTGGTTTTTTGGCCACCGGCATAACAACAGAAACTTTCCAAGAAGAAGAAAACAAAGACGTAGTGACACAGTAGTTAACTATATGTGCAACGGGGCTGGGAACATGCAGAAGAATAAATTTTAAGATTTTAAATGAAATATGATCCTGAACTATTGCATTAATCTTGGCTTTTCCACTTTCTTTACTTACTTTTAGACATTCTCACGTTGTTTACACTTAATGTGGAGAGTTGGAAATTTTCATGCTCAGTATTATTAGAGAAAATAATGTTTTTACTGGAAGTAGACACTGTGTTAGAGAGAAAGAAATCATTTAAGATATCCGGATCGATATTACACTCATCAGAATGTTTCTGACCAATAACCATTGTTTTCAAATTCTTCCGAAATACATTTGAGGGAAGTAACGCATTTAATTTTGATAAACATAATTTTCGTTAAACTGTCCAATAAGTCGAAATGACATATTTCTAGCTATTCTAAATTGTTCCCAATTATACGTAGACGGACACCTTTTCCACAAGTTGTGAAGTTTGTTGCGTTTTTTAATAGAATTTTGCACATTAGTGGTAAACCATGGGCAGGCTGAATACTTTACCGTAACTGAACGCAAAGGAACATGCTTTTCAAAAAGAATATTTGCAATATTGGTAAACATATTTACTTTGTCATCAACAGGTTCTACAAAACATACAACCTTCCAAGATGTGAGGCATAAGTCAGTCTTCAGAGCCCATAAATTAACCGATTTGAAGTCGCAATAGGTATCAAAGATATCAGAGCTGCCACTACGAGTCAATTTAACATTCATACAGCAAAAGAATAGATCATGATCAGATTCAAAATTCAGTTGATCATATAACTGAACGGATGCAAGATCTGACACAATAAAGTAATCTAAAAGACTTGGGCTCACATTGCTGGCAAAGCGCGTTGGAACAGTTTCATTGATTAAAGACAATCCAGTAAAGGAAACATTTTCACAAAATGTTTTAGTGTTTAGAAGTGTTATCACGACATAGTAAATTTAAATTGAAATCATCACAAATAACAAAGAAGTCAAAGTCTATTATACAACTATTCAACTCAGAAAAAAATAAATCGAGGCTGTTGCACTTATTGGGATTATACACACAGGACAGGAACACTTTGAGATGGTTATCAAATATACACACATTCAAATACTCAACATAACTATTACAATTGGAGTATCTTTGTATCTAAGCTTAACATTAAGATAACTGCGACAATACATAGCAACCCCACCACCTTTCCTTCCCACTCTATCATGTTTCAGCATCTTGAAATTGCAAAACCAAGTTTCCGAAACGCAGATGACATCAACAGTAGAATCTTCAATAACACATTTAAGATAGTCAAGCTTACTACAGTTTAAACGTAGTTTAAATGCGTAAACTCAGTTTAAGCTTTGAAGTGCAAGAATTTAGACCACAATGTTGTGAACAAAAAACATTTATCATGATTTTTTGATTTGCGTTAAAGCCACCAAAAAAATCTTCATTTACTATCATCATACAAAAACAACATAAAAGAATGCTTAGACAAGATACGTTAGTCAAAACAGCAAGCAATCGCACAACAATACACAAAAAGTAACCAAAATATAGTTTTAATAGAAGCGTAAGAAAGAAAATATTCAAAAAGATAGACATACAAAGAAAGTGTAAAATATATATTGCAAAACAATTTAATAATTAATGTAATTAGTCTTTGCCATTGAAAATTTAAGCAAGTAAACATAGAAATGGTGAGTATATTAAGCCTAGAAATAAATAATAAAAACTTAAAATTAAAAGCTATACACTATAAAAGTAACAATCAGTACTAGAGATAAATACACAAAAAATAAACAATAATGACAAGCTAAATAATAATAATAAAGGCTGTGAAATTATAAAAGATTATTCGTCAGTATAATAGATCATAGCTATAAGCCGATAGGTGGCGCTAAATCCCGCACATGTTTTAAAGCATACGCTTAAAAGTAATCGTAAATTCTATGTAAAAATTAGAGAAGTATATTCAAATATATGTAAAATTAATGCTGGTGTCCCACAAGGAAGCGTTCTGGGGCCAGTTCTCTACACTATTTTTACAGCTGACTTGTAGTAAACAATGATGTCCACATAGCAACTGTTGCAGATGACACAGCCATAAAAGCAATCACTGATATGTCTGGTAGTACAACTTTCCTAATACAAGCCGAACTTAATAAAATTGAAGAGTGGTTGAAGAAATGAAAAATTATGGTTAGCTCCAAAAATTTGACAAAAATTTGACACAAGCCGTGTAAATTTATTAAAGCGTTTATAAATAACAATTTAAGCAAGGTTGCGTAAAACCTTAAACATTGTATAACTTGACAACCGCTTAAAGAATGTTCAACGATATAAATTCATTTCGATTTCATGATCACGGTTGATAAAAAAATATTCACATAACTGGTTAAACTAAAAAAGAAATTTGCCTCTTATATATTTGCAAAACTCATGCCAACTGCTATCGTATGATTGAACTTGAGTAAGAGCACTTCTTGTTCTTACGTATGCATAAGAATATAGTTGTTACGTACAATAAAATGAACAGTAGTGCAAGTAGCGAAATATATACAGTAATACAAATTTACATATAAAATTAATAAGTTGGTTTTTAATGAACAAACACTAACTAAATAAAAATATTGGCCTACTGTCAGTGATAGTAAGAAATGCTTTAATTTCTCAATACAAATAACAGTAAGATACAAGGAATTTTCTCCAACAGAAGAATAACAAAAATTAATTATTTAATTAAAAGTTTGAGCACGCAATGAACAAGTTCGATTAGCTGAAGAATGCAGTAAAGTTTTCGAAATTTACCCAATATCTTAGATGTTTTTAAGACGAAGGAAAGGACATAGGAAAAATAAATTAAATTCGTTCCACTTCAATGCAACTCAAAGGAAAAAAGCATTTTCAAATGAAAGTGCATATTGTAAGTCGTGTAATTTTTTTGAAAAGTTTTTGGTATCTGCTTCTACTTTTAAGCTCATTTTCATTTTAATATTTAATTTGGCGAAAAAAAACATCAAAACTTCTTCGTAAGATTTCATTATTTCAGTGAAAAAAAAAAGTATTTTTAAAACTTAAACTTAAAAAGTATTTTGTAGAACTTGCAAGCTAACAACATAATTGCCTGCAGCTTTTATGCAAGTCGCCTAAAAGTATGCACTAGTTTCGTTTTGCTTGCGCTCACTTCAAACTTAGTGCTATTTTAATGCGCTTTTAACAAGCTCACGAATTCAGTGCAAAAGCAAAGCAAACGACGTTGTCAAAAATACAAAAAGCAAAACAAAAAAAAAATTGCACAAAATGGAAAACATAAACAGAACTTCTGTAAAAAAACCTTGTGAGGATGAAAACTGCTTTTTTAGGTGGGTGACGGAGTTTTGAATGTGTGACAGCAGCGAAAAGTGGAAAGAGTGCCTAGTTGTTGCAGAAATAAAGGCAAAAAAGTGTATACACTAAACCATTGCATGATGATAAAAGCGGTTTTTTTAGAAAAGAGCAGATGTTGGGTAGATGTTTGCGACCTGGGTGACAGAGTCTGAAGTGAGTGAAATCAGCTGCATGATAAGTACAGTTGAAAAGTACTCCTAACTTGACATAATCACAATGTTAAGACATACAACTTTTTTGCTTTCGGGAACTTTTTTCCTATTATCAATTTAATTTTAAAACTTTGCTAAAATCTTCAAAGTTTTGGGAAAATTTTTTAAAAAATTGCAGCTACAATTGAAAAATCTGACGCTGCATACAATTCATCTGTGCTACTTGGCATAGAACTAAGGGTTGAAGTTATTACTTCAGTTCAGTGTGTATTCAAGCAAGAAAGCAAAAATATCTCTAAATAAGTTAAATTAAAAAAAAAATACAAACTTATAATGATGCTTTATATCAAATTTTTTTTTAGTTTATAAGCTCATTTTATTTGCTGAACAATTCTATTAGCTGTATGTGAAACTTGTGTTGGAAAAGAAGTTTTCTTAGTTCTTCGCTAGCTCACAAGTTCGGATAGTCGCTTTCTCAAAAACTTTGTTTGACGAGAAGAACGCTTTGATTCAATGATTTAAAATATCTTTTTATGGATATCCTTCTTATGGAAGGATTACATGTTTTAGTACACTAGTAGAAATTTAAGAATAAATTTGAAAACTCTGGAGAACACATAATTAGAGATGGGTCAATATTTTGGTAACAGTGATTTTGTCACTACTACTCGAAAGTAACAATCACAGTCTGCTACTAAAATATTTCAATCACAGTGATTGCTACTCCTATATTTTTTTTACACGGAAATAATTAATCACAGTAGCAGTGACTGTGATTTCTAAAAGCTTTGAGTATCGAATTATTTCTGCACCTGTTATTCCCCTTTCACAAAATCACAATAGCAGTGATTTCTATTTTAGGGAATATATTTATTTATTCATTAATTTATTTATTTATTTTAAGACACATTAGTGTCTTTAGATACAATATCCTTACAGACTAATTAAAACTAATTAAAAATATAAACAAGAAATGTGTACTTACTAAATTAATAAATAATTAACATAATCAGAGAAAACAACATCTTTAGATGCGAACTCAGTAATTTAGCAATTTCTTAAAAGCTAATTTCGAAATATAAAAATTTAAATCATTCTCGAGAGATAGTTCATTATACAATGTTAACGCGCAAGTATTAGTCTCTTTAAGAGCATACTTAGTTCTATAAATTTGAGAATGAAACAAAGAGTAATGTCGCAACGACCTTGCAGGGATATTAAAATCAACAAAATTTAATAGCTCGGGGTATTCTATTTGACCAGATAATAAATCAAGGATAAACACGAAAGATCGAATTTTTCTTCTTGTCTCCAGTGATTTTAAGCCCAGTAAATTTTTAATTTAATTTTTAGGTTTAAAAATAAATCTTAATTTTCTAAAATTGACACAACAAGCCAGAATTAATCGTAACATAATTTTGCTTAAAGTAATAAGCAAAAAAATTTACGGTATCTTCAATAGCAAAGGAATGAATACCATTATAGTATGTCGATGTGGGAATACTAGAACCATCTCGCTTCGATTGTATAAAATGCCAACAAGACTTTGGATTAGTTTTAATGTTATTCTCACAAAGCAAACTATATTGTTTATAGAGAAATTTATTCAAAAAAATTATATTCTCTCATGTAATGAACATACTTCACCTAACAACGAGAATCATTAATCCCCTTAAACAAAGTTATACTTTTATTGCGCAAATTTTGTAGTTTTTAAGACCCCTAGCCATGGGTCTAACTAGCTTACCATGCATGGTAAGGGTAACTTATATACTTTAGGTGAAAAATGAGGAATATGCTCATTGCAAATAGCAACAAACTTGACCTTAAACAACTCGAAACAATGTGGCAGCTACAGATTTAAAAACAACTCATTCCAGTTCATATTGACAAAGATATTATTAAAAAAATCGAAATTGCATGATTTTAAATTAAAATAATTATTATGTGGTCTACATTCCACAAATTCATAGAACTCGAATTCTAAAAGAAGAGAAACAAGATGAATAAATACCTGGTTGGGAAATCGTGCATAAGCAATCTGATAAGTGAGCTTTAAAAGGTTTTGAAACAAAAATTACATCTGAGATTCCATTAAGTGGATTTACAAATGTATTTATTTGAATTGAGTAAGTAAGTACCGAGAATGATTTTTTTCTTCTTTCAATAAAAAAGAGAAGTGTAGTACTCGAACATCAGCTGTCCATAATGTTGGGCTAAAAATGTTAACTAAAGTTATCTAATGTTAATATATTAATCAGCTGTTAATATATGTTAACTAATGTGTTCTATTTCAATTATGTGATAAGTTTTGGTGTTCATATCGCACTTTTCAAGTTATTTATTTGAACGTTAAATCTGTGGTCACAAGGAATAACGACTAAACTCAAAGTATCGTAAAAAACGATATTTTAATTGCACGAACAACGACCAATTTTTTTTTAAATATATGAACCGTTACAAACAAAATATGTGCAGACATAAGTGATAATCTGTTCTAGACAAAAAAATGGATATCTGCATACTTCCAAAAATTGGTAATAAAGTAAATTCCATATCGTTTTTTTACGATATTTTGAGTTTAGTCATTATTCCTTGTGACCACAGAAAGATTTGAATATTAAAAAAATATTTATTTTTTATAAATAAAAATATAAAAATATAAGAAAAGAAAAAGTTTTATATATAAATTAACATGGATTTGTACTGATAATTTTTATATAATTTTTAAAATGCAAATAAATGTTTTGATTACAAAAATCATTAAATTTTTACTAATTGTGCTAAACAATTAGGATAATTAATTTACTTTTGACCAATATCCTCAAAATTATATAGAAACTGCAGAAGAATCAATCTCTTTATTAAAACAAAGTAGCAATCACAGTTTTTTTAACTGTGATTTTACAGTAGCAATCACAGTTAGTAGTATTTAACATTAGCATAACAGATTGTATTAAAATTTCATACTGGCCAAAAACAAAAATACTATTTATTAAATATGTGTGCTTTGGTTTATCCATAACTGCCCCAACTATATACATACAAACACCTGCGCAAAGCCCAGACCAGAGATGGAATTGGATCTTTTGAGATTGTACTGAATTGAAGAGAAAAATAGAACATAGTGCCACCTATTTTTGGATTTTATTTTTATTTTGAAATATCGCGCTCAGTGAAAATCTGTTAGAACTAAAAATAAGGTATTTTTAAGATAAATACACAGAAAGAATCGCTAGTAAAAAGTTCAAAACCGTCTCGTGAAAAATTTCAAATTTTGAGTCTTACATGGATCTTGCAAGAAATGAGCAATGCACCTATATATGAACATTGAAATACTAATTCAATTATATGAACACGTAAAATTATTTAATCGTTAAAATGAGATCAGTGTTTTTTTTAATTTTAAATATAAAAAATGTTTTATGAATTTTCATATTTTTTATATACACATTGCAAAACTAAATCGATTATAACAATATAAAATAACAATCAGGCCGACTCTGAATAATTTTTCCCGGGTAATCGGAAAAAGGAGTTTATTTTTACAATAAAGTTCAAGAACATTTTTAAAATTTTTAATGCAAATTTGTTCATTAACCGTCAATATTTATGAGTGTAAACAATACAAATTTATCAGCTAACTTGAACATGAAAACTCCCTTTTCCAATTCCCCGGGAAAAATGATTAAAAATAGGGTTGAATATAAGAAACAAAAATAAAAAATTACACAAATTCAAATTATGTTTTGTTTCTTTTAATAATGAAATGTATTTAATATAAGGGCATTTCCATGGTCTCACACGTCACTTACGTACGCCTTTTTTTTTTTTTGTTAAAAATTAAAAAAGCAAAGAAAAATTTCAACTTTTTTGTCGTGTTTTGATTTTTGGACAGCGCTCTAGTAGTACTGTATTCAGTGCAAAAGGTGAAAGCGGTTGAAAGTATTGTCCAAATATATAAGCAAACAAAAAAGGTCGCGTTACGATAAAAAAGTAGAAGACGTTTTGTCTGCATCAATATAAACGAAAAAATCAGCGAAATGTGCACGGTTGTTTTTTATTTATTTTATTTTTTTATTCGATTGCTAAACCTTAACAGGCTTTATAGCAAATTTAAAAATTATAAAACAAGTTATTTAATATAATTCAAAAATATAAAGTATGATTTTGATTGAAATCATGTATTAATAATAAACTAAAAAGTTTTAATAAATAGCTTAAAGTATATAATTTTATTAAAGCATAAAAATAAAAAAAAAACTTAAAAGGTTGCGTTTTCAAGACAACAAGGTCAAGTTAGCAACAATTTTTGTATCTGGACATCGGCGGAGTCGTGTGACAAACAAGGTCTCATACCCAATAAAACACCACTCCAATAAGTATATATATAATATATATCGTTCTGTCTTCCTGAAGCCGGTGAGATCCTGGCTTGACAGGGTGGTTACTCGACAAACTAGGTGAACTTCACCAAACCAATTTTCATAAAATAAAGAAAACCAGTTGCGAACGCAGGCACCAAGACAAACTAGGTCTTATCGGCCACTCATATCGGCCACTCGATCTAACGTAGTGTTTCGAGAGGTAAAAAGACACCAAGACACCACGGTACCGTCGACAAATGTAGTCACATTCATCATGAAGATATAAGCCAATTGAAGATCCCAGGAGTAGGTCCGTTTAGATTATTTAGATGTTCATACACCAAAATTATCCATTTTAGGCTTAGGTCCATTTATTCATTTGGATTGTTATATTAATGTGTTTACAAATATTTAAACACAAATTTGTTTGTTTTATCAAAGTTATTGTAATATTATCTGAAACAATGCTGCTATATAGATATTCATTTTTTCATTGAAAAATCTTTTTAATTGTTTTTTTGCAAACCATTATATGATACGTTTCGATTTAAATTTTTCTGTTCAAAGAAGTGAACATTTTCTGTAGTTGTATATATTTAATTGAATTAGAAAAAATATAAAGTGTAATTCAGGACCTTTAAAACAGAAAACTGAATAAATTTAACTAAGCTTTGTATTATACGAGTATTTATAATACTTATAACATTCCAACTTCGCTAAAATTTTTAAACTTTTGACAACATTTTTCAAATTATGTTGCCATTCATTACGTTTGTTGTCATTTTTTACTAATTCAAATTAATATCAGCTCTCAGTACACTCACAATATAAATTTAAACATTTTTTCTCTATTTTAAATTTTTAAAATAATTTAAAATAATTTTAAGTTATATATAATTTTTCAGTCGTAGTCAGCCTTTTCGTGGAAATGCCCATATATGAGAACATGTTTTTTAACAAAAATAAATAAATTATACTATTCATTTAATAATTCTTTATGAGATCATGTTTTTTAATTAGATAAGGAATAGAAGAATAAAAATTTTCAAAAGAGCAATTAAGTTTTATGTAATACCGTACACAGTTCATATTTTGGCATTACTTTATTAAATATTTCCGCAAAAATAAATCCCACACATTTATCTAAAACATGGCGTTTTTGGTGAAACGAAGAGTAGTCATTAGTCAGAAAATTGGTTTTTAAATCGAAAACTAGAATCTAGAATAGAAAATCTTGAAAACTACAAAATAAATATATAAAGTGGATGCAGATGATTCAATGACCAAATCTTAATAAAAGTATGAAACTATAATCAATAAGTTGAGACCCTATGTCCCAGTAGTGCTTAAAGAAAACGAAGAAAATAAGATAATTGCAATTTTATTTAAGTAATTTATTATCTATCAGATCCTCTATTGGCAGACTTTCTTTACTGAATTAAGATATATTATAATTAAAATACCTGCATGAATTTGATTTTAACAAACTTACAGTTTAAACAAGATCAGAGCATGTATACAATTAAGTTTTTTGTGACACTTTGTTTTAACAAGGTTTCCAATAGAAAATATTAGCTCTACTCAAGCTGATGAGTGTGGCAGCGACAGTATGCTTTAGATAATTCTATATGGGCATTTCCATGGTAAAGTACGTGACGCCTTTGATGTGCAAAAAAATAAAGAAAATTAAGAAAAAAAAAATTTTGTTTTTATTTTTCGATAGCATTTTCGTAGCTATATGTTTAATATAAAATGCAGGTTCCGAAGATTTTATGTTTTCAATATAATAGCAATAAACATGCGATCTAGCACGCGAAAAAAAATGGAACACGTTTTCAACTGCATGTAGAAAAATTCAGAAATCTGCGAAACATAACATCAAATTTCAAAGCTATTAACTTTAAACTTAAATAAATTAATGTATCCTTCTAATGATAGCTGTCATGTTGAAATGGTTACCATCGTTGTTTTTTTTAAGCTTAAGTATAATCTTGCACGCGACATAATTTTCCATTGCAATTTAATTGGGTAATTCAGTTATTAGGTAGTTAAGTAATTATGTAATTTAGAATTTGATTAAAAATTCAATATATATTATTTTCCTTGCGTCAACCATTTTTTTCAATATTTTTCAACATTTTGTTCAATATCTTTAGCCCGTGCCTTCCATTTTTACTAATTACATTTACTAAACATTTACAAAAAAAAGTGAATACGACATGCTCATCATGGTTAATAATTGTATGTACAAATTGCTTTAATTTATAAAATTAAAATGTTTCTCTTCGATAATATCATAAAATAATAAGTTTTTAATAAGTTTTAATTTTTTGGTCACGGTAGACTTTCCTGTGCTCATATATATTTTTAAATAAAATATTATCGCGTTAATTTTTAATCGTGCTTATTTCATACCAAAATTGTGAAGTTGATGAATTTTTAAACTAAATTTTTTTTTATTCTGAGATATTGTAATAGTGCCGAAATGAAAAAGCACGTGCCTAAAGTGCTGTGTGATCTCGAAAGTGCCGAAAAAAGCACAATTGTACCTACATTTCCATCCCTGGCCCAGACCTTAATGTAATTGAGCATCGTTGGGAGGAATTAGCTTGGTGAGTGCATTAAAAATAATTGAACTAAAGCTTAATGAGGCTTTACTAGAACCATAAAACTGCATAAAACTGCATAGACCTGAAAGCTTACAAAAACTTTGTGAAACATATTTTAAAGCGCTTTTAGAAATATATTTTAAAGCGTTGTTCTGGACAACAAAGGGTATGGAACTAAATGTTGATTGTTCGATTTTTGTATTTTTTGCTTTGTCCGATTCTGTTTTGAGCGAAAGAAGTTGAGTTCTTTTTGTTTTTGATTTTGTTTTAAAATTTACAACATTAATTGTCATGGAAATGATATAAATTTATAATTTTTTTAGTTCGATATGTCAGAAAAGGGTTCTTAAAGAATTTAAAAAAAAAACTTAAGTTTTAACAGATATAGCTTATTTCCGAAATTTAGTTTTTTAAATTTTTGCACTAAAGAAACCACCCTAATATTGTTTTTTAAAAGTTAGCATTTTTGGATTTGTGAAAAATTTTTTCAATAAAATACTCAGACGCGAAATTTTCAAAACGATTCACTTCCAGCAAAAATTTTCATAACTACCAATAATCGATGTTATTCAACGTAATCCCACCATGTCTTGTGTCAATATTTTTAGCACAACATGAAAAAAATGAGTTTTTTTAATTAAAAAATCACAGCTCTGATATTTTCTGTCAAATTTTCTTGATTGAGAGCTTATTTTGCAAAAAAGTGAATTTTATATGCAAAAAGCGAGTTCAATTCTATGGTTCTATTCAGGGTTCAGTTCTATGGTGCACTTTGGCAGACTCGTCGAACTCCAATGAGTATCGAAAAAATAAGAAGCAACTAGAACAGACGGCAGTCCTGGTAGAGTTAAAGGCTTAATCTAAAAATAGCTATTGCTTTAATGTCACATGACTAAATAAAGAACGTTTAAAATGATATTAGACTTTAACAGTGGGTTGGACGCAGCTGAATCACTCAAGACTACTAAGGAGGAAATGAAGTGATTTCCAAAACAGGCTGTCTAGTCTGCTGTGTGATTGACTCTATGCAGAGTTGTTGTTGTTGTTGTTGTTGTTGCTTTCTTCGAACTTACTTGATCTAAAAAGCTCACAATTAAATTCGTGGAAAATTCACAAAGTTTAGTAATTTAAGACGGTGCGTTAATATTTCAATTATTTTTATTTCATTAATTCAATTAACAATCTGAAATACTATTAAGAAATTTAAAAATATCAATTCAAAGTTACTTCAAATGAAACAGAAAAGAATATGCAAACGAAAGTGCCAGCAGTGGTACCTTGACTAAAAAATCAAGTTCTATCGTTAGGAAGTAATAAAGAAAAAATAACATGTTTCTTCACAAAGCTAGCGGGTTAGCTAGCAACAAGAAATGTGTATAACTATTTACACGCGTATGTACTATGTAAATAGATACCGTCGATGAGATGAGCTGACTGATCAGCTAATTTTGTGGAAAGTGTTGCTTATATGTTGTTGTTGTTATATTTGTGCAGCTATATTATGCATTGCTACAAAAGAATAGATCACAAGTAATTATCTTAAAAAATATTTTCCCCATACATTTTTTTCACATAATGGTTAATTTGTTTTTTAGAATGGAAATAAAAAAACCATGGAATAAATGCAATCTTAGATTTTTAAAATAATAATATAACAAACAAAACAAAAAAAAACCGCCGACATATGTTATGTCTTAGCAAAAAATGTTGATGTCAGCATTTCGTCGTTCACAAGTTATTGTGTTCTTTATCACATAATTGAAAAAAATAAGATAAGATAAGAAAAAAAAAAGATTAGGTAAACTTTCGAGATCTGTCGATAGACCGTACAGTCTTCGAGATTTGAGACATCGACTTTATGCTATACACTATTTCAGTGACAAGCTTCGTAACGTATTGTGTTCTATGTGTAAAAAACCGTGCATATAAAACAAAAACGGAGCAAAAATACTAGATTGAAAAACATTTTTTATTTTGTTCTAGATAATAGTCTTAGTATAGTTTGGAGTATTAAAAATTAAATGGTATTCTGTGGATGCAGATGCACTCATGAGCGGCGATATGAGGATGTATTGTAAACAAAATTACACACCCCCTTTTACCTACAGCAAATCAATAAAAATTATATATTTCAGATGGTTTTGGTCGTACTTGACTTAAATTTTGGTATTTAGTTTGTATGGGTTCTGTCGGAAACTGTATCTCTAATGCAATGAACACTTTTTATAAAATGTTTAAAACTGACTACTGGGCCGATTGTAAAATTTATTCGAATACGAGATGGTCCATTACACGATCCGACAGAGGTTTGCACCCATGAGAAATTCCAATATATTCTAAAAATATACGTTAAAAAAGATATGCGTGTCTCGTAATTTTCCTACAGCACGTCAGATTTTTTTAAAATCGCTTTTAAAGTTTTAATGATCACAGCTGAAGATTTTAAATATGAAATAGCGCTATAAGATATTAAATAGTGGACCAATTTACATGAGTAAAGGCATTTTAGAGAGTTTATTATAAAAATTTTTAATATTAAAAATTAGTAAATAAAAATAAATAAAATAAACTGGCCATTTCAGCCCTTGGAAGGACTTTGACTTAGCTTCTATTGATCAATTGCGTTGTGCGTGTTATTAAATGTTTGATCACAAATGACCGAGAACTGGACCTACATTTTTTATGCCGACTCCGAACGGCTTATGTTCTCAAGAAGCTTTACATGGCAATTTTTACTCTCTGAGGTTTGCCATTGTCTGCAGAGAGGTGACGACCGAACAGAAAAATTATTTCAGTTGAAAAAACTTTCTGTCTGAGCTGGAATTGAACCCGGGCTACCGCGGTTCTTTTGCTTAGGGGCCACGCACTCTACCCACTATTCTACGGTTGCCACATTTAAAATTAGTATCTCTTTCTTAAGTTTTTATTCATGCCTTTTTCAAAAAATTTTGCTTAAAAATTAATATGGTTGGGAATTATATATTTTTATTAAAACCTGTAAAAAACTTTGGATGGTTGTTTTTTCGTTTATTATTAACTCCTGGTTTTGTGTCTCGACAAAAAGACCAACAATATTCATCTTGCATGTGCCTTGAATCTTTTCCTTTGAAACGAATTTCAATAGTTGCTAAATCCTTGTGAAATCGTTTTCCATGTTCGTCACTGAAGTCTCCTAGATTTGAAGGGAAAAAGTCTTTATGGTTGTGTACAAAATAAATTTTAACGACATGTTAATTGTCATTCGCGGAAATCATCTACTTCCCAAAAAGATATTTTCAAAATCAACAAAAGCATTCCACGCATGTTTTTTACAGGATTTAGCAAGGCATAGGACTGCTCCTTTTCAGTCAATTTTTTTATTTGAACCTGAAAAATGAGAAATTGTAATAATTTAATAAAACTCATTTTAAAAGATTTATTTTAAATATAGTTTACCTCCTTCTATTTTATCCGCTGTGATCATAACTAGACACATATATGTTTTTCAATGTTACATACAAATAACATACAAAATTTTAAGCAAATATTTTTTTGAAAAATGCATAAATAAAAATTTAAGAAATGTTTGATATTAATTTTTAATTTTAAAAATTTTTATCTAATAGCCTTTCTAGAATGTCTTCACTCATGTATATTTTTACATTCCTTTATATTTTATAGCGTTATTTTATATTTTAAGGCGTCAGCAGTGATTATGAAAACTTTAAAATCGATTTTTTAAAACTCTGACATGCTGGAAGAAAATGACGAGACACGTATATTTATCATTTCTTAAAGTTTATTTTTAGAATATAGTAAAATTTCTTATGGATGCAAGTAAAAGATTGATTTTGTCAGACCGTGTTAAATTACGGATGTTGAAAACAAAAGTTTTGAATCTTGATGCAAATATCTCCGCTGTTTTTAAATATATTTAATTTTAATTTTTTTGTTTAAAGGTTGAATAAATGCATTTAACAATAAATAGTTTGAACTTCATCAGCGAAAATCTTTTTTCTTTTTTTTTTTTCAAAAAATGTCCAAAGGATTTGTTTTTTAAAAATGCTCAAAAAGTGTTTTTAATGTAAAAATAAAAACATATTAAATTTGTATTACCGACTACCTTTAATATGACATCAAATTCTTCCAGTCTTGTGAAAAAATTGTTTAACTGTTTTTCTCATCAAAACATGATTTTTTTGGCGAAATTAATTTTTTCCAAAATATGGTTTTTCAATTTTTTAAGAAATAGTCAAGACTCAAAAGTAATTGATGTGTAAACATTGGCCAATATCTCTTTCCAATCAAGCGTTATGGCTAAAAGTCTATCTTTTCATACCATTGAATACTTACATACAGATAATAAAATCCACTATCGCAGCCGAAGTAGTGCCCTACCGACTTAGTCGATTGCTGATAACTTTTGAAAAGATCACTTCAACTACCTGGTTTTCAATTGCCTTGATTATAGCACTCTGTTGTAAGCAATATGTACATAGTTTTATGAACTAACCCCTTAATCATTATGTGAACTTAGAAGTTATTCATTTTAATCTACATTCAATTGTATGAAAGGAGCTTTAATCCATTTTAAATTAAACTCGGTTGTATGAATGAACTTGTCAATCACTTTGACTTAAATCGTTCAGCAATTTAATAGATGCTTCTCTACTGTATGGTAACCCAGGCAAAGGTCGATGGCACAACAGAATTTTGAGGACTTTTGCTGCAGTTGGATGTCATGAATGCTATAACTGGTCGGGCCAATACTCCATCTGAACTGTTTTTTATTGGTTATATAGCAATTAATTCTAATTTTATGATCATTTTACTTTCCGCATCACTGCCCTTACTTTCACTTGCTGGCATTGATGCCGTACAAGGATCACCTTGTACTGTTGCTTCCGTTAGTTTAGAAAAAAACTTACCTGATTATTCGCTCTGCCGTGAAAATTAATAATATTAAAGCAAGCAAAGAGTTCACATATATTTTAAAACAAAGATATCTATTAGGATACATTTTTCAAAACAATCACATTGAACAACTGTTGGAAAATGAAATACAAACTTATTGCGATTAAGCTTGGCTTACTTAACTTCATGTTTGTGGAAGCATGTCTGGTTGGCTCGACAATTCAGATGATTTGACAAACTTTCAGTAGCAAGATTTGCGGTTGAGATTGACGCAACTAAAGGGTTCTAATTAATTTTATTACCTCCAAAAATCGATAATAACCTAAAAATAATGATATTGAGATAATTTACAGTGTGGTTGTTACAAAAACTCATTTTGTTCGCTTGTCTGCAATGGCTTCGGTTAGTTATCTCAGACAAATTATGTTTCTTATAACAACAAGAGGAGTTGAAATTATTAAAATTGCGCATTCAAAGCAACTAACTTGTCATATTTTAATTTCAACTGCACAAAAATATGGAAATGAGGGGCTGCAAAGGAATTGTTAATGATTCGCGGTAATTAGAAATCAATTGTGCTTATATCATTCCGGTTACATTGATCAAATTTCAGCTGTAGCATTTTTCTTCCGATTAAACCAAATAGTATTAATTTCCTGCAACCTTAATCCTATAAATTAATTTTCTGTGTGTATAGTAATAAACCTAGTTTTTGTATTAAAAAGATTTGTCCTTTATAATTTAATTTTCATAACTGACAACTCAAGACTTTCATGTGCATTTAGTATAATCAAAATAACTTGATTTCTAAAATATCCTTTCTGTACGTATTAAATCGTTGCAATATGAAACACAAATAAGCTATTCACAACATCCCATAACACATTCTTATCGCAAAAAGAATATATCAAAATTAATAATAAAAAAGGTCGAAAAGAGGTTTTTAAGCTCCAAACAATTTATTAAAAGTACATCTTCAAAATCTAGCTCCTCAAAAGATATTATCGGAGGAAATAAATTCTGTGAAGAGTTAAGCTTTTCATAGATAAATGTGGTGGCATACTATAATAATTTGTTTAATACAAGTTAAAATATAGGTACAACTTTTTATCTTTGTTTTTTTTTGTCAACAATCTTGCTCAAACTAAAAATGTTCCAAACGGTTTCGTAAATCAAGCATGAACTTCGTGAAATCGAAGTCAAATTAATTTCCTGTAAATATGTTTTTAGATTTCACAAACCCTTAAAGACCGCAACAATTGAAAAATAAAATTTAAATAAAAACGATATAAAATTTTGTAAGGTTTCAATTTAATTTTATTTAAATTCAAGAATGCATTTCAACCGGATTTAATTTAATGACCGGTCATCTTCAGCGTAATACGCGTGACTGACGTCAAAATAAAAAGAAACACATTGTCAAAGCTTAAATTATTAAATGTATGTATATAAAAATAAATAATTGCAAAAACATTTTGGCTTAGAATTTACATAAAATCTGGACTCTTAGCAAAGCAACGTAATTCTTTCTTTGTTAAGAAAAAGAAAAAATAGAGAGGACGGAAAACATAAACAGAGAGCTTTTACTAATATTTAAGAGGATAATTTGCTTCTATTTTCTTATGTCACGAAAGAGCGGCACAAGTTGCTTTGCTAAACCAGCATATATAAATAAATACGAACAAAGTAAATGTTTAAGTTAATTTTTGGCAAATATAAATAAATTATGTGAAGTGAGAATTAAATGGACATTGAACTTTAACCAAATAAAAAAACATACATATTTAAAATTAGACCACAAAGTTGTTCAAGCTAACAGATTAAGTTGTTAGAAAAATCCATTTTAATTTCTTATATTTTTTGCTTATTTGATAGACGAAATTTATCTTGTTTAAAGAAATTAACGAGTATTGCCTTAAATAAAATTATATAAACATAATTGTAAAATTTATTTTAAAATAACAGCCCTATTCTGGCAAATTAACACATTGTTAACCAGTATTTTGAATATTTATATGTGTTTGTTGTTTTCAATACAAAATTTACAGCTCAAAAAACAAAATTTGTTAATGAAATTGTCAATAACTGAAAAGCAGTTGACAATTTTTATCAAAATTTTTTATTTTTGAGCTTCAAATTTTGTTTTGAAATAAAAAAATTACAACAAACACATAGAAATATTCAAAATACTGGTTAACAATTTGTTAGTTTGCCAGAATAGTGCTGTAAGTCAATATTATATGCAATAGAGTTTTTGTGCGTGAAAACACATTGCTTTTACTTTCTCACGATACTTTTTAAAATTTTGTTCTATATGCTATAAATCAAGAAAACTTTTTTAAAAAAGTGCATATAGAACAAAACACTTTTTTAAAAACATTTTTTGCTCTTCCAAGCGTTTCTAAAAACGCACTTTTTTGACAGAAAAAACCACAAACTCTAGAGTTTTCCTTGATAAAAAGCTCGCGACAATTTTTTTTTGTTTAGTTTTTTGTAACTAACAACTTAACTTTAAAATGGATTTACCAATAAAACATTTATATCATATAGAACACAAAAATTTGAAAACAACAATTTGCTGTCATCCAAAATTGACTGAACAAATTGTTCAATTTTTTCTCCCATACAAAGAGATGTGGTCTGACGTATAATCATAACTTAATAAGAAAGAATTTCATATAATTATTTGGCATAAACTTTCACAGAATCTAGAATTAAAATGTTAACTGTTTGTATGCATGTTAAGGTTAGACAGTTTAATTAAATAAAGTTTTATCTCGATTATCAATATGAAAAAATAGTTTTGGGGATATTTATTTAGTACTTTAAAAAAAAAATATACCGCGAAATTTGGCTTATATGTTATTTTTTTAAAATTTAATACTGCAGCTACTTAATTTTTGGTTTTTTTGTAACGATATCTTAAAATACATTCTCTGCTCACAAAACCCTACTATGTAATTTTGGAACAAAATCAATCGGTTAAAACCAAGAAAAAAGCAAAGATAAAATTTCAATTTTTTAATTAAAAAGTAAGATTACTTCTTAATAAATATATGCCTTTGAAATAGTTACTCTGTTTTAAGACCCGAGTGAAATTTTTGCGAGAACTTTTTGTTGTTGAATATTTTAACTAGAATGGGCTCGTGCAATGCTGTCCCGTGACATGACACACCATATCATGCCATGTACGTGCCTAAAAGAATAGCTTAGTGCGTGCCCGTGCTTAAGAAAAGCAATGTTGTGCGTGCTTTTCCATGTTCATGCGATAAAATTTTACTACTTTCACTTTAGCAACCATGTTTTTATATCATCAAAATGAATAAAACTAATAAAAAACTAAAAAAATCAAAAACATATTCTAATGTTATAATAATTCCAATATTTTAAAGTTTAAACATAAATTTTAAAAAATATCTGTAAAATTTTTTATAGCTACTTTGGAAAGTTCTAAATTGTGCTTTTTTGTGAGTTTTCGTTCAAGTATGAAAAATCAATTTCGTGTTCGTGCGTGCCCGTGCAAATGGTCATCGTGGTTCCGCGTGCCCGTACCTCAAAAATGTAACACGCGCCCATCTCTAATTATAATCCTCTACGACTTCGTTTAAGGGTATCCTTTCAAAACGTTTTTCAAAAAGACTCAAAACAAACCCTTGACGCCAGATGGTTAGAATAGTCTTCAAAAATATTTCTCATAAAATTCACTATAGGTCTTTCAACGAAATGCAAAAGAGCAAAAAAAATGTAGCATTTTTCGAGAAACAAAAACGCCATAATATTCTATATATCAACATGGCGTATGAGATATATTATTTCATGCAATTAATTAATATTACTCATACGCCAAGCTTAACTATTTTTGTTCTTAGTTTCTCTTACTAAAAAAAAAATATTAGATTAATCAATAAAAGCTCTATTTTCCAGTTTGAGGCTTTAATGGAGAGATAATAACTAGTTTTTTTTTAAAAATTTACATATTAATGTTTTCAAATCAAATTTTGGAAGCCTTCATAAAATTTAAAAGAAATGTCGAGTAAGAGTGCTTAATTCACTGTCTTGATTAAGCCATAGGCAAGCATTGCTATTTTGCTATTAACTTGCAATTTAATTTAGCTTGTTAATAATATTTGATAGTTATAATGGTTTTTTGTTATTGTTTTTTATTTATTTTTTTTTCACCTATAATTAGTAAACAGTAATTTTTTATCACGGGAAAAATATTGTTTTATTCAAATTCTTCAAATTCTTAACAAGATGAATATCTATGATCAGCTGATACGATGCTGATTTATTGCTAGAAAACTGTAGAATATTTGCGTCTATGGTTCTAATATTGCTGAATTCCTTTTTGAAAAGATAATAAATGAAGTTATATTCCTCGTTTGAGAAAATCGGTAGATGACACTTAAATTTGCTTTCATTGCAAAATTTCACAAATACCATGCATTACTGATTTGGTTTATGTATGGTTTTGTAAGCTAGCTGTGGTTGGATTCCACTTAATGCCAGTCGCATCTCTGACGTGCTTTTTGCTATACGTTTTGCAATTTTTTGTAGTGCTTTCTTCTTAATTTTGCCTACTTATATTTTTGCGTAAATTGTAATTGTTATACGTTACTTCTTTTACTATTAGCAATTTGAACTATTAATCATCCAATAAAGATTATTATATAATCAGTTTAAAATTAATAGTATTTGAGAGTGTCGGTAAACTTAAAAATATAAAGTTAATATTCGTTAAAGGATGATTTGCACATTTACCAAATATGAGGATTTATCAAATATTAAAATCCTTATACTATTTTTTTCGAGCTGTTATTGATATTTTTCTTTTTATTATGTTTTTTTTTATTATCATTTAAATATAATATGCAAGAGGTATGCAATAAAAAGTACTCTGAAATGGATCTTGATGACGAAGGTCTTTAAAGGCACCACTCTACGTTAAAAATAAGATTGAATCGCTAAAAAGTACTGCCCAAAAATAAAACATAAGCAGAACAACATGAATTTATTGTCTGAAAACCTTTTCTGGAAACCATGTATGAAGCGAGTTCTTACTTCATGCTGTTATATACTCCTAAGGTTCTGTCAAATCCTCCTCACAAGTAGGAGGATTTGACACTTTTCCCATTTCCTCTGCTGCACTCCATTCCAAGGAAACGATTTGGTAAGCACATTTGGAATATAAATAATTTACAAGTCAAATAATTAAGGAACAATATCAGCTATCAGCGTTTTAGCGAAATGTTAAATTTTTAGTGAAAATTATAAAAACATATTTTTTTGTGAAATCATCCTCGCTCTACCCTACAAATTGTATATAAAAACTTATACATTTTGCATCAGCATAAAAATTTTTTTGTTAACTTTATCTACTAAGGACACATGATAAATGTTCTTTATTACTTAAAATGTCAGTAAAGCTTTTTTATACTCAAAACAGACGTCTGTGCATCAGCCACTTAACATTCTCATCTTTATAATTACAAATGTAACCTCGTGTTATTAAAATATTTCTGATAGCTTAGAGAATATCTCCATCTACTTTAGCTACAGTGAAGAAAAAAACGAGTAATGTTGCATTCATTGAAGGTGTTGGGTACAGTATGGAGCAAGAATAATTTCTCAATTTAATCAAAAGAAAAAACTTATCATATACTCTGATGTGAAACAATTTGAGGCAGCTTAAAATGAGTAAAAGCTTCATTTCCTGCTGATGCTTTTGTGATTGTTCAAAGAAGATTAGCAAGTCAGGCCACATGAACAAGGTGAAGGTGAAGATGATGTTAAAATATTAATGCATAAAAACCTAATTTTTCTTAACGAGAGATTCTTGAGAGGTAAAGAAAATGAAAAAAATTTTGATTGAATCAAATTGTGTATGTACACACAGAGAAAAAAATTCCATCAACGTAATTGGATCTGATACATGCATACATTTATATTTATAGTAATAATATACATTTTAATATGCTATTAAAAAGGCAATAAATATGATTTTAAATTTTAAAAAATATAGAGCACACCCACTTCAGAAGTGACACAACACAATTGGAAATTTTTCCAGAAAGCGAAAAAAAATTATTTTCTAGCTCAATAAAAATATTTAAAAAAATAACGTGTAAATTATTTAGAAGAAAATGTTTTCAGAACATGGTTTCATGTGTCGGTTGAGTTCTTGGAGTTCGTTTTAAAAGTTCGGTGGGGAACCTAATAATTTTAGTTATATATATCTTAATGAAATTTAAGTGCATTCGTTAGTGAAGTATTCCTAGTTGCTTCATTTTTGCTGAGTTGCAAATCGGGACTGACAATTGAAAACTGTTTTGGAAAAAAAAATCGTTAATAATTAATAGGGTAGAAAAATGAGCTGAAATTGTTTATTCAAGAATATTTATATAACTATAAATATACTGTGGGATTAAAACACACTTTAGGGTTTAGTTTAATATAATTGTCTGGAACAGTTTATTTAACAAATTTTAAATTCATTCAACCACAGTTTTTATTTATCTTAGTTTATATTTTTAACAACATTTTTTGCTTTAATTTACTTTACTTTCACAATGTGTGTTTATTTTATTAAGCTTTCAATTTTGCGTCCGTTTTAATTCACGTCTCGTCAGCAACTTCCTGTCTCTCTGTTTTTTATTCATTTTCGTCTGCTTTCTTTGTCTATCTGTTCAGTGGTTGATCAGTGTTGTCAACGGTGTACATAATTAAAATGTCAGTCCGCTTCTTGTGGTCTTTTGTTCACCTGTTAAACCTTCACACCCATTTGTCATTCCTACAATACTATACAGTAAATTAATTTAATTTGAAATATAATATATTCTAGTATTAAAAAAAATTAAAAAATAATTGATAATATAGAATGATAGTTACTAGGAAACTCAATCCCGGATTTTGAGATCCCGGGGTCCCGCACGATTTAAGCTCCTTTAAATCCTGGATTAGAATCCTGGATAGAATAAGAAAAACCTTTTATTGAGATATTGAGAGATTGTTAGGGCGATGAGTTTGAATCACTGAAGCAAAGACTTTGAAAAGTTTTAAAAAATTTGCACATCGGGAAGTCAGCTATATATTTCAAATTGTTAGATATTCTGACTTAGGAAATAATTTTGTTTTGTGGTAAAGGCAATCGTTATCGAAACTTAAAAATTGCTTAGGATTATCATACAACTATTTCTGCAATTAGCATAGAATCAGAACGTTGCGTTTCTTCAGCGGGTTAAATTTTTAATATCAAGCATATTTGTAATATCCCAGCAAAAAATTTTAATTCGAATTACTTGTATGTACGTAAAGAGCGCTTCATCCTCCTTACAAATTGTGCTTTTTGTATAGCAGTTGAAAAAAGTATTAAATTTTAATGTTAAAAAAAAATAATTTCAAAAACTGTAAAAACTCATCGCGTTTTAAAACTATGTTTTCTGTTTTTCTTCATCAAATGAAAAATCAAAAAATTCATAAAAATCGATGCTTTTTATATTGTCGCTCTAATTTTAATAGAATGTATGTCAAAATTGGGCAAAGTAATGTTTATGTAGATTGTTTAAGATAGATTGGTCAAAACTGCATCTATGTCCTTTTTTAGTTTTTAATTTTTGTATGAAAATAATGGGAGTTTTGAAACATTACATTATTGTATGAACTTCATACAAATAATAAACAGTTTTCTTTGCCTCAAGAACAAAAGCTAATTTTAACTTACGTCGTATAAGAATTAAGACGACGATATGAATTATAAAGGAAACAAAGCCCTCGGTTCTCGCTACATTTTTCTTTCAACTACAAGAAGAAAAAAGCGCTCGGTTCTTGCTACGTTTTAACATCAAATACAATCAGAACAAAGCGCTCGGCTCTAGCTACTATTTTATATTTTCTACAGCGGGAGTGGAGCGAATATATCTGATGACATCGCTATGTTAAAAAATGCGCTATACACAAGGAAAATGAAGCGCTCAACTGTTTTTTTTTTTTTGAGCGCTTCAGATGCGCTAATGGAGTGCTCGCTTGCCTGCTGAGATCATCGAAAAAACTCTCTAAAGAAAAATAAAAGGCGTTAATGAGCTTAATGTATTACTTTAAAAATAATTAAAACAAAAAATTTAGTTTTGAAAAGACTTAACAAAACTTAATTTGCCTTAAACACAAAATACATGAAGACGGTGTCTCAAAAAAATTTTTCAATATTTATATAATAATCCCTTAAACTGTTATGTATTTTATTTTTTATATTTTTTGTTCTATAAATTAATACAATTTGCTAGTCATAATTATTATTTAAGTATTTTTGTGTTTATTTACAAAGATGGTATTCACAACTTTTTGGTATCGTGGAATTATAGTTTTTTTTTTCCATAAATGAAAACCACAATTATTAGCACCCTTTAAAATAGAAATTGTGGTTGGGAACCACCCACTACAGCCTTTTGTTACTATGCAAATTAATTAACTATCCAATTTGATATATTTTATTAATATATGGCATAAAAAAGTTTAACTTGCATTTTGAGCTTCTTCCATTTTTACAATTAGAAAATAACTGGCAACCGATCAGTTGTTTATGGAACTTTAAAAATCACGTTAGTTAAACATATCATTGGGCTACTTAAAACTACCACATTTTTCGTTTTTAGAGATTTCATGTAAAACAACAAAAAATATAAAAACCGCTCGATAAAGTCTGGTATCAATACCACGGGGTTTTTTAACAAAACTGAAAAAAACGCAATTGTGAATACCCTTAATGTGTTTTGGTTTGTTTTTGTTGCTTTATAAATAAATTAATTTACATTTTCTTTTGTTTCAAGTAATAAATAATACAAAATAGGTATATAATAAACAAACTGAACTTATTTATTCAAGAATACTTCAAAGTAAATATGAATTTCGTTTGGAATTTAACATGCACTTTTAAAGAAAGTTAATTGCCATGCAAATGCCAAAATAAGTTATATTTTAAAAAAACGTATTTAAGTCAATTTAAATGCAATTTTTATATATAGGGAACAATAAGAACGATTATTTTTTTCATTTTTAAGGGTTGCTCCATTATTCATTTCAAAGTTTAATACCATGCCAGCAACAGACACTATATTTTTTTACTAGCTAACAACGCCTTACTGCATTATGCTTGTGTTTTGCAAAAATAAAAACACGTACACACTATAACAACACAATCTTCTGTTAACGATCGCTTAATTTTGAAAAAAATTATTTTTGAGAAAAGCTTTGCTTCAAAAATTCAACAAAAATGTATTAATAAAAAATTAATTTGGCAACAACGATTATTTTGCTAATTTCAAACATATTTTACTGTAAGAAGAATATTCTATCAGAAAATTTTATATGCAATCAAATTCCTTGAAAATATTAGAAAAAAGTATTAAATACAAATCTGGGAATCCCCACCGATTTGCATTCCTATAGAGAACAGTTGAGCCTCTTTTGTGACAAAAAGAATGTTGACTATCCTTTTAAGCAGGCTCTTTAAAATTTTCAATTTCTAGTAATTTTTGACAGATTGGGTTCAACCTTCTTGTCCAAAAAATATTAATTTTTATTTGTTTAAAAATGTCGATGCCACACTCTTCCTTATGATGGAAATATAACTTAACATTTCTTTATTTTTTTTGGCACTTTTATTTTGATTTTCATATGTTGTTAGAAAATTGTTCATCATATATGTAATGGATGTTTAATAAATATATTTGGAAAGAGGCTTTTTTCAGCGTGTATATTTATTATGAAAAAAAAAAATTTATTTGATCGCATACCATTTATCAGCAAAGTTGTTGCTATTTGTTTGAAACTGCTGCTTACCAACACCAGTGACAAATATAGCAACACTACTGAAATACAAACCCAGCAACAGTGTCGCAGTAGCAACAGCAGCAGAGACACACTCAGCCATACAAATATTCAAGTAAAACTGATGAACACATACTTATAAGCTGAGGCGTACTTGAGCCGATTTTCCAGCACATATATACAAAAACGTTGATACAAACATACAAAAAAACCCCCAAACATAAAGCAAAGTTTGAAAAGTGAACACATGTGAAGCATTTATGACTAATGTAGGCTCTGTGGCACAGTACTGTACGAATACGTATTCGGCTTGTTTGCCAGTATTACGATTTGTCTGGCTGTGTGTGTGTAAGCGTTTTGAAAAGATTCCATTTTCATGCTTTACTGGCACCAATACTCTTATAACGCATATGTGAATGTGTGAAATTATTAGAAATCTTTTGTGTTGGTAACTGTAATTATATGTGACTATCATCTGTGAGTTGCCTACCCATCGGTTGTTGGTGACTATGTGTTAGTGTGTGTGTGTGTAATTGTTATAAATGACTGTTATATATTTCGTTTGTCATCTACGGTTGCTACTTGTTGTTTAATGATATTATATGCTTCTAAGTATTAATTTAATGATGCTTCAATTTGATTTGAGGTTTTTTATGCATGTGCTAAGATTAAAGATAAAATATATAGACGACCATAAGGTATATGTAGGTAAATTGTTCGATAATTAATTTTTATTAACAATATTTCAAATTGAAATGAAAACAGCGCAAGCAAATTTATTTGTGCAGCACTTCCGGTTATCTGTGCTTACGCACACATGCTTTCACCAAAGTCAACACAATTTCCCCAAAGTTAACTGCAAAGCAAGCAAATTTCATCGCCACTCGTTCTGCTTCATTATCAGCTGCTATTTTGTCAAATTACATTTACGCGCAATTTTGCGCTGTTTACGTTTCATACCCACCAGCCCACAACTTTCAGTTCATTGGATGTGTGTTGCTGTATGTTGCTGAGTGTTGCTGTGTGTCTTTGTGTCTCTTTAAATGTCGGCATGTATTGCATTGCCGACACAAGCACTCGACTTGCTCGACTCACTTGCATCGTCAATTCAATGCTTGCAACAACAACACTAACCGTTACAACGATTAATCGTTGGCTTAAAGTTAATTCAAACAATTCGAATTTCCAACTTATCTTCAAATCAGAAAAATTATACTAAAAATTAATAAAAAAATTTTAAATTTGACTTTCCTAATGTTTATGACTATCATTTCTGTAGCAAAATTTATGTTTCCAAAAATCTTCGAAAAATGTCTATGATAAATTATATTTTTATGTAAAAATTAAATTTCTGGCAACCAATTTGGCTTCATCAAATCATGAAATTTTACTCCATAAGCTTGCTAGACTTGATTTCCACTCAATTCTCCATTCTTGGATAAGATCTTATCTCAGGTGTACCTTAAGGCAGTCATCTTGGCTCTCTACTTTTCCTTCTTTTTATGAGTGATTTTTACACTCCATCACGATCTCTCTGTTGCCAATTCCATTTTCGTGAGCTCGCTCATAGATCAAACTGCTCTCAAAATATACCTACAGCACACTGTATCAGTGAAGCCAAAGAAATTGGCCTTTTTTATAGAAGAACTTTCAAAGACCATCTTAAAGGATCATCATAATACGTTATTTTTGAGTTCATCTTTTTTGTAAATTTTTATTCTACAATCTATCTTTATATATAAAATTCTTCTGTACATGGCTTTGTCACTGAACTCCTCCTTAACTGCTGAAGCGATTTTCATGAAATTTGGTTTGTGTGTACAGACCTAGCTGTAGATGGTTTTGTTTTACAGTTAGATCCAGTAGGTGGCGTAGTTGTTGCTGTGGTAGTATTTAAGGGGGTATTTGAGAGTATAACTCAGAAACAAATTGAGCAATTGTCATAATTTTTTCACTACACCATTTCTTTTTATGCAAAAAAAAAAAAAAATTACAAAAATAGAGAATGAATACAAATAAACAAAAAAAAAAGTTTACTGCATTATTCTGTATCACGAACAATCACACCAACGATGAGAAAGACACGAGAAGCAATACAATTTTGTATGGAAAAATGTATTGCTTCTCGTGTCTTTCTCATCGTTGGTGTGCTTGTTCGTGATACAGAATAATGCAGTTAGTTTTTATGATAGTGATGAGGCTTGATTTTTCGATCGTATAAAAAGTTTTTAAATTTTTACGATAGAAACTTTAAATAAACCCTACAGTTATGCATAACATATGAAAGAACATTAAAAAATTAATTTTTGGTTTTGAATATTTTTTCAACAACAAATATTTTTACCAAAGTTTTTTGCAAAATAAAGAAATTCGTTAAGGTTTTTCTTAGAAAATTACAAAAATTAGAAGGGAAACAAAAACTTAAAAGATTGAAACACGATTGGACGGACAATTAATAAAAATTAAAAAAAAATTAATGCAATCCTTTGTAACACAAATGAGTTATTTACTTTCAAAGCCTATAAATAATTTTGTAAATTGTAATTTTTTTGGTAAACGTTCCTGGACCAACGTCATTCCAACACTATCGAACAGTTAATATCATTTTGTACGAAACTTACGACGATGCGTGTCGCGAACTGCATTTGCCAGAAGATAACAACCATTGGGATTTCACACTAACAGATGCAGTACTGAGTTACTCTCCTCATCAAATTCGACAATTATGTACCATTTTGTTTCAACATTTTTTCCCTCGCAAGCATCTGATCTCTGGGACAAATATTAAGATTCTATGAGCAAAGACATTCTGCATCGTATTCGGAGCGCTAATGAAGATACCACAATCGATTTTTCGACGAAAATATATAATGAGACTTTAGTAAATATTGAAGATATATGCATTCTTATTTCAAATACGCCACTAATTGATTTCGGTATGCAATCGCCGAACCGCCCACCAACAAAAATCATCAACAGCGATGTTCAGGGCGAACAACAGTTCGATGCGGCCTCATTGACAACCTTTGTTGCAACTAATGAGCAACTGCTTAATGCCGAGCAAAGAAACATATACGATCAAAGTAATTTGTCAATTGCCGCACAACAAGGTGGATTCTTTTTCTTGGACGCACCAGGCGGCACCGGCAAAACACTCCTCATTTCTCTAATACTTGCGCGCATTCGATCACAAAATCATATTGCTTTCGCAATTGCTTCATCAAGCATTGCAGCGACTGTGCTTGATGGTGGCCGCACTGAACAATCTGCACTCAAGTTGCCATTGAACATTCACACTAATCCAGATGTAATGTGCAACATAAAGAAGCGTTCCGGTATGGCTAAGGTTTTGCAAAAATGCAAAATAATTATCAGGGATGACTATCCACATGAATTCTCTTGAAGCTCTCGATAGAACGCTAAAAGATTTCAACTAAAATAACAGACTTTTCGGTAGCGCATTACTGCTACTGTCCGGTGATTTCAGGCAGACATTGCCGCCCATTCCACGCGCTACTTATGTGGACGAAATAAGCGCAAGTTTGAAGCAATCGCACCTTTGGCGAAATGTCAGCATATTACGCCTTACTATAAATATGCGTATTTAACTGCAAAACGATCTACTGGCGCTGTCATTATCCGAATTATTGCTCAAAATTAGCAATAAAAAAGTTTTATTGTACGAAAACACGCAATGTACTAAATTACAAGACAATTTTTGCAAAATGATTGATGATGATTTGATTGAAAGCATATTATAAGTGGCTTAATGTGGCATAGCATAAGTCATATGTGACTACGATAACGATCTATTTTGGCCACAAAAACTATTGATGTTGACGCAATCAATTTCAAAATATAGTAGACATTACTTGGCAATGAGATACTGTTCTAATCGCTCGACACTGTTGTCGATTCTAACGAAGCTGTCAACTATCCTGTTGAATTTTTGAATTCACTGGATTTTTCGGGTCTGCCATCACATAACTCTCGTTTAAAAATTGGTTCAAGAATAATTTTACTTCGAAATTTAAATGCACCAAAGCTATGTAATGGCTCGCGATTGGTTATAAAAAATATCAGAGTAAATGGCAATTTTGTCTTACAAATTTTAAGATCAAGTTGTTCTTCTTCCAAGGATCCCAGTGATACCTTCAGACTCGCCAATTTCATTCAGACGCCTGCAATTTTCATTTCGCTTGGAGCTTGCAATGACTATCAATAAGTCACAAGGCCAAGCAATGTCCATTTGTGGGCTTAATCTAGAAAGTCCGTGCTTTTCACATGGCCAATTATATGTTGCATGTTCTCGAGTTGGCAAACCATCAAGCTTGTTCATTTATGCTCCTCAAGAATTGACAACAAACATTGCAAATCAGCTTGCATTGAGATAAAAACAAAATTAAATTTGGTTATTTCAGTATTAAAATGCAATATTTTTTTCAACACTTTAGTTTTTTTACTCTTCTTAAGAATGAAGATGTTCATTGGTTCACTTTCAGTTTTTCCTTTGTTAACTTTTTTTAAATTAATAATAAAACCGTTTAATTTTTTTTAGACTAACATGTTTATTAGTTTTCTTTCGCTTTTTGAAATGAATATCAAAATTGTTTAAATTTTTATTTTATCTTATTAGTAAATTACAGGTAAAGTACAGACAGTAAAACATTTGCAGGGTTCAATAGTTTAACATAAATTATTTTCAGACTTTCTTTAACTGCATTGTATATTTCTATTTTCTATTATTAACAATTTTTGTATTTAATATATGGTTTTTATGGATTAAAATAACTAAAGTGTTAGTCGTACCAGGCGTAATTGAGTTTTTTGTATTCGTTTGCGTTCTGCTTTGTGTGAATGTTTGGTCCAATCGAGTGTTGTTTGAATGTGGCTATTCCTTTCTTGTCAATTTTTTTCTTTATGTTTAATTGGTCACAAGTCTGGAGCTGTAATAAGCTAAAACTGGTAGCAGTATGCTTTTAGTTTGCTACGAGGTCCGATCAAAGGCTAAAAAGTTTGTACCACGGGCATATTGGGTCGGCCCTGCGGGAAGATTCGTGGTGACTGTGTGTTTATCACCCACACTCTAAAAAATAAATATAAATTTACTATAATTATTATAGTAATTTTTTGTTGAAATTCAAACTGATGTGTAATTTTACTATAAATCTTATATTGATCTTTGAGTATTTACCATTAAACACTATTCTTAGCAAAATTAAGCTATAAATTTTTAATTTTGCTGCAATATCAACTACAATGCTTTATATTACTACCAAAATTGAACTAATGAAACAGATGTTGAATATTCAACATGGACAATATTTTCAACAGATATTTAGTCGACTTTGCTTGTCAACGTGTACGGATCATTATATAAGAGTTATATGATTTTTAATTGAAAAAAATTTAGTGTTAACTCGATTTTTAGTAAAAGTTTTACTATGTTGTAGTATCTTATGTTGTACAAAACAACAAAATGGGTAAATGTGGGCAATATGCTAATAATTAAATAAAAATCTATAAAAAATATCTGTGTTTCATTTGTTTTTTTCTTTCGGGTACTAATCGGCAGGAATTTCTTTATGCAAGTGTGTATGTCTCATTTTGGTGTTTATAGTGTTAATTTAATGAAGGATAAGCAGTAAATATAAGTAAAATTTATTTCTGCACGTGTCGTCAAGAGTGTCAAGTTTTAAGATATATTAAATTATGTTTTAAACTAAGAATGTCAAAACTAAGAATGTTGCCTTTACTAGAATATCAATAGATTACATCAATTGTAGTAAAAACAAATTCTAGTTGTTGAATTTTGCTAACATGAGAGTAGTAATATTGTTATGGTACTACACAAATGATAGCCGCAAAACTGTTGCCTACAAGAGTTGTAGTAAAATTCAACAAAAACTTTTTAGAGTGTATATAGCGGGTGCCGTAACACAGAGTACGAAAGAGGTTAGATAGGCATTCACCCCTACCAAGGGTTGCGACATGTCATCACAACACTCAGCTAAATTGGTACCTTTGAACCCTCATATGGGCGTTGGCCGAAGCAATATTTCGGTCCTACGCTATGAGGCAACGTTAAATGAAGAGTACACGGCAGATGTCTACGTAACACACTTTGGATTTTCTGTACAAATTTTTAATTTCTCATTTGTTGCTATGGAATCTTGGGGTCATATTTTCATAGGGGTCATATAGATAAAATAAAAATTTAGAAAAATAATGGAATGGCTGAGGTTGCAAAAAAGAAAAATGTGATGATGGCTGCAGAGTTGAAACTCATATTAGCTCAATTCTGTAATCTATTCAACTATACTAATTATATACAGGGTTTTCCGTGATAGAGTGCAACTATTTAAAAAGGTACATGGTGATGTCAAGTTCAGCAAAAAATCGTAAAGGAGGGGCGGGGAGCTCCATTACCGAGCTGTGCACGTGTAAAGGTGAAATCAATCTGTTGAAATAAATTTAAACTAAAACTTTTAATGCATCAGATTTGTGATTTATTTAATTTTTATTTCAATGATATCAAAATCATAAACATATTTTTAAAAATAACAAACTTGGTTTTACTTTAAAAACGACACTAAACTAAAAATATAATGATATTATAATCTACGTAATTGTATTTTGCACTTTAAAAAAAAAATATATAAAAAATGTTCGAAGTAAATGTTTTTAAGTGTAGCTAACTTTGTTATTTTAAAGATATGCTTAGGAGTTTGATGTCATCTATACTATTATATAAAAGGAGACTCACGGAATTGATCCAGAATAAGCTCGGTAACCGCCGAACCGATTTTGATAATTCTTTTTTTATTCGATTCCTATGATAATATAGATTGTTAAACTTACCAAGGTTTTCGAACAATTTATTCTTTAATTATTTCAAAATCACGCATTTTATTTGATCAACCAGCAGCACAATATAACAGCAAAGAAAGCTTTTCTCTCTTTGTCGCGAGAGCTTCTCTCAATATAACACGGCAGACATGTTGTGTACACCCAAAAAATATTTAGGATAAAATTACGAATAAAATCTTTGTAGAAATACAAACAGAGGCTATTCGTAGAATGTACAAATATTTTGTACATAGTACAAACGTTTGTAGTGTTGGCCGCATGAAAAAAAATTTTTGAATTCGTAACTTTGTACATTCTACAAACGCCAGTTTGTAAAAATCTATAATGTATAAATTTGTGAACTGAACGAACATTGTTTGAAAATATACAAAGCGGTGGCAGCGGCGTTCGTATATTTGTTCGTATCTTTGTAGATGAAACGAATGCGTTTGTAAAATATACAAATATTTCTTTGTACAATGTACAAACGGTCATTTGTATTATTCACAAAATCGTTCGTAGGCTGAAAAGAACAAACAGCTTTGTAGAATATAATAATTGTTTTGTACATAGTACGAAGCTTTTTTTTTGGGTGTAGTTAAGATGGATTCTCTGATAACCTTCAGAATGTTTTTGTGTGATTGAAAATAATGTTAATCAAGTTGAGAGCGTTCAGAAATTTTACTCTCTGAGCGAAAACTTCATATAAAAAAAAAAATTGCAAAACATGCTGAAGGTGATCAGTGAATCCAGCTTTACTTTCAGGGAGATTCTTGCTTTCATACAGTGTTGATTAATTTTCTTTGCAAATGTTTTGAAGAGAGTTGCCAGAATTTAGTTACAAGCATTAAGTATGTTTTGCAGTCTTGCCAGCTAGCTTTTCCCCACTTGAGATTGTGTTAGTCTATCTATACAAATATATAAAAGCATTGTGACACTGCACAGATGTTTGACAATCACGCAAGAACTACTGAACCGATTAACACGATATAGCTTTCAAACGATTTGTTATTCCAACTTTGTCGTAATACGCTATGTTAGATTTGCCACGTCTACTTTTCATGCCCACTTTTGGCAAAAAATGCTATATTTCAGACAATTTTGGTCATATGAGACTAGAATTTGGTAATCTACGTTGTATGGGCATGACCCACTTTAGTTAAGTCCACTTTTCGGGGGATAAAGCAAAGCGCACTAGGTTTAAGCTCAATTGGGCTGAAATTCTGGCATTCTATTGTTCCGAATATGAGATGGTTTAAGTAAATAAAATTTGCCGCACCCCCTTTACCGCCCAGAATTAAACGAAAATGGTATATTTCAAATAGTTTTGGTCGTATTAGACTAAAATTTGATAATTTAGTTCATACGGCTACTTTCGGCAACTGTACTAAAAATGGCGAATATATAAGTTTTTTTTTTTCCCGAACAGCATGAAAATTCGTATATAGCAATAAGGTGGTCTGCGGCAAGACAACGTCTTCCGGGCAATACTATACATCAATAAGAATGCTGTCTATATCAGAAAATTCTGATCGTCATGCATTGATGTTTCAAACGGAAACGTCTAGCATGTGTTTTGTTCGAAGGTCTATTTACACTTTTACAAATTCATAAAACGATCATAAAAATTCATTGAATTGGGTCAGGACAAATTCTACTATAACTATAACGTTAACTATGAATATATAGATAAGGAAATAGATTAAAATATAGATTTATATATATAACTATGGAATAGTTTGAAATATTTGAAATATTTTTCACAGAATTATTTTTTAAGCTATATTTGAATATTGTTTTTCACATCAATTAGTTTTTAAGCTGTAACACATATAACAAAAAATATAACAACATTTTAAGCAAAATAGTTTTCATCAAAAAATCATAGGGGGGGAGGGGGGTATGTGTTTCCCATGATAGAAACCTTTTGTGCCAGAATAGAACAATTTTTGCAGGTAAATTATGTTATATGGAAAAATAAGGAAAATTTAAATTTAAAAAAAATTACAATTAAAAAAATTTGTACAACAAAAGCAACTCTTGGCCTATTGTTTAGTAAAAGTTAGATATTTAAGAGGTTTTTTAAAACAATATAAAACATTGCATTTCGGTAAACCTTTTCTCATTTTCCCAATTTACTTAATTGAATTTTCAAACAAAGAAAATTGGATGAAAATCGATTAGGAAATGTTTGCTTGCTAAGTCAAAACATAAAATTTCAATCGTTTTTTTCTCATTATGAGGCTTATGAGTTATACTGAGAAAATCTATAGTTTTGAGATATCGCAAGAATTTTAATGTCATAATAAGAGGTTTTTTTAAAACATACCTAATATCCGTACAAAATATTTCCGAAAATAAAAGAAAATTACCGTCAATTTTATTAATCAACGAATGTCCATACAAGAATGTATTGTTATGCATTGAGAAAGTTTATAGTTTTTGAGATATCGCCAAAGGTTTGATGTCATTATAACGGTTTTTTTTTAACTTTAAGAAGAATTGTTGTCTGGCCGAAGCCCAGTAACAACAATTAATAACTGAAGAAGGCCGATTAACTACAACAATTTAAGAAGAATATATTTCTTTTCAAAATATATGTAAAAAATTAAATTTTTGATTACATATTTTAAAAATTTTTTACCCAAATTTTTTATAACGCTGTTATGCAGGACTTTTTCAAAAGTAAAAAAAAAAGAAAACTTGGTAAATTTATGTCATCAATTTCCGTTAAAATAAGTTATTCAAACTAAAAAAAGTAATTTCTTAATATATATTCCATTTTTTCATAATT
Source organism: Dichetophora obliterata (assembly GCA_963920525.1). NCBI lineage: Eukaryota > Metazoa > Arthropoda > Insecta > Diptera > Sciomyzidae > Dichetophora > Dichetophora obliterata. The sequence continues at coordinate 220,014,057 of OY986437.1, read as the reverse complement.
AAACAAAACAAACACAATGACTTTTATATTTTGAATTTGTTTTAATACAACTAAATACTTTCATTTTAAGATTTAAATTTTTACATGGTATTTAATATTTTTATCGCAGGCGAAGCAGCGGGTATTTGCTAGTTGGAAATAAAATGAAACAAGTCCGCAAAATTGAACACAGTTGAGCAAAATTCAGAGGAAATTGTGTAAAAATAGACCTCCCAAGTGATTTTTGCTCAACTCGACATCGCCTTTCATATCTTTAGTTCCAATTTTATCTAGAGGCACTCTGTATAATATTATATTATCTTCTACACCATATAAAAGACTTTTTGATGCACACAAATATACCAAAATCGCACGGAAACCACCGAACCAATTTATACGATAAGGGTACCAAACGATTTGTTAATTTTACTGAATCGTGGAAGGCTATGTAGGATTAAAAACGCCTACCTTTCACACCCACTATTTGCAAAAATGCTAAATTTTAGACGGTTTTAGTCACATAAGTTTTAAATTTGGTAATTTAGTTCGTATGGTCACTTTCGGTTATTGTACTAAAAATGGGCGTAGCCGCACAATGTTTACGCCCCATTTTAAAGAGATAAGCTTAGAGTGAAACAAAGTGCACCAGGTAAAAACTAAATCAAACAGAAATTTTGGCAGTAGATTTATGTATGTCGAGTTCGGGATGGTTTAGGAGCAACAACAATTTTCTACACCCCTTTTTACCGCCCACAAATCAATAAACTGCTTTATTTCAGATTGTTTCGGTCGTATTTGACTAAAATTTGGCTACTTTCGAGATACGGTTACTTTCGGCAACTATACTAAAAATGGTAAATATATACAATTTTTTCCCGAATAGCATGAAAATTTGTATATGGTCATTTCTAAAGAAGTATTAAAAAAAGAATGAACAAGACTAATTTTTTAAAATTCTTCTTTATATTTGTATAGTAATTAAGTAGCATTATATTAAATAAAAACAATGACAACAATCGACCCTAAGAATTTTAATATGTAAGCAAAAATATGTGCTGGCGTTACGTTACCAAAAATGGAAGTCATATTTGACTTGGACTACAAAATTTGCAAAACTCTCTGAATTGGGAAATACTTTTTATATCCTTTTTTTATAAAGTATAAAACTTTTTTTAGCAGAGTTAAAAATAGCACACGTTTATTTTCCAAGTGATAAAATTGAAAAATCTTCTCTGGTTTTTTTATTATGCTTTTTGATCTGGGGTTACGTTACTTAAATTTCCATTGTATTTAAGTAATTGGGTAATTAAGGGATAAGATAGGTTAGTAATTGTCAGAGTAAGGAATTAAAAAACAAATTTAATACATTTTCCTTTTCTTGCCTCAACCATTTGTTCATTATCTTCAGCCACTGCCTTCCATTTGTACTAAGAAAAAATATTACGAAACATTTACTAAACATTTACGAAAAATAAACCCTACATTTGTGAAACAGTGCAGACGATTTGATCATCATGGTAAATTGAATTATACATAAATTGCTTAAAATAATAAAATTAAAATGTTTCCCTTAGATAATTTCATAAAATAATAAGTTTTTAATAAGTTTTAATTTCTTGGTCACGGTAGACTTTTCTGCGGAAATGCCCATACTGCAGTAAGGGAGTCTGTGGTAAGACAACGACTGCCTAGGAATACTATAAATCAATAAAAATTCTATATATTTCAGAAGATTTTGATTGTCATGCTTTTTGTTTTAAAAGAAAACATCTGGCATGTGTTAAAGGTAGCAGTCGTAGCTAAAGGTTGCAGAAAATTGTTTATTTGCTGCAAATATCGTACAAGTATAAACTTATTTGTTGTAATATTTATAAAATTAAATTTGAGTACTTAGTAAAATTATAGTTGTGACAAAAATATTCAAAATTTTCTTATTTAAAGGAAATTTGGAAGCTCTCGCGATTTTTCTTTTGCAATTTTCGAATGTATTTGCATCTAAGAATATTGAATGAAATTTGTATGAAGATCCGAGCAGTATAGGTATTTCTTTTTTCAACTCAAAGCTTACTACCTGCGCGCACGTACCTGAGCATCACAAAACTTTGAACGCGTTTTTATCAAAACTACGTTTTAACGGACGCACAAAACCATTTCTCCGGAATCCGTGGGAAAATCCTTCTGATATTTTGTTTACATATTTTACACATAAATACTTACAAAATATACTTTTATCATGTTAAAATATTGATTTATACTATATTTTATTTTACAAATAACAGCGAAAAAAAAATAATTTTTTCAATTTTTTTTTGGTTTTTGTTACTAAAACTAAAGCAATTGTAAAAAAATTAATATATATATAGTTTAATTTTTAGTTATTGTCATACCGAATCTAAAATACTTTAGTATTTTGTTTCAGATAAGTTGTTGTCGAGATATCGTGTTTGAGCCGGACATGCTTCCAAATGATGGCGTTCCATTTAAGTACAAATTTCTTGTAATACAACTGAAAAAAATAATAAATAAATTTTTTTAACTGAAGACTTCATTTATCATCTGCAATCCATTTTATAAACACATCTTTCATAGGAAGCTCACGAAAAGTTCCCAAAAAAAAGCCTATTTTCTTAGCCGACGAACTAGACTACATCCTTAACAGAGACAAATGTGATCAAGGCAAGAAACATTTTATGTATGGGTCATTCTTTTACAAATCGCACGAATTTTGCAAAAAATTAAATATGACATTTTTAAAGCGCCTGAAAATGTTTTAAAATTTTCTTTACGTAAAATAAGCAGTCCTGAACTAATAGTGTAGACACTGGACCTAATGCAGTATCACAAAAATCAACAAACTTTATCTTATTTTCAATGGTTAATGGTTAAACCATTCAATGGTTAATTGTAAAGATGAGATATTTTCATTTTTTCTTCTTCTAAGAAGCAAATAAAAAAAATAAGAAGTAAGGCTACATTTTACCATCGTTTTACCATCAATGGTGATGGTGAAATGTAGACTTCTTAAAGAGGCTTTAAAAATCGCTCAATTTTGGATTTCGAATGGGTGCCGAGCCGAAGTTAGGTAACTAAAAAATAAATGACTATGGTTTTTAGTATTAGATACCCATAAGATTATCTCCAAATTTTTTCATCAAAATCGGAAACTATTTAGCTCTATCATTAGGCGTTTTTATATGAAATAACTCTGCATCGATGCTATTCATTTAATACACTGTAAAAAGTATATCTTATTATAAGGTGAAAAAACTGTCTTAAAGTAAGCTGCAACAGCTTTAAGACAGCTTTCGCTAAATTTACCCTCGCCTTTTTTTGCTGCAAGCCAGCATCCAATACTGTCTTATTTTAAGGAAGTTAAATTGTAAAAACAGCAGTAGTTTCGCTGAATTCCAGCTCTATTATTAGTGAAAAAGGAACCTATACGTCAAATTAATGTGAGCTCTGCTGAAAATAAGAGAAGGATTGCAATATTTTCAACAGGCATGCTTTAAAATTTTGAACTTCAACTTTCAACTGCCTGAAATTAAGGCTGCATAAACTTATTATAAAGACGACAATGAAATTAATGCTATTGATGATTTTAAGACAGTGTTTAAAATAACACTTAGTTTTTACAGTGTATTGAACATGTTACAATATATTATATTTTTCAGTTTTGTAGTTTGAAATGAGTGAAATTTCAAGTTAAATTTGGTGTGCGGTTTATAAAAGAAAGACCCATAAACATGTTCTATCGACTTTTGTTCATGGTCTATAATTATTGATATTTACCTATCTATATACACTGAAGTTGAAGTGAATGCAAGGTATATGCATGTGATTATACATGCTGTGTTGCTAGCTCGCAAAATTTAGCTTTATACGCATAAAGCGCGCGGTGAACAAAAATTTATAAAAAACCTATATAAAATTGCTCCATTATTTTGGAAATTTTTTATTTTAATGGTGATGTCTTAAATGTTATTTAGCTAGAGCACGGCCATAAAACCGCCGTTTGATAACTTTATATAGTTTTTATACATATATTTCATATAAAAAAAATAAAATAACAATTAAATTAATTAAAATAAATGAACTAAAGTATTCCAACGAAAACAAAACTAACTAAATCGAACCACTACAACCTAAAATATTGCAATTTAAATAACACAGCCATTGACAAAATTTTTTTATTTTTCAAAACTTTCACCTAACCGTAATCCGTTAAAAAAATTTCCGAGAGAAATACCAGTACATATTTAAGCTTATTTTACTTTAAAAAAAAATTAAAATTTCGGCTGAATCTCAGACATCAAATCCTGGAAGGTGTGCAATTCCATATAGATATGTGTGTGGTTTTTTAAGTGTCTAGAGAATTTATTTAGTCCAAATAAATTCTCGTAGAATTCGAACGACAGTTTTTTTCTCAATTTAGTTAGTTAAATGTTAGAAGTTTTTGTACGTGCCACGTAAATATATTTTAGAACTATGGCAGAGTTGGTGCAGTGCTAAAAAGGTATCCATATGTACATTTGTATGTATTTATTGCTCAATGTATAAATAAATATATTTTCTATGCATTAATTTTGTAGATTTACTTTCAAACATTTGAAAGAATATTAAAATAATTGGAAATAGCTCAGTCAATAAACTAAAAAAGCATTGCAATAATTCGGTCATGGAAAATACATGTCTATTCTTTTTGCAATATTTACTGCAAGTGGGAGCTCTTGCGAGCATTTTTTGACTAAATGTTTTTGGGAAAATTTTGAAAAATGTTAGAATCAAGCAACAAGCTGTTTATGACATTTTTTAATGATACTTGGCATAAGCAATTTCATGTTAACCCTTTCAATGGCTAGCCTAAACTGAGAACAAAATAACTTCTTTGAGGTAAGATTTCTCTCATTTAGGTCCAAAAATGTTGAAAAACATACGTTTGATTTTTACCTGCCCTACTAACGTTTTGCAAGCGTGTACAAAAGAACATTTGTTTTGCTTTTGTTTGGCACAAAATCTCTTTTTTAGTCCCTTGAAATTGTTTCAATCCGTAAGATATTTGTTGTTTAAACCCTCTTAATATTATTCTCATTTAAGTAAAAAAAAAAAAAAAAAAACGTAAATTTGATTTTTGCCCAGTTGATTTTTTCATATAAAATAGGCCAATAAAAATATTTTCTTTTTGCTCGGCACAAAAGCCATAATCAAACTGATTTTAGACATGTTGGTGTATCTTTTTTTCGTAGAACCAAATGATTTGATTTAAAAAAAAACGTTGCAAAATATAAATAAAAATAACTTTCTGATGTCCAATATATTGGTCAAATCCACTGAAAGGGCTAAGAACTTTTTTAAATAATATGTGGTACTTAATTATTTTAAAAATGTTTGCCACAAGCAGGGTTGGGCATGATTACAGATCACGATTACTGATTATGATAACATAAATTCAGATTGCACAGATTACTTGATCTTTTAAAATATTCAGAAAAAAACACATTAAAAACCAAATAAAAATACTTTCAATTAAGTAATCATGGTAAGCAATTACATTAGTTTATAAAAAAATAAAGTAATTATGCAATAAGTTTAAATGATTTTTAGAAAAATCAAGTAATCGTATCAAGGAATAACATGATTTTTACATAAATCAGTAATCAATAATCAGACCCAGCTTTCAGTGATTACATATAACTTATCTACAGACAAAAAATTTAAAATTTGTCTGTAATTTTATTATTTCAGTAATTGCTATTTACCATAATGGTTTACCATAAATACAATATTTTCTTCAGCAGCTATCAAAGTGCTGTTAATGTTTGTTAGATTGGTTTTGTTATAGAAGTGTAACAATAGTGCTCAGAAACCCTTTTTGTATTTTACTTGTCTCAGTTTTACAGTTATACCACATATATAAAAACATACATAAAACAATATATTAGTTAAGGAAATATGCAATCTACGATTGCTTAAGTCTGATTACTGATAAATTTCTTAATCAGAATAATTTATTCGTTACTGGAAAATGATTGATTACTTAAATTAATCACTGATTACTTTTGTATAATTTTTGATTTCTTAAAAAAATCACTGAATACTTTATAGTTATTAAAGATTTTTTTTAAGTAATCAAATTATAAATTTGTGTATGATTAATTGTAATCAGTAATTTTTAATAATCATTACACGAAAGTAACTATTACTGGCCAACCCTGGCCACAAGTCATTTCGTATTTAAGAATATTAGTCATATAAAATTCCGTTTTGGTTAAAATTAAAAGTAAAATAAGAAGTAAGTCCATCTCGAACTCGAAATGGATCCGTATGACACAACGGGTTGACGTCACACGTATTAAATAATGTATGTTGAGATTTACTTTATGTCAGAGAATATTAATATACCAATATGGATAATAACCAATCACACAGAAAAAATATGAAGAAAATGTTAGCAATTCCCTACTAAGGGTTAAAAAATAAAAAACCTGTATTTTAATGCAATTTTCTTAGGAAAATACAACACATTTAGGATATTCACAAAGTGTGCTACCATGTCATATTGTTCCAAGTTTTTACACTAGTTTAAAGATATTATTGTTGCCTTCCATATAAAACGTACTTATATATTTTAACTCTAAAAGCAATATTTATTGAAGTGTCGTAAACAAAAAGCTGTTTCTTATTTGTATTTATTTATCTTGTTAATTTTCGTTGTAAAACTTAAGGACAATTTGACAATATGACATGATAGCACACCTTGCGAATACCCTATATGTGTTTGAAAGCATAAAAGTTTTTATGCATGTGAATTGCACATCTTTTAAAGATGCGTTATTTGTGTTGTTTGTTTATTTATGTATGTGTGTGTATATATGTTGTGCTCATGTGTTGAAAAGGAAGCAAACATTTACCAACATATTTCGTACTTTGCCAAATTTTTCTTTGTATATTTTTACATTTTCTTCGTAAATTCATTGCAGTCGTTATTACTTTTCCTATATATCTTTCTATATTTTTGTAATTTTTTTCTCATTTTATGCAAACTGATATTGTATGAATTTCTATTGGCAAGCAGTTGCATATTTGTGTGTGTGCGTACTCAATTCTGTGTGTAGAAGTGGTTGTGTTGAAGTGTAGAAAGAAAGGATATTTTAAATTTACTCTAAGAAAGTGGCTGCCATTTTATGTGGCAAGAATTTTAGCTAAGCATACGAACTTTCATGGAGACCTACTCCTCAAACACACGTACAAACACTTGCTTCTAAGTATAAGAGATAAAAAAATAGTCCATTAACGAATTTCTGCGTATTTGAGTGTTTTTTTAGTTTTCTTGTAACATCACATTCTGTAAAAAAAGCAATTTTATGCGTAAACAAAATTCTTCTTTTGGCATTAAAGATTTTAGCGCTTTCTTCAGCTTACTTATAGCATAGTTTTATAGATTATTATAAATAACTAACTCTAGTTTAGAGCGAACTCCAAAATTGCATTGTATTTATTTTTTACATTGAAATGATATTGTAACATAAATACTAACTACAAATTTTTGTTTCGATCTAATTGCATCTTTCTTCCCCAGATTGTTCTAAAAAACAGAATTAGTTATTTGAAAAAACTAAAAGGTTGATTCGATTAGATTAATTTGAGCAACACAAACCTTTGCTCTTTTCTAATCACATCTTACTGATCTTAAATATCCTAAAAACTGATATATTTTTCATTCCATCAGATATCGAGCAAAAAAAAAGCCTCTTCAACATCTAGAAAAAATTGGCAAACATATATGTGAATGCCCATTATTGGAGACAAAAAAAAAATGGAAACACCCCAAAAAAACATGTTTTCAGTGTATACAATCAGCCTAAATTTTTACTTCTAAGACAGGTATTGAATTCATTAAAAACAGTTTTACAGAAAATTTAGTACTTTTAATTAAGTTAATTAAACATTTTCAAGTACATTTAAATTATACTTGATTTAATTACAAAAAAATTAAAAAAAAATTGTTAAACATTTTTAACCACCCTGTGCTTAGAAAATGTAGCAGTCTGAACCACCCTGTACAGTGCCATCTATTTAGTTGTCAGGCCTTATTTGTATTATTATAGAATAGGAGTAGGACTAACTTCATTAAAATTGCGAAAGCTTTCTTTTTTACTTTACCTAACTTCATTATATAGAATAGAAAGCTCAGTTACTGAGAGTTTTACAACCAGTTTTGGGTAAAAATAATTCAAAACCAAACTAAAAAATAACAAATATATTTTGATTATAAAAAAGTTTGAAAAACAAGAATTTTATTGAATTTTTATTTTCGAATGATGAATAAATATTTTTTTTATTCGTTATTTTTATTCATTATTCAAAAATGTAGAATAAATTTATAATAAATTTTATATGTAATAAAGAACAAGTAGGTTTTCTTTAAAGCTTGAATTTAAACAATATGGCTTAAGTTTGCTTTTAGAATTACTCTTTTTTGCCTAACGTTTCGTCCGAATAAAATAATATACGTTCAAAATAAATTCAAAGTTTCATAAAATAAAATACGTTACACTGTTGCCGATAATGGTATTGCTGTATTGAATTTTATAAATGTTTTTCTAATAGCGGAATATTTAAATAGACAACCTAACGTTGTGTCAGCGTCTGCAAAATATTTCAGTAACTTTAATAACCAACTTTGAATCTAAGAATTCGTATATAAAGAAAAAAAGTGCTTGTTACATCGAGTTCGAGTATGGTAGTGGACAAAAAATTTAAAACTTATCGTTGCTAAGGCTTTCTAAGCTTAAATATGTGGATAACAGTTTGTTAACAGCTTGTTTCAAATAGGTAATGAAGTTTTAGGAAGTATTTCAAGTTTCTTTAATTTTAACTAAAAGAGGCTCACACTTAACACTAGAAGCACACGTTGTGGATATCATCTTCTTTATTTAAAATTTTTAACCTTCAACATTCTCATGCTTGATAGATGCCACTTACGTAACGAGGAACTTAATTGATAACCAAACTTTGATTTTTATAATATTCCGGATCAATTTGCTCAATTTTTTTTTACTCAAACACAAACTCAAATAATGAATTACGAATAAAAACTTTTAATAATTTATTTGAAATTCAAATTAAGATTAAAATAAATAAAACTTGATACTGAGTTCTGATTAAAAAAACCAAGAAAAAATATTACTTGTTATTCGTTATTTGAATAATTTTTTATAGAATAATGCCCTACTCTGTTTAAAACTATAAAAGAGCAATCAAACGAAACAAAATTCTTATTATTCTTCAACGCGTGCACAAATCAGTTTCAGATTTTGCATAAATTTTTGTTTTTTTGATTATCTTACTTCTCGCAATAAATTTGTTAGTTATAAAATAAGGCCAACATAATTATAAAAAAATTTAAGCCTTTCGCTATTATTGGTTAAAACCTTAATAAATAAATAAAACTTCTAAAAGTTAGAGTTTTTCAATAACGATTATTTTATTCTATATTCTTATTTAAATACTCTTTGGTTTAATTACGTACAAAAATTCATAGAAACTATTATTGGTTTTCAGATATTATTCATTTTAAATATGAATATACAAAAAATGTATCAAATATCAGACCCTGTATCTTCGAAGATGCTCATTTTACAAACTATATTTTTTATTTTTGTTTTTAGCAACACGAATTTCCAATAGACTGGTCAAATTTTAGAGTTTATTTTGCCTTCTTTTTGAAAAAATACATTTAAAAACGAATTTAATTCAAAAAGTATACATTAAAAGGATTGTATATTAAATGGTTCTTTTTTCAATATTATTTCTGATTCGTGCATTAATGGGTGCAAAAAATATTAAGAAGCATATTAAGAGGATCAGAAAAGAGAAATTTTGAGTTCAATGTCTCTTAAACCGAGTGCGCTGAAACTATTTTTACTTTAGCTTTTTATAGAATCATTGAAATGTTATTTTTTAAAGTATTAAATTGCCTTTAAAAGTAATTATGCATACTTTTTCCAGTGTAAAATTAAGTGCTTCATCGAATGCCACTATCAGTGATTGCAAAAATTTAGTTATTTAATCACTTTGCACTTTGTCAAAGTTAGAAATGTCAATTTTTTTTAATTTTTTGTTTTAACCGATGCAACAAACATCGAAACATACGTTTCTTATAATATAATTTTATTTTTATAGCAACACAAACCAAACAAAATTTTTACATAGCACAGTTTTTGATACATGAAATTGATACATGAAATTTTAACGTTGGTTGATTTGATATCGAATGACCCCATAGCAAAAAAAAAACAAAGCGTCGTTAGTGTAGACGTTGAAATCATTTTCATACTGTAAAAGAGATAGTTTAAGTTAATTTATTTAAGTTTTTATTATTATATAATAAATACATTAATTGCCAGCTTTAACATTAAAATAAAAAAAATTTTTAAATAAATTTTTTTTTTAAAAGTTAATGAAAATTTAGATAGTTTTTAAAAATTTTATATAATTTACTTCAAAAAACGTAAATGCATATGAAGTTATTTTTAAATTAGTTAAAGACAACTTCACCTTTTCAAATTGCTTGTATTCGCTTGAGGTACGAAAAATATGTTATGTTATGTTCACACGTATCGTGTATTAAAAATATCAATTTTAAATAAAAATAATTGTACATAGTTATTTTGACCTGTATACAGTGACGTTTTCAGAATAAATATAAGAAAAATTTATTTTTGGAAGCTTTAAACATCTTTGTCTATTTGATTTTTAATTTACATAAATTTTTTAAAAACAAACAATTCCAGCTAAAAATTATATCTTAAACTGCATTGCATTTTACTTCCACTCTTTACAAAAAGCGTCACAGTTTAAAAATAAAAATCATAAAACACCATTCCCAATCCACATTTATAGTAGAGGATCAGCCACGTAGCAAATGCTACGGGCCCCGCATATTGGGGCCCTCGCGCTTTCACGCCTGTCTAAGCGAAACGAAAAATCAACTGAGATAAAAGCGAAAAAAATTTTCAATATTAAGATAAGCATTATTTTTACTTCTACCAACAATAAATACAGGCTAATGGCCATACGTTGGTGAACTTCAGTGCATTAATTTCTGTCTTTTTATCAATAATTTTTTAAATAAGTTTATTTTAACTAAAATTACAAACTACATTTTAAATAGACTGAGATAATTAAAAACAATTAAAATAAAAGTAAATAAAGTATTTTTTGCCAATACTTATGTTTATAGTTCTTATATATTGTATAAGAGAATATTTTGAACTAATAAACATAAAAAATTAACAAACAAATAAAAAATCAAATTTTAATAACACGAAAAATTTATTTCATATAATATTGCAATTATTTTTTAAATATCATAGAAAGGAGAAATTAAATTATCTTTTTTCTATTATTTTATTCGCAAACTTTAAATAATAACTTAGTCAAAACATATGAGAATACCTTAGCTTTAGCTAAACGAAGGAAAGCATACCATAAAGTAACTAAGGTTTTTGGATAATTAAAATCTCTTACAGCAGAAAAAAAAAACTTCAGCTATCGTCAGTGCTCACGCACATGATTTGGAGGATAACCAAGTGCTGTGGGAAACGTTATTTTTCAACATTAAAGTGCATTAAAAATGAGTTATGGAATTTAGAATATGGATTACTCAAAGAAATTAATGTGAATAATGTAATCTTTCAATTTTCCTACATTAAATCCCGAAAAGTGTATTTGTAAAAGAACTCTTCTTTGAGAAGAAATTGTACACCCTAAATTTAAGAATCTGAAGGATAGCTAACGCCTCTTGATAGAATTTGATACGGGCCCCGCGCTAAGTTAATCCAGCACTGTACATTTGCATTATAATTATTTGTTAAGTATGAACAATTTAATAAAAATATTTTAATGTAAACTTACATTGCTTGAGCTTGTGTCAACAACTCTCAAAACTTAAAAAAAAAGTAGATCTTGGTGAAGATTGACAAAAACAATTAAAAAAGACAAAAACGAAAGCAACTGATATATGCAAATTTTGCATACATATTAATTAAAACCACAAAAACACAAGCAGTAAGGGGGCGTCCACTTATTACATGCGGCGTTTAGAGGGGCGGTGGGTTAAGCCTCAGCTCATTCACTCTCACGTGGGGGAGAGTAATTTAAAAAGACTTAATTTTACTTAATAAGTATTCTACTGTTCGATATTTTTCATAGCGATTTTAAACTACTATCTCAATAGTCTTAAAACTATTCTCAACTAGTCCTAAATAAAAATAATTAATTAAATTACGTTTTTTTATAAATCAAATACAATGAAGCATAGTTTAACATATTTGCACTGAAAAAACGCATTTTGAACAATATCACGTGTGATTAGAAGGGGGGAGAGGATTGAGCCAAATTAAACGATTTTTTCATGTCTTTCCGATTTTTTCCGATCCCCTCACTTAGTAAAATTGTGGTCAAAAAATCGCAAAAATCACGTCATTTTTTTTAATTACCTCACGTAATTAATGGACGCCCAGTTACTGAAAAAAATATATAGCTATATAAAATGATTCGCTTCAACAAACAAAACGATGTTGAGTTCTCACGATTTAAAAATACTGACACCAAAAACAACAACATAAGCAGCAATGAAGCATTTTATGCTTGAATTTTTTCATACAAAAATGCGAATTTTTCTTATTTGATTTCATTATTTTGTGACTTTTTTAAAGAAGTTACAATGTAAAATATTTATTTCATTCGAACGAAAACTGATATTTGAGATATATATTATCTTTTTACGATTAACTGACTCTTTTATGCATTGCCTTGGGTCATAAAAGTAGCTAGTTCTTAAGGAACTATTGAATTAGCTAGTGTGAATGCGTCAATTGATACTCTCTATACTGGCGAGTAGTGAGAGCACTCACACACATTCATATTTCAGATAATATCACACATTTGTATATTGGAGTGTCCCAAAAAATAAAAGCCATTTTTTAACGCATACCCTCTTAATTTATTTCTATGATGTATAAAGAACTGTATATAAAATTTGGTGCACGTAGGACTATGGCCTACACATGCCAACTTGCTTCGAAACATCCCAGTGGGCAATTGTAGAAGTCCGAAGGCCTCTTAACAGGCCTGCGTTAGGTTTTAAAAGGCCTTCCACACTTAATGCAAACACCGTTTTATTGCTTGTACAAAATGGGAAAATTTGTCAGGCCTTCCACTTTCCTTGCTCAAAAGATACCTGCCAGAAGCGCTCTTTCGAGAAGTAGCGTTAGAAGGAAAAGCAAATAAATATCACCTTGATATGTGGCGGTCCGACATCTTACGCACTCGTCTATAGTGGTTGCTAAAAATTAATAGCTTATTTTGCATCAATACAAATGAAATTAAGCTTTCGGAAGCTTGGGTTCGAGACTCATCTCGGAAAAAAAATTTTTTGTTGTTTTTTTAAATCTACATTTTTTACAAACTGTTCTGTGTATTTGAAAGTTTTTTGGAGTTTTTTTTTAATTTTCTTCACACAAAAATATAAGAAAAGACTTGGAGTTTTTTCATATAAATATTTTTATATAATATAATATGTAATGTGTTAGTTTTCGGGTGCCCGGGTTCGAGACCCAACTCGGACAAAAAAAAATTTTTTTAAAAAAAAAATTTTTTTTAAATCTACATTTTTTTACAAACTGTTATGTGTATTTAAAATTTTTGTTAAAATTTTTTTTAAATTTTTTCATATAAAATAATATGAAAAAAATCAGAACCTTCAAAAGGTAGGCCTTACAGAAGTACTCATCAATGCAGTGATCATGGAAGGTGTTTTGACGCCAATAATAGCAGTGCTAGCATGCCTTCTTTTGCGGAGCACTCGCTGAAATGCCCACTGGGATGTCAGTACTTGCTGACTAAGGCCCATATTACACGATGTCTGTACGAACAAGTAGTCGATGGGATTGTAATTTTTTTGATATTTTGGAAGTTAACGCATTGTTTTCAATCAGTCAACATGTCAGTGGATTTACGTAGTTCTTCAAAGTGTATATATCTAATTGGGGACGTAAAATATCAAATTACCGAGTCATAACATCCTTCTAATGGACAAGTACTGACAGTTCTGTTCTATAATGTACGTGAAGTGAATTTAAGTGTCAATGAACACGCAAATCTTGCTATGCGTGAGTGTATTATTTATTGGGAAAAGACACGTATACCGACTAAATCTTTACCTAACTGTATTAAGAGACTAGTCAACTTATACCAAACTTGGAGAGAGTTGCAAGAAAAAACCAATAAACACAAGACGCTTATGAGCAGCGTCGAAAAGAGTTTGCTACAAATTTAAACAATTTGTTTGACATTGCACATGCCGATGCGCCTCAATTAATAAAGATAAATGAAGATAGGATTTCGTTTATCCAATGGGAGCCAGGCCAGGTCATTTAGCTGGAGTGGACAAAAAATTGACCAAAAGAAAGGAAAAAACGTGCCTTAGAAACATTGAGGAAGAAACCCGGCGTGCAAAATATTTATCATCCTTAAATCCTTCGACCTCATGTTTTGAACCACTACAAGAAAACTCGTCTTCTGATTCGGAAAAAATGGATTTAATAGAAAATATGCCCTTCCCAACTCAGAGCACACAGTCCAATACTAATTGAACTTCTACGAGGTAAAATTTCAACACCCCAAAATTAGTGGCAGCATTAGATAGTTGTCAATTAAGTAAAAGAAATTATGTGTTTATTATTGAAGCAACTTTTGAGGCACTTGGAAATAACACTGACGAATTTCCTATTAGTAAGTCCTCCATTCAAAGAATTCATACGGAAAAACGAAAAGAGCGCGTAACAGCTATAAAAGTCGATTTTCAAAACGAGGTACCGGATACTGTAACTGTCCATGGGGATGGAAAACTGTTGCCGGCTTTTGATGCTTGCAAATCCAAAAAAAAAAACGCCTACCAAAAGTTATTTCAAATGCTAATAAAGAACAACTAAACGATGTGCCAAAATTTGACAACTCTTCAGGAAGTGTCAGGAAGCCGAAAAAATAAGTCCGAATTAACTAGTATAATTTTTTGTCTTAAAATAAAAATCACTTTCTAAAAATTTAATTTTAAACTCTTTTTTTAGTTTTCTGTTTAAAAATAACAATTAACGTTTGATTTTGGGACTTTTATCGAATATTACAACGGTTTGGAAACGATATTTTAATGTGACCCTTCTACTAAGGACCTCATATATCTGCAATATTCGTAAAACTATGATTTTTTAAATACAAATTTTTCGATAACAGTAATTTTAAGTCCCTGATTGAAAATCAAATTTTTTACTTTTTATGCAAATATCTCCGCTGTTTTAAAATATAATTCATTAATTGTTTTTTTAGTTGGGAGTCAAATAAGGAGACTAAACAAAAATATGTCTTCATCGTGTTTTTTAAAAATTGTGCCTACTCCTGTACAAATTTCAGTACCCTAGTGTCAATATTATTCGAGATACAGTGCTTTTTTAATAAAGACACGTTATCTAATAACGCTCATTTCAGTACACTAGTGTCAAAATTATTCGAGATTAGTCTGCTAGAATTTCAACACTAGCTCGCAAGCACACAGCGCACTCGTCTGCTACCCAACCGGCCATCTAGAAAGCGAACTGCAATTGTTCTTGAGACCAAGCTTAACATAAACAAAGACTTTTTAGCTTTTCATATTACCACTTTTAACAAGTTTGATGAAATGAGAAATCACAATAAAATCTCAATCGTATTTGAAAAACGCTTTATATTTATAACTGATTTTCAAGTATGCTTAAAAAGAACTTATATATCACAATACAATAGAGTGATTCCATTGCTTTTCGACAAAAAAAAATTAAATTCTCAACCTGACCCTCTCCGATTTGGTTTAAACTTTGTATACACATAGTGTTGGCTACAATTTAGAAAACAAAATTTGTAATTTTTATTTTTTTTTAAGTGGTTACTGAATTACGGGTACTCAAAAATTGAAAAAAGTCGGTTTTTTTTCTTGAGGACTGTTCTTCATTTGATCATAACTTTGGTCAAGTTTGAGATAGAGCAACGATTTTAGATTCATATTATAGATATTTTCAAAAGGCTAACTTTGTATAATAAAACTGTAAAATTTCTAAAATATTTACGTTATTTTTTTTTTTTGCATAAAAGTTAAAAAAAAATTATTTTTATGAAAAATATTTTTAAAAATTTTGGATAAAATATATATTAATTAATGATAGTTTATCTAAGTTCTCTCAAAATTTTAGCCTGGGACGACAATGGGTACACTATTAAAAAAAATTTCGAAGTAAACTTACCTTAAAATGTATGCGAGAAAGCATCAAGAACTGTACACACTAAAGAAGGCCATATGCGTGTGTATGTGCACAGTGCGACATCGGTGCTTCGGTGTAAACTAAGCAGAGTTGATAAAATTCTTCTAAATAAACTTATCTAATAACAATTAAAATTGAAAAAGTTCAATTTTTGTAATTTTTATCCATTTATCACATATCTTATTTTCAAGTGTTATGAAGGGAAACTTTTTCTACCATCCATTGAGAAACCGAACGTAAATTGCGCCTTTAAAATTTGTGATCTTTCTCCTTAAAAGGATTAGAACACAAAACTTTGAATTTAGACATTTAATGTAAATTGAAATTTAAGAAAACACTGAGGTCAAAGTTTAATATTTAAGCACTTCACTTGCACTCACAGAACTGCCGATTATTGGGATTGGAAGCCCAATTAATTTTTGTTAGGATTTTTATTTTTGTAGGTTTTTTCTTGAATGTGCTGCATGAATGTGTTGTGTGAAATTTAATGTTATTTGTTATTAGATGAGTTTATTTCGAAGAATTTTATCAACTCCGCTTAGCTAAGATCCGATGTCCCACTGTGCACACACACACACATATGGCCTTCTTTATTGTGTTCAATTCTTGTTGCTTTCTCGAAAGCTGCTGTGTTGAGCATACATTTTAAGGTAAGTTTAGGCTAAAATTTTGAGAGAACTTAGATAAACTACCATTAATTAATGTATATTTTTCCAAAATTTTTAAAAATGACTTTCATCAAAATATTTTTTTTTTTCAACTTTTATGCAAAAAAAATAACGAAAATATTTTAGAAATGTTACAGTTTTATTATACAAAATAAGCCTTCTGAAAATATCTATAATATGAATTTAAAATAGTTGATCTATCTCAAACTTAACCGAAGTTATGATCAAATGAAAAACATTCCTCAAGAAAAAAAAAACGACTTTTTTCAATTTTTGAGTACCCGTAACTTAGTAACCACTTGAAAAAAATAAAAATTACAAATTGATTTTCTAAATTGTAGCCAACACTACGTGTATACAAAGTTTAAACCAAATCGGAGAGGGTCAGGTTGAGAGTGTTGTTGAAAAGCAATGTAATCACCAATATGAAATATTATTGAGAAAAATGTTTTTTATACCACATAATCTTAAGCCATATTTTTTACTGTTAATGGTAGTGAAAATGGTAGATTTGTTAACAAATATATTATTTTAATAATTTGGGTTAGTATAAGAAATAAGTTAAAAAATTTAAAAATTATCACTATTGTGCTCTATCACTAGAAATAGGCGAAAATCAATTTATCAAAGATGCGAGGACTTTCTTCCAATTTGGCAAAATAGTTTCAACTAGGCGCAAGTCATAAAAAAAATTAAGATAACTGAAATTTAAATAAAAAAAATTTGACATAAAATTTTTTGAATTGAATTAATTAATACTAATTAATTAATATAAACTTAAAAAATTCAATAAAGAAAAACCTATACAGCTGAGGACAGGGCTTTAAGAACGCTGGGCTCTTCAGCAATGTTAATGATATTTCTTTCATCGAATGTAAGGTAACTTATATTTTTTATCATCCGTATAGTCTTTGCTCAACACACTCAATAAATATTATACATTTTTATGTTTCATTAACAATGCTCAAAAATGTAGCGTTCTTAAATCTCTGTCCGCAGCTATAAAATATAAATGTGTTTATAAACTATTACTTTTTGAGCTTATTCTACAATTGTCAGAAAAAGCTTATAAAACCATTGAGAATAATAAGATTTTATTAACATGTGTTAACGTTATATTATTTTTGTAAGCTTATTCTACAATTGCAAGAAAAAGCTTATAAAAATCTTACCTGAGTAATATTATCACGAGGGTTCCGTTTTGATTTTTCTACAATTGCTGCGATAGCCTTTTTTAATGGTTTCTCAATATTATTTCAAGCTTAAGGCTTATGTTGTTAAGCTTGTTATAATATTACTCTTAAGCATTTTGGCCTGTTGGATAGTTTGTATTTTGCTGGATACTCGCACGCATATACACAGCAATAACACAGTTAGCACGGTTGCACACGCAAGCTGCGTAAAGAGACTTCGTTCCAAAAAAATTTTCTGTAACGCATACCAATTTTAATTGCTTTACAAAAAATCCTAAAGAGAATTTTGACAATAAATCCTGTTATATAAAGACACTTTTTGGGCTCTACTAAAAAATTAACTTTATAATGATGAAAAATCTTTTCTAAGCAGCTGCTGTCTAGTAACTAAAAAAGGTTCACAGAATCGAAGTAGTTACAAGCTTCTTTCGTAGGCTCTCTCTTTTTCTATATAGGATCTCTGATAATTCTAATGCAAACTAATTGATTTGTATTTATCTTAATTTCTTTCTGGATATGCTATTTTTTATTTAATTGTTATTAATGTTTAAAAACAAAAATATTTGTAAGTTAATTGAGATTTAACTACAAATTGTAATGTTTTTTACCTAAAGTTCTATAATTTGTAAGTAAAACTTTACCTTTAACACGATTGCGTTGCAATAAGGAGAACTTTCATGTTTCTGAGCAATTAATAAAATTTATTTTAATTTTTGTTAATTGAACCAAATAAATCAACCCAGCAGAACAAGCTAGAAACATTCAACCAAATGCCTTGATTAAATGGGACAATTAGGTAAAAAAACAAGAAATGTTGCCACTGTTTGTTACAGCTCGAATGAAGTGCGTGAGCTGAGTTGAGTTTTGTTGTTAGAAATGTTGGTAATTTATGCAAGGAATAAAAAAAAAATATTAAAAGCAAAACTGAAATTAGCTCGAACAACAAAATAGTACAAAATATGACAAATTTGTAAAGGACGCTTAAAATAAAAAAACTGAGGTTAGTTCCTGTTTTTATGTGTACTTTTTTCACTCTATTTTTATTGTAAGAACTTATTTAAAAATTTAGTAAACCAACCATAAATATGCGATATAGACAAACTTAATCAAACAACACATATGTATTCAAAACTTTTATTCTAGAAAAAACTTAGCTATTTAATTTAGGCCCCTATTATGTAAAATAACTCAACTTAAGTTGACTAGATTCAACTAAATTTTTTTCATATAACGTATTACATTTATTTTAGTTGAACCATGTAGTTTGCCTTAATCTTTTAAGAATTTTCAAACAACATAGTTCAACTGGAATGTATGTAATAAATTATGAGAAAAAAAATTAGTTCAATCTAGTCAACTTAAGTTGAGTTGTAATACATAATAGGGGCCTTAATTCAAAAGTAAAAACGATTTTATCGAACTGTTCCTTATTAAATAAAAACTGACATAAAACATTTCTTCTTCAGATTTAAAAGGTACAAAAATTATTTATTTAGCTATTTCATCAATCAGACTCAAACTCTTACAGACTACTTATACATAAAAACAATTACATTTGTAAAAATCAATAAAAAACCTTCTACAGTAGATAAAAAAATTGTTGTTTATAAGAAATTTGAATATACAGATCGAATAAAAGTAACTATGAAAACTTTTTTAAGTGAAATGATTAAATGAGAACAATTTAGCACAAGCCAGCTCAAGAATCACGTGTCATGATGCTGAGTCAAAGAAGATCTTTGAAAGTTTTAGTAGTAGTTAGTTAGAGCTATGAACGAGCTCACAGAAATGGAATTGGTTACGGAGGGATCGCGAAGAGTATAGAAGTCGAGCCCTGTAAGAAGTTCAGGGCATTGAATATTATTATGAATAAGGTATAAGGTTAAGGGAGGTTAGATTTATTAACGCACAACAAGGAGCATATTGAGGTACAGAAGTTTGATTCCCATTTAGTTTATACCACATATATCTTGTTAAACTAATACATTTTTATAATATATTAATAATTAATAATGTAAAATTAATTAATAAATAATGCTGGATTCAATCTTATCTCTCCAATAGACAGTGTATCGTAGCTTTTGACGATTTTAAGTCATTTTCTTTTGTGGCAACCTCTGGTGTTCCACAAGGAAGTATTTTGGGAACTTTGTTGTGTATTTTGCTTATCAATGATATATCAACTCTTTTTATTCAAGCACATTGTCTTCTATATGCAGATGACCTTAAAATATTTCTTATAATTAGGAATCAATTTGATATTTCCTGTCTTCAAAGTGAAATAGATAAGCTTTACATATGGTCGCTTGAAAATACCCTTTTCTTAAACTTAAAGAAATGTGCATTTGTGTTCCTTTCTAAGAACCAATGTCAACTTCCGTCCGCATATAATATTAATAATTCTCCTTTATTCCACCTCAACCATTTTAAAGATCTAGGTGTTGTCTTTGATACAAATTTTTCTTTTACTGCTGATCTTGATTTTATAATTCCTAAAGCGTATTCTTTATTAGCTTTCATCCGTCGTCAATCAACATAATTTTCCGACCCATACACCTTTAAAACCGGGTATATAAATTTTGTGCGATCTCGATTAGAATACGCATCAGTCGTTTGGTACCCGTACTATTCTTCATACAAGTTGCGCATTGAACGGGAACAGAAAGCTTTTACTCGTTTTGTTTTACGTACGTTAAATCCTCTAATCTCTCTTCCCTCAGATAGTGAGCATTGTATATTAATTCATTTGAAATCCTTAGAAAGTAGAAGAAATTCATTCTCTCTGCTTTTTATATATGATATTGTTCCTGGATATGTGGATTGTCCTGAACTTTTGGAGAAAATCAATTTTAGTGTTCCTTCTAGAGTTCTTAGAAGCAATGATATATTTTATATTCCAATATACCATACAAATTATGCTGCAAATGCTCCTATTAATAGGGCCTTATTACATTTTAATAATAAAAATGCTTTTTCCAGTTTCGATTTTTCTATCACTAAAGATGCATTGAGGCATTGACTAAATAGAATTTTTTAAATTAAGTTCTCTTTAAATGCATGTTAAATTTAAGTAAACTTTTGTTTTTTAATTAAGTTATATTCATTTAATTTATAAGAAAATGTGTACTATCCAAAGATTAAAATAATAGGAAATGAAATGAAAAATTACGTTGAATAGATTCCAAACTTTTAGAGCATAGTCGGTTAATTGGGTTCCAGATCTCAAAGCAATATTCTAACAGCGGTCTAACTAAAGCTGAATAAGGTGTTTTGAGAGTATAAGGACCTGTGAACTCAGTTGTGTTGTGTTTAAAAAATCCTAACATTGAGTTAGCTTTAGCAATTATTAGTTCGATGTGAGGTTTAACTTTAAGTGTAGGGTCAAGTCCCTAGAACACCTAAGTGCTATTTACTAGAAACTTTTTCTAAAAGAACATAATTAATAAAATAATTCAAGAAGGTCAATGACAAAGACCTTGAAAATATAAGGCACAAGCATTTAGAAATATTCAGGGGTAGATTATTGAGGGAACACCAATTTGCGATTGAATTTAGATCAAGTTGAAGGAAACTGAAATCATTTACTGACTCCGTCTACCGAAATAATTTAAAATCATCAGCAAAAAGGAGACATCTCCAGTATTAAATAACCTGAAGGGAGGTCATTAATAAAAGATGCCTTGAGGTACACCAGATGAAACTAGAAAGGGTAGAATTATTGATTTTAACCATTTGATAGCGGCTAATGAGATACGATTATTCACACATTCCATTTTTACAAAAAAGTATTAGATTTAGTAAAATATTACTATCTAATTGACATGGCTTTCTGCTTGATAACTTCGTTTAAGAAATAATATACGTGTAAATTTAAAAATTTTATTTGAATGTGTTCTTTATTGTTTCTAGAAAATGCATACATGTTTTTAAATTGATATTAAGAAAAAAGAGCAGTTGTAACGGTTTTCGTTAGCCTATATCTAACTCCCTCCAACGAAAAGAAAGTTTAAACGCGATTTCCTCGAAACTACTTTTTTTAAAACGGTTCGATAGCTAGCTAAAATCTACTGCATCATTTTCAACGAATCTTACTGCCCTTTATTCGTAGTCTTGTCCTTCAAGTATTTCCCTCTAAATTGAAGTATATTTTTTTTTGTTATTTTTTAGGAAAAATGCGTGCAAAAATCTATCTCTGTTTTGATATTTTTACTCAAGCTTTACTTACTTACTTAGTTGGCGCTACAACCGTATGTCGGTCTTGGCCTTATCTAAGAACTTGCGCCAGCCATTTCTGTATTTCGCTTGCTGGCGCCAGTTGGAAATTCCAAGCTTCGTCAGGTTGTCCTCTGCTTGGTCTTTCCAACGAAGATGCGGTCGTCCTCTTCTGCGTTGACCGCCGCTGGGTACCAATCGAATATTTTCTTCACTAGAGTATCGTCTTTCATGCGCTGAACATGACCATGTGAAGCCATCATTCCATCACACCATGTCAGCGTAGAGCTCATACAGTTCATCATTCCACCGTATTCGGTACTCACCATTGACGCAGATTGATCCGTAGGTCTTATGAAGAATCTTTCTCTCGAATGCTCCTAAAGTCTTTTCATCTGAACTGCTCAGCGTCCAGGTTTGCGATGCATAAAGTTGGACGGGCATGATGAGCGATTTATAGAGCGTGATTTTTGTTCGTCGAGAGAGGGCTCTGCTTCTCAATTACCTACTGAGCCCAAAGTAAGACCTGTTGGCAAGAGTTATTCTTCGTTTGATCTCAATGCTGATGTCGTTGGTTGAATTTATGCTGGATCCCAGATAAACGAACGAGGTATCACAACCGCGAAGGAGGTTTTGTCAACGGTAACGTGGATTCCAAGACGCTGGGACTGTTTGTTTGTTGACACCAAGTATTTCGTCTTATCTGCATAGACTCTCTTTCTAATCTGGAAAATGCTGCACTGACTTCGCGCGTATTATGTCCAATGATATCGATGTCATCAGCATACGCAAGCAGCATAACACTCTTGTAGAGTATTGTGCCACTACGTCTCAGATTAGCAGCTCGGATGATCTTTTCCATCATTAGGTTGAAAAAGTCGCACGATAAGGAATCACCTTGTCTGAAACCGCGTTTGGTAACAAATGGTGGGGAGAGGTCCTTCCCGATTTTAACAGCGCTGCTGGTTTGTCTCAGTGTCATCCTGCAAAGTCATATTAGTTTAGCAGGAATACCAATACCTTATTGGGCTGTCGAAGGCTGTAGTCGACAAAAACATGGTGGGTGTCGACTTGTTTTTTTTAGTCTTATCCAAGCTTTGACTCGAGCTTTAACCATAAATAATAAAAAAACCCCCGGGGGTCATACGTGGTGGGATGTTGATTGAATGATCTATTCCTTAAAATGACATTTTATTTGTTTGCCTAAAATGCATGGGAAAGGCCATATCCATCGAATAGTTTTAGATGTCTTTTTTTAAAGTCTATTTCGGTGGCCTCTATAAAAAATCCAGAAAATTGTTTTAAACAAATATTTTTTTAAGGATTTTTTATGTACAATAACTTGCATAAATTTGAAAAAAATTAATAACTTCTTATAGTTAAAAAAATGTTTGAAAAAAGCTTCTTGTTTTTCTTCTTACGCGTATAATAAGCTATTCGCAAGGTGTGAACCAATTTTTTGGTTCTGAAATGACGCTTAAGTTTTGAGATTATGGTGGTGGAGATTATGAGAATGTGATTCACATACGCACATCGTGGGCAGTGTGCTTGGGATCAGGTTTTGCGCACTTTCTAGCAAATTATGTTTTAAAATATTGAGATAAGCTGACTTGTCTATAATACCATCAATAAATATAAGATTCCCCACATCTGACATACAGCCCCACACCATAAAGCCCCCACACCATGTTTCAGTGCAGCAATTGCATTGTTTTTGAAGCTAAGCTTTTTACGCCTCATTTTGTGAGTTGCTTGAGTGAAATCTCAAAAACAACACTTTTTTCCATACACCTTTTTCTAAGAATTATTGTTGTTTTTTACTTGCGTCTATTACAGCAAAAGGATATAAAATTAAAAATATTTCTTTGTAAGCTTAATTAGTGAGAATCGAACTCACACCATTTCGATCGAGAGTTCTACACACTAACCACTACTCCAAAACAACCCTTTGTGTTATGATGTGATTCATTCAATATTTAGTCTTAGGTGAAGCTATGTTGCAGTAGATGACAGGAATTTATTAAAAGGATTGTGCATTAGCTATTCTACATGTGAATGCGTGAAGGTATGATGCAACAGGTTACAAGAATGCAAGGTTGCCAGTCAAAATTCGGAACTATTCCCACGAAAATCACCTTTTTCCCACAGGAACATAAATTAAATTGCACCAAAATTCCCAATGGTAAAGATAAACAAAAAAATTCCCAACGCAATTAAACAATACCAAAAAAAATCCTACGACCATTAAAAATTACCAAGAAAATACCGCTCGTTTTAAAATACCACAAAAAATTCCATAAGCATTAAAAAATACCACAATAAATTTCATATGCAAAAAAAAATAAAAAAAAAATAGAAATACCACAAAGAAATAATAATGGTATTCAATAAACGCCGTATTTGTGATGTAAATAGCGTAAGAGCTTTATATTAACTGAAGCGTATTTTGCAACAATAAAAACGTAAGGGATTTTGCATACACAGCTTACGACTGTGATTTCATTTTAATTTTAAAAGATAATTGAAAACCAATAGATTCGATAAGTAGATTTGCAAATATTTTTAATATGGATTTGGTAGTAATTATATTTTTCTTATTTTTGGCATTTTAACATAATTTTTGTAAGCTTAACGCTTGCAAAAAAATCGAAAATTCAGGGTTGTATTGCCATATGTCAAAAAATGTCTACATATTTTTTATGATGGCATCTTGTTCTTAAAACAAAAATGCAATTTAATTGTATTTATTAAGGGTTAGTTTGAGAAAATATACAGCGCAAACTTATAGCTTATATACGTCGTTCATCAAATACCATTTTTAAATTTTTGCTTAATAAAAGAGAAAAATACGTTTTTAAAAAGAAAATTTCCAAATTTCCATGCATTTAAAAAATACCACGCTGAATTCCCACGACAATTAAAAAATACCACGCTCCAAAAAAAAATCCCAAAAACAATTAAAAATGACCACAAATGGGGATTTTCCCACATTGCTGGCAACCTTGCAAGAATGTATTAAAAGAATTTTTCAATAGCTATCCTACATATTCTATTGTGAATGCGTGAAGCTTGATGCAGCAGATTACAATAATCGATAAAAAGCATTGTGCATTAGCTACACTCTAAAAAATAAATATAAATTTACTATAATTATTATAGTAATTTTTTGTTGAAATTCAAACAGATGAGTAATTTTACTATAAATCTTATATTGATCTTTGAGTATTTACCAATAAACACTATTCTTAGCAAAATTAAGCTATAAATTTTTAATTTTGCTGCAATATCAACTACAATGCTTTATATTACTACCAAAATTGAACTAATGAAACAGATGTTGAATATTCAACATGGACAATATTTTCAACAGATATTTAGTCGACTTTGCTTGTCAACGTGTACGGATCATTATATAAGAGTTATATGGTTTTTAATTGAAAAAAGTTTAGTAATAATTCGATTTTTAGAAAAAGTTTTATTATGTTTTAGTATCTTATGTTGTACAAAACAACAAAATGGGTAAATAAGAGCAATATGCTAATAATTAAATAAAAATCTATAGAAAATATCTGTGTTTCATTTGTTTTTTTCTTTCGGGTACTCATCGGCAGGAATTACTTTATGCAAGAGTGTTTGTCCCATTTTGGTGTTTATAGTGTTAATTTAATGAAAGATAAGCAGTAAATATAAGTCAAATTTATTTCTGCACGTGTCGTCAAGAGTGTAAAGTTTTAAGATATACTAAATAGCGTTTTAAACTAAGTAAACGAATATCAAAACTAAGAATGTTGCCTTAACTAGAATATCAATGGAAAATTAATTGATTACATCAATTGTAGTAAAAACAAATTCTAGTTGTTGGATTTTGCTAACATGAGAGTAGTAATTTTGTTGTGGTACTACACAGAGGATAGCAATTGATGTTTAATTTTACTGCAATATCAATATTTTTTCATTAATATTGCCACATATTTATCCAAACATAAACATTTTTTGTTGAATTTCACTACAAGTCAATAGTAAACAATATGTTTAATTAAATAAGGGGGTGTAAATTTACTATAAAAACAGCCGCAAGACTGTTGCCTACAAGAGTTGTAGTAAAATTCAATAAAAACTTTTTAGAGTGTATCTAAACAACAAAAGTAGCAAGGTTCCATTGAACGGCTTGAAAATTATCACAAGATGCCAATTGTTTGTGGTGTAGATTTTAATTGCGATTCAAACATGAATGCTTATAGGCACTTAAGGCAAGGCCGGTGTTCTATCGCTCGAATATTA
The DNA here is from genome assembly GCA_963920525.1 of Dichetophora obliterata. Classification (NCBI taxonomy): domain Eukaryota; kingdom Metazoa; phylum Arthropoda; class Insecta; order Diptera; family Sciomyzidae; genus Dichetophora; species Dichetophora obliterata. The sequence goes on along the minus strand of OY986437.1, from coordinate 219,987,372 downwards.
AAGGTATTTTTAGGATTTTTTTAAAAAGTTAAAATATTAAACAACGATATTTTAACTTTTAAGGTATATTGTAACACTTATTCATCATAAATTTTTTTTTTATTAAAAAAATTGTTGATCTTGTTCAAAATGGTGCTCATTGAGACGCTCTCAAGAAAGAGGTGCATAGGCGGTGTTGTAGATTTAGACTTTTCTATTTATCTGAAAAATAAAAACCAAGAATATTATTAATCACTATGAGTGCAGCTATGGCTGGCACTAGAAAAAAAATATTGAAAATTGACAGAATGATGCGCTTTTGAAAATTAAGTTCTTAAAACAGCTTGTTTGCTAACGGTTATTAATCGCACAAAATATACGATGTTTTTGAAATAAAACTTTGATTCCAGTTCCAGTGATAGCCACTGAATGTTATGAATAGCATATTTAAATTTTAGATGATTCAGCTGAATAGTTTTTGTTTTCTCTACAACACCATGCCGAAAAAGGTTTTACGTGATGCCGCGTATACATTTCTAATTTTTAGGCAAAAAATTTTGGACTTACGTTAATGGAAATATTATCAAATTTGTGCAATTCCGAGACCAACAGTTTTTTCATTTATTTAGACTGCGGAAACACTGTTGAACGTGGGTCCAAATCAGGACATGGTCAGACTGAATTTGTTTTTCTTTTACTAACATGCATTCTGAAAATTTTAAATTTTTGTGGACAAGAAAGTAATCCAATTTGGATTGGAAATTTGAAACTTAACCTTGGATTAAACAATAGTATTTTTTCGGTGTTCTCCAAATGTACTCCAAAATGTTATCCTAGTGTTGTCCAAATGTAATATATAATCCAAAAAAATTTAAAATTTAGTCCAAGAATTTTAACCATGCATATGTGAATAATTTTGTACCACTCTGTATTTCAACATGATTTATAAATATACAAAAAGTAGGCTCTTGTTATTCTCACTATTTGGGATGTATTTTGTTCAAATTATTTGTTTTCCAATAGTTACGTTAATAAAGTAATATAAAAACTCTTAAAGTGTAGAACACTATTTTTTATTACAGCTAGTTATGTTTTATGTTATTTATAAAGCGAAGATACAGTGTTGCCAAGTAAATAAATGCATTTGTCCTTTAGTCTTTTCAAAAGCATGGACAACACTTGGCGCCACATTACTAATACTGACTTGCCAAGCCTTTTTTTTATTACTTTTTATATATGTAGTACATATCTTACTTCTTTGTTTTCTTCTCGCCCTTTCCAACTGTTTGATTCTTTTTCCATAATACTGACAAATGTCTTTATATATCATACATTTTCTTTTTGTTAATTTAAACATAGCAGGCAAGCATTCATACTATTCTTCTCTAAAGTCAACAAATTTGCAAACATCATAATTTCAACTTATTGCCAGTCTAGTGCGTTCGTAAAATGGCGTCAACACAACGATGTGCTACATTTTTCCATTTCAATTTTCAGAAAGTTTTATCAAAAGTTATTCTAATAATTTTGTTCAAGTAATATGACAAACACATTGTCTTCAATCCAAGCGCACCGCTTCAAATGCCACAAAATTGCTTTTATGTGCACAAGGAATAGTTTTAATAAAGAAAGCAGAAGAAGAAAAATCGGCACCATCTTTATTAGTAGTAAAACTTTCTTTGCCAATTTCAATTTTAATACTCGAATAGTTTGAAGTTGGCAGCACTTTTACACGCGCACACTCTTACATTTAAAGGCAAATATGATATTTTAGTTATGGGCTTATTTTTGTGTTCGTATATTATTTAAAAATAGTTCTTTTTTTCTTTGGATTTTTAGAAGAGAAAATTCTTTTTCTAGTTTTTTTATACTTGGCTATGTGGATATTGTTAAGTACATAATTCTTTGATATTTTTTATTATGTTTATTTCAACTAAGTTAAAATTGACTTTTAGCTTTTTTCAGTGCTTAATCGCACCTTTTCATTTCTTTGTTTAAAATTTACTAACGAATTTATTTATGTAAAATTTACACCCAAAGATATTTAAGCAGCTAACTTACTCACTGGTTTATAGAGTCATTCTAAAATTCCTTTTTCTATAATTGATTCGAGTACGGAAGACTCGGTTATAATAAACAATGTAACATACCAGGACCGTAGGTAAGGGAGTTTTCGGTGTTCAAACCCCCCAGAGGGTTGAAATTTAAAAAAAAATAATGCATTTAAACTATTATGCCATTAAATCACTTTGTTATGTTTTAAAAAACTTTACAAGTCATATACTGAAGTTGCGTTTACTTGTAAAAGTATTTTTTTTTTTTTTTAATTGAATCGTGTAAACAACAATAGTGAAAACCAATGTATCGTTATTTATCGGATCAAACGTGATACATTCAAAATCGTCAATACTATTGACATCACTATGGTCATCTCTTCCCTTGACATCGGCAATTGTAGATGATGGTAGTGATAACAACAGAGAAGCCAACAAAAATGGTATATGCATACTGAAAAAAACTTTCTAATTGGAACTGCCTTGAAAAATTTTAAAGTATACTTCAGCCACCAACTGATTTTAGTTTTCCCTCTAGCGGTTCTCGAAAATTTAAATTTCATCATACATGGTTTTGTCGCTGGAGTTGATTGGCTTACTCCAAATATTTAAATGGATCTTATTGTAAATTTTACGTTTTCTTAAACGTTAAGTAATTCCTGCTTCGAATCACAGCCTCTTCGTTGTTTATGGCAAAAAAAAATGTTTATTAAATAAGATTTTCAGCTCCTTTTATTGTGCCTCTTTTAAAGTCAAGACTTTTTAAAAAGTTAAGTTTAGAATTAAAGATGTGAGTCTAAACCTGGTTGGATTTTTGAGGAATGCTTGAAGTTATTCATGAGTTATGAAAAGTTGAACTTACATTTTTCAGAATTCTGACCCGAGGAAAAGTTTTAAGTCAATCGTTTAAGTAATTTTGTGAATTTTTAGGCTTTAATATTTATGAAGATTGTGTAAAAGTTTTTTTTCCCCAAAAAAATTGTGTAAAAGTTTTTTTGGGAAAAAAAACTTTAAACATATATAACAATAGCTATAAAGATAACTACTACAACATATAAAGATAACTACAAATAATAAAAATGTGTCTAAAAATGTATATTCATGTCGTTGCCTTAAAAAAAGGTCCATTTATACCCCCTTAAAATTAATGTTTGTCTATTTTATAACGATTCCCAAAACATTTTGGCTATTACGATAACAACCAGCAAGCTAAACCATTATACAAAAACCTAAAAAATCATGTTTTTCGGAAATATATTGGCTGATGCAATAGTCGTAACAAAATAAACTGTCAGAAATTAAAGATCGAAGAAAGCTATTTTAATGTGCATCAAAAAAACTTCATAATTATTTGTTGTTAAGTCCTACATGGATAAATCCTATTTTGCTATTCCAGCAAAATTTTTGTTAAATTCAAACAAAATTTTGATGTTATTATAAACTGCAACTGCGAATTTCTACTGAATTTAAGCAAATATTTGCTAGGTTATTATAAATTGGCATAGCAAATTTTGATTAGTTTTTTGCTGAAATCTAGCATATTTTTGAAGTGAAATAATTATTACTTAGTTACGTATTCGATGAACTACGTCAATGTCTTCGTAGAGCTCATACAATTCGTGGTTCATTCAAAATTTTGCGAAACATTTTTCTCTCGAACACCCCCAGAGCAGCTTCAGCGCCATAAAGAAGTACAGGCAGGACGAGAGTCTTATAGAATTCTAGTTTTGTCGATCGAGCCCGTAGTAGCACCTATTAGCAATTGTTAATCTTCGCTTTATCTCCAGGCTGACATCATTGCTGTTGTTTATGGCGGTGCCATGGTATATAAACTCCTTGACTATTTCAAAGTTATAGCTGCCGGATGAAACGTTGGAGTCTAGACGCCGCGCTCCCCTGCTTATACACAACATATACTTTGTTTTGCCTTCGTTTATGTCAAACCCACTTTGGTTGATTCCTTTTCGATAGCGGTGAAAGCAGCGGTAACATCTCTTTTGGTTCTGCCGACAATATCAATATCATCAGCGTACGCAAAAAGCTAGAAACTTTTGTAGAAAACGGTGCCATTGCGATGCACACTGGCCTTTCGTACGATCCCTTCCATGATGATGTTGAAGAGATCGCAAGATAACGGATCGCCTTGTCTGAAATCTCTTTCGGTATTGAAGGTTTCGGAGAGGTCATTTTCTACCTTGACGGAGCTGCATGTGTTGCTCAACGTCATACTGCAAAGTACTACCAACTCTGCAGGTAAACCGAACTCAGACATTGTTGCGTATAGTCAATCCCTTCTCGGGCTATCGAACGCAGCTTTATAATCGACAAAGAGATGATGGGTGTCAATTTGGTTTTCGTGGGTTTTTTCCAGGATTTTTCGAAGAGTGAAAATCTGGTCTATTGTGGATTTTTCAGGTCGAAAGCCACACTGATATGGTCTTATAAATGTTTTTGTAATCGGCTTTAATCTTTCACACAGTACGCTTGAGAGAACCTTATATGCGATGGATATTAGACTGATATCTCGATAGTTGGCGCAGATTTTTGGGTCTCATTTCTTATGTAAAGGGCAGAGAACGTTGAGATTTCAATCAACGCGCATGCTTTCCTCTAGCCATATTTTTCTGATGAGCTGATGCATGCTTCTTATCAATTCATCGCAGCCGGTTTTAAACAATAAAGCTGGCAGGCCGTCAGCACCCGCTGCATTATTGTTTTTCAGTCCCTGGATAGCAACTCGAACCTCTTTATGGCTAGGTGTTGGTACTGCTATTCCGTCATCGTTGATTGGTGGCGCTGCACTGTGTTTTCCATGGGCGGAATTGGTGGAATTGTCGCCAGTAAGTAGATTGGAGAAGTACTGTCTCCACAATCTCAGCACACACTGCGCATCCGTAACCAGATCTCCATTTTCATCTCTACAAGTGGATGCTCTGAGCTTGAAACCTTGGGTTAGACGCTTAACCTGTTGATAAAATTTTCGTGCTTCCTTCTTGCCTCGGTACACCTCTAGTTCCTCACACTAGCGCTTTTCCTGCTCTCTTTTTTGCGTCTGAAAAGGTGCCTCTCTTCCTTCCTCCTTATGTGATAATTTTCTCGCATGGCTCACGTTACAGCTGACTGCAGTGTTTTTCTGAATGCTGCGTTTTTTACTGCAGTCGCGATGCAACACTCCAGATCGTAGCATGGGTCCTGATGTTGCGGGCACCAGAAGCCACTTTCTCAGCGGCAGCGTGCATGGAGTAGGATATGTGCGCCCAAAGTCCACCGGCGTCGTCGGGTTCAGAGGTTGTTTGGTTGAGCTTAACCGAGAGTAGAGCGGAGTAGGCCTCGGCTGTACGTTGTAATTGCAGCTTAGCGACATCTAGCTTTCGTTGCATTCCTGTGCGTATGTTCTTCGCATTGCACAATCGCGTACGGATCTTGGCTGCAACAAGAGAGTGGTCGGAGTCAATATTGACCCCCAACACGTACGCACATCTAGAACTCTAGAGGCGTGCCTTCCGTCGGTTAAATCTAGGTGTTTAAATCTGGTGCTACTAACTACCATGTTTCGTGCTGTAGCGAAGTCGATCAGTATTAGACCGTTTCTCGTAGAGGTCTCATGAAGACTAAACTGACCGACAGTAGGGCCAAAGATGCCTTCCCTTCCGACATTAAAATCGCCGGAGACTATTTTCACTTCATGGACCGGAAGGTGATCGTATACGTTCTCAAGACTAGTGTAGAAAGCGGTTTTGACGGCTTCGTCCTTTTCCTTATTTCCTAATTTGGGAGTGCGCGCAAATTAGGCTAATATAGAAAAATTTTGCCTTAATGCGGATCGTGGCCAGTCTTTCGTTCACGGGTGTGAACCGGGAAACAAGGTGGCGTAGTTTCCGGCTTACGACGAATCCACATCTGAATTAGAGCTACTAAAATGGATGATTGGAGGATTAGTCTTTTCCACGAACTGACAAGTCGTAAGATTCACACAAAAATATTACCGAAATAATCGAAGACAAAACCTTTCAATTTTAATTCAGTAATTTCGGAGGGCGGAGTGATCCTAAAACGGCTTGAGCGTTTTCAGGAAACTATTACTTTTGCATGTGCTAACAGAAGCAGATGTAGATAAATTCTTTTGCAATTACAAGCTCGGAAGCGGGTACAAGCAACTGTAAAGCAAATAGATTAGAAATTTAACAAAGACGTTATAATTCGCAGTAACTTAATATAAACTTGCCACCAAAAAATTACTTATGTATCTATTTATAACAAAAAAAAAGTAAATAAAAAATTCAATCCAATGAAAAATTTAATTTTTAACAGCTGATTTGGTTTTGTTAGTTATCACAAAGAACGTTAGTGTTGGTAAAAAATCGACTAAAAAATTCTGCAGTTCAGATTGCAGTATACATTTATGTCAAAGTTAGCAATCAATTTCAATTAAAGGTTTTTATAAACTTTTTTTAATTAATAATAAATGTGTCAGACCTAAGTTTGTAATGAAAAATTAATAAAGCTTTAATAAATATTAAAAACTTAAATACTATTTTAATTTTAAGAAAAACTGTTATCAATCTCCAGCTTTAACTCTAAAAAAAAATATTTTTCTTGAGTTTGGGGGGCAATGGCACCTTTTTCCCTCGCTACGCCCATGGCAGTAAGTGTCAGTAAGACCTCACAATATGTAATATCAATGGAAAAAAGATCTCAAAACCTTTTTTAATAGGCTAAAACAAAAAAATTCAGATTTTTTTAAGCTAAATGCAAAAATAAGTTAAATGCAAAAAACATGATTTGTTTCCAAAAAAGGGGTTCAGGAGAACCGAAACCGCTCAATGGGGATTTCTCCGATCCAAAAAAAGTTATGGAGAAATAATTTTTAAAATTCCCTCTTTTTTTTGAGTCGGTGTCCAGCGAAATCTAAACTTCGATCCGGCTTCAATGCAATTCATTTTATTTGCACTTAACTAAAAAAATCCTGCATATCTCTACATTACTGAGATTTTTCGAGGAAATTTAACTGTAAAAAAATGAATTGTAGTTCTTTTATATATATATATAAAAAAATAAAAAAAAAACATTAAAAAAACCTTTACAGCTGCGGCTAAATGAATACGTCCCAAAGTAGCAGTGTACAAAAACAAATCAAATCTACCAACCCATTTCACTCAGCATGCAATTCCCCAAAGCTTTTTGACGAAGTTGTGTGAAAAAGTTGAGCATCTTAAAATTTTACTTCAAAGTATTAATAAAATAAATTTTAATCCTCATAAGACCGAATTTGTTGCCACCCTTTTAGTAAGATGGGTTGAATATAAATTGCTACACAGTTTGCTTAAATATATAATGCAAATGAGGGATATAATCTAAAAAACAAACAAACAAAAAATGTTAACCCTTCAGCATTAAAGAGAACGAGAAAGAAAAAGAGTTTGTAAAATACTTCTTTTATATACAAGGTGCTTCATTCACATTGACATGATAAAAATTTTAAAAGCTAACGGATCAAAATACACTTAATATCACATAGAAAGCATGCTTAGCAGAACTACATAAAAAACAACTTAACAAATTTTGCATATTTTGATTTAATCACTAAAGTCTAAACAACTAGAGAATAAATCTTAAATTAAAATATTAAACATTTAAAAATTGGATACAAGAGAGGTTTTTAAAGTTATTTGATTATTTTGTTTGAAATATTTTTATATTGTAACATTTTCAGATTTTATAATTAAATTACCTTGTTTATTATATCACTTTTATATTAATAATTACTTTATGTTCAATTACTTTTTTAATTAAATTAATTAATTTTCATAAATTTTCATTAATTAAATATGAAAAATAAAAACATCGTCGAGCTACATGACTGAATCAGAAATGACTAGTTTTCTTATCTCATCAAAAAAATAGTTTCAATAAATTTATAAAATAAGATTTATGCCGTCGCGATGCGTCCTATAAATCTTACACCCTGTATATATGTTAAATAAATTTGTAGCAAGCTATTGTTGAGCCACAACAAACATAGCCTAAAGACTAAAAGAAACTCTCGACCACATGTTGTTATTTTTACACTAACAAACAATTTTTTTTTTTTTGTAAAGTCCTTTCATAATAAATTATTTGCTAACAAAACCTTGAGTTAATCCCTTAAAAACTGCAAGTTATCCATTTTTTAGCGCACACAAACGTATATATTTTCACGAAATATAGGGCAAAATGTCAGTATAAAAAATGCTAGCTATGTAACCTTGAACTAAATTTTCATTTCAATATCTAAAAAACAAACCCCAAATAATATTTAAAAAAACGTTAGCGAGCTGAAAAAATAACTCACTATATGCGCTGTTTAAACTTTATCCATTATGACGCAAGCACATGTGCTGTTTATTTGGGAGAAACAAATTTTAAGTAAAAAATGGCTGACAGAAACCGTAAATAAAACAAATGCATCAGACTTTTATATGATACTACATAAAAAACCTACAAAAGTATATAAATAAATCTCTGCATGAGTTCGTTTTTGTGTAGCGTTTTATTGTGAGTTCTGAAAATGTAAAAATGTTTTATAATGCGTAAAAATTTTTTACTCTTTCTAAATTATTCTCTGCTCTTTTTTTTAAAAAAAAGCCACCAAAAAAAGTCGAAGATTTATGATGTGTTTTGTTATTGTTGATTTTGTTTTTGTAGATATCTATTTTTTAGTCTTAAAACCAATTTACATATGATATAAATCATAAGTGAAAAAGCAACAACAAAAACAACACCAACAAGTATTCGACTACGTATAAAAAAAGGATGCTTCAACTGATGTCAATCCATGTAGATTCCGTTTAAACTGCTTAAGCAGTGAATCGCAATCAATCACAATTTTCAACTGACAAGAATTCGTTTTGAGGACATTGCAGACTTTCGGTCGGAAAAAACCCTAAAAATTCTTGTTTGAAAAAGCTTTATAACAATAAAATTCTTTGAGGCAGGAGTTTTCGACTATATACTATAGCGCCTAGAATTTACCACAGCACTATTAAAAAATTCCGGTGACCAAACATACATTCGACCATTTTCAAAAATTTCTTCATACTTGCTCGTCCATCTGGAGCTAATTTTATCTTTATACATCAATGGTTAAGCTTACTAAAATGAGGAATGGATTTTTATGTGGTTTTTTCCAAGTCTTCAGCATAGTGCCCATATTGTGTAAAATTAAAAAAGTTCCGAACTAAAAATAGCTGCACAAGACGCTGTATAAACTGGTGTTAAGTACTTAAAAACTGAAAGGGTTTGAGGCAAATGCCAGCGCACTTACAATATTTTGACTACAGAGAAAATTATATATCCATAAGCACAAAAAGGATACGTGATTATTTGTGCATTACCTTGTTAGCTTTAACTTCGGAAAATGTTTTACAAAAATAACTGATCGTATCACAAAAAAAGATCGTTTAGTATTTCAGTAAATTAAAGTGTTTGTTTTCCAACTTCATATATCTGTCAAAGCAAGCTGGCAAAAGTATGTTTTTCAAAACATTTTGTACGGAAAGCTCCATCTCGTAAACTTTGCCAATTGAGTTATTGAAATTAAAGGAAGTCAAAGGATGAAGTTAAACCATTAAAGCTGCCAATATCGAACAGGTGTTTTCTAACCCATTTTAATATTTATACTTTGTCCGTATAAACATATTAAATAATAATATATAATACTATAGTAGCGGCGTTGGTCGTAATTCGACCGTCTGTCTGTAATATAGCGTATGTTAAAGTTAATGTGCTGAAGCGTAGAATTTGGTAGAACATACCATTAACGTACTTAAAAAAAAAATAAACTGGCCATTTCAGCCCTTGGAAGGACTTTGACTTAGCTTCTATTGATCAATTGTGTTGTGCGTGTTGTTAAATGTTTGATCACAAATGACCGAGAACTGGACCTACGTGCTTAATGCCGACTCCGAACGGCTTATGTTCTCAAGGAGCTTTACATGGCAATTTTTACTCTCTGAGGTTTGCCATTGTCTGCAGAGAGGTGACGACCGAACAGAAAAATTGATTCAATTGAAAAAAACTTTCTGTCTGAGCTGTAATTGAACCCGGGCTACCGCAGTTCTTTAGCTTAGGAGCCACGCACTCTACCCACTAGGCTACGGCCGCCACGTACTTAGACCCCATTTATTTATTCAGTTTATAAATTAAAATTTGGGTTTGTACAAATGGCTTAATTTTTTTGTGGCAAACTGTATTTTTGTTACTAAAATATGTATGTATTTATTGATATGCTAAATATTGCTGTGGAATGTATTTTTTAGTATTTATGCTCTTTCAAAAAACCTCGTCAAAAGGCCGACTAATGAGATATCATGTAAACGTTGTGTAGCATAGATTACACCACTCATAGCCTTCTAGCGCTCCAGATTATGTACTTAAATGCAAAACATAAAAACTAAACTACGATCTCATAAAAATAAACACAAATATTGTCATTATGTAAACTCATAGAGCAGTCTTTCTGCCACTATATGTTCAATTTATAGATCCTCCGAAATGTCTTCTAGTGTGGGAGCTCACCCTGTTATTTTGAACCCACACTATTTCTTTCAGAATACTGCTCCTGCCCCGTGAGAAATTTTAACAATATAGTATACATTGCATAGAAAAATTGCTTTTATAGGGTATCCGTTGGAGAAAGAGAAAAAGGTTGTCTTCTTTTTTGTTTATTCATTGTTTAAAACTCTATTTTACGTAATTTTTGGTATCTCATATAGTTTAACACTCTTTTTTTACGCTTATATTTTGGGTCATGGATCACTTGATTCTGCATATCTATGTAACAGTACTTACCTTTCTAATGATATATGATTCATTAAAACTTCTGATTTAATAAATACTAAAGTGTATGACAACCTTCGTTCTTAGCATATTATTATAATGATTAGAATATATAGATTTTTCAGTCTTTTTTTAATATTTCTTTATTTGTGGTGACTTTAATATTAATTTATTCTGTCATGATAATTCAACTAAATCTATCTATGACAATGTTTCGTCCGTCGGTCTGTCAATTGTTAATAAAACTATGCCCACACGATTCTCTCATAATGATACTCCAAGCCTTCTTGATTATTTTATTGTCTCTGATGTATCGTCTGTTCTATTGTTTGATCAAATTTATTTTCTTTCCGATCATGACTTAATTTTTTGTACACTTGATATACCGCTCTCTCAGATTAATACGTCTAAAACCATTACCTACAAAGACTTTAAATAAATTGATCTTCCGGCTTTAAGCAATGATGCCTGTTCTATTCCATGGAATGATATTTGGTTCTTTTCAAATGTAAATGATAAAGTAGATACCTTAGCTCAACATATTAGTCATCTCCTTAAAACTCATGTTCCGATGCGTACTATTGTAATAAAAAATGTGTCTTGTCCATGGTACACGTCCAGTGTGCAGAATGCAATAAGAAACCGCAATAAAATGCATAAGCGGTGGAAAAAAACCCGTCGTCGGCAAATTGGGAAGAGTACAGAGTGGCAAGGAATGCTTCAATTCTTATTTGCAGGCAATCGAAGTTAAAATTTTATTCTAATAAACTGAAGACATCGCTTCCTTCTAAAGAGCTATGGAAAAATCTAAGAAACATTGGAATTGGCAACAAGCCTACAGTTGGCTGCTGTATTAACCTTGATGCTATGAATGATTTTTTCATCAAAAATAATGTTAGCCATAGTTATCTTGAAGAGTTAATAGATGTCCTTGTTGAACCCAACTTTCAGTTTGCTGGAGTAAGTGAAAATGAGGTTGTAAAACATATAATGAAAATTAAATCGAATGCGGTTGTTGAGGATGGAATTCCGATTAAATTTATAAAACTCATTTTACCTTTCATAGTTAGCCCACCAACCCATATTATCAATCGTTGTTGCACTTCCTCCTCTTTTCCTTATTCCTGGAAAGTTGCAAAGGTCATACCGGTAGCCAAAAAATCTCAAGAAAGTAAGCCCAGTGATTTCAGGCCTATTAGCATTTTTTCCTGCTTGTCAAATGTGTGTGAAGCTATTATGGCTGATCAAATGTCGAATTTTCTCTTACAAAGCAATTTTTTGTCCCCATTTCAATCTGGATTTCGTAGTGGCCACAGTTGTGCAACTGCCACTCTTAAGGTACTGGACGATATTCGATCACCTTATGATGAAGGCCTTCTTACCCTACTCTGCTTAATTGATTTCTCTAAGGCATTTGACACTGTAAATCATTCCTTACTTTGTCAAAAACTAAAAAATTATTATGGGTTTTGTGCTAATGCTGTTATTCTTGTAAGTAGCTACTTATCGAACAGAGTTCAGAGAGTAAATGTTGCAAATAAGTGCTCTCAATACAAGTATGTTTGCAGTGGAGTGCCTCAAGGATCTGTGCTGGGGCCTCTTTTGTTTTCAATATTTATAAATGATATCTTTTCCGTATGTAAACATTCCTCTATGCATGCCTATGCGGATGATGTTCAGCGTCATATTTCCCGCAAAACGGGTCTTTTAGAAGATTTAAGTTACAGGTTGAACGAAGATCTCGATAGTGTTCATAAATGGGCTATTAGAAATGGTCTTCAACTTAATGCGCTGAAAACATATGTGTTGCCTATTGCCAAATATAAAATCTGCTTAGATGACATTCCGGACTTGTATATAGGGAAAAGGAAGCTAAAAATAGTAAGCAACGTGAAGAGTCTTGGTTTTCATATTAATTCGTCATTAACTTGTACCGATCATATCAATAGTGTAGTCCAAAACATTTATTATACCCTGAGAAATTTAAGAATTTCGGCGCAGCTTACACCTGTTGATACTAGGCGAAAATTGGTGTTACAAATGATAATCCCTATAATAACTTATTCTGAAATTATTTATAGTAAACTAGATTCACGTTCTTAGCACAAACTGCGAGTTGCGTTTAATCATGCCACGCGATACGTCTATAATATTCATAGGTTTGATCACATATCTCACCTCAAGAATAGCATACTTGGTTGTGATATAATAAGCTATCTTAATACTCGCAATTGCATATTCCTTCATAAATTGATTCACTTTAAAGTGCCATTGTATCTTTTTGAAAAATTACAATTTGGCAGTATAGCAGGAGTTATATGATGATAATACCTAACTTTAATTCCCTGAACTCTACCAGACTATTTTTCGTTAGTGCCATTAGATTATAGAATGCATTACCCAGTCACCTTAAATCTATTAGAAATTAAAGAAGCTTTAGGCAAGCCGTTTTAAATCATTTTGCTTGATTGTAGTTATCTTTATATAAAATAAAATAACCAGATTTCTATTTCTAGCTCAGTATTAATGTTTTGCGATCTATTTCGTACTATAATTCTTACTATATTTCATGCTATTTCTTACTATCTTCTTATTATACTGATATTAAATAATAATTTTTCTAAATTTTTTTTTTTACAATGCCGCAGGGCATTCCTTTATGGAGTGTCGGGTATGACGAACCCGCGGATCCTGAGTCATTGCTCTTTTTTTTAACTTTATGAAAAATGTAATTGTTATGAATAAGTATAAATAATAATAAATAATAATAATTATAATAAATCTATTAATAAAATTTATTGACTATGTTATAATGTCATAATCGTTGAATCTGAATATAATATTATTGTTAGTTTACTACCTTTGTATTTTAAAAGAACATGTTCTTATATACTAATATTGAATATCAAATAAATAAATAAATAAAAAATAAATAAATTTTATGAAGTATGTTTTTAGCAAGTATAAAGATTTTCGGCTGAGTAACAATGTTAGCACATTCTCTATTGAATATCACATCAGTTTGGTTAATGCCATTAATAATCAGCTTATACACCATTTAAATCAAATAAATCTTAAAAAACTAAAATTGTGTAATAAAATTTCTTATAAAATTATTTTATATTTTTAAGCATAAAATAAGTGAAATGTTTAAAAAACTTTTTCCAACAAAGAGTTATACTTTCTTCACTCTCGTATTGTACGAAAACCTGTTGAGGTTCCAGAAAAATTTTGATAATAATTAATCGTGTTATATATTTTTACAACTGACAATTTGAAAAATGCCAAAAGACGCGAGAGTGGCGCTGCTCTCGATGACACCTACTTTTATAGACTTGCAGCTGAAGCGAGTAAAAGAGCTAAAAAAATTACTTACATCAGTTGCTTTGCAACTAATACGTTTCCAAGAGATTACTTGAAGGAAAAAGGAATACAACAAGAGAGCTTTAGCGTGCACAAGTAAGGCAACGAGTTCAAATGACAGTTCATCATCTATCATTAGCTTTATTTGACATTTGCTACTAATGTCAAACTGATGTAATTTACCGCAATAATTTATTGTTTTCTCTTGCATTAATGTCAAGTAAGTGTGAATGGAAAATTGATGATGACGTCGCACAGTGATGCGTGCCCATATAACAAGTGAGAGAAAAGAGAATATTGAACCGATTGCGATGAAATTTCGTTCTGTGGTGGATTTGAGCCCACTGAGTTCGGTTCTTAGATTGAACTACTACTATGTTAGGTAATTGTTTTTGAAAATAGAAAAAATTTTAAATTTTAGATTGCAGCATAACTATTTTGAATAACTCAATTTAGCATAGAAGCAAGATTAACTTTTTAGTACAGTTACTCGCAAAATTGAGCGTACACCATTAAAAGTTATGAAAAGCTTTAATTTTAACAGTATTAACACCACTCTTTTTATATTTTTTTCGTCGTTTATTTTTATTCACATATTTTAGTAAGCATATTTTATTTAATCCATTAAAAAAAACAAATAAAAATTTTTTTAACAAAAACCACAAAAAAGGCCTTTTCAATGACACAAAATTGAGCGTATATCCCTGTAAACTTCCACCTCTTTTGTTGATAGTTATCGCAATCGAGAAAACTTTATAAAAGTACAAAAGCAGGTACAGATTTTAATGTTATCGGGCAGTTGAAATGTTGTTTTTCCAATTATTTACGAAATTTACCGCAGACGAAAACAAACGGATATTCCCACTCGAAAATTTATTACTAAATTGTGCTGCGATCATGTCGGGAAATTAGAGACAATGTTGGAAGGACACATTCTACGGTACAAAAAATAGTGAACAAGTTGCGATACGAAGGAACTCTAAAAAATAATCCTGGTACACGGTTAGAAATCTTGTACTAAAATTGAAACTTTTCTGTACTACATATAAGTCTACACCAGCTTTGGTTTCAAATCTAGTATTTACAAAATACTAAAAAACGGTTTTAATACAGCTTTGGTTTCAAATTTAGTGCAAGCTTAGATTCAAATATTTAAAAAAAATTACAAACAACGCGAGATTCGATCACACGACATTGAGTTTGTAAGCTCACTACTCTAACCACAGAGCTATTGGCTTATACATAAAAAGCGCGATAAACAAACATATGAACCGAGTCGCCTAATATAGAGTCGCAGCATTGCCAGGCTAACTTTTTACGGGTCTTAATCCAAATTTAGTATCCACATGTACTAGAATTTAGTATTATTTGTATTAAAAACAAAAAGTAATACAGGGTTGTACTTAGATTGAAACCAAAAAGACTAAAATTTAAACCAAAAAGCTAAAATTGATTCTGTAATATTTCATTTGGTTTCAATTCTAGTACAGAAAAGTTTTATATATGAGTAAGTATTTGAAAAGTTTCAGTTTTAAACCGCAAGGTTTAAAAACATGCAGTAATATTTTAGTGGGACTAAAATTTCGTCCAAGATTTCTAACTTGATGAGATTTCTTATCAAAAAACAGGTACCCCGAAATTGTCGGAAGCAGTAGCTAAAATGAAAAACAACCCGATATCCTCAGAAACAGTTTGACGAATTTTGCGTGAGAACAATTTAAATGGCCGAGTTGCAAGAAAAATACCTTATATTTTGCCTGTAAACAAAAAAAAAAGCTATTAGAGTTCGCTCTAGCGCATGTAAATAAGCCGTTGACTTTTTGGGAGTATGTAATGTTCACTGACGAAACCAAAATAAATATATTTAGGTCCGATGAAAGGCAAATTGTTTGGAGGAAGCCAAATACAGAGTTGAAAAAACAAAACTTATGAGCTACGATCAAACACGGAGGGGTAGCCAAAAAGAGTAATAGATGTGTACTAGGGCGGGTCGATTTGTAGGGAGTGAAAAAATTTACCAATTTCCCTATGATTTCCGTATTCTATGGGTTATTTCATGAAAATTTGCCGAATGAACCATACCTCTATCGTTAAAATCGAGTCCCCTACTTTTTGTTGGTAAAAAGTTCAAAAGTTACGGGCATTTTTGTCCAAATTTTGGACCATTTTTCCATTTTTTTCATGATTTTGTCCAAGAATATTACTTTCATGGCCATTTTTTTGGCTCAATCTATTATTTAATTCAATTTACAATTCAAAACGAAGAGTTTAAGCCCAAATTTATCGAATTCGGTTGATTAATTCATGCGATATTCCTAAAACAAAATAACACATAAAACCAACTTTTTGATTTTTTTTCCCTTTTTATTTTTTTTTCTACAAAAATTCAAATTAAGAGATAATAAAGTATCTATCAACCTATTATCAAAAAAAAAAAAATATTCAATTTGAGTGTAATAAAAGACAAAATGTGAAAAAAACATTATTTTTTCTGAAAGTAGGGGACTCGATTTTAACGATAGAGGTATGGTTCCTTCCAAAATCAAAAAATTGAAAAATGCTCCAAAATTTGGACAAAAATGCCCGTAACTTTTGAACCGTTGAACCAATGTTGGAGATTTTTTGTTTTGTAAATTGATCGAAATGAGCTCACCTTTCCAACGCGCCTACTGGCGATTAAACCCGATTGATAGTTTTTGAGTTATGGATGTGAACGTGTAGGTAATATTTCATACGGACGTCAATTTGGGAAAAAATCTACCAACAAAAAGTAGGGGACTCGATTTTAACGATAGAGGTATGGTTCCTTTGGCAAATTTTCATGGAATAACCCATAGAATATGTAAATCATAGGGAAATTGTCGAAAAATAAATCGACCCGCCCTAATGTGTACTGAAATAAAGTCAAAATCAGTTAGACACTAGGGATACCTCCTTTGGGCCTATATTAATTTTTTACTTGACTTTGTATTAGAAGAACATATAAAAGTTGACCGATCTTAACAAAAATTCGTCAGAAGGGAAGTTAAATAGAGTAATAGATGTGTACTGAAAATAGTTTAAGTCGGTTGGATCCTAGGGGACCCTTCTTTGGAACTATCTTAATTTTTTACTTGATTTTGTATGGGAGGTATACACAAAGGTTGACCGATCTTAACAAAAGTTCGTCAAAATGGTAGTCAAATAGAGTTAGAAGTGTGTACTGAAAATGGTCAAAATCGATTAGACTCTAGGGGTACCTCCCAAAGGCCTAAATTATTTTTTTTACTTTATTTTGTATGTACATTTTTCATTTTAAGCATTTTTTTAAAAAAAAAAGCTTTATTTGTAGGTCGAAGTAGGAAAAGTTATTTTCAGTTTCTGGTTTAATAAAACCTATTCTAGCAGATTAAAGAAAAAAAAGGCATTTATTTTTATAGGATTTGTTATTTATATTTCATCGAAATTTGTCAATTTCTAAAATTTTTCATTAATATATATTAAAATATATATATATTAAAATCACTAAAATATAAATCAAATTTTATATTTCCTAAAATATCTTAGTTCTATTTATTAACTGAAATATTCTTTATAATAAAAAAATTTACTTGGCTCAGTTTAGTCAAAACACACATTTTTAACAATCCTTTAAGGGAACCCAAAACGAATTGAGCAAAACATGATTATTTTTTAAATATAACTTAACATTGAAGTGTCACAGCGTAGCCAAAACTGAGTCTTTTCCTTTACATTTTGGTTTTTTTATGTATACAATTACCTGTTGATTAATATCAATATTGTTATGTTTCAAGTCATAAAAATTTTGATTTTTGTCAATGGGACAACGCACTGTGCGTCATCAGTTTTCATGTGGTTTTTGATGATGTATTTTGAACTCAAAAATATTCTCATTGTTGAAAATGACGATTAAAAAAACAAAACCAATCCCACTATTATATTTTTAAAAGCATCCTTAGGTATGAAAAAATCGATCAAGCTATTATTATACATTCTATTTAAAGCAATAAGTGCCCTATTCATTGGCTCATTAATGGCATAGTTTGTTCTGGGACAGTTAATGTACAAATAATCAGAATTGCGCAAAGATTTTTGTGGGATCTTAAACGATATTAGTTCAACTTTTCACTAATAATGTTGCCATTAATCAAATCATAAATTATCATCATGCTATGTAATGTTCTTCTAGCTTCAAACGAAGATAGACCAATAAGCAGGTGACGCGCTTTATACACGGAAAGAAAAAAAATCAAGCATTCCGTGCTTGAATCAAGCAATTAGGCTATCAGCTTACACTCAAGCGAAAATTTCTCAATTCAAGCATTATTTTGCTAGAATTAAGCAAATTTAGAACACATTATATTAAGATAAAATATCATGTAAATCAAATATCAACCAAATATCAATTCAAGCAACATTTGCTTTAAACTCAAGAATATTTTTTCTACATTCGAGTCTAATATTTACTTCAAATGAGAAAAATTTGCTTTATTCAAGTAAACAATTGGCTGAAAACAAGAATATTGTGCAAGACTTGAGAAATTTATTTTGCTTGAATTGAGATAATTTGCTTGATTCAAGTAAATACTTTACTGAAAACTAGAATAATTTGCTCGATTTGCACAAAGAAACAACACTTTCGCATGCTTTGTTGGCATACATTGTCGACAGTGATCTTAATCGTAGATTTTGTTGTCTAGCGAATCTTTTACAACAACTTCAAGATTTTCATGATTTCATGTAATTCGCTGAATTGCTCTAGCTCTGCGTTTGATTAAATAAAGAAAATAATTTTTTGATTCAAGTCTTGTTCCAGGTTCTAGAATCAAGTATTTTATGCTTGTTTCAAGCTGTTGTTTATTTTTCTACATTTTAGTTTTTAATGCTTGATTTGAGCAAATGAGACTTAATTTTAAATTTTCTTATATCAAGCAAAATATTTGCTTAATATAAGAATATTATTTCCCTACTTGTAGGACGGAAGAAGTTCAGAAAAACTAAAGCAAACTTCAAAAATCTTTTTTGGACTCGCTCTAATCTGTTTATATGCACAGAATAGAATGGGCACCAAACAAATGAAGCATATTCAAGGCTAGACCTAACAAGAGCCGAATATAGAGTCTTAAATGTGTACGGCTCAGAGAACCCTGCACTATTGCGCTTAACATACGCTAGGGGAGAATAAGCCTTGGGGATGATATGATTTAAATGATAACTAAAACTGAGCCCTGAATCAAAGATAACGCCTAAGTCAGGAATTTCAGATAATCTTACAAGCACAGTGTTATCAAAAGTGTAACTAAATAAAACTGGAGAATTAATCTTGTAAAAAGAAACAACAAATTATTTACTTAGATTCAGTGATAATTGATTTAGTTTGAACCAAGAAAACACATTCAATTAGATACTGAAGACGAGTAGTATCTAAATAATTTTTAACTTTATGGAATACTTTCAGATCGTCAGCATAAAGTAAAAATTTGGCAGTACTGAAGCATTTAGAAAACTCATTTATAAAAATAACAAAAAGTAAGGGGCCAAGTATACTTCCTTAAGGTACCCCTGAAGTTGCTAAAAATGGAAAAGAATAGACACTGTCAATAACAACACGTGAAACTCTATTAGAAAGGTATGACCTCAACCAAGACAGAAAAGTTGAATGGAAACCAACCTTGGCGAGCTTGAGTAATAAAATATCATGAGATAGTTTTGCCTTCGATATGTCAGATGCCATTTAATCAAGCTGTAGCAATTCTTCAAAAGTAGAGATGCAGTAATTTGTAAAAATACTAAGATTCGTTGAGCAGATCTCCCAGAGACAAAACCGTGCTGGTTTGGACAAATTGTGTTTTTTAATGCATAGTATATTTTATCTTTAACGATTTTTTCGAAAAGCATATATTGGTCAACTTAGAAATTGGTCTATAATTAAGAACATCATGTTTATTTCCAGCTCTGAAAACTGTTGTTATGAGCGAAACTTTCCATTTTTCAATGAAAACACCAGCACTAAGAGATTTATTAAAAATTATAAAAAGAGGAAAAGATAATGACTGAACACATTTTTTTAGCAAAAAAGAGCTTCGACCATCAAAATCTCATTTAACTGAGTTTTTTAAATGAGAAATTGCAGTTTCAACATCAGAAAGCTTAATCGACAATTTACCAAAATTAAGGCAGGAGTCAACATTATCAATCACATAAGAGTTAGCCGGAGAGTGATTTTCGACAAAATTTGATTTAAAAAAATTTGCAAACAATTATTAGCAGAAATCGTGGTTTAAATCTTTTTAAAGATTTTTTTTAAACTTGGTTAAATATGGTTCTTTTTTTGTTTCCTGAAGCAACAAGCTCAAATTTATTTTAAGAAAAAAAAAACAAGACGTATATTCAAAAAATTTTTTATTTAACTTTAACATTCTTTGAGTTTTACCAGTTCAAACATTGAGTTATTGTTAGCACTACAAAAAATTTTGAAAAATATTTAAAAAAAAGTATCTATTATAAAATTTTGTATGCATACCCACTGAACCACATGCGAAGGTTTTGCGTAAAGTGATAGTTTTGAGAACGTTTTCGGGTAGAAGCTTCTTTTAATTTTTGTTTATTTTGTTGTTATAATCAATGTTCTTGCTATAGAAGATCAAATTCGTAAAACTTTTTTCATAAAAAAACATTTAATTAGTTTGCAAAATTATAAAGAAGCTTATTTTGAGCCGAAAAAGAAACTTTCTTTTATCATTTTAGTAGGAAACAGTTACCTTTAAACGAACAATTTTGTATTCATAAATAAGTTCTGAAATGAATAGTAAATGTTACTTTTTCACATTCTAAAATGAGTTAAAAAAGACTCATTAAATTTTAGCTTTCTTTTGGGAACGTTTTCGCGTAGAAGTTTTTTTTTAATTTATGTTTTTAAATAAGCAGATCTAAACTGACTGAATTTATGAAATTATGTTTTCATCAAAAAAAATTGTTTCCATTTTTTTTTCAAATAAATCATATGAAGGGCTTACTGCAATAACGTGATAAGCCACATGCTCTAAAAAAAAAATCAATTTTTAGGATGAATACATTACTCAATGCATTGTCAACAACCACTAAAGAGTTTTGACAGTTTCTTATTAATTTTCTAACACATTTGTAAAAGTTTCCGTGTTCAATTCCATTTCTTCATACAAAAACACATTTTTTAAATCTTTAGAGTCGATTATTTCAAAATATTTTTTATGTGGCTTATCATGTTCTTGCAATATGCTCTTCATATTATCGATTTGTAATAATAAGATAGTTTATGATTATGTTGAGACTATATATACTTTCTTACTGCAATTTATTTCACACCCATAGAAACCATTTTCCAAAACAACGATCCAATCCAATACCTCACTAACCCTAGTATCACCAATATTAATAAAATAATACTTTTCCTTGTATCTACAAAACTATACAGTAAAATTTATAGTTTTTTTCACAATAAAATTAAATAAAAAACATTTTAAAATATCATATCTATATAGTGTATCTACTTTTTTATAAATATTTGAACTTGTTAATTCATCCACTTATATTTACGATTTCCTAGTTAGAAATTATCTGAAGGCCTTACCAGCCTTAGCTCTTTATACTTTGCTTATAATTTATTGTATGCCTTAGTAAGTAATAAATAAATAAATAAATTATTGAAAAAGATGCATTTCGGAATGACGAAAAAGTGATTTTTTTTTTGGTTTGTTTTTTAACAAGTTTTAAACAAAAAAAAAGTTCATTTTTGAGAGAAAACTCAGTCTGGCGAATAATAAATAAATCATTTCTGAGTCTTAATAAATAACTTTTCAACTCGTTTCGACCAAAAAAAGTACAATTGATGATTCTTTTTTAACTCATTTCTGAAGAAAAAAGGGTTCGTTTTTGAGAGGCATTTTAGTCCGACCAATGTACACAAAAAGTTCATTTATGGGTGCCGAAAATGAATTTTTCTACCTGAATGAATGAGTTCAAAAATGATAGTTTTGCTTCACTTTGCACTAACTTTAATATACTCTTTATGAATTTTAACGTGTCAAAAAGATAATTTTGTAAATCTGTGTCAACAAGGAATAACAGCTAAAGTGTAATTTCAATGTTTCAAGAAATGTTGCTTTAAAATTTTCGATCTCCATATAAGTTCTATGAAAGGTAGTCGGCTTTTTGTGTGATAATTTTGGCTGAAAGCACGCTATAATTTCCCAATTTTGTGTGTGTACTGAATTATATGTGTGGAGCACATCTGCATCAGTAGCTCAACTTTGACTTAACTCGACTTTAGCGGTTATTCCTTGTCGGCACAGAAATGTCTATTGTAGAAAACCTAAAAATGTTGTATGCTGCAAATTTTGACTTAGAAAAATCTAGTTTGAAAAGCTCCTGCTAGAACAATAATCAATTAAACCAAAAAATGTTGCTATATTTTTTGTAGTGAAAGAATTACCTTTAAAAAAATAAGAAAAACTTGAATAATTTTTACATCAAATATTCAGACTTCTGCCTATTGCTCGCATCACTGTACGTCACAAGATGTTGAAAGTGAAAAATAATAGCAATAAATTGAAAACTAAAGAATATGCTAAAAGAATACGTTAATGGTGTTGAAATGTGCTGAACGCATCGAATAGTGAAAAAAGTTCCAGTACGTGTTGTAGAAGAAATTAAAAACCCAGTGTGTTGAAGCAAGTTTCTATTTATCAGGATGATGCAACATTCTATTGTTAGTAAGAGTTTACTTACAATTAAAAGAAGTCCTTCTTTATATTCCTTTGCCAGATCTTTGTTTACAAGGCAGGAACTTTAGACATGTGTTAACTTTTGTGACACTACAAGCATCATCTTTCACATGCCTGTGTTTTGAAATCAAAAAATTATTGTTACTTTGCCAGAATAGGGCAATTATTTTCTTCGGCATATTTAATTTTAATTTAATTTTTTATCATTTTTATGGAAAGATCTTAAAAATTTCTATAAGCCCAAGATATCTTATTAATAGACTTTATTTAAAAACTTCTTCACCTCGCTGCTGGCAGCTTATAAATAATGACTTGCAATAAATATTTAAGCATCTATCCTTGCGTTCAATTAGCTTTCTCTTTGGATTTTCTTGTCACTCTGATAAGGTTTTTAATTACAAGGCTGGGTTGAGGTCTTCGTAGACCAAAAATTGAACGAATAAACAAAATGTAAGCAACAACTATACATCTACCATATTGTTATTGTTTTCAGTTTCACTAGGCTATATTGTGTTGCTGCTTTAGCTGTTGTTTTTGTTGCTGTTGTTTTTGTTACTATTGATGTCTTTCAATACGCTTACCGGCTAAACAGCGTTCGTGTTTGCCATTTAAGAGTATATGATAAATGCCTTTTATTACAACTAAGCTTTTCTCACTTGGCCTAACGGAAACGCACCGAAAAAGGCTTATTTAGAGCTTTTAGACTAGCTTAAATTGATGTGAATATATAGCTTATTACACTCGGTAAGTCTTGAGTAAGCTAGTCTTTAGGCAAAATAAATCAATGAATATTTAAGCTTTTGTTATTTTTTTTTTTTGTTTGCTTCATTTAAAGTCGTTAGCGCGATGAGACATATAAATTTTATGAATTTCTTTAATGGGTCTAAGGAAAGCTTTACGTGTAGATACGGGTTTTCTTACTCTGATTTGATGTTTTACAATTTATTTACCCATGTAATGACATTGCGTTATTTACGTAAAGCTTCATGATTGTTATTGATGAAATTTTTGTTCGTAGTACAAACAACGAATTTTGTATAAATTTTCAGCTATTACACCGTATGACATCACTTGTCACACACCAAGTTAACCATATACACGTCAAACTAGAGAGAAAGGATAGTAAAACTGCGTTCTCACTTTTTCTGTAGAACGTCTGAATGTTTTTTTAAGGACTTTTAATTTTAAAATGTTTTGTGCAAATAAATTTATTTAAATACTTGAAACCTTTAAAACACGACGGTTATAAAATGAAAAAAATAACAATTTTTTTGTAAAAAAAAATTTTAAAAATTTTTTTGATAATGGAAATTTTTTAATTCAAACAAATTAAAAAATTTTTCCATAAATTTTCAAACAGAGCACAAGTCAATTAAACTAGCCTACATATTTGGTATGGATATAATATCATATTTTTTCATCTTTTCATATTTTTGATGAAAGATATTGTCCTTTTTAATTTGATACCCATATTGTCATGTTTAAAATGTTTTAAGTAATTAAATACATTTTCTTAAAAAATTCATTTTTGTAACTACAAAGTCCTTTAAAAAAATCCTGATGTTTTAGAGATAAAATGAGAACGCAGTTTTACTAGTCTTTGTCTCTAGTTCACGTGTAAATTATTTACTTTGTATGTGAAATTTTTTCTGATTATTGTGGTACGGTGTTATCAGTAGATTATATATTAGACACTATATATACTAGATATTATATATATTATATATATATATAATATCATAATTATATCTTTTTATATATTTAAGAATAAGGTTAGAAGAGGGAGGTTTCGCCACTGCGGGAACATTTGCCACCTCCGCCTTTACACCGAATTTAGGATAAATAACCAATCATATGTGCATTTATCGATACCATTTATCCACTCAACTTTGACAATTAATCTTTGCATGTGATCACGAAGAGACGTATTTTGTGTTTTCTGATTAGCTGGAAAGATATTAATATGTAAGTACATCATGTTATAAATTTCTTGGTCTCTTAATGTGATTCAGGCATTATTTTATTATACCTCAG
This sequence comes from Dichetophora obliterata, assembly GCA_963920525.1. Classification (NCBI taxonomy): domain Eukaryota; kingdom Metazoa; phylum Arthropoda; class Insecta; order Diptera; family Sciomyzidae; genus Dichetophora; species Dichetophora obliterata. The sequence continues at coordinate 219,962,363 of OY986437.1, read as the reverse complement.
TAAAATAATTGTATGTGCAACACTTCAAATGCAATTCTAAGTAAACATAACTTCATTTGTTTTTATATAATTTTTTAATTGAAAAAGTATTAAAGACTTATATATAAAACAAGGTATAGCTTATTTAAAAAACTTGTTGTTATTAAAAAAATTATAATGCATTTAAAAAAATTCATAGAAAATATTTATAAGTGAACAACTATTTCATTTGATTTTATGGAATAAAATAGAAATATATATAAATTTTATAAAAGAATATGTATTACTTTCTTATATATGACTTGGTTAAGCGTAAAAGACAATAAGTACATCAATGATCTGAGGATGGAGCCATCGTTTTTATAAACATTGGCCGAAAAAATGCCCCACAGGTTTTCGATAGGATTCAAGTCATGACTAACAGCAGGTCACTACAGTACGCGTATATTTCAGATTTATTGAAAGTCATTTGTGGCTTGGGAAGGATTTGTTGGTGCGTTTTCGTGCTGAAAAGTCCAGTTATCCTGATATTTATAGAATGTAAACTCAATAAACACATCATCTTATAACTCAATTTACATTTGTGCATTCGATTTGCACGAAATTAATAACAGGGAGTCTTTCAAAGTATCTAAAACCGGCTGAAATCATCAATGATCCCCGCCAATGGTTACGCGCATACCTAATTTGTCGTGGCTACCGCAAATTGTGCCGGTATTTCTGGCAACTGTCGGGCCCGTCAAGGTTGAACCTTTTCTCATTACTTTATATGATATTCCCAAATTCTTTCTTACAAAATTTATATTTTTCGGCATATGCTAGACTGGCCGAAATGTGTCATGGTAAAAGTCTAGGTTGAGAGAAGGGCGATTCATAACTGACGTTGGCATTTTCATCTAAAATTTATTGGATTCTGCTTCTGGTAACCCTTAGATCCAAATGCGCAGCAATTTCACCACAACTCATCCCTTTATCCACAGCAAGACGTCGAATTCGTCTTTTGTGCCGTTGGTCAGTCACTGATTTTCTTTTACTACGCTTGATTATAGCATAGTTGCCAGGGTCTTTTAAAAAATTTGTTATGGTGTTTCGGTTACAATTTTTCTTAGCAGCTATAGCATCTACTTTTATACCGGCTTCATTTAAGATTTTTATATATCAACGATCTTCTTCAGATGAAGTGGTTTCACGTGGCAGTTTGATTTGAAAAATAAAATAACTCTAAAATGTGCTTATATTTTGAATTAAGATTGTGAGCTTTAGATCAAGTGAGTTTTCAAGAAAGCAACAACAATAACAACATCTCTGTATAGAGTCAATCACTCAGCTGACTAGACAGTCTGTTTCGGAAATCGCTACATATTCCTCTTCAGTAGTCTTTGAGTGATTAAGCTGTGATCAACTCACTGTTTAAACTAGCATATGAATGTGCAAATCCTCTAATTCATTCTTATGAATTGTATGGCTGCTAATCATATGACACTTCAAAGCAGTAGGCCATTTTAGATCACCATCATCAACTCTATCAAGGGTTGCCATCTGTTCTAGTTGCTTCTTCATTTATTTCAATATTCATTAGTGTTCGATTTTTTGTCGAAATGCACCATAGAAATGAAACGAGTTTTGCTTCGCCAGAAGCTAGTGTTTTAACTGAAAGGTGGCTATTTTCACAACCAAAGGTTCAATTACGCATGACTTTGACCGAAAAATCGATCAATTATTAGATTATTTAATTAATTTGACATTAATTAAACTTATTTGGCCGTGCTCTGCCATAGTTAAGTTAATTAGTTTTTATGATCTATTGAATAATTACATGAATTAAGATTGTGAGCTTTAGATCAAGTGAGTTTTCAAGAAACTACTGAAGAGGAATATGTAGCGATTTCCGAAACAGACTGTCTAGTCAGCTGAGTGATTGACTCTATACAGAGTTGTTGTTGTTGTTGTTGCTTTCTTGAAAACTCACTTGATCTAAAGCTCACAATCTTAATTCATGTAATTATTCAATAGATCATAAAAACTAATTAACTTAACTATGGAAGTGCTTATATTTTGTTCCAAAAATGTTTACCGTTATGTTTATGGTTTTTCGTACAAAGGTTATTAACTTAATTTCGTAATTTTTTTGATATAGCAGTTAGAACTCAAAAAAGCAATTGTGCATATATAAATATTTTTTATTGCACACGCGATATTTCACACTTTTTAATTAACGGTACTGCGAATACGAGGAAGAGAAGAATTCTCTGTTCGACTAATAAACTTCATTCTTTAAAAAAAATTTGGCAAACACAAAAGAATTGTATTGTTATAAGCCAGGGAGAAAAAATAAAAAATATTTGTATAAATCAGTAATCAATCTATTATATTTATTACTAATCCACAAATTATTAATTTGTGTTCTATTAAATTATTACATGAATTAAACTGCGAGCTTTAGATAAAGAAAGTTTTTAAGATGGCAACAACAACAACAAATCTGTAAAGAGTCAATCACTTAGCTGACTAGACAGTTCGGAAATCGCTACATTTTCTCTTCAGAATCGCTACATTTCCTCTTCGATAAATTACAATTTTTTCGAATTTCACATTCTAAGAGGTCTCAAAAGTTGCATTGAGTAGTCAAGATATCCCAAAAAAATTTTTAGAAAAAAGTAAGGATCTCTTCCTCTCCCGCAAGGACAAAGTTGTTTTTTGATAAAAACAGTCAAAAACCACGATCTCAAAATGCTTTAATTTTTATAAGAAAAACTACATATGTCTTAAAGCAAAAGTAAATACAGACTAAAACTAACAATATTTTGGCAAACACGATGCTATTTTTGGTTTTTAACCACAGTGTCCTGTGTGAAGGATATTCGAATCTAAAGGTACACTCGAGATAGCACAGAACTTTTAATTGTTATCTGATTGTCTAAATTCTGTCGTTATTGCTTAGAACGTTGACTTTTTCCTTAAGTTTGGCGAATTAGTAGTCTGCATAATTTTTGCATATTCATTTCCTGTTTTGAAGGAACGTATACTTGGAGAAACTCTGTCTAAAAATATCTATTTTAAAACAGCACGAAAAGACCACGATTTTTTTTCCCTTATTTTGATATTTGAAGAAAGTTACTTCAAGCATGTAATGTAACCATTTTGTATATATATCCTTTATGGTTAGTATTTCATTAAAACACTTCTTAACAACAATTGTTAAGTCAATTGAGTCCCATCATAATGCAAACGAAGAAACTCCAAATTTTAGTATAACATTTTTGTGAATGCTGAGTTGAGGTGTTTTAACGAAATAAGAAAATTAATACTAGGAAGGAAAATTTTTTAAGAAATCAAAATCGGATAAAAATCGTGGTCTTAACATGGTGTTGCAAATTGATACTCTTGGACAGAGTGTTGTTCATATTTCATATTTTGTATTTATTAGATATTAATTAGTACAATAAGATACAGGAGATCTTTTAACAGTACAACAGAATTATATGCGTAATCAACAGTTAACATAGAATTGAATACTTAGAATACCATAAAATACTTAATATATAATTATTATTTTAAATATAAAAACAAAGATGAAACATAGTAAGAAGGCAAAATAAATAATTAGAAAAAAGAAGTAATAGATAGTTATATGTTTGAAAAGTATAACATAACATAAGACTTAAATTTATTTCGTGCTGACAATAGATATTAAACTAGAAGTTAAAGAATTCCAGAGTTTGATAGCGTTGATGAAGAAAAGTCGCTTAGTATGTAGGGAATTGACTTTAGGTATTATAAGGTTGTGTATTCGAGTAGAAAAACTGAAGCGTAACTTCTCATAGAGGTATGCGGGAGTTTTACAGGAAATTAATTTATGCAAAAATAAATAATTTCTCGCATTTAAGTACTTTATAATACTGCAACCTAAAATGCTTCTACTTTCTTCAGATACATGGTCAAAGCGTCTCAGGCCAAACACGTATTTTGCTGCATCATTAAAAGCAACCTGAATTTTATGCGAAGAGTGCGAGTCAAGATTGCTGTATATTATTTCTGAGTAAGATATGATTGGAAGTATTAATTGTACAACAAGCCTCTTTTTTGTCTCAATCGGAGTAAATTTAGCAGACATTCGCAAACATCGAAGCGTGTAGTAAACTCGTTGAAAAATATTGTTAACATGATCAGAGGATAAAAGTCTACAGTTAATATAAAAACCTAAACTTTTAACTTTATCAACCATTAGTAGGCAATTATTACTTAAAATGATCGGTGGTATTTGTTGGTGGTCAAGTTTATCCCTGGATAGGAAGAACATATGATTTTTTGGCATTAAGGCATAGATCATTATCTGATGCTTACTTTGCGATTGCAGTTAGGTCTTCATTTAGTCTACAACATAAGTCCTCAACAAGTCCGATGCGATTGGATGTATATAATTGAATATCATCAGCATAGCCGTGCATTCTTATGTTATTGCACACTTTAAGAATATCATTAATAAAAATACTAAAGAGCAAAGGCCCAAGAATTGAGACTTGGGGCACACCCATTTTAACATCGTTATAATCAGAAAAACAGTTGCCAATCTTTACTCTTTGCTTTCTTCCATTAAGATAGTTGGCAATAAAGTTAAATGCACTACTAGTAAAACCAAACATACACTTAAGTTTTTTAACTAAGACAAAATAGTTCACAGAGTCAAATGCTTTAGAAAAATCCGAAAGACATAACAAAGTATTATGACCTGCATCATAAGATGAACGAATATCATCAAGAACTTTTAACGTTGCTGTTGCACAGCTATGTCCGGATCGAAAGCCAGATTGGTATGGTGATAGGAGATTATTTGATTTTAAATACTGGTTAATTTGGCCAACCATAATAGATTCACAGATTTTTGAAAGAGCAGACAGAATACTAATGGGTCTATAATCTTTCATATCTGTTGATGCGTGAGTTACTTTAGAAATTGGTATTATGTGCGTCAATGGTTTTATAATAAAGGGTGAAATGATTTTAATGAATTTTAATGAAATACCGTCATCTCCAATAGCGTTCGATTTTATTTTCATTAAAGAATTATGAACATCAGTTTCAGTAGCATGCTTAAAAGAAAATTTGTCTTCATCACGAAATTGATGATCAACGCATTGATACTTATCATTTGAGGCTATGATATTCGAAAGAAAGAAATTATTTAACTGATTAGGATTGATATCACACTTCAGATCAGATTTACCACACACGCCGAGACTACGTATATTTTTCCATAAATCCTTGGATGGCAAGTTAGAATTCAATTTACGTTGGAAAAATATTTTCTTAGAATGTCTGATTGCTGATACAGCTTCATTGTGGGCACGCTTAAAATGCTACCAATTTTTAGCATTATGGTGCTTTTTCCATTTATTATACAATCTATTCCTTTTTTTATGGCTAAACTAACAAATGACGTGAACCAAGGACAAGGCTTATTTTTGATTACTGAAGTACGAAGAGGAACGAAATTTTCAAAAGCACAGCAGACATGAGAAACAAGAATATTTAAATTATCATCCACATTCTCACAGAACCAACAATCATTCCAACAGATATGAGACAAATTATCTTACAACATTGACTAATCAATAGAATTGTAGTCACGGTAGGAAATAGTCATTGGGACATTATTACGACAAGCATTACAATTAATAGTACAAAAAAGTAGATCATGGTCAGAGATAAAAGAAATTTGGTCAAAAAGTAGAAGCAAGGACTCATCAGAAAGTATAAAAACATCGATTAGACTAGGGGTTGCATTAGGAGCAAAACGAGTCGGAAGAGAGGAGTTAATTATTGTCATTCCAGCCGCATTGACTTTGTCATAAAAACTATCAGATACATTATCCTTGTTGAGCATGTTCACATTAAAATCCCCACATATGGAATAACAGTCAAAGTCAGTCACACGTTCACAAAGATCAACGAAAAAAGTTTCAACACTATAACTTCTGTTAGGATTGTAGACGCAAGAGACAAAAATTTTAAAATTGGCATCAAAAATTTCTACATTTATAAATTCAACCTCAGACTCACAGGACTTGTTAATAAGGATTGAATTTAGGCATGATTTACAATAAATAACAACTCTAAACAGAGTATAATTAGGGATATTATAGTAAGCGTTGGGAATATCGGAAATAAACCATGTCTCGGAGACACAAATAACGTCCACATTTGAATTTTCAAAAACGGTTCTTACGTAATCAAGTTTTGGCTCGTTTAAAAATCTAGCATTAAAATGGACTATAGACAAACCATCACGCTGTTTACACAAAATATCTATTAACAGTTTACAATTAACATCAACACCATAAGAAGCACTAGAATTCATAGAAACAACTAACAACATAGTCAGACGAATAGCAAAAATCTTTTATAATTGTCAACATATAAATATTTGTTCAGAAATATTTGAAGAATCTATATTAGGGAAATTATCTTTGGTACCACTTCTGATGCCCGACATATAAGACCTTATATTCATTTGTTTGAAAAAGTTAAAAAATTGCATTCAAGTATACTTCTCTCAAAAACAAGTAAATGCATATGCAAAACTTATGCAAATAATTAATTCGCCAAATTTAAGGAAAACGCCAACACTATAATCAAAATCGCCAAAATTTAGACTATTAGAAAGCAACCAAAAGTTCTGTGCTACCTCGAGTGTACATTTAGATTCGAATATCCTTCACACAGGACCTTGTGGGTAAAAATCCAGAGTGGCATTATGTTTGCCAAAACATTGTTAGTTTAAGTCTATATTTACTTTTGCTTTAAGACATATGCAGCTTTGCTTACAAAAATCAAAGCATTTTGAGATCGTGATTTTTTACTGTTTTTCTTAAAAAATAACTTTGTCATTGCGGGAAAGGAAGACATTCTTATTTTTTTCTAAAATTTTTTTGGGAGATCTTGACCACCCAATGCAACTTTTAAGATCTCTTAGAATACGATATAAATTTTTCGATTCGCCCTTCTCTTCAGTAGTCTTTGAGTGATTAAGCTGTGATCAATTCACTGTTTAAAGCCGTATATGATTTCACACATTTCATTTGAATTATATAGAACAAATTGAACGTTCAAATTGGCTACTTAATCATATGACATTTGAAAGCAGAAGGCTATTTATATAAGGCTGGTATCTGTTCTAGTTGCTTCTTATTTATTTCAATATTCATTGGTGTTCGCCAGCTTGTCGAAATGCACCATAGAAATGAAACGAGATGTTTGGCTTCGCTAGGAAGCTAGTGTTTTAACTTAAAAGTGGCTATTTTCACAAACAAATGTTCAATTACTTATGACTTTGACCGAAATCGATCAATTATTAGATTATTTTATATATATTACGAAAACGCAAATTTTGTCCGGCGTAAAGCTTTTTCAGTACAAGGCCAATCTGAATAAATTTAGTATGGTTTGGTAGGTTAAGACCTGTAGATGTGCAAACTGGACATATTATTTCTTAAATATATACATTTTTTAAGTTAAAGCGAGTTAAAGTTTGCATATTATTGTTGTTATGTTGCTTTTTCTCTTCTTAATTTCAGCGTATGCCTAAAAATATGTTAGGTGTTTAGCGCAACCTATCGGCGCTAAACTGTTATACTGACGAACTATCTTTTATATAATGTATGTGTTCACGATAACAGCCATAATATTTTAGCTATCGCAACGGAATTCGATATATAAGCTTTTTATTCAAAAATGGAGGTCAAGTTCGAAAATGAGCCAAATCGGATGAAAACCACGCCTACCTCCCATACAAAGTGACTTAACCAAAATGGTAAATTTCTTTAAATTCCACAAAAATTAATATAATGACTTTAAATTTTGCAGAGCGTCTTTAATATTTATTATAAACTTTGAGTATAAAATTTGTAAGATTGGGATGAAAACCACGCCTATCTCTCATACAAAGTGACTTACCCTAAACGGTAAAATTTCTTTAAATTCCACAAAAACTAATTTAATAACTTCAAATTTGGCACAGTGTCTTTTATATTTAATATCAACTTTGAGTATGAAATTTGTAAGAATCGGATGAAAACCACGCCTGCTTCCCATACAAAGTGACTTAACCAAAATTGTAAAATCTCTTTAAAATCCACAAAAATTAATATAATGACTACAAATATTGCACAGCGTTTTTAGTATTTATTATAAACTTTGAGTATGAAATTTTTAAAAATGAGATGAAAACCGCGCCTACCTCCGTTACAAAGTGACTTACCCAAAACGGTAAAATCTCTTTCACCAAAATGGTAATTGAGTTCACCAAAATGGTAAAATCTCTTTCAATTCCACAAAAATTAATCTAATGACTTCAAATTTTGCACAAAACCTTTATCAATTAGTATAAACTTTAATCATATAAAGTCAACATAATAAATATAGAGGTCATTTAGGAAAAAACTTTAATCAAATGGTAGAGCTCGACCAAACGGAAACAGCTGAAAACAAAATCAGCAAAAATCTAAAAAACAACTTTAGTAAACATGCTTTGTTAGTGGAGACTTCCAGCAGGTTGTTGGACTCCATATAATAACATAAGCATAGAGACTAAAGTAAAGCAAAAATACAACAACAAATGTGAAATTATGAAATTGAGAAAAACTGACAAATTGACACTTCAAATCTCATCGCCCCGGTGGTGCAGTACGTTAGTGCGCGCTTGCACGGGTATCACAAAGATTTCTGATGAAGCCCTTAGCCAGGCCGAAATTGCAATAAGATCAGCTAGTGATTTTTTCCTTTTCATATTTGAAAAAACTTTGTTATTGTTGTTGTTTCTTTGGAAAGATTCGTTAGAACAATTAATTGTTCTAACTTTGACCTTAAGCTCAATAAACGATTTTAAACTATCAAACAACTAGAATTTGTATTTAAAATCAAGTATAATTTAAACTATCAAACATTTAGAATTTGTATTTAAATCATATAAAGTCAACATAATTAATATAAACTTTAGGTATGAAATTTTGAAAAATCGTCGTCCATGGAGGTATTTTAACTTCGACCCAGTCAAAGATAATTCCTTGCTACTTTTTTCTATTTTTAAAAACTACAAAAACTAAAAAAATGATCTCATAAAATTTAAAGAAAAACTTTGAAAATTAAACTTTTTAAAACTATATGCATACATTATTTTTAAAAAGTCGTGAATTTTATTTTTTGGCGGTTCATCCTCATTCCCTTGATGAATGTATCCCGTAAGGGGGGGCGGTTTCACCACTATAGAGTCTTTTGGAAATCATCAAAAAATAATAGACATTTTTGAGATAATATATTTATAAAAATGCAAAATCAAAGCTAATAAATATAATTTTCTAATTTTAGAGAATATTTTGGATTCATTAAAATATTCTTATTAAGCTTACCACAAAGCCAAGCTTCTTTGCTGAATGAAGATTTTTCATGATTTAAAAACAAAAGGAACTGTAAAAATTCTTGTAGTTGCGCCATAAAATAAGCTTTAAATTTATGTTTAATTCTTCCACACATGAATTCATTGGCTACATTTCAAGGCAACCGCTCTGCAACAATTCATTCACTAAATGCAGCAAATGAATGCCGCTTGAAAGTACTTAAATTTTTTTTATTTAATATCTTGTTTCAAGTGCTTTGAAATTAAATAAAAACTGGCAGGAGCTTAATTAAGTGTTACTGATTTGTTTTCTTTCTTTTTGCGCTATTTTAATGATTTTCAAACATTTATTTGACAGACTAAATGTTGATCGAACTCACCAACCATTATTGATATTTTTGTTGTAATGTTTTTATGTGATTTATTACGCGGTATATCAGCTTTGCGGCACATGCTGTTTTAATGACTTGTAACTTTTCAAATAGTTTTTATTATTGTTGCAAACATGCTCTTTCGATTTGAAACAATGAATTGAAGTTATTGCAGTAGTAGGTTTTTAATTTCCAACAACTTTTAGGCAGACTGTAGCTGTGTATGGCTGTGGAAAGCGATATTTAAGCTGCATTTAAGTACTTGACATCATGCAATGTTTATGAACACAAAATTTTATGCCTTTTGACAACTTGTTGTAGTTTAATGTTGCTTTTGCAAAGTAACAAATATTACCGATATTACACAGTATTTGCTTTGAATTTTATATTTGCATTGAATGAAAAGTTAAATTTTATGAAGCTCATAGCTTGATTTTAATTTTTTCCAATCTCGTAAAAATTACAGTTTTTTAAAAAAAAAATCACATTATTCATTACAGTGCGACATCTTGAGTTTTCAAATTCTTTGCTTCATATCCTGAATCATAGAAAACATCTATTGCTCCAGATTAATCCTGTGCCCAAGTATTGCAATAAGCTATTTTCAGAATAACGAATATTAGTTTCTATTTAAGATTTTTAATTCTTTGGTTTTACATTATAACTTCGTTATCTCGGATGGTGAATCCGCAATATACTTTACGCCTCAAAGCTTAAATAATTTTTTTGTTGAAGAGATTTAATTCAAAAATATCAAATATTTGCATTATGTTTGTTGAACACTTTGAGTAGTTGTTTTATTTACAAAATATAACCAAACATTTAAATGAGTTTCCAAACACAAGCGTTAACAACAATTTAATTGTAATGCTTCGATTTAAGCAAGCAATAATTTTGTTTATTTTTATTATTTAATAACCAATCCATGAAAAACACGCTATCAATTGAATTGCAGCGATGCACACTGGGTAGTAGGTGAAAAACATGTTATTTAAAAATTGGGTTTAGCTATTTGAAATTTTTTAATTTTTATTACATAGCCTCTCAATTCCTCATTGTAAAAATTGTAAAAAATTATTTAATTTTTGATATAAAATCCTCCAAATTAACAAAATATTTCTTAGCTCATAATTGTTATTTGAAAGGAATTTTTAGAAAATGGGACCGAATAATCTTTTGTAAAGTATGCCTCAAGACCCAAAAAAGATTTACCTCTAGATATTGCGGATTTCGTTTAAAGGTAATTTTGAAGCTATTAGGACTTAAACCATTTTGAATAATTTGTTTAAAAGCAAAACCTATATGGAATATATTTTAATGAAAAATCATATTAAATAATCTAAGCTATTTTAAGTTTTTTTTTATTTTTCAATAAATATAGATTTTATATTTTTTGGCGGAGCTTCTTAGCCAAAATTATCATTATTCCACATTAATATATTTTTTCATTTTGTTCCAGCGACATATGTTTGGAATTATGTTATTATGAATGTCTATTTCTGTACAACGATATAATTATTTTTATATCTCGGTGAAAACGTTCGCCATGGTCGTCACTAAAATCACAAGATTGGGCGAGAAGAAATCCAAATGGTTATGGAGAAAATGAATTTTTAATGACATGTTGACACCCATCGCATGATAAGCAGAAATAATTTTCTCTATAATTTCTTTGTAGTTTTCTTCCCTCTTGTTGCCGAGGAAACAACGGCTATGAAACCTTTCCATGCCCTTGCTTCTACTGGGCTTAGCAAGCTCACGAACTTCACAAAACACGTCAGCAATCAATTCTTTAATCTGCGGTCCATTTAAAATGCCTATAAATTAAAAAACTAACAATTTAAATGTAAAAATAAACATTTTCATATATCTGAACTTGGTAATTTACCAGCCTCCCATTTAAAGTTGGTGTAGTGGTATTCTTTTTTGCGTCCCTCCCAAACACACAAGAAGCATTGATGTTTCGAGAATACTTTCTAAACACTAGTTAGCAGTGCAGTCACTTTCAAATCGCTTCATATTTTTAACTAATACTGACGGTAGTTATTTAAAACTACAATTGTCTTCATGTTTTCATAATTTTCATGCATTTTTGTATTGTAGCAAAATCCAATAGTATTAAAATTTGATACGCAAAAATAGCAACCTTCTGGAGAATGCTCAGTTAGTCGAAGTCAAATTTTTGGTTAGACTTACTTAAAATTATGCCGATTTGAATCCTTTTTCCATCCCATTAAACCACATCTGGCACGTACCAAAAGTTTGGCACAAACGCCTTAACAAAAAAGCCTTCAAAAACGATGATTACACTATTTGTTATTGTATGATTCGCAAGTACTTTTCAGGAGCAAAAAGCCGCACATATAACAAAATATATTACGATGATTACAAATAATCTTTATTTAATAATACAGTTTTTGTTTATCAGCGATACTATTTTCTAATTAAAACAAAACCCGTATTAACCCGAATCACCCTGAGTAATTTTTTTTTCAATTTTCAGAATGACCTTTTAACGCAAATATAAAATAGTTTAAACTAAAATAAGCACATTTTAAGTGTTTGTGTTTGCATTGCCATATGGCAACGACAGTGTGTTTCGGTTAAACCCGGCTGCCAACAAACTGTAAACAACTATAACTATTCGTTATTAGTGGCGTTCACGTTGAAACCATTCACAATGTAAACATAAATGTGAACAATAATGTTTAACTTACAGCGTTGATTGAAAAATGATGAGATTTGGTGAATTGTTATCTCCAACTTTATTCGTTTTTGAATAAATTGTATGAATGATTTACAAATTAATGATTTAAGAATTTTAGCAAGATTTAGACAATTTAGATTTGAAATATAAAAAATTATTGAAAACAAAAAGAAATACTTTGAAAAAAGAGTTGCAGTTTGCTGGTTACGACTTTCTCGCTCGAGAGCTAAAATCAAAGAGGCGGAAGTTGAACTCTAATTGGAGCTCGGAAGGAGCCATCGCGACAAGCTGTGTTTAATATGCAGTATCATGGTGTGAAGCTAGGAGAAGAGAAAATGTCGTAACCAGCAAACTGCAATTCAGTGCGACTGGAATTAGTATAATGATGAGCGGTGCGCGAACATCGCGCCCGCCTTGCACCTGTGCAATCATTTAAATTAGGTCCTGTAGCCTCTCCAGCGCCTTAATGGCTTTGGCCAAACAGTCCCGCGGATTGATACGAGGTTGCTCCTTAGTTTCACGAACCGTTGGTCGAGCGCATTTTGATGGTGGTACACGCTTAGCATTTACCCTTCTTCGGTCGCCGTCGAGTGATGGTTTTGGTGCTAAATCATATATGATCCGGGGATGTTTTGGCGGGTGTAGCAAGGTGTGGTGATGGAGGCCGCACACATGACACGCGCTTTTGGAGGTGCACTCCCAGATGTCGTGCGATCGCGCCAAGCAGTTGAAGCAGTACGCATGCTTATTGACGGCGTGCCGCCTCTGAGGCACGGACATGGCCATAAATCTTTTGCACCGTCGCAGTGAGTGGTGATCGCGGCACAATTGGCACTTCTGGAAACTGGAAGAAGAAAAACTATCGTTATTAATTGGAAACTGCAATTATTGGATAAGCCAAAACCAAATTATAATATTTGAGTGAGAGATGGATGAGGCTATCAGAAAATATGAGTATATGGCTATTGAGTGTGAGAATTTTTTGTTAGTTGAGTAATGAAATGCTGAGAAGAGAAATGAGATCATAAAGAGTCAGAGGGAAGAATACATAATTTAACTATTGGGCGAGTTATGATCCCATTTTGAGTTTTTATATCCGCTACTCGAACTCGAGCATCGCTACCACGATACGTTTTAATGATGCGACCTAGGCGCCATGCAGTTGGCGGGAGCAGCTCGTCCTTAATAACAACAAAATCGTCGAGGCTGAGGTCACGTTTGGGGTGTTTCCATTTATGCCTTTTATGTAATTCGCAAAGGTATTCTTCTTTCCATCGACGGCTAAACTGATGATGGAGAATTTTAATTTTTTCCCATCGATTAATTAGCGAGAGATTTTCCTTAGGAGGCTCGGGTATAGCTACCAATGGCGCTCCTCGGAGAAAATGGCCGGGCGTTAATGGTAAGAGTTCAGAAGGGTCTTCGCTTAGTGGAGATAGGGGTCGAGAATTTAGAACGGCTTCAATTCTAATGAGAAGAGTTGAGAACTCCTCAAACGTAAACTTTTGTAGTTGTGCTACTTTCTTGAGGTGGATTTTAAAACTTTTAACTGCTGCCTCCCATAGTCCACCCATATGAGGAGCCGTTGGGGGGATAAACGACCATTCAAAACCGTGTATGCTGAACTGTTTAGATACTTCTTCAGCGGCTTTTTTTACGAATTGGTCATACTCTTTTCGCAGGGCTCGATCGGCCCCGACGAAATTACGACCGTTGTCTGAGAACAACCTTTTTGGGAGGCCACGTCGACCAACGAAGCGTGCAAAGGCAGCACAAAAGGCTTCCGATGAGAGATCGGAAACAGCTTCTAAGTGAATAGCTTTGGTTGAGAAGCAAACAAAAACACTTACGTATCCTTTGAGATAAGGAGCCTTACGAAGCATTGAGCTCTTCAACTCGAAGGGGCCAGCAAAATCAACTCCAGTAGTCGTAAAGGGAAGTGAGAAATTGACTCGTTCAGGAGGAAGAGCAGCCATTATTTGAGATTGCAACTTTTTCTTGAAAATTGTGCACACTTTGCATTGGAAGATACAGTGCTTGATTTTGTTTTTTAGTTTTGGAATATAATATTCCTGGCGTACCGCTCTCAGCATGAGTTGATGTTCTGCATGTAGAAGCGTTTTGTGAGTAAAATCGAGTAAAAGACTACAGAGGCGGGATTTTTCTGGTAAAATAATGGGGTGCCTTTCGTTAAAACTGAGTGCGGCATTGGCTAAACGACCATTCACTCTGAGTATTGAATTTGAATCCAGATATGGATTGAGGGTTAAAAGAGAACTTTTATTGGAGATGGGTAAAGAGGAATTGAGACTTTTACTTTCTTCAGGGTAATGTATTAATTGCGATTGTACAATCATTCTGATTTTAACGACATTTATTTCATTCTGAGATATTTCTCCCGAGTTTTTTATGCGGTTCGCTCGGTATTTTGGCGAGCAACGATGAACGAACCTGAAGATATATGCGATTACACGCACAGCTCTGGGGTATGAGGAAAATCTATTTAGTAGATCATCATCAGGAGTGAAGGTATGGAGAACTTCCACCTTTTTAGTTTCAGGAACCACCAGGGCAGATGGTTTTTCACTAGGCCATTTGTTGGATTCTTGCAGTAACCAAACAGGGCCATGCCACCAAAGAGAGTTGTCAATGAGTTGAGTGGGTGAGCCTCGTGTTCCGAGATCTGCCGGGTTTTCTCCGGAGGAGACATGCCTCCATGTGGCATTTTTGACATTATTTAAAATCTCTGACACTCGGTTGGCTACATATGTTTTCCAAGTGTAGGGTGGTTTTTTCAAGCCAAGCCAATACAATTGATGAGTCAGACCATAAGAAAAGTTCGAGTGATGGGAATTGAAGGTCAGAGAGTATGTGCTTCACTAATTTTGACAAAAGTACTGCCGCACATAATTCGAGACGAGGTAAGCTTATAGTCTGAAGTGGAGCGACTTTGCTTTTTGCGACCAACAAATGAGAGCTGAGTACTTTGTGAGAATCGCAAGTGCGTAAGTACAACGTGGCACAGTAAGCCTTTTCCGAAGAATCACAGAAGCCATGGATTTGAACTTTGTTTTGAGGAACAAATCCAATCCATCTTGGAATTCTTATCTTCTCAATGGAAGGCAAGTTTTCGAGAAATTCATTCCATTTGACCAATGACATGGGCTTGACGCACTCGTCCCAGTCTACTCCTTCTATCCAGAGTTGCTGAATAAGCATTTTAGCTTGAACGATGATTAGAGTTAGCCATCCTGCAGGGTCAAACAATGATGCCACGGCAGACAGAATTTGTCGCTTTGTTGCAGATCCCGTCAGAGCGACGGGTTTAATAGAGTAGCAGAATGAATCACTGATCGCATTCCATTTAATGCCGAGAGTTTTGGCAGAGCTTGTGTCGTAAAATTTTAAAAAATTGTCATCCAGCAAATCTTGAGTAGGAAGATGCTGTAAGAGATCAGCATGATTCGCGATGATTTTTCTAAGTGGTAAGCCAGCCGACTTTAACGCACTTATTACTTGGGTTTGGGCATTCAGAGCAGAATGCATGTCGTGACCGCCGGACAAGATATCGTCGACGTAGGTTTCACGTTTGAGTATGTGATAAGCTAATGGAAAATCATTTTTGCAATCTTCTGCTAGCTGATGCAAAGTTCGAATGGCCAAGTACGGGGCACAATTAACACCAAAAGTTATTGTTTTGAGACAATAATCTTTAATAGATTGAGACGGGTCGGGACGGAAGAGTATCCGTTGATAGTCTTGATCATCTTCATGCACCATTATTTGACGATACATTTTTTCAATGTCGCCATTAAATACAAAGCGATATAATCGCCAATTGAGAATAATGGTCATGATGTCAGCTTGTAGAGTAGGACCAGTACAAAGTGCGTCATTGAGAGAGTGACCACTTTGTGAAGCCTTTGACGCATTAAAAACCACTCGAACTTTGGTTGTGGTACGGGCTGGTTTGATTACCGCATGATGCGGGAGATAAAATGAGAAATATTTCCCATCACATACAATTTCATTAGAGCAAACTTCTTGCATGTGGTTTAGAGTTAAATATTCCAGCAGCACTTGGTTGTATTGAGGTTTTAATTGTGTGTTTTTATTGAGATTGAGTTCGATGCGTTTGTATTGTTGCAGGGCAACGAATCGAGAAGCACCTAATGCCACCTGAGAGTGAAAAGTTTTCTTGAAAGGTAGCCTGACCACATACCGACCATCTGTTTGACGAAATGTGGTTCGTTTATATAAGCTTTCGCAAAACGCATCTTCAGCTGATACGGTTCGACATGCTGGTACTTCTTCTAGCTCCCAAAACTGGCGAACTAGGTCACTTATAGAGGGTTCAGTGACGCAGGAAACTTGAGTGGAAAATGAGCAACTTTGGACAGTGAGAGGGCCACTTAATATCCATCCAAAGACCGTGTTTTGGGCTAGAAGTCCACCGAAGACGTTTGAACGCAAGCCTTCGAGTAAAAGACTTGGAATAACATCACTTCCAATGAGCATATCGATTTGACCTGGCAAATAGAAGTTCGGATCGGCGAGTTTTAAGCCTTCCAGTTCTTTCAAATTAGGTTTCGCGAAGGTGCTAGATGGCAATAAGCTGGTAAGTCTGGGTAAGACAATTGCTTGCACGTCTAGTTGAAAGCTGAGATCTTTAGTTACAATTTGAAGTATGCAAACTTGGCTTGAGCTGCCAACCATCTGACCACCTATGCCAGAAATATTGGTGAGAATCTTTTTGGTTGGCAGTGCGAGAAGGTTTTTAATTCTTTCAGAAATGAAAGTTTTTTGAGATCCCTGATCAATCAGAGCTCTTAGCATAAAAGTTTCTCCCAAATGTAAAATGTGAATCAGTGCTGTGGGTAATATAATTTTCTCCTCATTGGCAGAAAAGTGAGTGCTAACTTGAGCAATTTCTTCTTGCCGAGAGTCCGAAGGAATTTCATTAGAGGATAAAGAGTTTTGTGTCGTAGTTTCGATATGCATCGATGAAGTTGGGCGTGACTGAAAAGTGGACGGTGTTTGGCGATTGTCAGAGTTTGCTTGATGGTTTATATGCAGCATGGTGTGATGCTGTTTTTTACAGTGTAAACACAAGCATGAGCTTTGACATTCTCTTTTTGTGTGAGAATACGCTAAACAATTGGAACAAATTTTGTTTTGGGTAACAAATTTGTTTCTTTCTTGAGCAGAAAGTGTTTTAAACTGTGGACACAGTCGAAGAGCGTGCTGCTGCCGACATTTTGGGCAGAGAGAATAGTTGACTTGCGCATTATTTTCCGAGTGGAAATTTTGCACATTGGACCTATGATTCGAGTTTTGTGGATGATGGCTTTGCGGGTAGTGAGCGTTGGTGTTCCGGTTGTTTGAAGTATTTGGTTGGTTTCGGTTTTGAGCAGCGGGTGGAGACCATTTGGGTTTAGCTCCTTTTATGCTGTTTAATTTCTCGACTACTTCGTATCGAGCTGTTAGGAATTCGTCCATCTGTAGCCATGTAGGGAATTCTCGCCTTGATGTGAGTGATTGCTCCCAGAGGGCTAACGTCTCCTCCGGCAACTTAGATGAGCAGAGATAGATCAGAATTGGGTCCCAATGATCGATGCAGACATCTTGCGCTGATAGCATGGCGAGGCAGTCGTTTATTGTCGACTGAATCCTTTGGATTGCTCCACTGTTTTCTGTCGTTGCAGCTGGGATGCCAAATAGGATTTTGAGCTGGTTGTCAACCAGTATCCTTTTATTTTCGTAGCGTGAGCGTAGAGCCTCCCACGCCAACGAAAAGTTTTCATCACAAAGCTGATACCTTTTTACAATATTTCCCGCAGGGCCACGGGTTTTATTGCGTAGGTGATACAGCTTTTGGGCAGGTGTGAGTTTAGGGTGATTAGTGTAGACTGCCGTGAACATATCTCTGAAAGATGGCCAGTCTTCGTAGCTTCCATAGAATATTTCTGTATCACATGGTGGAACTTTGATACAGGCGATTGCGTTGTCTTGAGCTTGGGAATGGTTGAGAGTGGTGCTATGAGTTGGTTTGACCATCTCATTTTCGAACATCTTTCCTAGGTCCATCATGTGTGCCTTACATCTGTGGTATGTATCCACACACGCGCCATATTTTGTCCGAGTTGCAAATTTGAACGCTTCATCCGCTATTGAGTCCTCTGCGATCATCACTTCTGCATAGGCGTCATTGAGTCTGGCCCATCTTTGATCCAGGTCGAGAAGCTGGACGTGTACACTGGAATCTGTGTGATCGTCGACGCTGATGCCTTCAAACTTTGAGCAAAACTCCACTAAATTATCCGAAGTGAAAATGAATTTTTGTTTGATGCTCATTTTGACCGATGACCTAAGCACACGAGATGACTTGGAATCCAACGCGGCAACGTAGAGTTAGTATTACTACAGAAGTTGCACGGGGTTGACAACTCTGAACTAAGATGCTTGAATAAATTTCTGTGCAATTAATAGAAGTTGCACTGGGTTGGCAACTCTAAATCAAGTAATTATTTTGAGAAAGAAAAAATTTTGAAGGAAAAATTAAATCAGGTACCCAATAGTATGAGCACTGATGTTCGAGAGAAAATTTTTTTTTTTTTTTTTTTTAAATTAGAGATATTAAAACAAATTTTTCTTCAAGTTGAAAATATTCAGAAGTTGCGCGAGATGGCAACTCTGAATTCGCGAGAAAATTTTTTGGAGAAAATTAAATCAGGTACCCAAGAGTATGAGCACTGATTTTCGAGAAAAATTTTTTTTTTGAAAAATTAGAAAAATTATCAGAAATTTTTCTTTAAGACGAAAATATTCAGAAGTTGCTCGAGATGGCAACTCTGAATTCACGAGAAAATTTTTGGGAGAAAATTAAATCAGGTACCCAAGAGTATGAGCACTGATTTTCGAGAAAAATTTTTTTGAAAAATTAGAAAAATTATCCCAAATTTTTCTTTAAGTTGAAAATATTCAAAAGTTGCACGAGATTGCAACTCTGAATTCACGAGAAAATTTTTGGGAGAAAATTAAATCAGGTACCCAAGAGTATGAGCACTGATTTTTGAAAAAAATTTTTTTGAAAAAATTAGAAAAATTATCACAAATTTTTCTTTAAGTTGAAAATATTCAGAAGTTGCACGAGATTGCAACTCTGAATTCGCGAGAAAATTTTTTAGAGAAAATTAAATCAGGTACCCAAGAGTATGAGCACTGATTTTTGTTAAAAATTTTTAAAAACAAAATAATATTCTGGTGCCCAAGCACTGAATTTCGAGTAATTAATTTTTGAGAAATCAACGTGTTATTAAATAATATTCAACTGCCCAAGCACTGAATTTCGAGATATAAAATTTTGTCTTTTTGATAAACTAAAAACACAAATATATGATATATTTTTTAAAAGCGTACAATATTATTTGTATGTGTACAAATTGTTCACAAGCTGGCAATACTTTTTTGCAAATCTTTGCCCGCTCATTGTATTGCCTCCATCAATGTATATATCAGATATACAAGATGGATTGCTTGATCTGTTCGTGAACACCTTATGTATAATATTTTCTAAAAACCCAAATACAAGGCGTAAAAATTATAATTTTTCCTTTGAGATACACGGTATGTGTTAAATGCTGTAAAGAGAATGTTATGTGTTTATATATATATATATATGTGTGTATATGTATATGTAAATATGAGTGCAATGTGATTTAAAGTGTATTGAAACTTATTGACCTTTATAAGTTTTTGAAAAATTTCTACCACCACAATTTTGTTTGGTAGGTTGTGTTGACTGAAACGAACTTTTTTCTTTGTGTGTATGAATTTAGATGTAAATTTGTTTTTATATGTTAGATGTAAGAATATTTGTTTGTATATAACTGCAATGATTGCCGGTATTTTTGTGCAATTTTACCACCTTTATTAAATATATATGTTATGTGTGTATATTTTATTATATAGTTTGCACCAAAAATACTGTGTGTTTGAGTAAGTGAATTCGAGCGTGTAAGTGTGTGTGTGTGTGTGTGTGTACTTAAAAAAAGAACAAATTTTTATTAGTACCTTTGACCTTGGGTTTCCCAACAAGGTCTTTCTACAACAATGTTTCTTCTCTGGAGCTGTGTAATTCGTTCCCACGTCAGCTGCTTTTGGTGCAGCAGATAATGCCTTTTTGCCGTTTGCTGGTGCTGCGCTAAGCAGGCTGTCTATGGCTTTCACTTGTACCACTTCTTATTTTCGTTACAATTTTATCGTTTTCTCCACTTTTCACACACTTTTTATTTTCCTTTTAATTCTTTTTATTCACTTTTAGTCTTTTAGTTCCTTTTTATAAATATTTTAAGTTATTTGTTTTAAGAAAACTTTCTTACACACTCATTTGCACAGATAATTTGCATAGCAAGAAAAAAATGGCGGTTACCACTGAATAAGCATAGAAATTTACCTCGTGATAGCTGTTTTACTCTTGGCCATCTGTGCTTGCTTTTGGGTACGTTCACGTTGGGGCGTTCACGTTGGGGCGTTCACATGTATCAATTAATCTGGTTGTCAGAACTCGTATGAAGTGGGTTTTGATAGCGCGATTCCTGTTTTCTCGAAGGACCAAATGTTTAACTTACAGCGTTGATTGAAAAATGATGAGATTTGGTGAATTGTTATCTCCAACTTTATTCGTTTTTGAATAAATTGTATGAATGATTTACAAATTAATGATTTAAGAATTTTAGCAAGATTTAGACAATTTAGATTTGAAATATAAAAAATTATTGAAAACAAAAAGAAATACTTTGAAAAAAGAGTTGCAGTTTGCTGGTTACGACTTTCTCGCTCGAGAGCTAAAATCAAAGAGGCGGAAGTTGAACTCTAATTGGAGCTCGGAAGGAGCCATCGCGACAAGCTGTGTTTAATATGCAGTATCATGGTGTGAAGCTAGGAGAAGAGAAAATGTCGTAACCAGCAAACTGCAATTCAGTGCGACTGGAATTAGTATAATGATGAGCGGTGCGCGAACAAATAATGTTAATTGTTATATCGTGAACAGAACTAATAACGATTAGATAGCATGGAAAATATCAACGTTTGTGAATTCCATAAATGTTTTCGCTCTGCAAATAACGTCAAATTTAACCACAATTTTATGAAAACAAGTGTTTTTGACTTAATAAGAACAAAGTATAGAAAATTTAACAAAATAACTTGTTAAAAAAAATTCTATGATCGATATATTTTTATTATAAAAAAATTTCGTATGAGTTAAAAACAATTTTGCGTCTAAAAATCGTAAACGAGTTGATCTAGACATACGGCCAGACAGGGGTATCTTTTTTAGCCCTAATTTGAGAATATATAGATTTTGCTCATGTTTGCAAACCAGTGTCGGACACACAAGTTGTATTTGGAACTTTCAGAAAATGGACGCTAATCGAAGAAAAAAAAAGCCCTTCTACATTCTTTTAACTGGTCTAATAATATACAATCTGGTCACACCACTTTTTTAACCAATGTGCGAAGTATGAATTTTTAACACATACATATGTTAATATACATTTTATTATCAATGTTATTGAACTAATAACGAATATGATATCGTTGTGTTTTTGTTTTTGTAAATGTGTGCTTCATTTGTATTTAATACAAAATATTAAATAGAAAATAACTGTTATTATGTACATATTAGCTAATTGGTGTCAGTGCTTTCAACCACTTTTATAATGTGATAACAATTTTCAGTGCACAAAATAAAAAAATATAAAATTTAAGTATATAAGAAAGTTGCAAATATGAAAAAATTTAAAACTAATTAATTTAACTCAAGTCAAGTAGTATTTTTTAAATTGACGCTAACAAACGCAGAAAAAATACTCCTCTCAATAGCTTCTCGACAAAAATCGTATTTATTTTTCATTTCCGTTTGCCATTTTTGCTTTTTTTAAACGAGCTGTCAAAACGCAAAACACTCACTTGTTTTTCAGCGCACTTTTGTTTGTTTTTATTTTGTTATGCAATATTTTTCTGACATTTTTTTATTTTTTCAAATATCAATTTAGTATAAATATTTTTTTCCAGCACAGTGCATGGAACGGATGTTGTCGCTTCTGATTGTGTGACGAATGAGTTTCAAACACGTCGAGCATTTTTCACATACATATATACAATTTGACAGAAAATCATATTGTGATTTGGTGGCAGTGAATGCCCGCAAGCGTTGCCAGATTTATGCAAATACAAACGTGATTGATTTCGGTGGTTATTTTTTGTATTTAGTTCTCTTCTTTTTTATTGTTGTTGTATGAAAAATCTCCAAATAACATTTTCCCCGAAAGAGTTTAATGCTTTTACGTTTCATTGGCTGTTCGAAATCGTCGAAAACGTGGAAAAATTATTAGGTTAAATTTGTTTATTCATAAATCTTGTTTTAGCATATATTTAAAGTTATTCCTTCAAAGTTAAGCTAAGTTTAATTCAGTGGCTTTTAATGTTAACTCTGTAACTTTAAATGTTAGTTGGTTTTGAGGTGCAACTTTCAATATTGTTACTAGGAATCGGTGTTCATTTCTAGTGTTCAGACGAGATTTTTTTATGCAGCGAAAAGTATATCTAAGAATAATTTGTCTTTTTGTATAATTTTTTTCTGATTAAACAGAAGTTTTGCGTATGAATAATGCACGTGAGTATTTGCAGGGCGAGGGTACACGTGGATGGTCACAAGATCCCACCCCGCATCTCACCGAACTGCTAGCTATGGCAAGCCACCACGTGCAGTCGTGGCCAACCTAGTGTCAGCGGGTCACTGAACCGGAGCGTTTGTGCCACCTTAGCGAGGAGGCAGCACCTGTCAGTCTGGTTAGATGGAACCAGTGGCATTATAACCAGGCGCCCTCGAAGCACAATCGACAGCGCTGCCACTCCAAAACGATATTAAAGTATTTTTAAATTTGTTTTGTTTTAAGGTTCGGTCGAAGGTGCATGGTTAAGTCGCGTCCCTTTACAAATTGTTACAGAATTTTTGATAAACTTGTCAAAGTGGATGGACTGCTAAAGCCACAGAAGACTACTGAAGAGTTGATCAACAAAAAAGGTGCCTAGTTTGCTTAGGGGTTTGTTCTGTAAAGAACTTATTGTTGTTGCAACCTATTTCTTCATGAATTATTTTGGTATAAAACTCAAATAAATTCCCATAAAAACTATATTTTTTTTAAATTTTCAAATAATATTAATTTTTCCTTAAATTTTCTTAATCCCTTCCTTATGAAGGTTTTTTGAACGAAATCCCGAAATATTATGAACAGGTTTTTCTGTGAAAACCAAATTTGAACATATGAATTAATACATCGATTTTAACAGTCCAAGTAATGCAAATAACTACCTTACTCAATATTTGAAATTTGTTACTTATTAAGTTTTACTTCTAGAACGATGATATATTTTTTTAAATCTGATTAAATACGAAGTCTCGATTATCTAGAGTGGCGGAAAATTGGTATCTGCAATTGTAGTTTTGTAGTTTTTATATGTTGTGCTTACTGTTGCTGACATTAAGTGTCATTGAAAAACATGTTGACCACTTTTGCTAAGTCATTGAGCAACTACATAATATTAAACACTTTAACTAAAAAAAAAAACGAATAAACATGTGCGAGTAGTTATGATTACCACAACTGTTGTTTATACATATAAGACTGGAAAGTTTCAAGTCAACATAAGGTTTAAAAAGGTAAAGCAACTAAAAATAATAATATCATACACTTGAGTGCTCCAATGAAATAAAAAATATTCGACAACATGCGATAAAAGCAACAACAATACTCATAATTTAATAGGTCACTAGATTTGACAGGCAAAGGTTGATTTTGGTCTGAACGTGTGCTTTCTATATAGTGCTTAGGTTTAATATTGTTCTCATCGTTTTCATAATCTACTTGTGCTAAACTGCTTCCTCACCAGTTCTAATTTAAGTGGCTGAATAAAAGATATGATCACACGTTTTTTGCACGCACACTCAATATGATCTTAAGTTTGGCTGCCGTTAAAAATTTTATAATAGCACCAAATTTGTAGTTCTTTGGGAGTATTTTTAAGATTAAAAAAGTACTTTAATAAAGCACACTCAATATTTTTTAGTGTAGGGTTGCCATAAGCCTATAGCACTTGACCGGGACAACATTACTCATTTATTTTTATATTCCACAAAAAACAAATACGCAATTTTAATTTTATAAATTGCCTTTTATTCAAAAAACATAAATCAAAATAACTCACAGGTATACATTGTATGTAACACAAACACAATTGAGGAGTTGGGTGCAAAAATGGCACAAGGTGAGATGTGCTCTTTTTGCGTAAAACGGCTCTATGGAAAGAACAGGCCCTGTTTTATGTCCCCTCAAAATATCAAGTTGATATCTCTTAAACAGACTTCAAAAAAGCAAAAAATGTGAACCTCTACATGTGCCCTTCTTGCATGGGTCGATAGAAGTAGCATACAAAACTAGCGGAACTTTGTTTAGTCAGTGCACAAACAAAAATACTGTTTTGTTCTTTGCTTTGGTTTATTCTTCTTCTTACTCTGCTGTTTTTTATTTTATTTCGGACTTTGAAGAATCAAACGCAAATTAGTATTTAATACATTTCAAAAACATTTTAAAAATGAATTCGGAAAGTGATTCAAAAAGCGATTTTGAAGGGTCAGAAAGTTCATATCAATTTTCACACAGTTCAAGTGATAGTGAGTTGGAAGGTTCTACATTAACCACAAAAAACTTGGGGAGAAAACGAAAAATACTCAAGGAAACTTGGAAAAGAACTATTCAAAAAACTGCGAAAGTCAATGGGAAAAGATATCGAAACACCAAAGGTAGATTTTTCAAACCTCGTATTTCAAATCCCTGTGGCGTGTCAGGAAGGTATACCAATATGTTTACCTTAATGATCAGCGCCGAAAACTGAATTGATTTAGGCATGTTCATCCGTCTGTATGTCTGTCTGTCTGTCTGTCTGTCTGCTTGTCTGCCTGTTTGTCCGTCTGTCCACACGATCACAGCCGCTAGTTTTAGGCTATCGTCTTGAAACTTGGGTAACAAGCTTTTATTTATAAAATAAAAACTATGATTGTACAAAAACAACGCTTTCCTATCTTACAAAGTCACGTAATCAAAGAAGTTAAGCCTTAATATATCCCGAAGTTTTTGAGCAATCGAACGAAAATTTAGCATAGAAGATTTTCTCTTTAAGTGATAGCCAAGTCTGAAAATAAGCATAATCAGCTAAAAACCACGCCTACTTTCCAACATAAATTGACGTCGTTTATGAAGTTCAACCTTTATTTAATCGCATGCCGAATTTATATTTCTCTTCACTAGTTAAAACTTAATAATATCAAAACTTTATTATGCTACCAAGTTTAATTGTCGCAGCAAAGAATTTTATAGCTGTCAGGAGTTGCTGTCAACGTAAATGTGCTGAAAAGTTCTGCATAAATTTACAAGAGGAACTTTTTAATAAGTTCTGGGCACTTGAGAGTAAAGATCAGCAGGATAATTTTCTTCTCAGCTGTATGTCTCCATTTCATCCAAAAAAACGAGTGCTAATTCCAAAAATAAGTACGAGAACTAATTGGAAATATTTCATAAGAGTTGACGATTCTCAGATTGATATTTGCAAAAAAATGTTTGAAAGCCTCTTCCAAGTTTCAAAAAAACGTATTCGAATAATTTATGGAAAAGTTCTAAAAGAGGGACAAATCTGCATAAAAGACAGGAGGGGTAGGCACAAAAACAGACCTAATAAAATAAACCCTACAGTGTGGAACATAGCTAAAGAATTTTTAGCACAGATACCTAACAGAGAATCACACTACAATCGAGAAAAATCTAAAAGAAAATATTTCGAAGATTCGTCGCTTAACGTTAAAATTCTTTTCGAACATTTTCAGAATTTTTTTTTTTTCAAAATACTAACAACAAATTGAAGATGAAGTACAACACTTTTCACAAGTGGTTTAGGGAAAATTCTGAATATTCTTTTAAAAAGCCGAGGTCAGATATATGCGATTTTTGTGAAAGGAATAAAATACTTTTGAAGATGAATCCCGATGATCCATGTAAGGTTCAGCAACATTTACATGAGAAAAAGGTTGCTGCATATAAAGATATGAAGAAAAATATAATAGATGATTGCAGGAAATATAAATCAACTTTGGTGGTTGAGTTCGACTATGCTCAAAATCTACCGCTTCCTAAACTCATAGTGTCTCAACAATTTTATAAAAGGCTTCTATGGCTGTACGTTTTTAACGTACATTGCCATAATGATGGAGTTAGTGCGTTCTACTGCTTTACTGAAAACGAAGCAAAAAAAAATTCAAATACTGTTATATCATTTTTAAATGACTTCTTAAGAGCCAGCATTCAACGAAATCCAAATGTTACCAATATTGTTCTATTTTCTGATGCAGCAGGAAGCCAAAATAAAAACTATTATATGATTAATTTCTGCTTGTGGTTTGCAAAAACAGCGAAAATTTCTATCAAACATATATATCCAGTTCGTGGGCATTCATATTG
Organism: Dichetophora obliterata; assembly: GCA_963920525.1. NCBI lineage: Eukaryota > Metazoa > Arthropoda > Insecta > Diptera > Sciomyzidae > Dichetophora > Dichetophora obliterata. The sequence continues at coordinate 219,935,342 of OY986437.1, read as the reverse complement.
CGTTTGTGATAGGAATTTTGGCATTTATGGAAAGCGTTTAAAAGTCTTAGAAGTTGTCAAAACTCCTAAAGATTATCTAGAAATCATGGAAGAATGCCGAAAAAAACCATTCCCATTTCAGGTTATTGAAGCATCTTCGCTTATAAAAAAATGGGATGAAGCATTGAGCATATTTTTCAACAAAAAAAAATAATAAGAATAAAAATTTCAAATTGAGAAAATATTGTTTTCTCAACTACACGTCTTCTGGAATGATGCTAGTTGCTGAAAAATATAATTAACTTTATTCTCCATTCAACTTTTGGAAGTCAAAAGATCAAGATAATTTAAAAGTTACTTTGAAGTCTGAAACCTCGGTCAAAATAAAACCAGAAAAAGTTAATAACCTCAAAGAATTAATGCAATATTTGGATGAGGCAGATTCAGAATGGTATGCGAGGAATATATTCACCAAAGACATAAATTCTAATACTTATGTATTATCCGATGAAGACGATAGTGCTAGTGACCTTGACTATTAAGGGTTAAGGCCTAATATTTTAGAACTGCATACTTAACAGGTTTAGGGACCTTGGATGTAAGCCCTTTATTTTTGATTTTACTTTCATGAAAAAATTAATTTAAGTTATATAAAATAACGTTATCTTTTGAATTTATATTGACTAATTTAAAAAAATTTAACAGCAAAATAATTTTGGGTACAATAAACCCCTTACCCCTTAAACTTTTTGAAAAAATATAAGACTTATTTTAAATGTATAAAAAAGTTAAATTTTTATTATCATAATATTTTAAATGATCAAAACAATAACAATTCTTAAGAAGTATAATTATTTTAATACTGTTTTTTAATTACTAATATACTACTTTATGTAACAAAAACAACTTTGGAGTACAAAATATTGATTATTTTAGTAAACTTTTGATTTTGAGAATTAAAAACGTGAAATTTTTCTTCAACACCTTGTTTTATGCAAGAAGGGCACATCTCCCTTTGACTTCTCTCTTAGTTTTTGAAGAGAAAAGTGCAGAACAGATTTCGCATATATACAAATTAGAAAGACAATATATGAGTTAACATATATATTAAAATTATTTTTTTATATACTTCAGCAACAAAAAATTTATCACACATCAAAAACTTTAAATGCAAATATCTCAAAATGCAATTTTAACAGAAGTGCCCTTATTGCACCCAACTCCTTAATTTATAAATCTTATAACAAAAAAAAAAAGAAACATTAATTCAGTCAATGAGATAAAAAGAAAATACGTCTTCAAAATAAAGGTTTGGCCCGATCATATTTTGCAGGCTTTTGGGATTCATCAAGAACATGCTTTTCCGTTTTAATATTTTTATAAAATTCTGTGCACTTCATAGAATAATGATATTTGCATTGCATTATGCTTTTCATGGTGGCTATGTTGAGATAGTTTCTTTCCTTACTATATTGCGAGATGATCAGTGAAAATATTCGCTCCATTTCCCCTGTGCCCTGGAATAGCGAATAAAATTGTACTATTTTTATCAAGTTTATTTTCTCTCTTGGATAATTTTCATTCATTTGCACGCATTTTCAAAAAAATTGTTCAGTTTTTACTGGTACACTTTAAATTTTTTTCTTCAATATTTTTAAGCGGGACATTTTTTACTGTGTACCGGGACACAGGGACACTGATCTCAATACCAGGACATGTCCGGGAAAACCGGGACGTATGGCAGCCCTATTATAGTGTAGTAATGGGTATCATGTGATAAATGATATGATTATATAATAGCTATGGAGACTAGTAAACGCTTTATTATGATTATTATGATTAAAGACACGAAATTAATTTTGATTAAAGACCCGAGAAGCAATACAATTTGTATGGAAGAAAGACTCCTCCTGTCTTTCTCATCGTTTAAGTGCTTCTTCATGATTAGAATGATGAATGATGAAAAACCTCTATAAAAGCGTTGATAAAAATGTATATTTTTTATCTTATATTTTCAAAATTGTTAATGACGTGAATGTCAAAATGCAGTCAGAGTACACTTAAATTCATATACTTTGTTTTCAAACTAAATATATATTTAGGCAAATTTGATGAAACTTTATTAAAAAATAAAATATTGATTTATGTTTCTTAAGTTTACGTTAAGTTTTAAGACTCATAGGATCATAACAAAAAAAAAAAAACTTACCCAAAAGAAATCGTAGTTTTTTAATAGAAAATTGTCTTAGCTTGTTTTCAAATATGCAAATATGCAATGTTCAAGAAAAAGCAAGACCTTTGTACATCAGTCGAAAGAGATTATATGGTCATTACAAAAAAATAATTGGTCATTATAAAATAAAAATAATTCATATTATTATGAATTTTTTTCTAAAATTTTATGAATTCAATTCATGGCTTTATGGACGAAATTCAGAAATGTTACATACAGAGTTTTTTTCTGTGTATGGTTTTATACATTGAACTAATGTGTTTCCCAATTTTTATTACCATGGTCTTTTTTTAAATTACCATGGGCTTTAACTACCATTTGACCACTTTTATTTTTGAAATTAATTAAAAAATTCTAAATAGTGCTAGTAAAAGTATTTTCTATTTACCATTACTATTCAGTGAAAAATCAACCAAAGATTAATTTATGAACAAAGGAAAGTTGTATATGTACATGGGCGTCAACAGAGTGACAGGGGAGGGGCACTTGCCCCCCCTAGGCAGTGATTTTTTTTTAAATATCTTCATATTAAATCAAAAAGTCATAAGCTACAATTTAAAAATTTTACGGGAGAGTAAAAAACTTTCTAAATTGTAATTGTAATTGTATGTTGCGCTCAAACTAAGGAATTTTAGAAATTTTTAACTAAAAACGTCGCTTTTGTTTGTAGGAGTGTACAATTTAGCAAGAACTTGTATTTTGATAAGGTGCATCAATAATCAATCAAAAAGTCGACTTTAAATTTATTGTAACTTACGGCTTTTTTGATTTTATATGACGATATTTTCATTTTAAATGTTCATATATTTTGAAGAGAGCTCAAAAATATCTTTTTAAAGGTATATTTATAAATAAAGCTGAGCTAAACCATGCATGCATTTTTAAATATAATGTTGTACCCGTCTCAGTGACAAGTTACAATACCATTTCATATACCCTTGTTTCACAGGCAATTTTCAATACATATTCTTACACTCAAACAAATATTGCTAATAACGTTTTCAGCCAATAGTAGTTTTCAGCCACGAATAAGATTCGTAGATTTATTCATATTCGTACAAAAACAAATGTATACTGTACGAACACATTTGTTACATTTACCAGAGCTGTAAAAGATTTGATCAATTTGATTTTATCCATAAAAAAGTGAATCAGTCAATAAGAATGCATTTAATGGATGCAAAATTGATTTATAAACAAAATTATTAATTCACATTTATTTATAAAAAAAATGATTAATTATTCATTTCAATATTCATTTTTGTTATTTAGGTAAGTGAATATTTTTTTTATTCATTTGAATGATATTCACAAAGAATGCTATTCAAAAAGAATTTCAGAATTTTCAATTATTCTACCTTTATTCATTATTAATTTTTCATTCATTATTTATTTTTTATTCATTATTCATTTGTTATTCATTATTTATTTTTTATTCATCATTCAATTTTTATTCATTATTCATTTTTTATTTATTATTCATTTGTTATTCATTATTAATTTTTCATTCAATATTCATTATTTATAAATTTTAAATTTATGGCTTAGGACTAAAATGAATAAAAAAAATAACAGATAAGTAATAACTAAGAAATAAATAATATATAAAAAATGAATTATGAACAAAAAGTTAATAATAAATAACAAGTGAATAATGACTAAAAAATAAATAGTGAATAAAAAGTGAATGATGAATAAACAATTAATAATGAATAACAAATGAATAATGAATAACAAGTGAAAAAAAATAAATAATATATAAAAAATTAGTAATGAATAAAAAATGAATATTAATAACAAGTGAATAATGAATAAAAAATTAAAAATAAACAAGTGAATAATGAATAAAAAATTATTAATAAATAACGATGAATAACAAGTGAAAAAATGAATATCAAGTGAAAAATAAATAATTAATGAATAATGAATAAAAAAATTAAGAATGAATAACAAGTGAATAATGAATAAAAAATTAATAATAAATAACAAATTAATTATCAATAAAAAATTAATTATGAATAAAAAATTAATGAGGAATAACAAATGAATAATGAATAAAAAATTAATAACAAATGAATAATGAATAAAAATGAATAATAAATAACAAGTGAATAATGAATAAAATATAAATAATGAATAACAAATGAATAATGAATAAATGAATAACGAATGAAAAATGAATAATGAATAAAAAAGAATAGTTGTACTTAAAATTCTGAATCTGAATACTGATTTTACAGCTCTGACATTTACTAATAACAAAAAAAAACCATTAATATCTTAGCTGAGGTTTGAACCACGGTTTTTAGCTTACAGACCACGTACTCTTTCGGTAAAATATGACCACCTTGCAATCATACATTTCCTTATATTCGGTAATTGTTAAAAAAAACAGTCTGAAAGTGTTCGTTTGTAAATTTTTTAAACTCAACTAATACTAAATAGTACGAAGCCATTAGTAAATACTACGAATGCAATGGAAGAAATAACGATGTTTTTCTTACGATAAATTGCTGAATGATAAGGAATGATACCCGTATTAATCGAAGATCATACTTCGGAGCAACAGATGGTAAGGGGCATTGAAGCCAATAACACATATGAACTTTGACGATAAGCGAACTTATGTTTTAAAGTAGTTAAACACAAGAAGAAAATAAAGTATAATGAGTTTAAAAAACTAGATGCTTTCCCAAAAGTCGACTTAAAAAAATCGTTTTTCTGTCATAAAGAAGATCGAATTTGGATAATTTTTTAATATGTCGTAAACTTAAAAAAATTGCTAACAATCTTGCAGAATTTAAATTTGAGAAAATCGCAGCGGTCTATGCGAGTAAAAAGCGTCTAGTTCAAAAGCAAAAAAAAATTAGGAGATTATGAATAAAGTAGGCTAATTTTATATCATGCACTAATTTTTGAAAAAATCTTATGGCAAATTCTTTTCAAGAAAACGCTTTAACATTAGAATATCTTATGGTCAAAAGTTTTTTATGACTAAAATTTAAATAGAAAACTCAATTTGAAACATTTATTTTATACTTCCTTAAGTTCACGTTTTTGAACAGGCACCCACCCACTTTGAGAATTTTCTTGATTCTTTCGCGTCACGTGCTTATATTACATTCAGGATTCAGAATCATGCCTTGCAGGGTGGTACTGGAATATGTTTAGAAAATGAACGGATCCCAAAACCCATATATGCATGAACCTCTTTATATATTTATTCATATGTTTTGAATAAAAACAAAAATAATTTTTTTTTTAATAATTCCTATAATAGGTATGTTTCCAAACTCGATTTTATTAACTTGCATGCTGCTAAAACTGATGCATGTTGAAAAAAGAAATAAGTCAGTTGATGTACATGCGGGAAACATTTTAAGAATAGCGATTTTACCTCCTTAATCCACATCTGATAAATTTCAGGCCGCTCGCAATTGTTTTATGAGTTATAGGCCTCCAAAACTGGAAAAAATTGTTTAAAATTCTTGCTTATTTAAAAAAAAATATAATTTTTGTATTGTTATTTGAAAAGAGGAAAATTTGGGGGCTAAATATTAATCAATGCGATTTTATTTAGAGATAAAGGAGACCTCACATTATTTACTTTACTTAATTACTAAGAATATTTGTTGAGAAAAAAATATTTTAAATTACATAAAAAAAAATTAAATTTGAAAATGTTTCGGGCATGATACGAAAAGATTTTTATCCCATCTTTTCATTTCCTAAAAATTTCCTAAAAATCATTTGTAGCCAAGTCTCCACTTGTTATTTAGAAGGTAAGTTTGCAAACATCTTCTATCCTTGTAACAATTTATTCAATAATCTTGATTATTAAATGCATTGTAAATGAAAACTATTCGTTTATTAAGAGATTTTCTGCAAAATCAAACATTCGTCATTTAGTTAAAGCTTCAACAAAATATACCAGAGGTAAGCAAGAATTGTCTAAAATGTATAAGGAATATTTTACTCGAAGCAGCAGAACTTGTGCAAAGGCAATTATCAAAATGGTACAAAAACCACTTACAAAACAATTGAGCAAATGAAAATTCTTGCAATAAATATGTACGAATTAAACTCAATGGAAATAATGGAAGGCTGTTACTTCTGTCTACATTATATTCTGTTCAATTAATTTAACTAATTGCAGAATAAATGTTCGAAAAATTTATATGACTTGAATGTCTCTTTGCAGTAAGATAAAATATTTAATTTGTGTCAAGGAGACAGAAGATGCCTTTTTATGAAGTGCTTATTCTTCTTCTACAATTTAAATTTTGAAGATAACTGAAATCTTCAATTTCATGCTGAGAATTTTAATTAAAATTAAATACAAATTGATTTATAAGAGACTTATTTAACTTGTAAGTCTTTAAGAAAAAGAACAGTACATATTTACTTTAGTATGCATCATTTTAATATTAATTATAAAGTGACGTGGTTAAAGAGCATTTAAAGTTATGGTATTCTGTAACTGACTTAGCTTTATTCTTAAATCCAGTAAAATTATAAATATGACATTTACTTGAATTGTTTGTACTCTTTCACACTGCAGTAATGTTCAGGGAAATAACGCCCAATGAAATAATGCGTACAACAAAAACTAAATAAAGCCCAAAATATTTTGTGCTTACAAAAATCGAACAAAGCCCAAAAATCAAAAATGAAATAAAGCCCCCAAAAAATTAAATATAGCTCAAACCGAAAATGAAATAAGACCTAAAATCTTATTGGGAATAAAATAACTAATTGTTAAAATGATATATAACAAAGCCAAAAAATTATGAAATAATACCCAAAATTGAAAATTAAATAAAGCCTAAAATTTTTGGTCTTATTTTATGAAATAATGCTCAAGTTTGTATGAAAAATGTTTGGGATTTATTTTATTTTTAATTTAGGGCGTTATTACTAGTGTCCGACCGAATATTTGGTTTCGGTCAAAATTCCGGTCTTGGTAGGACACCGGTTATTACTCTGAGTAAGATAAATTAATATCCCGTTAAGTTACAATCAAATTTTTTAATTCTGCAAATACAACTCTTAGATATTTTGTTCAATGCACACTTCATTTATGCTTAAATAAATTTCAGCAAAGAGTGTAGAGACATGCATTAGCATTTTTGACGCTTACAATAGTGGCTTCTCTTTTATTAAAATGCATATTCTTCTTTTACATACTGACTTTTTCTTGCTCTTTTGATTTTAGCTTCTTAATTTAATAAGCTTTTATGCTTAAGCAAATATTTGCTTTTACCACTCAACTCCTTTTCATTCCTTCTCTAGAGAGAATGCATTCAAACTTTACTTATGTGCTTGTAGAACAAAAAAGCTAGAGATACTTTCCATTATGACTTTGAATAACCAAAACTAAAAAAAAATATATAAAAATACATTGAGATTGCAGCACATTCTACTGTTGTAGGTGGCTGACATATTTGCGTTCGCACTTGTTTAATATGCTAAAAAAAAAAACAAACTTCAGTATATGAGTGAGTTTATGCATTAAGTAAACAGGAATAAAACAAAATAACAAAGATTTTCAAATTTTAAGCGAATTCAATTTCTTATGAACTGGTTTATTTAATGGTGAACGAAACGAGATGACTTAAAGTATTATAATGCTATTATATTTTAAGTATAAGAACAATTAAATAATTGGCTCTTTGATTTTTACATAATTATTGATCTTTTGTATCGAAAATTACAGTAACGTAAAAACAAAAATAAAGTTCTTCAAGACATTAATTTTTTTTTTGTTCCAGTATCAGATCCAGTTCACAGCTTGAGCCAAAAAATTTGCTTATGATATTTGTTTTAGTTTGTTAATGTTAAGAATTTTGCGTTTATTTTCATATCGTATTAAATTCATAGAAAGAAGACAAAGCTTCCAAAAATACTGAGCCAATCCTGGCCCGGTGGAATTTTTTAATTATGTGTGAAAGACCGAACATTTATCAACACTACAGCTAATACAACACCACTCAATAAATGTTGCATTTTTTCTGATTTTATCTTGACAAAGAAGATGTCAACATTTTTTTTGTTCAAGTCAGAATGTAAAAATATTATGAAGACTCAGAGGGCAGAATTATTTGACGAGAAAAGCATATGTAAGAGCATATTTTGTTTATTTATCGAGTTTTTTAAACGCTTAAATTTAATTTGTTCGTACATTTTTTTTAAGGCCCTGGCAATAATATTCAAAATAATTACAGTTTTTTTAAGTCCTAAAGGTACTTTCCTAAAGGTACTTTCATCAATGGAGCAGATGTCTTTCATGCGCTAAATATGAACTAGCCAGCAAAGCCACTCGATTTTAATGGGCTTGACTATGTCGGTGTCAGTGTACAGCTCGTATAGTTAGTTCATAATTCCACCGTATTCGGTACTCACCATTGACGCTGATTGGTCCGTAGATCTTACGAAGAGTCTTTCTCTCAAAGGCTCCTAAAGTCTTTTCATCTGAACTGCTCAGCGTCCAGGTTTGTGATAAATAAATTGTGGGCATGATGAGCGATTTACAGAGTGCGATTTCGATCGCCGAGAGAGGGCTCTGCTTCTCAATTGCATAATGAACCCAAAGTAACACCTATTGGCAAGAGTTATTCATCGTTTGATCTCAAGTTTATGCTGGTCGTTGGTTAAGTTTATGCTGAATCGCATATATACGAAGTCCTTCACAACCTCAAAGGAGGTATTGTCAATTGAAACGTGATCTCCAAGACTCTGATACTGCTTGTTTGCTGACATGAAGTATTTCGTCTTGTCTGCATTCACTGCCAGACCCATTTGACTTGACTCTCTTTTAATCTGGAGAATGCTGCACTTACTTCGCGTGTATTATGGCCAATGTTATTAATGTCATCATAACACTCTTGTAGAATATTGTGCCACTACGTCTCAGATCAGCAGCTCGGATGATCTTCTCCATCATTAGGTTGAAAAAGTCGCACGGTAAGGTATCACCTTGTCTGAGAAAACTCATTTGGTAACAAATGGTGAGGAGAGGTCCTTCCCGATTTTTACTGCGCTGCTGGTGTTGCTCAGTGTTATCCTGCAAAGTCGTAATAGTTTTACAGGAGTACCAAATTCAAACAAGGTGGAGTATAGGTGCTTCCTTATTGGGCTGTCGAAGGCAGCTTTGCAGTCGACAAAAAGATGGTGGATATCGAGTTATTTTTCTTTGGTCTTCTCCAAGTTTTGTAAGGTTCGTCAAAGCACGAAGATCTGGTCGATGGTGGACTTTCCAGGTCTGAAGTCACACTGACAAGGTCCAATAACGATATTAAGAAGGCTTATCCCACGGTAGTTGAAACAAATAGAGGGATTTCTCTTCTTGTGAATTGACCAGAGCACACTAGGATTCCAATCGTTCGGAATGCATTCTTTCGACCATATTCTGTATTGAAGCTCGTGAATTAATTTAAATAGATCTTTGCCTCTGTTCTTAAAAAACTCAGCAGGTAAGCAATCAGCTCCCGCGGCTTTGTTATTTCTAAGCCGAGCTATAACTGTCAGAAATTCATTTTTCAGAAGACACAGAACGGAACCTCAGCGCTTTCATCCGTAATTGGGGTTTTCGGAACATAATCTCTATTGGCGGGATTGTTGTCAGCGTCGCCATTTAGAATCTTAGAGAAGTGTCCACTAGGGCGTATCGAATTACAATTTTTTTCGAATTTCATATTCTAAGAGGTCTCAAAAGTTGCATTGGATGGTCAGGATCTCCCAAAAAAAAATTTTAGAAAAAAATAAGGATATCTTCCTCTCCCGCAAGGACAAAGATGTTTTTTGAGAAAAACAGTAAATAATCACGATCTCAAAATGCTTTCAATTTTGTAAGAAAAACTACATATGTGTTAAAGCAAAAGTAAATATACACTTTAACTAACAATATTTTGGCAAACACGATGCTATTCTTGGTTTTTACCCAAAAGGTCCTGTGTGAAGGATATTCGAATCTAAAGGTACACTCCAGATAGCACAGAAGTTTTAATTGTTTTCTAATTGTCTAAATTTTGGTGATATTGATTACAGTGTTAAGGGTTTCCTTAAATATGGCGAACTAATAGTTTGCATATTTTTCGCATATGCATCTTCTTGTTTTGAAGAAATGTATACTTGAATGCAATTTTTTAACTTTTTAAAAAAAATTAATATAAGGTTTTATATGTCGGCCACCAGAAGTGGTACCGAAGATAATTTTCTCAATTCGGATCCTGCAAATAGTTTTAAACGAAACCCTGTCTAAAAATATCTTTTTTTTAAATAGCAGGAAAAGACCACGATTTTTTTTTCCTATTTTGATATTTAAAAAAAGTTACTTCAAGCATGAAATGTTACAATTTTGTTCATTTCTCCATTATGGCTAATATTTCCAAAGCACTTCAAAACAACAATTGTTAAGTCAATTGAGACCCATCAAATGGCAAACTCAAAATTTTAGTATAAAATTTTTGTGAATGCTGAGTTGAGGTATTTTAACGAAATAATAAAAATCATGCTAGAACGGAAAACTTTTTAAAAAATGGAAATAGGAAAAAAAATCGTGGTCTTAACCTGATGTTATAAATTGATTCTTTTGGACAGGGTGTTGTTCAGAAATATATGAATAATCTCAATTAAGGAAATTATCTTCCATACCACTTCTAGTGCCCGAGATATACAACCTTATATTAATTTTTTTGAAAAAGTTAAAAATTGCATTCAAGTTTACATTTCTCAAAAACAAGAAAATACACATGTAAAAAATATGCAAATTATTAATTCGCCAAATTTAAGGAAAATTTCAACACAATAAACAAAATCGCCAAAATTTAGACAATCAGATAGGAATCAAAAGTTCTGTGCTACCTCGAATGTACCTTTAGATTCGAATATCCTACACATAGGAACTTTTGGGTAAAAATCGAGGAAGTTATCGTGTTTGGCGGGATATTGTTAGTTTAATTATTTATATATTTTTACTTTAAGACATATGTAGTTTTTCTGGCAAAAATCAAAGCATTTTGAGATCGTGATTTTTTACTGTTTTTCTCAAAAAACAACTTTGTCCTTGCGGGAGAGGAAGACATCCTTATTTTTTCCTAAAATTTTATTTACTAGATCTTGACCATCCTATGCAACTTTTGAGACCTCTTAGAATACGATCTAAATTTTTCGATACGCCCTAGTGTCCACTGCATAATGGCAGTTCACTCTGGATAACTGTCACTCTGTCTGGATAAACCCTCGTTTTCATCCTTGCAGGAAAAGGCCCCGGTTAAACCATTGGCAAGGCATCTTATTCTTTAGAAAAATTTTCGGGCCTCATTCCTGTCACCATTCATCTCAATCTTCTCAAGCTCACGCTTTTCTGCCTCTCTTTTTTTCCGCCTGAAAGTACGTCTCACTTCCCTCCTCTTCTCTTTGTATCGCTCCTTAGCAGCGCGTGTTGAAACCTACAGTGTGGCTTTGTAGGCGGCGTCGTTCTCAGTATTACTTACAGTCAAAACTCTCACCTTTTAAGCACTGGTGCAATCAAAATAAACTTTTTCCAAATGTTAAGAAATGCTGCGTAATAACCTTCTCCCGTAAAAATTTACTAACAAATGACAGTTATTTCCTCAATAGCATCGAACTTGAAAGATGCAAGCATACTATTGATCTTGGTGTAGTCTTGGACAACAATTTGCAATTCAACTAACATTATGATAAAATCGTATCTAGGGCCAGCAAACAACGTGCAAAAAGTTCAAAAATTTATGGGTCACGAAAGCTTTATACTGTGCGTTAGTGCGCTCTCTTCTGAATATGGATGCATTATTTGGAATCCCGCTTTTGAATCAAATAGTGAGAGACTTGAATCTATTCAAAAGCAATTTCTACTTTTTGCACTTAGGGACACTTATAACACCTGTGAGTACAATATATTACCACTTTATGATTAAAGGCTTAACCTTCTGAATTTAATGCCCCTTTCAACAAGAAGTACTTTACTTAGTTCATGTTTTACCTACGATATCATTAACGGTGTTGTTGATAGCCAGTATATATCAAACAAGATACGATTTAGTGACCTGATTAGACGTACACGGCTTACACGACTATTAAATAAATATCATCATCACACTGTCAACGCAAGAAATGAGCCGATAAATAGATGCTGTAGAGAATTCAATAATATCAGCGAGTACTATTTACCCCCTATGTCTAAATTAATTTTTAAGAAAAACCTTTCCAAGTCCCTATTTCCGTCCTAATACCTCCATCTAAGGCTCCCATCACCTTAATCTAAGCTTAATTTAAGTGTATTTACCTTGCTTGGGTTAATAAATAAGTTAATATTTGGCTTGTTTATAAATCTAAATATTTAATCTATAACGAAGCATGATCTTTTCAAAAATTTTTCCCTACTAAAATCCCAATAATCCTGCGCTCTTCCTTTTTTGTCCTTTTAGTCGTTAAGAATTAAATGCTAAAATAATAAATAAATACCCTATTTGTTAAGCGTATCCTTTCCAATTCTCTATTTCCTTCTCAGATCTTTCCTATTCTTATAAAATGAAATTCTTAGCTATACTGCTATGTATAAAATATGCTAGTATGTAAGTTCATTTTATTCTTTTCATCTCACGTTTTCTTTTTGACATTAAATTAATTTTGAAATTAAAATAAGCAAACCTATTAGAATAAAGTTTACACGTTATTGAAGGGAACTTACTTGCATTCGAAATTATGCAAAATAAGCGAAGCCTTGTTAACAACTGATTTGGACGAGTGGATAAGGTGTTGGACCAGCACATCAGAGGATGTGTGTTCAAATCATGAAATGGTCAGAAAAATATTTTATTTTAAGTTGATATTTATATTGCTTTCTTTTAAACTTATTGTGGATTAAAATCTAATCATTTTTTGGTGTGGTCCTATATGTAATCCAAAAATGTTTAAAATTTAGTCCAAGATTTTTAACCGTGTAGTAGTAGTAAAGCAGGTAATTCTTAAAGTTCTGCTAAAAGTAATCATTTAAGGACCCAAGCATATAGTAAGCCAATAGTCAGAAGCTATTGCTATCAATTGTAAGCACCATTTGCAATGTTATAAATAAGATACTCACACCAATGCTCAGCGCAGCAATAATTTTTTTAATGCAGCTTTTATTCAAACAAGCTAATTGAAAATCATTAATAGTCAACCACTTAATACGTAAATTGAATAATATAATAAATAAAAAGGTGAGTGTGTGTGTGTGCATGATTGTCAACGTGTACATCTATTTCAGTGGTTTCGTCTAAGAATTTATTGCATTAATAGCAACAACAATTATGTGTTTTCCCCAGAGCTTACATTATTTTGCTTTTAAGCTAAGCAAAATTAATTATAAACAAACATGGCATATGTACATATGTACATGTGTTGGGCCGGCGCCAAAAATATCAATAACACAAACAAGGACAATAACAAGTAAAAAAAAAAGAAAAGACATCATCCAAGGCGCGCCAGAAAGTTGTACGAACATCAACTTCAACTCCCAATCTTACAGCACGGCTGAACAACAATGACTGACCATTGAATATAAAATTACTTCAGGCAATTTTTACAAACCCCAACATTGGCAAAACTTCATCAGTACTTTGTCAAATAATACCATATCATTGATGTCCTTTATGCATATAGGGAATTTTTACTGTTAATCAGCTAATGTATTAAATGGGATTTCATGACAACGTGACTGTGAATATGTCTCTGTGTCTTTCCGGTTATGAGTCTTTAAATGCTGTCTCATTGTTGTTTGCATGGCGTTGTAAATAAATAATTTATTTGACACCCACCCACACATTGAGACATTAACAGAAGTGTCTGTGCCTTATGATGCGTTGCATGCGCTTATTTTGCTCATGGCATCCACTGAGCTGTCAATTAACGCCGTCACACAAAAACGCACACACACAAACAATAAATTACATAAGTGTTCGTTAAGTGTTTTTATATCCTTAGGGCATAAAAGCACGCTTTAATGGTTTTTTTATGCCTGTGGTTCATAAGAAATAAATCGACTAGAAAAAATGCAAGACAAAACGTTTGAGTAATCAAAAATCTGTGCAAATATTGGTTTATTTAGCTGCTGCCGTTTGATAAATATTACCAATGCCTTTGGCATCATTTTGTGATCGACCATAAAAATACAAATTTTCTTAAGATTATATACATATCTTTGAAAAACATTGAATTGTATTTAATTGAAAGTTATTTTTAAAATTAGTTTTTACGATAAGTTTTAATAGTATTAATATCATTGTGAAAAGGTGATCAACATATGAGTCAAATCGACCTATGTTCTAAAAGAAATGACTTGAACTTGAAAAATGGCCTAAAATTAAATTTCTTGCAGTGGATATTCACAAGTTTAAGTATTGACAAACAGCAAAAACAAAAACAAAAACAACAATATCTGGAAGCACAACAACCCAACTAGCATATGAACTTCGAAAAATTTAGAAAATGTCATTACTTGATAGCTGAAGCTTTGATTGGGCTACCTCCAGTGTTGTTATATGTTTTTTTTAAAACTCTGTCATTTTCAGAAAAATATTCGGTTTTTTGGAGAAAATACTGCTACATTGCTTCGATGGTTCAGCCGTGAGGGTCAGACATAGTACGCACCAAAGTTTTTACATTTTAAGAGATATATAAACCCCAGCGCCACCTTCGGGTTCAATTTTGTTGAAGATTTTTGTTTTACTTCAACGTTATATGGCGAGAATTTGAACGAATCGATCCCTAAATAAGAGTTTTCGATAAAAGCGACCGCAACGCCACCTAGGAGAGGGAGTGGAGTTTTACACATATAAAAACAATCCGGAAAACCACACGAATATATGGTGTTAACCAAGGGTGAAGGCATGGGGAAGGGGGCAACTGCTCCCACCCCCCGAAATATGTGATTTTTTATATAATCGATGGATTTTTTAGTAGTTTCTGTTTGTTATCCTTTTTTAATGTGTGGTTTCGCGTTTTTCTTTGCAACTAGAGCTAGAAAAGTCAAAAGAAAATCAGTATTTTTAAAGCGATATTGTATAAGTTTGTCGAATACGGTTAGTATGTGTTTAATATTTTCTGGAAATATATACTGTTCAATCGGGACGTCAAAAAGACACACAAAAATTCCAAGACACGTGAACTAATTTTTTAATCGTAGAATTTTGGTCGTGGCATGCTCAGTTTTTTCAAATCAGATCTAAATTTCGAGATATTTGCGATGGAAATTTAGTCACTTTTAGATCCATTTTTAGCTATATTTCCCTATTTTTTGAAGACCAAAAGTTTTTACTATCTCCGATTTTGCTTAAACTTTTGGAATTTAATCTACTCGTGAAATAAAATATTAATTTGAGTAAATAAGTCTTAAGATTTTCTTTTTTAAGTTTTTACGTTCAACATTCAAATTTGGGCAAAATGGAAGAAGAGAGAATTGCGTAATTTTTGAAAAATCATAATAAAATCACAATAAAAAGTATTTTGTTCTCGGAGAAAACTGTTTAACAAATTTTTATTGTGGTTAAGCAAAACTTGCGCTTGAATCTTAGCCACTTCAAAATTATACTAGATTTTAGTAAAAACTAATCAAAATTTGCTATTCCAGTTTATAATAACTTAGCATTATTTTGATAAAATTTAAGCAAAATTTTGCTAAGTTGTTATAAACCGCAAAAACAAATTTCTGCTTAGTTCAAGCAAATATTTGCTAAGTTATTATAAGTTGGAATAGCAAATTTTGATTAGATTTTGCTGCAATCTAGAACATTTTTGAAGTGAAATAATTAATAACATTAAATTAAATTGAAAAATTACCATTATCCGGAGACTTGAACCTCGGCCGCGTGAGAGTAAGTGCATGGGCTTATCCTTTCCACCATCACAATTGTTAACCAATCGTCGCCCTAATTTTCTTCATTAAAAATAGGCGTGTGATCGTGTGTTTAGATAAAATTTGCTTAAATTTAATTAAAATTTTGCTTTTTCCTAAATACATGAGGAATGATTTCTATTAGCAATCTTTTTCTAAAATCACAGCGTGATTGAGCAAAGTTTTCTGATTTACTTTTAAGCAAAACATTTTCTTGATATAAGCAAAATAATTAACTCCGTGTTACTAGTTTTTTTTAATTTCATTTTTTTTAGTACAAATATTCATATATTTTGGGGGAGCAAAAATCGGATATAAGTTTGAAAATTTATATTGAACTATGAACACATCTAGTGTACTTTTAATTACACTTTTTTCTTGTTGATTATTGTACTACATACATTGATTTTGTTCTCATCACCATTTTCAGGGCTGATATCATTGTAAATGCTTCGCATACATTACAAAATTTATTTCAGTAGCAGTATAAATCAAAAGATATTAGTACAATTAAATAGCTCTTAACAAAATCTTTATTTCAAATTAAATACTTATACAACAACTGCAGATAATTTAAAATAACCGCCATTTAACTTGACTCGGAAACAATAACAATTTAAACACAAAACACTCGTTAAAGTTAACAAAGTAACGTCCATCATTTTGAAATCTTCATTATAAAATCTTTAAGATGTGTAACGTTATATATTGACACCTTAACGTGATCTCTTTGAACACTTAAAAATTTATACCTCCCTCCACGGTATACTAACAGAAATTAAGCAGAAAGATAATCAAGAGCTATAATGGAAAATTTCAGAAAATCCAATAATAAGAAAACTAGTTCAATAAAGAGCCAGACTGAGTATAAAATGTAAAACCACAAAATATATTGAAGAAAGTAAGATTTCTCAAGCATGTGCGGCCCAAAGAGGAAAAACAGATAAACAACAACAAAATAAATTAAAGCACATTAAATGAAATGAATGAACTAAAACGAGAAAGGAAGGATGTACGAAGGCTAAGGACGGCCAATCGGAAGGAAGGAAGCAAATCATTAGAAGTGTAAAAAACTAACCATGGAATCTTAACGGCTGTGAAATATTTATAGACGACGCTCAGCAGCCAAGACTCGTTAAATGTTGGATTTATCTGCTGTACAGTAACAACAAAAACAAGGAAAACTCACCCTTTGCGCAAAAATTGGGTTTATAACAGCAGCTGCTCTAGAAGCGTTTTAGCGGTAAAGCGTCTTAATTAACCGGTAGCGGCTGAACCGGACCTTTATTATGCCATTTCCGGTAGACGAAACGGAAGTGTTAGTAAAAAGAAAAGCAAGGCATGAGAAGAAAAGAGAAGAGAAGAGAAGAGAAGATAAGAGAAGATTCCGTATGCAGTTAGAGCATGAGAGTGAGTGAAAGATAAAACCAGTGATGCAATTAGTGAGTGAGTGAAAGGAAAAGCGGAGCAAGTGTCGTCGCGCCAATTTAGATGTGTTCATTTTGTGTAAGTCTTAATAGCGTTGCCACCTGTGTGGCGAGATGTTTGCACAGTTTTTGCTGTCTACTTTTTGTTGTTTTCTTTTTCATGCCTTTTTATGTTATTGTTTTTGTTGTTTCTCATTATCCTTTTTTGCCTTTCTTGCTTGGCCTTCTCTCGAGTGTGTTGGTATTATCCATTTTAATAAAGTTCTTGTTTTTGTTGTTGTTTTTGTTGTTGCCATCGTTTTTTGCCACCAAGCAACAGAAGTGCCAGAAGCAGTAAGTAGATGGCTGACAAGAACACGGCAAGATTATCAAGAAAATCATTAAAGTTCGCATTAAATGTGCTGCTGTGTCCTTTTGACACTGTCAACTTTTTCTTGTTGTTTTTGTTGTAGTTGTTGTTGGCTTGCCATTTATATTACGGTAAATTATCTGTTTGCACTTTCTGGGACTATGTACATCGGGCTATCCTCCGTCCTGACGTAATAAATATTTAAGCAATTTAAATAAGTCATAAATTTGTTCATATCTTGATTCAACGACGTTCAAAATTGAGTTCAACCACATTCAAGCACAACAGTTGAACTCAATGGCGCGTCCTTGTTTTTTCTGCAAATGACCTATCTTTATTTTTACTGTTGTCTATGTTGTTGTTATATTTTTTTTTTGTCCTTTATTGCTGTTCTTTTTGTTTTTCGTTTAATTGCAACACATTGAAAATTATTGACGGTCAACTGAAATTAAATTAATTTTTAATTCTTACTATTTACCGTATAAAACAAATAATAAGCGCGGTGACCATAATTTTAAAATCAAAATACAGAACACAATAAAGAATGCGACTTTTAGTATAATAAGAGCATAAAAGTACCACTATCGCTTAAAATAATACTGGCGGTCGTGGCATACTGTTTAAATTACTTTTTTTAAAAATTCCTCATGATTAAGATATTAAAGTATGATAGAACAAAATTTATAATAAATATAACGTCAACTACGATTTTTTCATAGCAAATAGATTTAATGTAAAAACCCAATAATTAAAAAAAAAATATAAGTGTAAACATGTCTGATACGGAGGGAGGGTGTGTCTAAAATTGACCAAAAACGTATGACGTATTAAACTACAAACCCCTAATCGGATGGGTGGTTTAGGAGTTTTCGCTATTTTTTAAGAGATAGCGGCGCACAGTCTTTTCAAAGTGGAATTAAATTATTTTATTATGTCGTAAATCAAGTTTCTTTTTTGAAAAAAAAATTAATTTAAATACAATTTAATGATGTAGGTGCGGTGGGGTGAAAAATTATAATTTTTGATTGTGCTTTGGCCTAACCCTGGGATGTGCGACTGCCTAGGAGATGGTAAGTGACCCTCCTGGGCCTCGCGAGGCCGTTCTGAACATTGCACGACTCACAGTGTTTCCGTTCCATATAATTCAGGGTAATGCATTTGTGTACATTATAATAAAGGTAGAATAAGGAATTTATAAAATATATCTTTTTTTTATATATATATATTGACAAAAACATTGAATTGATATTCGAACTTTTCTATTCATTGTCCTATTTTTCATGTGAGAAGTAACAAACTGGGTTGTCAAAACCTTTAGAAATTCACTATGTTTATCCGTTCTTAGGTTTTTGCCACTCTTAAAAGAGTAGCAACTGAGCATCTGGTCCATAGTGTTGACACCTGCTTTATTTTCGTTGCAATACAGAAATTTAGATGGCTTGTTTTTCCGAAAGGACAGTCTTCTTCATTCTCTAGTTTTTTAGCAGCAAAAAACCTGTCCTCAGTGAGCTGGTGCTGGTCTATCAGCAGCCTAAAAAAATTAAGAACACAATAAAAAGCTCTTCCCACACTTTGTCACTTATTTCCGACATTTCAAAAATTACTTACAATAAAAAAATATATATGTAATGTGACCATGGTAGAAGAATACAGGTAGATGCACCAGATAAGAGCATACTGCCGAAAATGTCAAAACAAAGCAAAACTTTTTATCTCTTTTCTTTTGTTTCCATTCGCCATGCAGCTGAATTTGACAGACATGGCAGTATGGAAAGAGAGCACAGTCAGCGCTGCAGCTACCTCTATCCTTATACCATGAATGTGACCATATGCACACAAGAGCTTTACACATATAGCGTAACTAAGTCGTCGAACTTGATCGATTGTGTTTGAACATTTCTTGTGTAGTAGCTTACAGACATTTCCCATACATATAACGGACGGGCCTCGCGAGGCCCAGTAGGTTCACTTACGACCTTATTATAAAAACAGATCAGTTTGTTCTACGAAAGTAATGAAAATTCTTTTTAGTTTGTTTTGTTACGTCTTAAAAACATTAGCAGTAGTTGGCATAAAATATTTCGGAGCTCAGACCAAGAAAAAAATTACTTCTCAAAGTCAAAATGGGTCTCGAAAAGACCAGTCGCACATGCTGGGGTTAAATAGCAAGAATGGACATTTTTCTTATTTCTTTATTTCTTTAATCATCAAAATAAATCGGTTTAATGGCGTCGGGCAGGCTCCTAAGTCAGCAAGAAACTAAAATACTGAATAAAAGTTATCGAATCCAAATTTATTATTCCTTGCTAATATCGAGGTCAGAGTCTCAGTTTTGACAGGTGTAGTAGCCACGGTTGCCCATTTCGACGCATTTCAAGTGATATGGGCTGTAGCATTTGTTGAAATGAATTGAAAAATGCAAAAAAAAAAAATAACAACGCATTAAACACACACAAAAACACTATATACGCATTAAAACGGAGTTTGTGGTGAAAAGTTTAATTTTAAAAACACGGCTGGAATCACACAACCACTCGATAGATATTTCACTAATACTTCATATATTTTTTTAGAAAAACACCAAACCAATATGACTGATATATTTGCCTTGATTTTGTGTTGAGTAGTTGGCATAAGGCACGATTAATTCACTCGATCAAAAAAACTTTTGGAAAAAATGTTTACCACTGTTTTGGAAGAGCAACACAATGTACGTCTAAACGCTTCGCTGTATCATGCTAAACTGTGTGGCAATGAAAGCAACACGTGACGGTATGACACTTGGTTATATGTAAGCGCGCTTTCCTAATTTCACAGGTGAAACGCTTCACCCCACCGCACCTATCTAAATCACATTTCTTTAATGATGAATACTTTTTCTTTATTTTTTTTTCATTTACTAAAATTTGGTGAACCATTGCTTAACTGCTGAAGCTATATCATGCTTATTTAAAGTGTTAGGAAAATGATAAGGTTCTATTTGCAATAAGCTTAAAATGTTGGTAATACAAGCTTCTTATTGCACTCATTAACAGTAATATTTAAAATATATTTAAATAAGTTTGTATAAATTTACTACAATTAAAGTAGCTAATCTGTTGCCAACAATTGTTGTAATAATTTTTTACAAAAATTTTTTAGAGTGTATAACCCAAAAAATGGTCATCGTTAGTATAAGCATTACTATCTCTACATTATTTCTGCCACTCAGTGCATTGAATTAAATTCTAAGCTTGCAGTAAAATACTGTCAATAATATTACTTACTTAATATATTTTTTCGACTCTATCTCATCTTCTATATATATGTTTTTCCCGGGATTTAATGCTGAGCTTATTTATAAACGGCATAAAAATAAATAGCAAAATTCTATAATTTTATTATCCTTTTATTATTACCCTTTTGACGGAAATGCTGAAATATATCTGTGATGGAATATTTAACTAATTTTTAATATGTTAGTGGATTGCAATATGTATTTTATACTTATGTATTTTATACTTCTCATTTGCTGGTATCTGATTTCCATCGTTACATAAATTCTTTCAACACTTCCTTCTTTTGTCATTTTGCGCCTGTAATACCTTCCTTTCTTCCGGTCTTAATATTAAATAAATGTTCTTCCCTCTTCAGTGGCGCCGGAAGTGGAGTGAAAAAGAGGGTAACTGCCACCTGGTGCTAAAATCGGGGGAGAAAAAATTCAATTGCCAAGTTACATATTTCATTAAAGCATGGAATTTTCAATTTACGGATTTTTTATGTGTTTAAGATTTTCTTTTAACATTTTCAAGTTCTAAAAATAACAATAATATAAGGCCTTTTCCACACTCGGTCAACGCAACTCTAACACAAGTTGCTAACCACTAAACTATTAAAATCATTATCAACTTGTTCATATTATCTCTACACTTTTCTTTGGAGAAGTAGTTTTGAAGTAGATACGCAATTTTACAACTCTAGTATAAAATTTAATTTTGCAGCTTTTGCCTTTAGTTTCAATTGTAAAATATAAATGAGAAATTTTTGTAGGTAAATAAAAACTCAAATCATGTAACTTGCTTTTAAAAGATAGTTTAATAACAGAAAAACATGATGCTAAAGAAGACTGGAGCTTTATTCGGCGGAGAGACATCAATAAACTTATGTAGGTCATTCTATTACAAATCTCACACCTTCTAGAATTTGATGTCTTAGATTCGGCCGTAAATTTTTTATATCTTTTTTACGTGAAATAAATTTACAAGTGTGTCGGGATTTCTATCGGAAAATCTTTTTTACGAAATAATGTCAAAATTATGGAAAATTGCAAAATTTGGTCAATGTCTGTATAACTTAAATCGGAATATCTTTGCTGGTCCGATTTGGTTCGTTTTATACCCGTGGGATACATAATTTTTATTTTTTTTCTACATTAAAATTTACTATTTTCAATTTAAAGTATATGCATAAGCATTTAATGAAATTTTTAAACGGCTATTTATGCCCGTCCCCCAATTAAGCGATTTTTTTTTTAAATTTTATAAAAATTTTTGTTTCAAAAAAATTCCACTTACTTTTTTTATTTCATTTATCTTCAAAATTAGCTATAAGACATGCAAATCGGACAAAAACTACTGGAGTTGTGATTTTTTACTTTACTTAAAGATTTTTACCTTGTATCATTAAAATCACAAGAATCCAAATTTGAAAAAAAAATCAATGAAACATATGCTATACGGCGTGCGGTACACAAAAATTCATATAAAATCTATACAAAATCGTTACATTGTTTAAACAATTTTGTATTTTGTAGAAATTTATCGCTCGTATATTGATTGCGAGAGAAATACCGATACACGTGCAAGCTTATTTAACGTATAGAAAATTTAAAAATTTTTTCAGATTTTTAAAATATTTAAAAATGTCAAATTTAATTATTTGCATAACCCTTTCAATTTGTCAAAGAATAACTCATATGAAGGAAAATTTAGGATATCATATCAAAATCTAATGTTGCCGGTTTCTTTTGCAAACGAAACTATTCATTTCGGGAAACATAAGTATCCTTTTAAAATCTAAGTAAATCTAACTAGTCTTGCTTTGTAACTAATATTATTTAAATACTGTTTACCTATATATATGAACTTGATATAAATTTTTACTTATTTGTTTTACTTTATACTTTATTTTATTCATGTTTGGCTCTATTTAAACAAAACTAAAAAATATTTTTGATTATGGCCAACTCACTGTATAAGATTCAATATGATTTGGCACTTGTTCGAATAAATTCCTCTATTTTACAAATTTAATTTTTTAGGGATTTTTCATAAGAGGTACAGTAATTAAGTTAGGCTGAGTTCCAAAATGCATTTTTGCAATGCATCAGTTTGTTTAGATATGAATTGGTGCGAAAATTAATAACCAATACTGCGCAACTATACAATTTTTAAGAGTATTAACAGAGTTGCGCAATTTTCGTATTTTAACTTAGCACCAATTCAAAATAAAAAACACATGCATTGCAAAAATGCATTTTGGAACTCAGCCTTACTTTTGATCAGAGCCTTAAACTCTAAAGAGGATTGTGTCTGTTTTTAGTTGCCTTTTCTTTTTACGCTATTTATTTGGAGTTCAACGAATTTGCTCAAAATCCCCAAATGTGTTTTTTGTTTCCTCTAGAAAGATAAAATTAAGGTGAAACGGACAGCGCCTTCCGAAACAATCTGTCTAGTCTGCTGTGCGATTGATTCTGTGTCTAGTGTTTTTGTTGTTCTAGCCTTCTTCATAATTTACTTGATCTAAAAAGCTCATAAATAAAATAATGAAAAATCAAAGAAAAGGTCGCAATTAATTATCAAAATTAAAAATATTTTTATTTGTGTAAGAAAATCGGTGTAATTTAACTGCAACTTTAAATGAAGTGTTTGCACCCCGAGATGAAAATAGCTTCCGGCGCGTCTGTCATTCTTTCAACATAATATTTATTTATCAATTGATTTTAATCAATTTCCATAACATGCAAAACCCATTTAAAGCACTTACTTCATATTTAAAAAAGGATAAACTTACCCATCCTTAACTGTGAATGTGCCTCATCGTGCAGCAATCTCGAAGAAGTTCACTCGTTTGCTCGTGGCTTCACCGCTTCCTTGTTGCTTTTTTTGTTTTTTCCTTCCGTTTGTTCTTCCTTCCTTCCGTTAATGGGTGATTTACTTGTATTTAACTGTCATATTAGTGCATGGCATGCAATTTTGCTTGTCGATATCAGTTAGAGGAATTTTTCAATTACATATTTATATGTCTGAGACAACAAAAACACTGTGCTATGTATTTGCTGAACTGTTAAAACTTTAGCTACTTCGCTTTGGTATGAGTTTGTTGTTGCAATCTTACTTTGAGCATTCAAAGTTAATGACAGCAAAGTATTTTTGAAATTTGCACAGAAAACTTTGCAAATCAATTTTAATTTTTGCGAATTGTTAGAGAGCAGTTGATAGAATAAAATTAGCTAGTTAAGATGATTAAATTTGGATAGGCCATGATAAGTCAATATGAAGGGGAAAACAAAGTAAAAATAATTTTAACCCATCTACGTTCGCAGCCAATTAAACTTATTTTTCTTTTACCAATATAATGTGTTTATATATGTTGTATATAAATATGGAAAAATATCTATTTTCCATAATTAAATTTTATTAATACTGCAGAGAATTAATTCCTTCTGATAATATGATTAGGGCGAACTAAAATATTTTTTGTATATTAAAAAATTTCAGCACTTTTCTGTATATTCAATATTTCAGCTGAATGGGGTATAAAGTAATGTGCTGGGCTGTAAAGTCGATGTGCACAACAATATTGTAATAATTCACACACAGACTCGATAGAGTACTTGAAATAATGTGTCTATTTATAACGCTATACATTTAAATTACAAGTTAAAAATTTTTTATTTCTGTGACATAGTATTGTAAATGCTCATATTTAGCTTTCAGATCTAGAAAGATGCCTTACTGAGTGATGGAATGCAATGGTTTGTTTCTATTCGGGAAACGTTTGGAAAGGAAAGATCAGATCAGATCACCCTGAAGATTACATCACCCCTCTATTCTATTACTAGCTATTATAAAAAAAAAGGAAATCATCAAAATAGTCAATGATATCAGCTATTAAAATTTTGGATTGCCCACTCTCCGCAAAATTTCTTCCATTTTGAATGATGGGTTTGCTTGGTGAATCAGATGAATACATCGACAATTTGAATTCAAGAGAAATGGAATCATTCATATAGTCCCCAGTAGTCACATGTGATGTTGAAAGTGCGTTATTAGATTAGAAAAGGTTTTTGAAAAACAGTCGCCACCATTTCATCTTTCGAATCTTTGAAACCATATCAGTATCCATTGTTTTAAGTAACATTTTACAGTTTTTATTGTAAACTAGCTGATATACCCGGTGTTACTCCAGAAGCTATATAAATATATAAATTTGAATATACATTTCTTGTTTTAATGCTTTCAAAAATTCCGAATAATGAAAACGTGGGTGCAGCAGAGCAGAATTTGAACATGAAAATGAGCATGCTTGTATTTAGTTTGAATTTTGTATGACTTTTTACGCGTCTGCTGTCGTAATTAAAAGAAGAATGGACGTCTTGCATCCTGTGATGAAAAATTTGTTTTGATGACAAAGAATCTCGAAGTTTTCGACGAGTTCATGATAAATTAGCGCCTAAACGTGATATATGGGATATTGTATATTCCAATTTCATCAAATGCCATATTCCGGGAAATTTAACAATCGACAAAAAGTTAATGTCATTCCGTGAAAGAGTATCCTTTCGGCAATATATTCCTTCTAAGCCTGACAAATATGGCATTACGAACGACCAGTTATCCATCCGCCTTATCTTGGTAAATTAGGACAGAATAGAGAGGGCTAAGTATAGCGCAAAAAGTGGTCAAGGAGCTTACAGAACCACTTCATCGATCCGTAGTATTACATTTTTGCGACAAACGAGCTTCGGTTTAGCAGAAAAACTGCTATCAAATGGCCTTAAAAACATTTTTGGGCTCAGAAAAATGCTATTCATGTCAGTACACTCAAAGAAAAATTTGCTCATATTGACTAATTTCTAGGTATAGTTGATAAATATTTTGTCAATATGCGGTCAACAAAAACTTTTGTCAATTGGATTTAAGATGATAAGTTCAAATCATATTGACAAAATCTAATTTTGTTGATTTGATAAAAGGATTCTTCAATTTGATATAAGCCTTTATCACGAATATCACGGTTAAATTGATGATTTGATAAAACAATCTGTCAATTACAGAATATTTCAACATGAAAAAAATGGTTTGTTGAATAGAAAAAGACTTTTCTGTTGAAAACATAATTTTAATCAATAATATTAAAATGCTTTGTTGTTCTGATAAAAAGATTTTATTACATTTTATATTATAATACACATATTACATTTTATATATAAAAAACATATTACATTTTATATATAATAAACATATTACTTATAGATATAATTATGGAATCCACAAAGGTTGATATTATCCATGTTATTCGTTATTAGCGCTGTTTACATTATTATAATTCACAGTATTGTAAACATTGCTGTTCACATTGTGAATTGTTATAATGTGAGCAGCGTTAGTAAGGAATAGCAAGGATAACATCAACCTTTGTGAATTCCATAATTGAATTAATAATATACATTTGTTTTATCGTTATATTAAAATTTGCACTTTTTAATTAATAATAGTTTTCTTCCATTTTTAAATAATGTATTAACACAAATAGTTCAACAGCAATGAAAGCTTAAGATACAATACAAGTAACATTTTAGGTTTGACGCTCCAGCTCAGTACAAAGAAGGTTTACATTAGGATGACATTTATCATACTTAGTTTTCAAAAAATAAAAAATTTTTGTATAAAACTCCAAGTTAGAGTGGATTCTAAAGAATACTCTAAGCTGAAAATATGATTTATTTTAAAGCATATGTCGATTGCATGTAAGACTGAATATATTTTATATTTCACGTCATCAAAATAAACGATTAAAGTTTTTGGCTCCACGACACTACCAGTTATTAAAATTAAGGGTTGTATGGCTGTCTTCTTTTCCAGTTTTCTGTTTAGAATTACTTCTACTTCTTGAACGGTATTTCCTACGATTACAAAGGAGCTTTTAATTGAGGAGTTTTTAATTGAGGAATCTTTAATTGAGTACTTGACATGCATTATAATCCCGTCAACAAGCTATATATATAAGCTATATATATATATATATAAAATCCTGGAAGTGGGCACAAGGACAGCATGAAGCAAATAAAACAATGACATGTATCGACCATCTAAATGAATTACAAATTTAAATAAATTAAATATTGAAAAATTTGCTGTATGTATGTTTACTTTCTGATAGATTTTGCTTGTTATTAATTTCCTTGAGAAGCAATAAACTGGCTGGGTCTTTGATTTTATTTTCAAAAATGCGAATGCGAAATTTAAGGTCACAATCTTCTAGATATGGTGTTTTAAAATCCAACTCAATCTAAACAAAAAAACAGATTTTTATTATTAAAGCAAGCTTTTTGACAACATATAATATTGAAAATCTGTCAAAAATGCTTATACTAAATTTAAAGTCGACTTTATTTTGACTATGATAATGGGCCCATATATTTAAAATTCATACCAATGAAAAATATTTTCAAAAAAGTGGTCTTTTAAAGCTGTAATTAAAACTTACTAATTAATAGACTTGCGAATTTTTAAAATGCTTCCATTGTTGTATGATTTCATTATTCGTACATGCTTTTGAAATAGTTAACAGACGGTATTTCGATGTTGCCAAGTAATGTTGTTCTAATTCGTCCCAGTCGCAGTTATCATTTTGTATAGCTTTTAAATTATACTGGATATCTTCTTCTGATTCCGGAAATAGATTTGTCAATATTTAATTAAGTATAAGTGTATAAGTCAATAATTTGCAAGTGCATATAGTTAGATTTTGTGCATTGAAAGTAACGTTATTTTGCTATTATGATGTAATTTTTTTTTAATAAATTAAAATAATGCTAAAATTAAGATAGTATGAAATTTACCAAGAGCGCTTGTATCAATGCAACGAACACTAGAAGATACTGAAATTTCATTCTAATGAACCCTTTTTTTGGAAAAAACCACTGCTTTTTAGCGACCTTAGCTGATTAAAATATTTTGAATATATTTTTCCTATAGACGCCTTTCCTGCCTCCTTACAAAAATACACGCTCTAATATATAAAGTAGAAATAAAACTTATTACATGATTTTAATTGTGAACTATTTATATCAAGTAAGTTTGAAGAAGGCAAAAACAACAAGTCTGTATACAGTCAATCCCACAACAAACTAGACAGCCTGTTTCGGAAAGCACTACATTTCCTCCTCAGTAGTCTTGAGTGAGCCTTAATTATCAAAACTTACTAATGTTTTGAAATTAATAGAAAATACTTACAAGAATCTCGTTAGGGAATACCGCTATCATTTGTTTTGCTAGTTCCTTTACTAAAGAAACTGTCATTTTAATGTCGTTCTGTATCAAGTTATCTATAAGAATGTCCAAAATTATCGTACGGCAACCATCGTTTAATTCGACATTTCGGTTTTTCATTTGTTTTGCTAGTTCCTCTACTAAAGAAACTGTCATTTTAATGTCGTTCTGTATCAAGATATATATAAGAATGTCCAAAATTATCGTACGGCAACCATCGTTTAATTCAACATTTCTGTTTTTTCGATCAGTAATCAATCTTCCTTGGCTACTTAGCATCAATAAATTTTCAATAATAATATTTATTTGAGCTGATTTATTTTTAAATGTTTCTGAGAAAGCAATTTGTGTTGTGTTTGAAACTGCTGAAGCATTTGAACCGATATATGGGCTAGTGTTTTCTGAATCATTAGATATATTCTTTGAGTTTGCGGTCAGTTGCCATGTTTTCAAAAAGTGTTCAAATTTAACTAAAACTCAAAACTTAAAATTCTGTGTTAACATCTCTGCGTATCGTGGGGTCATGTTTTTAGCGTTTCCATGTCAATTTGTTCCGTTGAAATAGCAATAGCTTTGTTTAAAATAACTCTAGTCAAGAGTTTAAAAATAAGCTTCTGTCCTCTGCAAATTTGTTTTCAAAAATATCGAAAAGTCAATATAAAAGTCGACTCTAAATTTAGTATAAGCATTTTTGACAGTTTTTTAATACACTATGTTGTCAAAAAGCTTGCACTAAATTTAAAGTCGACTTTATTTTGACTATGATAATGGGCCATTGACTTTAGGAAAGCAGCTGATTGCATTAACAGAAAAACCATACCTATGCACGTTTCATACAGATTTTGAAGACTCCATTGTGTTAAAAGTTCAAAAAGCTCTCGTTTTTCAAAATCATCAGGATTTGGTTTGTATTCAAGCTGGATTGAATCGTTAACAAGTAAATCCTCATGAGGCTCTTCATCCAGCATTAATGAGTCATCAGATAAATAAAATAATTCACTTGACTTTTCCATAGCACACATTTTTGTATTAGGCGGTGTGCATCAAACCATATAATATTTTAAATGCTTATTTTAAGTACTTAAAATCTATATGAATTGGTAATTTTATTATAATTGTTAAGAAAATATTAACCATAACGGTTTTGACTTTTTATAAAAATAATACATATTAATTTTTGGTATACATATTATGAAAATACTAGGTATTTGATTTGAGTATGATTTATTTAAAAAATTTAATTCAAGCTTTTTAAAAGCTTTCTTTTATCCAAAACATTAACTGTCCACTTGAGACTATACATAGATTGAAAGGTGGACCACTAAACTCCTTTATGTTTAAACACAAATTTTGTCTTGTAACAGTTTGATTAATATCAACTTCATATACACAAAAGTGAGAGTTAAAACAATTTATTAAGATCTCGTCAACAAAAATAAATATTCTATCACTCTCTTTTAAGATCAAAATCTCATTAATTTTAAAAAGACTCATTTGGTTTTCTTGCTTATGTAAAAAAATATCCCCTTCTATAACATGTTCCGATATAGTGAACTTGTGAATAAGACTCAGGATGGTCGTTAGGTAATAGCTCTACATTATTAAGATCAATTTCTAACAGTTGCTAACTGTTGACTCCGCTGAATGGAACATTGAGTTTTTGTAGTGTTAGTTTTTGACACATTCTTCAATTTTAGCTTTGTTTGGCAACATTTGGCAGCTATTGTGCTGTTTATTTAATTAACACAGATTAAACACCGCAAATTTGAGTGTGAAACCTTTGCAATTAAATTATTTACATAAGTTTATTTATGCAGTTGACTCCGCTGAATGCAGCCATAAAGAACTGGCAGACAATTGTCTACGCCCATTATAGTTTTTGGCAGGAGATAATTTCTAAACCTACTGTCAATGCTACGTGGTTTCATACCAATTGGAACATACCAATTGTTTTAGCAGTGAAATGGCCGCTAAAAGAATTAAAATAATATGGCTTAAAAGAAGTTATTATTATTCTTTCATTGAAAGCAATACCACCAATCTATCAATTCAGCCAGGTTTTGTACAAAACCATGGGATGTGCTCTTGCCAAGAAACAGCGCTTGAAGAAGATCACAAAATCCAAGTCAAAGATGTACAAACGAAGAAGAAGCAATTTTAATTCCTGATGGCACCAACACTACTGCCAAATTCATCGAAAAAGAAACTCTATTTGTAAGCATCACTTGGTGCTTTTCCTGCCCGCATTGCGTCGTAAAATGTGTGTCTTATGCTGCATCGTTAAGGGCAAAGTCGCTTGGTTCGTCGAAAGACTGCTTTGATCAACATCGAAGTAAACGACAAGGCCAACTACTGAAATTTTTTGGAAGCCGTCCATACCAACTAAGGAATAGTTATACTAAACGGATAGAATATTTTTACTTTAGGGCCCGAACACTAATATTTTTTTTCTTATTTTTATTAAATGTATTTGAATAGTTTGAAAATTCTGTGCAAATATATAAGGTTGTTGAATGTAATTGCCCTTTTACGAAGTCTACATTCTACTATCTACAGTACTTTTCATATAATTTTCTTTTTATTTTATCACTTGTATTGCATATCAAGACACATTAAATTCAAAAATCGAAAATTTTCAAGAAGATAAAACTCCGCGATTACTTCGTAAAAGCTTAAGTGAAAGAAATTGGCTTCAACACACTTAAGAATTTGCACTGAATTTTTAAACTTTCGCGAATTTTATCTCCTAAACCAAATGAGAGCGACAATTTTTGTTTTCATAGTTAGGCTAAAGAGGCCCAAGTACATTTAATAAAAATAAGACGAAAATATTCGTGGCCGGGCCCCAAAGTAAAATTATGCAAAAAGAAAAAGCATCATAATTTTAGTTAAAATGCCAAATTATGTAAAATTATGCCAAAAAGAAAAAGCAACATAATTTTTCTTTAGGGGCCTGGACCCGAATATTTCTTTTCTTATTTTTAAGAAATGTATTTCGGCGTCTTAAGCCTAAATATGAAAACAAAAAGTGTCACTCGTTTTTTGGATAGACAGCATTTAGACTCGCCGCTATTACTTTGTTAAAGGGGAAATTAGCTTCAACTCACTTATAAATTTGCACTGAATTTTCAAACTTTGCTAATTTCATCTCCCAAACCAAACGAGAGCTACAATTTTTAATAAATAAATTTAATAAAAATAAGAAAATAAATATTCGGGTCTGAGCCCTAAAGTAGAATTATTCCAAAAATTGCACTGAATTTTGCAAGTTTCGCGAATTTTATCCTACCATTTGCGGCACTGCACTTATAAATTAGCAAAACATTTTTTAAGTTTTTCATGTTCTTACTTACATATCTTGCTGGTGAATAAATTTTGCTGCCTAACAAATTTTAGCTTTATATGCACAAATAAAATAACTTTATACTGCACTTGATTTTAAAAACTAAATGACGCCAACGAAATTCCAAGCCTCTCTTTTTGTTGTCATGATTGAAGGTTTTGAAATTGATTATCAATATTATCATTATAAAATTGGAATTTTCTCCACTTGACTCAATCGATTATCAATAACATTAATTATTTCTTCAGTATAACAAATCTTACTATCAAACCAAGAAAGTAGTTTGTAAAATTATTTATTAAAATGATGAAATTTTGTTCCGATGGGTTGACGAGTCTGTCAGCGTGAATTAGCTTAAATCAAGTTAACAAATTTATGTTTCAAGCTAGTAAAACAATTTCTTCAAATCAACGCATTAAATTTGTTGTTTTTTTAATCAAATAGATAAAGCTTCTTTTAAATTGACGAAATAGCAAAGCATTATTGATAAAATTGAATTGATTGGACAATTTGGTTTTGTTAGGGATTAACAAAAGTTATGTATCAATTTTACCAAGAATATTTCTTTGTGTGTAATGTGCCGAAAAAAACACCGAACTTGCCGGACACCGATGCATCACACCAAAGAGAAAGACGTGAAAAATCGAAACAAAACGGGCATAAATTTTTACTTCTAGGGCTTTCAAGATGCTGCCGGCCTAACAAAGAAAACACACAATTTTCGCCATAGCTATTGTTTATTCTTCCATATATATAATCCCCTTTCAGCTCGATACACTTATTCCAACGATTTTCTAACATTGCGATACCCTTTAAAAAGTAATATTTCCCAAAATCTCTGAAATACGCTTCAATTTCGAATTCGACCTATTCATTCGTCACAAATCTCCTTCCTTGGAGCCACCTTTTTAAGTTTTGAAACAGATAATAGTCGCTGGGGCCCAAATCTGGAGAATATTGGAGATAAGGAAGCAGTTCGAAGGGTAGGTAATACGTGCGATTTGGCCATGATTTCGATCGATTTGTGAGCTGAAACAATGTCTGGCAAAAAGATGATTATCATCTTCAATAAAAGAGGGCCGTTTGTTTGCGATTTTGTTCTTCAATTGGTCCAATAATTTGGAGATTGTTTTTCCTGTCCTCAAATAGTTGATGAACAAAATTCTACTTTAATCTCAAAAAACAGATTCCAGCACCTTTCCGGCTGTTTGTTGAGCCTTCACTCGCTTTGGTGCACTTCCACTGAAACCTACCAACTCTTTTACTGATTGCTTAGATTCTGGTTTATAGCGATAGATCCATGGTCTGTATTTTACGCAAAAAATCAGTCGCATTTTGTTTGAACATGTTCAAACATTGTGCGAACACGTTTATGTTTTTGATTGATTGTTAACGAACGCAGCAGCCATCTTGCAGTCAGCATTCTTATACCCAAATGTTAATGTTAAATTTAAACCACCGACCCACTTGGTATGCATACGGCTGTAGCTATCTAACGCACTTTCACTTTCGGATTGTTCAATACGAAATCGTGGATTTTTCAAATACATTATAGAGCGGTCACTGTTTTTGCTGTCCCTCTGCAATCTAATATTTTACTGTTGAATACGACGGAGAAGATTAACCATAATAGTTGTCGAGGTTTTCTTTTGTTTTTTTTTTTAACTTCTGTTCAGGGACAGAAAATAACAATTACTTTCGAAATTTCTATTCAAAAAGTCAGATGGAAAGAGTTAGTTTCTTCGATACTTGAGTATAGCAATGTGATGCTTGTTAGTTAAGGAATAATAATCTTTAAAGATTTTTTTTAATAGTTATTTTTTGACCGATTTTATTTCGATAAAAACAAAAAGTTTAAATTTCCTTTTTACTTTTCGATCAAAAATATAAAATAAAGGCTAATCAATCAGAAATAAAAGTTAAAATTTGACTCGTATTTTTTGATCAAAAATAAAAGTTAAAATTTTACTTTTATGTTTTTGATCAATAATAAAAGTTAAAATTGGCTTTTATTTTTTCGATCAAATATATAAGCTTAAATTTGACTTGAATTTTTTTGATCGATAAAATAAAAGTCAAATTTAAATTTTTATTTTTGATCGAAATAATATCGGTCAAAAAATAACGATCATTTGTTGACTTTTTTGAAAAAACCATAACCGTTATGGTCGATTTTCGTTACACCTGATACCCGTTATACCTGATTTCGTTACATATAAGGTAATTCTTAATCAAGGCACGAGATTCTTCTGTATCAAATTTTATGACAGTGCCAAAAGTTGTTTAATTTAGAACACTGTAACGTCACTTTTCATTGACACTTTCTTTTGAAAGATCGATGAGAGATTTATGGTGTGTTCATGTTATCCGTTTTGTTGACAGAATGTCTACACTCTTTTGATGGACACCTGGCTCACCGATGAACTACCAAGCCTTCCATACATTTTTTTGCGGAAGTCAATTATACCTTACATTAGGTATCGTATTAGGTACATTATGTACCGCAGGATGTTCATAAGGTATTGCAGAGGTATTTAACAACTCCTGCAGGATTTTCTCGTGAGGGGCATAACTTTTTTTTTATCAAAGGAACCTTTTACGCAACTTTTTTTAAGTGTAAATTTGGAGTTAATGTGCAAATATTTTTCTAAACCCCAAATTTCCCTTCGGGAGGGTTTGTATATAAAGCCTATTCTAAGGTACAAAAAATGTTTTTAAATGCAACAAATTGTATTTTTAAAGGGGAAAAATTAAATATTTTGAACAGAAAAATGTTTTAGATGTATTTATGTATGTGCCATTTTCGATTGGAAAGTTTATGCAGAAACCGATTTTAGCTGAAGTCTGAGTCGCACAAATGAGTTAATTGGAGGTATATTACTGGTTATAGGCTTCCTATGTAATATCCGCAATTGCGCAATTCCTTGAGTCGACCCCGTGCATTATTTTTCGAAGATTTACAAGCATCTGTAATTTAGAAGGTGCCTAATTAGTATTAGAACATACTTTACAAACCACTTGCTGAAGTTGTCCCTCTACACGGTAAGAAATGTCGGACCAAATTTTATTCCCACTAAAATATTACTGCATGTTTTTAGGCCTTGCAGTTTAAAATTTAAACTTTGGAGATACAAACTCATAATTGAAACTTTTCTGTACTAGAATGTAAACCAAAAGAAATATTACAGCATCAATTTTAGCTTTTTGGTTTAAATTTTAACTTTTCGGTTTCAATTTTAGCCTTTCTGATTTAAATTTAAGTGCAATTTTGTATTGGTTTTTATTTTTAGTACTATTTATACAAAATCCTAGTACTTTTGAATACTAAATTTGGACTAAGACCCGTTAGAAGTTAGCCTGGCAATAGTTAGGTTAGGTAGTGTGGCTGTCTCAAACGAGACACAATTAGGTCAATGAGGCCAATTGTGATACCAAGGGTTAATTTTGTCTGGCAATGCTGTGATTCAATATTAGGCAACTCGGTTCATATGTTTGTTTATATCGCTTTTTATGTGTATGCCAATAGCCGTGGTTAGAGAAGTGCGTTTAAAACTGAATTTCGTGTGATCGTAACTCGCGGTGTTTATTTTTTTCCTTTTTTTAAATATCTAAATCAAAGCTTGTACTAAATTTTAAACCAAGACTGTATTTAAACCATTTTTTTATTATTTGCGAATACTAGATTTGAAACTAAAGCTGGTGTTGACTTATATGTTGTCTAGAAAAAATGCAATTTTATTACAAGATTTCTAACCGTGTAGACTTTTTAATTTTGTGCCCTCTCTATAACTTGAGGTATTACGTGGACAGTTGCTAGCTCCTGGCATTGTTTCAAATTTTAGCGTTATAATAACAGAGTTTTTCAACGCTACGATGCTCAACATATTTAAAAAAAAAAACTCTAGTGACCAGCGAAGAGTCCTCCTTTAAGTAGATTGATTATTCAGTCAAAATTTTATCCATGGTGTCAACAACACCTTTGTACGTGTTGTAGTTCATAATTATTCCATAATTATTTTAGGTTCAAAGCAAAATTTTCTTCTACCACAATTTCTTCTGCAGTTACGAAATTCTTGATTCCATTTTCACCACGCTTTAATTCACTGCTAAAAGTCATCCTTGACGCATGCTTCCATTATTGGGAAACATAACATAAAGTGTTAATATCATAATAAAGTAATTATGTTAACTATGTAAGGCTGATTACAACAAGCGGCCACAAATGCCAACTATAGTTCATAACTCAAGATTCTGCCAAAAACTTATACCATGCATCAGAATGAGCAACATCATCAGATTGTCAAATGCAGCAACTGTTTCATCATCTCCTGCTACCTCATTGTTTCCACCCAAGACATAGTGGCAGAATTATACATGTTAAATAGTTGGCGAAAGCAACAGATTTTCTGCTACCATAAAATACAGAGAAGGCAGATTGTGGGTCTGAAATGCCTGACAAGCAGCAGAAACCCGGAAGCAACTAAAATACAGGCAAATAAATAACCTTTTCTATTATGATGATTAAGTAGATGTTCGTAAATGCATGTTGGGATATAGCCATGCAGAGCACCAATATCCTTCAAACACACACACACATACGCGTAAACACCCTAAGGATATTCATAATACACATCGTTTTATACTAATTAGCGGCAAGCTGCATTGAATGCAATGCCGCCAACGCCGCCATTTACAAAGCTTCGATTGTCTGAAGCTATATTAGTATAAGTTTCTTGGTTTATGTGTAAGTGTGTAAATGTGAAAGCAGCTGCACGCAATTGCAGTTAATTGCCTCATAATTCATTTTAATGCATATGCAGGCGTCGTCTTGCACTTAATAGCACATCTTTGTAGAATTTCCTTTATGTTATGTGCATGTTCATGTTTGTGTTTATTTGTTAACTTATTTGTATGCGCATTTATAAGTTATCGCACTGTTTGTCTTGTTAACACATATGATATCACAACGTTTACAAGAAAAAAAAACAAATTGTCAAAAGTATACAAAAGTTTCATTTATGCTATTATATCTATACTATTATATATTAAAGTGCAAATTTAATGTTACCACATTACTTCAAAAGTACTTGGCCGATTTTTATAAAAAAGAGTTTTAAAATATCATATTTGTGCTACAGATATATTTTGGGGTATTTTTTATGCGAAATTTTAAAAACAAGTATAGCTTTAGTATTATATAAAATTAAAGTGAACATTTAGTGTTACTACTTTACTTCAAAAGTACTTGGCCGATTTTTGTAAAATATTTTTTAAATATCATTTAAGTGCTACACATATATTTAAGGGTATTTTCATTCGAAATTTTAATAATAAGTATATTTAATTAAAGTACTAAGTTTTTTAAGAAATCATTCCAGCAGCCACGCATTGCTTCATAGTTTTCTTTTCACGTTGTTGTCTTGCGAGAGTTTCAATTAACTCCTTGTTGCTCTCCTCTCTTTTATATTAATGCTCAGCTAGCACAGTGACACAAAAAAAAACAGATGAGCTCGAGGCAAGAATGATAGAAACAAGATTAAGCGTTCCGCTATAGTGAGAGTGAGCATGACGTCATTCAGCGCTATTGCTTAAATTCAATGCATGCATTTATATACAATGCGAGACATTTCTTTCTGTTTTTAAAAGAAATACTGTTTTGTTTTTTAAACGAACATATTTTATTACAGCAAAATTAATTATGGCAAAAATTATTTACTAAATTATTTTTATAATTCTAATATATTTAATTTTTTTATAATTATATTTGAGCTTAATGCCAAAAAAGTTCATGAAGCAAAAGGTTGCCGCAACAAGAAGTTTTTTGCAGACAAGACAAACTGTTTTGGTGATCTTTTCATCAAATTTTAAGTAGTCTTCTGAGGTTTCTGCAGTCCATCCAATTTGATAAGCTTATACGCACAGCTTTTCTGTAAAGAAAACAGAATTATTTGTAATGTCGTCTTTCAAAGCTATATTTTTCTACTATTTTGCAAAAAGCAAAAGTTCGAAAAAGCATGTTGTGTTCTTTGTTTACTTCTTAATTGGCTTAAGCTCAAATTTAGTTCTAAAAAATTTTATGTTTTTAAATTTGAAAATAATTTTGTAAATTTTATATTTATTTATTAATTCATAATTTTATTAAATTTATGCTTTACTTTATACGTGTTTTGTACTATTTCCCTGTTCAGTTTTTGTATACTAAAATTATTTCTTCTCCGGAGAAATAGTATTTTAACATTAAAATCGCAATCAATGTTGAAGCCTGCACAATGTTTTTCGTAATATAACCTTTAGAAATAATTGCCAGTACAGCTTCTAGTTTCTTTTTCCCTTCCGTCGCTTCCGGTGTGCGGCGAATTACCTACAAATTCTGAAACTTGACTTCAAGTCTTGACCAATATAAATGGGGTCTAAGCAATTTAGGACACAAAAAATAAACTTATTTTTTTTTTTCGTTTATACAATTTTTCAACTTGCACTTAATTTTTACTTCACTTTTTGTAAGAATTTATGTTAAATTTTATCTAATTACCTAAGTCTTCGCACAATTCCATTAGTTTTTGTTATGCAGAAGCGCTGGATGACGTCATGCAGTCAATGCACAAAGATGCCATTCAGCGATGTCCAGCGCCTAACTCTTTCCACTCTTTCTACTCTTTTACAGCAACTTCAATATATTCATGATTGTTTTAACTCGCCGAATTCAGTTTTCAATTTCAGCTTCGTTTCTTAATGTTATTGTGTTTGTTCTTTTGAACCATGGATAGCTGTTCTGCGTTTGTTTGTTGTTTTTTCAGTTCTTTGGCACCATCAATCGCCGTTGTTTTGCACTGTAGATGTAAACAGCATGCGTCGTATTCTTTATATTTTTCGTTGTGCAATACACATTGAGAAAAAGTTATATAATATTTGCATGTGGGTACTTTTTTATATTGCATCAGAATAATTTATTTTTATAAAGTTATTGTACCCTTCAAAAATGGCAAGAAAAGAATTTTTAGAAAACTGGGAGTTTGCCTATTGTTTCATGGATAATAAAAGATTAAAAATATTTGAATCTTAATAATATAAGAGTTTTGTTAATAATAAAACAGTATAATAATAAAAACTATAAAAATAGAAGTTAAAGGCAAATAAAAATTTTTATAAAGTTTAAAATTAAAAAAATATATAATAATAAAAAATACACAAAAAAAAGCATAAAAAAGAAATTAAAAATAAATAAAAAACAAAAAATTTAAAAACTTAATAATACTACTCTTAATAATATAAGAGTTTTGTTAATAATAAAACAGTATAATAATAAAAACTATAAAAATAGAAGTTAAAAGCAAATAAAAATTATTACAAGTTTAAAATTAAAAAAATATATAATAATAAAAAATACACAAAAAAAAAAGCATAAAAAAGAAAGTAAAAATAAATAAAAAACAAAAAATTTAAAAACTATAAAACAAAAGTTAAAAAAGTATATCTGAAAATCTCCACGCGGTAAAAACTGGGTAAATCAGAATGTATTCTAACTAGCAAAAAAATTAAACATTGGAATTACATACTTGGTTCATTATTTTTGCAGTGTACATATACATAAGTTTGCTGTCGCAGACTCTGCCAGCACTCGTGTTATTAGTAATTCGTCAATGCATCCAGGTTAAAACATTTTTCTGATGTTGCTGCTTTTTGTTGCTGTTGGTTTTGCACTCTTCAAATAATTTTCGTGGGCATCGCTACATTAGATAACGGGAGTGCCGAATGCGTAATCGTGTTTCTATGATTCTTGAGCTCGAGACAAGGCGAAAAGTGAGATACATATAAATGCAGAGCGGCGCTCCAAAACAAAAGAAAAGAAAAGAAGATATTTTTTTTTAATTTTTGACATGTATTGAGATTAATAAAAAAAAACGTGGCGAAGCCATGTTCAACAGTGGCCTGCTAGTAAAAATATAAAAATCTGACAATTTTTATTTTATTTCTTAATTCAGTACTTTTAGTACTTTCTGAAATCCGCTAAGTACCAAACCGAAATTTGGAATTATTTTCCTTCTTCAAAACAAAACAAAAGAAAATAAGACATTTTTTATTTTGTTTGACATGTATTTTATTAAGGAGATTGATAAAGAAAACATCTGTGGTGGACAACTGCGGCCTGTTAGTTATTTAATAAAGTTTTTTTGCAGTAATCGTGAGCCCGAAACTAAAAAATGTATAATATACATAAAGTTTCAATAAAAATGAGTTTTTTACAAATTTTGTTTGCTTTGTGTTTCTATAAAATAATAATTATTTTATCAAAAATGTATGTTTCGATTAAAATAAACTTTGTGGACTATCTCCATAAAAATATACATCAGTGTAGGGCAATTATTTTCACATTAACAAGTGCCATTACATCCGTTGCATTTGTTAAAACCAAAACTTGAAAAAAATTCAAATTTTTAGCATTGACAGAGTACAGGAATTCAGTACTTTAAAAAAATAAATTTGAAAGATTATATAAAAATATACAGTTAAAATGGTTTTTTGCGTTGAGCGCATACGGTTTACAATATATTGAACTCAAAATTTCACTTTTCTGATCCTCTTAGAATGATTCTTCATATTAACCTCCTAGGGCACGAATCAGAAATAAAATTGCAAAAAACTCATCTAATATACAATCCCTTTAGTGTATGCTTTTTTGTACTAAATTCGTTTTTAATACATTTGGAAAAACGCATCTTTTCAAAAACAAGGCAAAAAACACTCTCAAAACTTTATCAGTGTATTGAAAAGTAGTGACATTAAAAATATATAAAATTTAGATTTTTAAAATATGCGTCTTCGGAGATACAGGGTCCTATAATTAACTCATTTTTTGTAAATTCATATTTTAAAAATATGATATCTGCAAACCAGTAATTGGTTTTATTAAATTGTTTACGTAATTTAATCAAAAATTGTTTAAATAAGAAATTAGACAAAAAATAAATTTTTAAAAAATCTAACTTCAAAATGTAATATTTTTGCAAAAGTTTATACAAATAATTAAATTAAGTCTAATTTTATTGTACAAGTAATTTTCTGTAAAACTATTTTTATGTGTTTTACCTTAAAAAATACCATCTTAAAAGTAAAGACATAAGGAAAATCGAATACACCTAAAACATGGTTTTTAGGGCGACCCCGAAGGGTTTCAAGTGGCACCACGAGTTAACGGTTAAATAAAAATAATTAAAAAAGTTTTTTTGTTGTCTCCAATAATGGTGCATTCACATATTTTCTTGCCAATTTTTTTCCAGATGGTGAGCCGACTTTTTTTTAATGTCGATATCTGATGGAATGATAAAAAAAATCATCCAAGTCAATATATTATTTTTTGGGGCATTTGAAAAGATTCGCCGTTTTTATAAATTGTCTTTGTGAGCCAATTTAAACAGATTTCAAATATATGACAAATACTTCTCTCCAAGGCTAGTGTACAAAATTCCATGCTAATTTCTAATTTTTTTTGGTATTTCCAGAGATTTTCCTATTTGATTAATTTACGTTATATGAGAGGTAGATGTTGCTTGCACCAGATTTTTACAAATTTTAAATATATGATTACTATTTCACTCAACGCTTATGAGCAAAAGTCGATATATTAATTTTTGTGGAATTTTAAGAGATTTTACCGTTTTGATACAGTCTTTTTCTATGCGAGGTAGGCGTGTTTTTCTTCCGAGTTGCTCAATCACGAACTTAATCTTAGTGTTTTAAATATAAGCATAGAGTATGAATCTCACTACAATAGCTTCAAAATTGCAGCTGTAATCGTTTCGACAGACAGACAGATATGGCTTAATCGACTCAGAAGGTAATGCTAATCAACATTATATACATATTTTTAAAATAAAAAATTAAAAAAAATATCTTCAAATTGTATATTAATTTTTTTGCCGGTTATTTTGAAAGTGAAAGTTTTCTAAGAAAACTCTATCTAGCTATTTAAGGTTTACACATTAACACATATCTTCTTTAAATCTGTATTTAATAACTTTAACTTTTTCACTTAATTTTAATATGAGAAATCTAGTGGTGACATCCGTTTGTCCATTTTACCCAAGACTTTAGAGAATTTTTTTTAAATTACTTAAGATCTACATGTATTATCATGTTGATATCTCATGAACCATTAAGAATTTAATTTTGGTTTCCTCAGAAAAGTTATTCCTATTATTCTGGCCAAAAACTTTGCTAAGCAAATATACATAAAAAACAGTTTGAAATTGTCTTTAAACGTTTGACAAGCCACGTGTCAACGCTTCAAAGCAATTAATATTACTCATACGCTAGGTATGCTCAACTTGTTAATGTTACAGCAAAATTGTTGGACAGAATAATAGGAAGAAGAAACCAAAACTATTCTATA
This sequence comes from Dichetophora obliterata, assembly GCA_963920525.1. Taxonomy (NCBI): domain Eukaryota; kingdom Metazoa; phylum Arthropoda; class Insecta; order Diptera; family Sciomyzidae; genus Dichetophora; species Dichetophora obliterata. Next base: position 219,893,192 of record OY986437.1, on the reverse strand, counting down.
AACTTTGCTGAAAAACCAAAATGAAAATCCTAATGGTTCACTGATTATCAACAAGAAAATGAGTGCATATCTTGAGTAATTTTTGATTTTGAGTTATATATCTTAAAAAAAAGTTTTGTTCTAAAATGTTCCGTAAAATGGGGGGAAAAAATGCCACCACGAGATTAGTCACACCAAATTAAGTGAAAAACGTTGACATTATAAAATACAGAGAAAAAATGGTACAAAAAAGGGCACAGAGTAATTTTCTTTAATTTAAATTTTTGACTTATATAATTCAAATCACAAGGGTTTTTGAATAAAAAAAAAATTAGCCCATTAATAATATCACGAAAATTTCAGTTACAAGTTGGGTCTAGTCTAGGACCGCTAGGTCCTGTTCTCCACGTGGGTTGTACCGATTTTTAGCCTTAAATTTCTAAACAAAAATTGATATTAAAAAATATTTTTGTTTAGATGTTAAAATGATCATATCCCATTTAGTCCCCACCCTAATGTTAATATTGTTGAAAAGGTAATTTTACTAGCTTTAAAATAAAAGTTATTTTTAATTTTTATATGGTGTTCTTCGAAACCCTACTACGAAAGCTATTACCTTACTACAAGGGAGGAACCCCAACCTACCAACCTTTTTCAAAATTATTTTTAAATTAAAGTCCTTACCTTTCCATCGGTAGCTTAAACTTAACATTCGGTTAAAAAGTGTTTGAACTATGAATTTCCGCAATAACCGATTTTCGACATTTCTGTCAATTTTTGTCAATTTTGTGCACCCTAAAACTCTGCCAAAAATCACGCCAAACTTTTTTCCTCGAAATAAAGTTTTTTTTTATGCCAGTGATGCTCCATGCAAAATTTGACCCAAAACGAATATGGTCATGCCGTAAGGCCGGTACGTTTAATGGATTTGTTGTATGGATTTATTTTTTATTTGCTTACAAAATTGTTGCATATAAATAAATGAAAACATGTATTTATTTGAGAGTTTTTTTACGCAATTCTGACCTTTTTGAAGTTGCAACTGCATAGGTATATCACTGTGGTCCTATAGTTTTTTACCGGGAACTCAGAACAATTCTGTGTCGATAAGCAATAGTTTAATTTGACTTAAGACAGAACTGAGTTATTGATGTAGCTGTGCTATAAGCATATAGCAATATAAACACACAAAATCTGGAGTTTCTAGCATGAAATTAGCCAAAGTTAAGAAACAAAAACTAAATACCCTTTCATATAGCAAGATTTCTCGAAACTTCTCGAAAAAAGGCGTAAGCTGTTATTGCTTATCGACACAGAATTATTGAATTATTGACACAAACTGCACTTTTTACTGGGACTACCATAACTTTATGCTTTTTAAATATCTAGCAGTTTCTACATTTAATTTGTTTTGCGAAAATAAAAGAAAATTGTTGCGAATTTTATTGAATGGTTTAATAAAGAGCATTTTTAAGCTTTACATATATCAATATTTAAAGTGCTGCACACAGCTACAAACTTTTGAAAAAACCATTTTTATATTTTTTTTTCTTGATTTGCTTTTTTAAAAAATTTTGTTTATTTTCGATACAATTTTTTTTTATTTTGCTAATGTTTTTTTTTTGTTTAATTTTAATTGATTGCAAATATTATATTGCAAAATAAAATGTTATTTGCTGCTTTTGGCGCTATTTTTGTTTTTATTTTGGTTTTATGTAGCTGATACATTTTTTGCTGTTATCACTTTTTATGTATATTTCAATTAAAATCAGATAAAAATTATACAAACTGAAAGCATTACTTGCGTTAATTGGCATTTAGCATATCATTAAACCATGTTTTTATTTGTCCTCTGCTTGGAACGTGTGAAATCATTTTAAATTGATTTAAATAGTATGCGAAATTCTCTTAAGATAAGAGTGTTTGAATAATATATAGTCACTGGAGTAGCTTGTTAAGGTGCGGATTGGGAAGAGCGAAAAGATGGTTTAAAAAAAACATATGATCCAGTTGTGATTGCGTATTTTTTCGATTTTCAGGGTCGAAAATGCATTTCCATAAAAAATAGTGCATTTTACGGATCTAGGAGTAAGATCTCTTAAAAATATTTTTCTCTGCATCAAATAGGCTGTATAGTAGGCATAGCAAAAATAATCATCGCATGTGAATTTTTCAATCGGTTTTTTAGTCTATTCGTTGATGCATTCGGCTTCTTTTTTCCAAAATAATTACCTTCCCGCAAGGTCCGGAGACATTCTGTCTATTTTCAGAGCTACTTTCTATGCATTTTCTTCTTCTCTTCATCGTAAATGATAGATACATACAATTTCAGTGAGATTATATATTACTTTATTAAGAAAAAAATTAATTATTATATTTTTGTTTATTCTGTATGATTGTAATTTTATTATTTTAATTATTATTTTATGTATTATTATATAATTATTATTTATGTAATATTACAGTATAAAAATTTTATATCAATATATTTAGTAGAAGCTTGCAAGTGCAAATGATACTAAGGCCTAAATAGGACAAATTTATAACAACTCTTTCAGCGTATTTCTCTTTTTTTCTCCCATGAGCAGGTAGCGGTATTTTTGACCTTTCTGAAAAAAAAAAGTGTGTTTTCTTGAAGTTTTTTTTAAATATGTGCCAATCGATTATGGGAACAGCTAAGATTCCGCGCTTTGAAAATTTGGAATCTAGCGTCTATTGAGAATAACTTCTAGAAGGTTTCATGTGACTATATTTATTATTCTCAAAATAGTATCAAGTATTTGATGTTCAGTCTATCTGGGCAGTCTCGCTCCAGCAAAATTTCCTGCCTAAAGGCAAAATTTCCTGAGATATGTCTAAATCATAGAGGGAAGCAGCAACGATTTCAAACCTTGAAAACTTGAAATCAGGGAGTGATTTGGAACGACTTTCGAAAGGTTGATCTTGGGTACATTTAAATATTTCTTGACACTGCTTGAGAACCACTGTGCCTACCAGATTCATCATGACAGAATCCCAATTGATCACTGAGATTACTTCAGCAATTCAAATACTTTTAAACAACAAAGCTGCCGGGGCGAATGGCATTCCATCCGAATTGTTGAAGCATGGCGTAAAAGAAATTGTCCCAGCTTTACATCCGTAACTCCTAGAAATCTGGATGACAAACACAATACCCAGTGAAAGGAAAGAGAGATTATTAATATCAAAACAGAGAAAAGGCGACCAAAGCCGATATAAAAACTGGCAAGGTATCACACTTCAATGCTATTGAAGTGGTTTTTGCTTTTGTAATTCTGTATAGACAACATTAGCTCTCAAAACAACACTCAGCACTGAGAAAATTGCTTCAGGCATAATCGATCCTGCAGTAACTACATTAACTCATTCATTGCGAATAATAGTTGAGCATTGGATATCCCCACTGTATAGTTCATGCAATTCGTTTGTTTTTGACACAATCTTACACTTAGTTTGGTCCACCCTCAAAAATGTGGGCATGTCGGATACCTTCATCACTCTTATAAGCGAGCTTTTATAAGCTCGAGCTCTTATGAGCGAGGCAAATGTAAACTCAAGCATCAAAAGTGCCTGACACACCTTCCACTAACTTAATCGCATTTGGGCAGCGCTTCAAAAAATATGAAAACCAGGGGTGGTATCCGCTTTAGTGATACTTGATAGTTCATGATCTAAATTATCAATTTTTCTCCGTAAGGTAATTGACTATCGATTTAAGCTATAAATTTTAAGCGACAGCAATTTAGGTGTCGTTTTCATATATATCTGACAGTTAATTGCAAGCTCGTTGAAATTAACAGTTTAAAGCAGCGATGCCCAGTGCCTAACTCTTTCCACTCTTTCTACTCTTGTACAACAACTTTAATATTTTAATGATTGTTGTAATTCTCAGAATTCAGCTTGCAATTTCAGCCTCGCTTCATATTTTTTTTATTCTTTCGAACCATCGATAGCTGTTGAGCGTTTGAATGTTGTTGTTTTTGTTTTTTGGCACCATCAATCGCCGCTATTTTGCACTGTTTTTAGCATTCGCATTGTAGACGTTAACAGCATGCGTCGTATTCTTTATATTTTTCGTTGTCCGAATACACATTGCAAAAAAGTTATTGAATATTTACAGGTTGGTACCTTTTCATATTGCATCAGAATAAACTATTTTTATAGGGGTTATTATATCCTTGAAAAATGTCAGGAAAAAAATTTGCGGAAAACTGGGAGTTAGCCTATTTAAAAGGTTTTAATCTTAATAATAAGACAGTAAGATAATAAAAAAAATATAAAAAATTAAGGTTAAAGTCAATGAAAATTATAAGTTTAAAAAAATGTACAATAATAGAAAATTCATAAAAAAAAAACAAAAAAAAAATAAAAAAGTTAAAAACTATAAAAAAGTATATATAAACTATAAAGAATGTATTCTAACAAGAACGAAACTGAAATATTTGGAATTACTTGATTCACTATTTTTACAGTGTACATATACATAAGTTTGCTGTCGCGGACTCTGCCAGCACTCGTTTTATTGGTAATTCGTCATTGCATCCGGATTTAAAGTTGTTGCTTTTTTTTTGTTGTTGTTGTTTTTGCACTCTTCAAATAGTTTTCGTGGGAATCGCTGGCTTAAAGTGGAAAAGTATGTTTAATAACTAGAGATGGATACGAAGAAAATAATAATTATAAGAGAATTCGACTTCTTAGAATAAATTTAAAAAATAAGTCGAATTAAATTGTTAATTATATAGCTACTTAATTTTGTTTATTTTTTTGAAAAATTTTTGCTTACGTAAAGAAAACAATAACAATTAATTAACAGCTGCTCGAAAATACATTTAATTTTTGAGAGTGATCACTTTACACAGAACAACAAAAAGTTGATAATCAAAAACGACAATAAAAAAGACTATCTAAAAGCGACAATCACCTATCACCTTTGCCAATTCCACCCCTGATTACGAATTTTCAAACACAGCATTAAATGTGTACTACCTGGAGAAAACTGTTTGCTAAATTTGTATTGTATTTAAGCAAAATTTCCGCTTGAATTTCAGCCACTTCAAAATTAAGCAAGATTTCAGCAAAAAATAATCAAAATTTGCTATTCCAGTTTATAAAAACTTAGCAAATATTTGCTTGAGTTTAATATAAATTTGCTATTGCAGTTTATAATAATATAGCAATTTTGAGCAAAATTTACCTAAGTTATTATAAACTGCAAAAACAAATTTCTAGTTAACTCATACAAATATTGGCTAAGCAATTATAAATTGGAATAGCAAATCTTGATTAGTTTTTGCTAATATCTAGCATGTTTTTGAAGAAAAATAATTATTAACATTAAATTAAATTGAAAAATTACCATTATCCGCAGACTTGAACCTCGGCCGCGTGAGTGTAAGTGCATGGGCTTATCCATTCGACCATCGCAGTTGTTAACTAATCGTCGGTTAATTTTCTTCACTAAGAATAAACGTGTGCTCGTGTGTTTAGAAGAAATTTGCTTGAATTTAGTTAAAATTTGCTATTTGAGTTTATAATAACTAATAACTTCGCACATATTTGCTTGAATTAAATAGGAATTTGCTTTTGCAGTTTATAATAACTTAGCAAAATCACACCGTGATTGATTATTCAAGCAAAATTATAATCTACGTGTAACATCTGCAACAAGCTAAAAATCTTGTTAGATAAATCTCTGCTCATCAAACACCAGGCTTATCCCAAAAACTATCACAAAAGCAGACTTCCTAATCATCTGGATTTTCAAACCAATAGCCTTTTGAATCAAACCCCGAAAATAGTGGAGGATTGGTCATACCCTTTCTAAAATCTTAGCCCAATAAAATAAAGATGATTTATCAATTAAACTGAAAACAAATTTTTTTATTTCTGCAACTTTTTGAACATGCATATTTATCATAAAAATAATCCTGATAATATTAAGAAAATAAATATTTCCATGAAAAAGTTATTGCTCTATCAGTTTTTGCCAAAGTTTTATATTATATTACTTTTTTAAAACACTTATTTTTTTCAAAGAAGGAACATGAAAAGAACCTGAACATGAAAAACAATAAATTCTGTATTAATGGAATAAAACTCTCAAGAATCAGTACATTATAGTGCACTATTTTTGTTTATAGAATATTTTGTATAGATTTATTTAGCAGAAAATAAACATAAAATTTTGTATTTGGTTTGCTTTTGCTCAATATGTTTTTCTGCGGATCCTAAAAAAATTGATGTCATTGGATGCGTAGTTTAATGTTTTGTGTTTATGCGCAATAAATATTTAATGATGTTTGTGTTTTTTATGATGAATTTAATAATTGTAATATTAAAAATAATAAAAAATTAAAAATCTGGAAAAATGTTCAGTATTCTTGTTTATAAATACTATTGTAATTTTCAAATATTTAAACAAAAAACATTTTTAGTTCATATGAACCTTTATTTTTTCTTAAGTAAAATGATTTAAGTGCAATTATTTTATATATAATTCATAAAACATGTTTATCTTTCCAATCTTAGCGAAAACTCTGCATTGCTCAAACCGTGTTTATATATCCTGTTTTGGAAATGAAAATTTTTTGTTGTTTTTCAAATAGTAGCTTGTAGTAGATAAAAAATTTATTTTCAATGCCTTTTAAGAAATAGTAATTTTTCGCTTTTAATAGTCTAATTTGTGTTCAATTTTTTTATACCTTCGGAACCTATGGGGTATTTGAACCCAGAAAGTCCCCCAGGGCTACGGGCATGTTATTTTGTAATAATTATTTAAGTAACAAGCAAACCAATTCAAAGATTTTTTACTTCAAATTTCCTAATTGTGGAAAAGTCATTTAATTTGGTCGTGTTGTATCGTATTTTTTTATTTTGCACCATTGACTTTGGTTACTACATTTTTACTTCATTCCATTAATTGACATAGCTGTTTCTCATTCCAACAAACAAGAACAACAATAATAAACTCAAAACAACAACAGCTTTGAACTTGAATCAAATGTTTGAATAACATCGTTCCACACGGCACATTTGCTGGATGCAAGTAAAAAGAAGTACAAAATCACTTACAGTGATTGAGTTTCAATCACAAAAGTTGGAAAATGTAGGGCAAGTACCTTGAAAAGCAACAAAGTGTAGTGTAGCAAAAGAGGAATTAATGAAGCGTTATGTTTGTGAAGCTTTTAATTTACTCAACGACTCACAAAATCACATGTTGGTATAGTGCTTGCCTCTGTAAAGATACATGAGTAAAATACATTAAATATTGTGTGTTGTGAGCGTGCTTTTTGACTTTTCGTATGCGAATTTTAATTAATTAAAGTTTATTAAAAAATCTTTTGACTTAAAAAAATACGTTTTTTTACAACTTTTTTATTATCTACCAACACAATATGGTCTCTTATTATATTAATTCAAGTAAAGTGCTTTTTGCAAAGGGAATTTCCTGTTATTTTCTATACATATTATCTTTTTTATTATAACTAGACTTGCTTCCAGCTGTTCAAGTAATGTTGGCAGCATGTGCTTAATAATATAGCAAACAATTTTCTCTCGAAAAAGAAACAATCTCTTCAGTTTTTCTTAAACGTTCATCATCACGTTTCGGTTGAGTGGCTACTGCAGTTACAAGGAGAAAAACTTTTTTAATAAATCCATTTTGTTTGTCTAATTATTTTATTAAGTGTTTTGTGTCGTAATTTTGTTGTTTGGGTAGGTGTACAATTAAAAAAACCGCCTTAAAATATTTTTTTTAAAATCTGTATATATTTTAATTGTTAAGAAAGTTAACCCTTGTGTTGACACTTGGCTCACCAGTGAGCCATCATGTGTTTAAATTGGCCTTGTAGCCATATTTTTGCAGTTACCGGATTGGGGCCAGGTGACATCTCCTAAATATATGCTTTGAACTTTGTAGCTGAAATAAACGTTATTAGAGAATTTTAAAATACTTACACGGAAATAATTAATTTGCTTGAATCAAGCAAATGTTTTGCTTAAAAGCAAATAAGCCAAACTTTGCTCAAACACGGTGTTATTTTAGAAAGAGATTGCTAAATTGAAAACACTTATCATGTATTTAGGAAAAAGCAAAATTTTGCTTCAGAAGTTGTTATAAACTGCAAAAGCAAATTTCTACTTAATTCAATCAAATATTTGCTATGTTGTTACAAACTCAAATAGAAATTTTTTTACTAAACTCATGCAAATATTTGCTTATTATAAACTCAAATAGCAAATTTTTACAAAATTCAAGCCAATTTCTTCTAAACACACCAGCACAAGTCTATTATTAATGAAGAAAATTAGGCGAAATTAGGTCGAATGAATAAGCACTTAAACTCAAGCAGCCGAGGTTCAAGTCTCCGGATAATTGCAATTTTTCAATTTAATTTAATGTTAAAATTATTTCACTTCAAAAATATTCTAGATTTCAGCAAAAACTAATCAAAATTTGCTTTTTCAATTTATAATAACTTTGCAAATATTTGCTTGAATTAAGTAGAAATTTTTTTTTGCATTTTATAATAACTTAGCAAAATTTTGATTAAATTTGTACGCAGTAAAAAATTTGAGGGTAAATTTTATCTTTTTTATAACATTTGTGGAGTATAAACTTTTTTTATTCCAAATAATTTATAAATTTTATACCACTCAATATTATAAAAATAATAAAACAAATATAATTAAAAATTTTATATGGATATCATGTGTAAATCAAAATATATTCTGGTTCGAAAGAAAAAATTCACCGAAATCGGGAAATTAAAAAATATAGTGGTTTCGATTGGTCTGACGAGAAAAATGGTCTGGAAAATTTATAAGATTTGATGGTATAGCTTTTAAAACATTTTTGGTTTGGATTTATATGTATACAAAATAGTATAAAATTTATGCTCATATTTTTTACTGTGAGTTTTTGCTGAAATCTAGCATTATTTTGAACTGGCTGAGATTCAAGTGCAAGTTTTGCTTAACCACAATACAAATTTAGCTAACAGTTTTCGCGTGTAAAAGTCGGCCGTGAGCCGGTTCCACAGTGAATCACAGAATAACCAGGCAGATGCAATTTGGAGAACAAAAAACGAGAAAGCAAAACATTGGCATAACTATTATGTCACTTTTGACAATTAATATTTATTCTTTTAGCCATAGAAATGTATAATTGTAACCGTATAAATCAATTGAGTACCCAGATTTTATGCATGAACATGTAAGAAAACTAAACAAAAATCTTAACAATTTCATAAAATGAGCCGTGTTTTAAGATATAATACATAATTAATTGTAATTTGGAATTAAGTGAAGCAAATGAAAGTTTAATTTAAATATAATTTTCTACTTATTTCGATTGTGTAGTAACCAATTTATTTGTGTAGCTATGTACGGCGGATTTAAACTGTCAAAATATATTTTGACAAGTGAAATTGCTGTTGAAAACATAAAATTTATTTATTTAACTTGTTCAGTATCATAGAACAGGATTTTCACCCCAATAAAACTTATTTTTAAATGCCAGTTGAAGATTTTAAAAAAGATTTAGATAATTTGGCTGAATCAAGTGATATTTTTGTTTCGAAACTTAACACTTCTCTGAATGCTAATAGTAAAAGCCCCCATAACGAAAGGGAAAATTCATACCAATTTGCTCCCGTTGATCCTTTTTCAACTGTATCAAGCCGTTTTGATAAAAATTCACTAAAATCGCCATTGCCAGAAGGCGAAAAATGGTTTCTGATCATTCCAGGACCTGGTGGTTTCACTGAGAAATGTTAGTATTGTTAAAACAATTGATTTACTGCTAAAAATTCGTTTTTAATTTTAAATTTATATATCATCTGTACAAGAAAATACAAGCAAAATAAAAAAACTTTACCAAAATAACAGAAATCGCATTCATTGGGAACAGTAACTTAACGAATTCTCTCAGATCTCGGACAAGTCCGCTAGACTGCTTCAATTATTTTTTCGTCATCAATCTGATTGTTGCAGGAACTTATCGGCAGCTGTACATACAAATGTTAACACAAGCTGTAGAATTAATGCAGTTCAAATTTGTCAATATTTTGGAATTAGCTGGAAAGTTTTTGAAGTAAAAATGCATTCGAACCAATAAGCAGAACAATGGCCTGCAAATAATGTTTTCAAATTAGAAAATTCATGTATTTTGCAAATGAAAACGATTGAATAAGAAAAGGTGAACTTGGTTATGCTCCACTTTTTAGAATCAGAGCAGTTACCGAAAAGCTCAACGAACAATTTGATTCCATTCCCAAGTGTCTCCGTATATTTGTGGATGATCAGATGTGTGCGACAAAAATGAAACATCACGCTCAACAGTATATGGCAAATAAACTGCATAAATGGGAAATAAAACTTTTCGTGCTTTGCGACTCAAATGGATTTTCGTATCGCTTTAATATATATAATAGAGCTGGTGATAACGTTTTGCTTTCCAATGCTCCAGATCTTGGAGCTAGATCTAAAGTTGTCATTCATATAAAACAAAATTCGTATGCAAAAAAGTACATAGATGTAGATTGCCCACATATAATAAAAGAATTTAATCAACATATGGGTGGTATTGATCTTATGGATGGTTTGATGGGCAGATACTATATTCGATTGAAGACACGCAACGCCATGATGCGGATTTTCTTTCATCTCTTAGATATCTCAATAACGAATGCCTATATAATGTTCCGGCGTATCAACAAAGATAATAAATCAAAACATATTTTACCTGATTTTCGTGAAATAGTAGCTGTGAATCTTTGCAAATACTAAAACATCACTGTCGGCAGGCCATCTACAGAAATAGGAAAAAAACTCATCTCTAGTTGGAACAATGGCTAAAAAGCCATGTGAGGCAGAGCGATATGATGATAATGAACATGGTTCAGTAATGGCCGATTCTAAAGTAAAAAAATGGTGCAAATACTACAAGAAATTTGATACTCAGGTGTATTGTATGCAGTGCAACTTTAATTTATGTCTTACACCATCAAAAAATTGCTTCTACGACTTTCACCATCATAAGTAAAACTTGTGATTGTCTTTATTTTAAGTTTTTCTTTTTTTATAGTATTTTTAGGGACAAGGAGTCAGCAAAATACTACTTTTTAAAAGTTCAGTATATCATAAAAAGTACTTATTTTTTACCCTTTAACCGGAATAACCGTCTCTAAACGGACATTCTTGTTTTGCAAATGGTGGCTTAACCATTGATGGAATCGCAAAAGAACTTAAAATTCATGATTCTAAAGTCAAATTCACCCTAGTTTGATATTTTAAAATGTTTTCAAAACAATATTTTTGTTTGGCGGATTAGAGAGTTAATGGATTTTTTCAGAAAACCGGTGTTTTATCCCCATGATTAGGCATGCCAACTATCGTACGGTCAAACTATGTACAAATATATAAAAATTCCACTCAAAATCTGGGCAATTCTGTACACTATTTGGTATTTATTATGATTATGGAGAAAAAGATTAATATAAGAAAAATTTGCATTTTCAACGAAAGATAATAAAAAGCAACAAGAATAGTAAAACATAATTTTAAGTTGTTTAATCAGACGCATGGTAGAATAATTACAAGGTAGCCGTGGCAGGTCTTTAAGACACCATCAATTGTCAAAAATAGTATAAAATAGAGGAAGAAAGAAAATGACAAAGTAAAATATTCAAGCAAAGACAACCTACGGTTGCTTCTTGTGGGGAAAAAAGCCATCTGTCACGGCTACTTTGTAATTATTCCACCATAATCAGGCACATTTAAATATAGACTGCATTTTCGGTTTGTGCGCCAACGACTGACTTATTGCTAGAGCCATCAGCTTCATCATCATTTCCGGAAGCAATACTGCTGAGGTCGCTCGTCTGTCTTAAATTGTATTTCTCTTGGCTATAGATTTGTCTCAATAGTTGGGGCTGCTTCCTTAAAAATGTATGCAAGTCGATGCACGAGTAATCTTAGTTACATTTTACGAGCAGAATTGATTTTAGTGTGTCAATGCTAAGATTGCCTGACTCGGCTTTCCAAATGTTTTTAATTAAAGAAAAAACACGTACGACTGGGGCACTTGACACAGGTAAACAGAGAATGAATTTGATGATGCGTGCAAAATTCAAATACGGCACTTGCGCGGTATTCATGTGATTGAAAATTTCAACCCATCGTTTCTACGTTCGCAAGTTTTCCGGGTTCCATTCTGCTACTTTTTTCGCAGTGCAAGACAATTTTATGTGGCCGTATTGAGCGTGCACTCTATTCGAATGCTCATTTAAATTGAATTGAGAAATTTCTTCCATCGTTTTTTCAATTTGTTTCCAGGTAGGCATAACTCCTAATGACACCCACCAACGTCATTGGGAAGTTCAGACGATACAACATGTTGTCAGTCTGCTATTTTAAGTGCTTAAAAGTTTTTTCATATGTTTTATAGTTCTTTTTTTTCATTTGCAACTAAGCTTAAATCGGACATCGAAATTTCTGTACAAATTCTCTACGATTTTTTTTTTCTGTCCGCCGGGTCAAAATTCTGTACTGTACAGATAAAATCTGTACGGTTGGCATGCCTACCCATGATCATGAAATAATTATTAGAATGATTTAATTTCTTCAAATAAATGAGTTGCGCATAAGTCTTTGTTCAGTCTCCTATCTTTTATCAAAGGTAAAGCACTTTCGATATGTTCACAATGTTGTAATGAAATGTACAACACACACGTTTCACGTTCAAGTAGTGCAAGTGGCTGCTTTGATTGATATTTGAAAATATTGTTACGCACATCTTTTTGAAGATAACTGAAAGGCAACACATTTAAGAAATTTGGAGCTCATTGGGGCTGTTTGCCGCCCTTCATAATGTGCCACCATAGACATTAGCATTGTAAGCCTCGTGTTTTGCACTCCACCCGATAAGGCCAAGGTTAGGGATAAAAAAAATTTAGAATCAATTTTACGTTAAAATTACTAAAAAATGTTTGAATGAACAAAATGCATATATATAGGTATATTATAATGAGGTGCATCAAATTCCAAAGTAATTTTCGAAAAATTGAAATCGAATTGCTTACTAGGCCTGAATTATATGGCAAAAATTTTCACCCAAATAATAATTTTATGCAATTTTTTCTGATATAACATCATTTTCTTATTTCAGAATTTCCTTGAAAAAACATATTTTTAAAATCATAAAAATCGTTAAAAGTGAGGTCCAAATCAGCTGATAATAGGATAAAAAAAACAACTATCTTATCTTACCCCAAATGCCTACTTCAGAGAGTCCTTGGAAATAATACATTTCTAAAAATTATTTACATCGCAGTAAACATGATAAGGATCTATAATTATAAGATCGAATAGTGCATACTCAAAATTTGATCTAGATATTATAATATCTTTCTGTTCCAAAATATCCTGAAACATCACTGTGTTCAAGAAAATTTCATAATTTTTCAATAATCTAGTCAATTTCAATAGATTTCCTAGCGCTGATTCCGAATCTAGCAAAAAACCTTTTTTATCTTTAATAGATCTTAGGATATTTAATGTTAAATAACTGAAATACGAATTTCTAAGACATTCTATAGTCATAATTAAATATTAATGGACTGTAGTTTTGGATTGCTTCAAAACAGACTTGAAAGATTGAGTAGATTATAGTTTATAAACTTTCAATGTTTGATTGCATAATCGTATGTTATTTTCAAAAATTTAACAATAAAATTTTGCGTGCTTAGCTTTTATGAAAACACATATAAAATGCTATTCCATACTAATATAAAAGAATAAAAATTTTCCTGTTTTTTTGTTTGCTTGTCCATTCTTATCGTTTCAATAGAATTTTATGAAATGTAGATTATACGTTTAATAGGTTCTTGGCTATTTTAAAATCGTCACATCTTGAGATTGCAATAAATGTTACTGCAAATATATCAAAATTACAGGTATTGCGAATGTTTACAGGTAACACAAATTTTCTTAATGAGTCAATTGACAAGTTTTTTAATTTTTGTAGGCTGAAAAATTGAATTAAATTTTTGTGTATTGAATTGAAAATTTTTAATTAGCATTTCGTATCATTTTCTATAAAAACTGGACACTCAAAATTCGTTTTAAAATTTTTGAAAATTTCATACGATTATACTATTTTAACAATGTTATAGTTATAGATAAGGGCTTACGTTGTCATTCAAGCCTAATTGAGGGATTTCACAATGATCCATTCTTTTTAAATAATTGCTTAAATATGCTTACAAGCGCATATTTTGCTCATTCAAAAGGTCGAACAAAGACAAAAAAAAATGATGTCGCCAGAAATGAAATCAGCCTACTGAAACCATAAACAATATTAAAAAAATTAAATTTTTGAACACCGTGATATTTAAGGACATTTTGGAAAAAGCAGATGTTGTCATAACGAGACCGAATTTTTAATAGAAGATTTTCTTCCTTATATTTATTGATTACTAGCTGAAACCCGGCGCGTTGCTGCCTCTCTCCCTTGTCAAAGGCCCATAAAATGTTATCAGTTAAACAGCACATCTAAATTCAGGTAGAATACTGAATTCCGAGACTGTGCGACCTATATCCACAAAGCTATTCGATATAACAAATTTGGGTTGTATAGGAAGTGCCACGCCTTCTTGATCACCGCTCATAGAATGTAATCAATTAAACTGCATGTGTACATGGAGGTTGAATACCGAATTCCAAAACTGTGCGACATATAACTACAAAACTATTTGGGTTGTATGGGAGGTACCACTGCCCTTTTCCTTACGCCCTTTTACCAATGAAACTGCATGTGTAAATTGAGGTCGAATACTGAGTTCCGAGGCTGAGTTACCTATAACTCCAAAGCTATTCGATATCGCAAATTTGGGTTAAATTGGAGGTGTCACGCCCCCCCAACAAACTCTAAAAAATTTTATCAGTAAAATCTGCAAGCGTAAATTTTGGTCGAATACTGAGTTCCGACGCTGTGAGACCTTGAACTGCAAAGCTATTCGATATCACAAATTTTCGTTGCATGGGAGGTGCTACTCCCCCTTGATAAACGCTCATAAAATGTAATCAATGAAACTGCATGTGTACATTGAGGTCCAATACTGAATTCCAAAGCTGTGAGACCTATATCCTCAAAGCTATTTGATATCTCTAATTTGGGTTAAATAGGAGGTTTCATTCCCCCTTTTCGATATCACAAATTTTCGTTGTATGGGAGGTGCCACTCCCCCTTGATCAACGCTTATAAAATGTAATTAATGAAACTTCATGCATAAATTGGGGCCGAATACTGAATTCTGACGTTGATATTTGATATCGCAAATTTACGTTATATGGGAGGTGCCACGCCTCTCTTACCAATGAACATAAAATTGAATCAATGAAACTGCATGTGTACATTGAAATCGAATACTGAATTCCGGCGTTGTGCGACCTACAACTCCAAAGCTATTTGATAGCACAAAGTTGGGTTGCATGGGAAGTGCCACTCCCCTTTGCCCTACGCTCATAAAATGTAGAGGAATGAAAGTGCATGCATAAATGTAGGTCGAATACCGAATTCTCACGCTGTCAACCTATAACTTCAAAGCAATTCGATATCGCAAATTTGGGTTGTAAGGGAGATGTCACGCCTCCCTGTCCAACGCCCATAAAATAAAACCATTGAAACTGCATGTGTAAATTGAGGTCAAAAACTGAATTCCAAAGCTGATTTCCTATAACTTCAAAGCTATTCGATATCACAAATTTGGGTTGTATGGGAGGTCCCTCTCCCCCTTGTCCACTCCCATAAAATTTCATCACTGAAACGGTACGTCTAAATTGTGGTCGAATACCGAATTTCTAAGCTGTGCGACCCCTAACTCTAAAGCTATTCGATAACAACAATTTTTTATATATATGTGGGAGGTAAAAGGGGTGTGGTTTTTTCTCTTAAACCATCTCGTACTCAAAGCAAAGCGTACTTACAAAATTTGAGCTCAATCGGACCAATAGTTTCGAAGTATTTTGATATTTTCTTAAAAGTAAGCGTAGATGAAGTGTGACCACGCCCATTTTTATCAAAGTTAATGATAGTTATTATACGAACTTATTTACCAAATTTTAATTTAATACGACCAAAACCGTCTTAAATACAGCATTTTTATTGATTTGTGGGCGACAAAAGGGGGTGTGGCATTATATTTTTCCTAAGCCAGTAGAAAGAAGTATCCAATTTGGTTCAGTCGTTTTCAAGTTTTAAGCATCCGAACAAATCACGATTCATTTTTATATATACAGATATTGATTTTTGGGCGGTAAAAGTGGACTTGAAAACATGAATGTATCGTGACTGCCTCTTGGAGCACCTACACAGCAAGTTTCACTATAAAAATGTGTAGAACTCCGGAATTGCCATGATTTCGAAAAAGTGGGCGTATATATATTGCGACCACGCACATTTTTTGTACAGTTACTGACAGTAACCATCTGAACAAAATTACTAAATCTTAGTTTTTTACGATCGAAACCGTCTGATATATATCCTTTATTTGGTTTGTGGTCGATAGCGCAAATTTGGCTTGTATGGGAGGTACCACGCCCCCTCGTCCAAACGTTACCAAACCTCGCAGGAACACTCACTCTCCTCGGCAGACGTTGTTCTGCCATAGACCACCTTACTGCCATATACGAAAATGTCGAATAGCTGCCGAAAGTAATCATATGAACTAAATAACCAAATTTTAGTCTAATACGATCAAAACCGTGCGAAATATAACATTTTTGTTGTTTTGCAAGCGGTAAAAAGGGGTGCTGCAAAATATTTCCCTTGAGCCATCTCGTAATCGAAACAAATCGAATGTTCAAATTTCAGCTCAATTTAGGTTAAGCCTGGCGCACTTTGCTTCACTCGACGCTAACTCCCCGAAAAGTGAGTTTAACTAAAGTGGGACCGGCCTATTTTTAGTGCATTTGCCGAGAGTAACCATATGAACTGAATTACAAAATGTTTGTCTAAAACGACCCAAACCGTTGAAATAAAACGTTTTTATTGGTTTGTGGGCGGTAAAAGGGGGCGTGGAAACCAATTTTTAGTTCAGTTGCTGACAGTAACTGTACAAACTAAGCCAACATTTTAGCTCAATCGACCCTGTAGTAATTTTAATGATTTCTCAAAAAGTCGGTGTGGCTATATAGCTTACGCTTTTTTTTAGTACAGTTGCCGAAAGTAACCATACAAACTTAGGTATCACATGTTAGTCTCATACGGTCAAAACTGCTTGAAATATAGCATTTTGTGGAAACCAACTTTTCGTACAGTTACTGTCAGTAACTACACAAACCAAAGTACCAAATTTAAGTCTTATACGACCAAAACCATCTGAAATAAACCATTTTTATTTATTTGTGGGCGGTAAAAGGGGGCGTGGAAACATATTTTTAGTACAGTTGTCGACAGTAACCGTACATACTAAATTACCAAATTTTAGCCTTATACGATCCAAAGCGACTGAAATATAACATTTTTATTGATTTGGGGGCAGTAAAAAGGGGGTGTGGCAAATTTTTTAATAAACCATCTCGTACCTGAAACAAATCGACTACCAAAATTTCAGGTCAATCGGTTCAGTAGTTTTGGAGTCAATAGACATCACACAGCCAAACTCACTTCGTTTTGCTTTTTATATATATAGATATTGATTTGTGGGCGGTAAAAGTGGGCGTGAAAACATTTACATATAGTGACCGTCTCTTAGATCACCTACACAGCAAGTTTCACTGTAAAAATGTGTAAAACTCCGGAATTGCCATGATTTCGAAAAAGTGGGCGTATTTATATTACGACCACGCCCATTTTTCGTACAGTTACCGACAGTAACCATCTGAACAAAATTACCAAATCTTAATTTTTTTACGATTGAAACCGTCTTAATATATTCTTTTTTTGGTTTGTGATCGATAGCGTTAATTTGGCTTGTATGGGAGGTACCACGCCCCCTCGTCCAATAAATACCAAACCTCACAGGAACACTCTCAATATGTGGCTCCATTTTCCCTGAAAATTTCATAAAGATCGGTTCAGCGGTTTTGGAGTCTATATGTGATATAGCCACATACCCACATACCCACATACCCACATCCCCACATACCCACATACATACATCCATTTTTATATATATAGATGCTCATTTTATTGCAATAAAAATAATTTTTAGAAAAATTTTATTTTAAAAGACCTTCTGCTGCTGGAGAATGGGATCATATCGTGACGAAAGCTTATATTAATAATCATCGCGCCAATATTTATCAATTCTATTAATTAGAAATATTTTAAAAAATCGTCTAAAAAAATGTCCTTTTTTTGGCTCAAAACCTGAGCAGGAAGATGAAGTCCTATCCTTAAAAAATGTTATCGTTATTGTATGATACCATATCTATCGATTTCCCCCTGAGCCAAAGTAGATACAAGAGTACTTTTTAATGTTCATATATAATCGCTCCGACCTATTATTTATGTTGTTGATGTGGTGAACAAAAACAAAAAATTTATGCGTTTTCTAGTTTAAAGTCATTTTTTTAAACTCATATCTTGAGAACTAAACCAAATCACTTTTGTAGTTTTCAATAGCAGTATCAGTTTCTGAAAGTTAAACTGCATAAGAAAACCATAATATTAAATTCTTATTAGTATAATAATCCACTTACTATTATTTGCTAGTTTTTAAAAATCTTTTATAAAGAATGTGTGAATGTAACTCTGGCATCTCATGATAGAGTTGATAGCATTTCTTTAGTTTTTAATAAAAATGTGTTAATAAATACTAAACACTGCAAGCATCATTAAAGTTTAAAACACGATCTTATACTATAGTCAAATAAATAGAGAAAAAAAAATCAGGACGTACATAACACATGTTGGAAAAAAAATATTTAAATGTGTTGCACGTAAATCTATGAATGCTTCTGCGAGCACGACACATTTGTGTTGTATTTGTTTGCGGCAGGTGTTTTGCCATCGTTAAAATTTTTATTGTTTTTGTTATTGTATTTATGCTTTATTTTCTGAAAAAATGTTTCATCATTTAATACTTTAAAATTTAAACCTAACATGAGTAAAAAAAACTGAAAAAGTTTAGCACAAAATGTTAAACTTTTCAAATTTGCCCAAAAAGTTTAAATATTATGCATTAAAAAGTTTGAATGTGAATTTTTATTAAAATTAAATTTTTTTTCGTATGCCTTTTTTTTTTGCTACGTTTTTATTCTGAAGACATGGAAAAAGCTTTGTCAGATGAAAAAGAAAAATTGTTGAAGAAAATGAGTCAGTATAAGTGTGAGGTTTATGCATCATTAGTTGTGGGTTGCTTATTTTTGTTTTTCTTGCAGTTGCTTGTGTAATGAATTTACAATGAACTCATATGCTTAAATTGACTGGATTCAGATGTGAGCGTGTGTGAGTAAGTAAAATACATGAGCTTAAGAAGCTCTTCCAAAAAAAGTAATTTAACTCAAATTCTTATTCTTGGTATTTTAAAGAGCTGAAAGCTCTTTTTGTAATTACTTTTTCAAATCCTGTTGAACCAGATGATGGCAGAAGCTCATTTGGGGACATTTTTTATTTACACAGAAGGTTTTTTTTTTGAGTATTTTTAAGTGTGTGTAATGAACTCTTGAATTCTTGCTAAACAACTCGAAATTACAACTAGAACCCGAGTATTTTTCTATACGGAGAAAACTGTTTGCTTAATTTGTATTGTGGTTAAACAAAGCTTGTGATTAAATCTCAGCCATTTCAAAATTATGCTAGATTTCAGCAAAAACTAATCAAAATTTGCTATTCCAGTTTATAATTAAATTCTGAAATTAAATGTCTAAAATTGATTAAATTCAAGCAAAATTTTGCTAAGTTATTATAAACTGCAAATCAAATGTCTACTTAATTCAAGCAAATATTTGCTAATTTATTATAAATTGGAATGGCTAATTTTGATTAGTTTTTGCTGAATTCTAGCATATTTTTGGAGTGGAATAATTATTAACATTAAATTAAATTAAAAAATTACTATTATTGAACCTCGGCCACGTAAGTGTAAGTGCATGCGCTTATCCATTCGACCATGGCAGTTGATTTTTTTTCATTAAGAATAAACGTGTGCTCGTGTGCTTAAAAGAAATTTGCTTGAATTTAGTTAAAATTTTCTATTTGACTTTAAAATAACTTTGCAAATATTTGCTTAAATTTTGTAAAAATTTGCTATTAGAGCTTATAATACACTCAAAAAATTTATTAGTAAAATTTCTACGAGTGATATTCTACAAATATTCGTACAATACACAAAGTATTTTTATTGTGATATCTTTGCGAATTCATTCGCATAATTTTTCTAATACCTGATGTTGTATCTACGAATATATTTGTTTTATACATATACTAATGATATTCGTAAACAAAAATAAATCAATTCGTATTACATATAAATAATAATATTCGTAAATTTCTCGTACGAATTACTTCGTAATTTCTTTCATTACATTCGTAGTATTTACTAATGCTTTCGTACTATTAACGAAAGAAAAATAATTTTAGTCGAAACATTTCATTCGTAGGTTGACCGTACAAATTAGTTGAGTTTAAAGAATTGAAAACCGAAATCGTTCAGCCTTGTTTGTCGAACATCTACAGAACAAAAGGAATTGTATGATTGTAAAGTGACTGTAGCCTACTGGTGGAGTGCGTGGCCCGTAAGCTAAAGAACCGAGGCTTAAACTAAACCCCATCTCAGACAGAATATTTTTTTTTCGTTATAAAATATGATCATTCGTAAATGTAACAATGTATTCGTACAACATATATATTTTTTTTACGAATACGAATAAAATATTCGTAATATGTACTAATAAACGACGACTCTACGAATCCTATTCGTGGCTAAAAATTTCGAATAAAATTTGGTAGAACAGACGCAGTTATTAGTAATATTTTTTTATTATTATTATATATTTACGCAAATATTTTTGAGTGTAAATTAGCAAATATATGCTTGAGTTTAGGAAAAATGTGATATTTGAGTTTATAATTACTGAGCAAATATTTGCTTTAATTTAATATAATTTTGCTTTTTCCTAAATACATGAGGAGTGATTTCAATTAATCAATCTTTTTCCAAAATCACACCGTGATTGAGCAAAGTTTTGCTTTTAATCAAAACATATGCTTGATTCAAGCCAAATAATTATCTCCGTGTAAGCATAAGAATGCTTCAGCCAAGTTATTTTTGAGTTGGGTCAGCCATTTATACCCTAAAAAGTTTCCAACAGACTTAAATAGCTGCTCATTATCTTTAACAAAAGAAATATAGCCAATTATATTACTGTTTTTTAAAAAATGGTTAAATCTTAAATGTATAGCTCTATTCGTTGGTTTATAGTTAAATAAATTGTAGATAAATTTTCTATCCCATATTGCAATAATAAGATGCTAGAATTATTGCAAATAATCACTGGAAAAAGACATTAAGACATCAACAAGTAGGTTTTAGAAGTTATTAACATGAATGCTCGTCTAAAAAAGTGAATTTGCTAGACGCTTCCTCGTACACAGTAACAGGATTCTGTGGCAGAAAAACACAAAAAAGGCATGCACCTCCCTAATTTTTATTAGCAGGATTACAATTAAGTTTGTGTGGGTGTTTTATATCAGCTCGTCGCTTTTTTATGTTGCTTTTGAATTGCTTTCAGCAGTAAAATTGTAATAATAGAGAAAACAAATTTTTAAAGTTTTTTAAATATTTTTTTTGGTTTTTACGCAGGTACAAATATGTCGCCAAGACGTTTTTAAGGCTTTACGTGTAATAAAAAAATGTAAGAGTCTTAAAACGAAACAATAATCGGTCTTGTTGTACATCTCACTTAGGGCCAGTTTTTCAGTGCAAGTTTAACTCTGTTTCTGGTTTAAACTTTGTTTTTCAGTTAATATTGACTACAGTTTAAACTAAGGTTAAACGCCCAATAGTGGTGAGTTAAACTTTGGTTTACTTGCCATATGATCTTGACAGCCTTTTTTTTTTTTGCTTTGTTTATGCAACTTTTTTTATTCGTACATGACAATGGCCGCATTCAGCGAAGCCAACAGTTGTTAATTGTTATGGTAGCGATAACTTAGTGAGCTTTGTTTTTCTCTGAATGAGTTTTTACTCCTAACGTCAGAAAAATTAGGAATTATTTAATTTCATTATTATTATGTAATCTTAATATATATATGCTGCTCCGTGTCCAATATCTGTCAAACATTTAGCCTGAAAGTATGCACATCTTAATAAATAAAAGGCAAGCATGCTGCTCCGCACACAGTATTTCTCAAATTGTAATTATTTTTTGACAGTAAAGTCATTTTACAAGACACACTGTTCTCAAAAATATTCAGCCTGAAAGTATGCATAGAAAATATATTTGATGCTTATATAGTATTCCAAGTGACAATATTGGGTTTTTACAATAGTACGTTCTTGATCTTACTAACTCTTTTTTTTCATCCTTTTATAAAAAGTTACGACGAATTTAATGAAATTCTTTTGAGTCAAATTGAGTCGATTGCATGTTTTTAAACCAACACTGAAAAATTGATGACTTTGCTAAGATCAGATCAATTTTAAACTACGTTTAACTAATCTCAAGTTAAATAAGATTTAGTCTACCACTGAAAAACTGGCCTTTAATGGCACAACTCACGTGATAGCATTAAATTGACCAAATAACAATTTGTATTAAAATCAACGCGAGCAATATACAAATCTTTATCGTTTAAGAAAAAGGTAGTAAAAAAATCAAACATCTGTGACCGCGAACGTTCGACTACTGGAATACATTTAAAAGTCATAAAAATGCAAGACCAGAAAATGGACAGCTCTAAACTTGGCTGAACTCAATAGTGAAGCGTTGGGCGTTTTTTTGAGAACAGGTAAGCATACAAATAAACACTGGACAAATACAAACACACGTACAAAATAAAAAAAAAATAAAAAGCACACCCCAATAAGCCTATTGGATTCGTTTTGAAATCGCATTCACAGACAATTTTTTCACAGAGGAGTTTCGTAAAAGACCCGTTTCCAAAACTGCTATTAGGAAAAGTAACGATTCATCAGTAACGTAAATATGAGATATTATTTGCCAATGTTTCTTATGTTTATTGAAATACACCGCGAAATCCAAATATTCCTAAATTGTTCTTGCATGTTAACAAAATAAAAACAAAACTTTATTTAAATTATAGTTTCGACTGGGAAGTAATACATTAAATGCATTCAAGGGATGTATAGCAAAGTTGATAGGCGTTGTAAAGAAGAAAACCTTAATAATTTTTGGAAAGGAATTGAAGAAAACGAAAACCGTGATATTTTCATTTCACAACTTTTTTTTTTGGAAAAAATTGTGACCAAATGAATATTGAAAACGTCTGTAGGAAAATATCTGGAGGAAGATATAGAGAGAAACATGGGCGTTCGCAGGATTTGTTCTAGGGGAGGAGAGGCGAAATCATAAGGAAATATAGATTGAACATAAGCAAAATGTAACCTATATAATGCTATTTACTACGATTTATGATACTAATTTTGTTAACATGATACGCACAATACACCGGTTGACATACGCTTGTTCACATTAGAAAATCTAATATATTTTAAAGATGGTGTAAAAATCTTTCTTTTATTATGTCCGAAATATTTAAAAAAAAATTTTTGTTTTTTGTCATATAAAACATTTCAGTAATTTTATGCTAAAACAAATATTCTGAAAACTTTAATAAATTAGATAATGTGAGGCCTTCATACTTAAATGAAATCACATTAATTGCTATTAAGCTCCCAAGTTTTCAACTTTTAAAATAAGAAAAAAAAACTTAATATTAAAGCATTTTTTTATTGGAAAACTGAAAAAACAAACTAAATTTTTAGGCTATTTTTTAACTTTGGAAGCCTTTAACTCCTAAACCAATTTTGAGCGGACTGAAACTTTTCAGATTTGAATTTAGGAAGTCCAAATCCATATCATTCGCAAAAATAACAAATTTTAGATGTCGCTATTCTGGAAATGTTTCCCGCATTTTACGGAAGATATTGTTTATCGGATCTCACACAGCATTGACACCAATCAACTTATTTTTTTTTTCCAACATGAATCAGTTATAGCAGCTTGCAAGTTCCTACAATCGAGTACGGAAACATACCTATTATCTAAATGATTTAAAAAATTTATTTATTTTTTAATTTAAAGCGTATGAATAAATACATAAAGAGGTATAAGTATATTAGATTTGTTTTGGGTTTCATACATTTAACATCTTAACATATTCCAGAACCTCCCTGCAAGGCTTGATTCTGAATATAAGCACGTGATGCAAAAAAAGTCCAAAAAATTCTCAAACTTGGTGGACGCAGCTAAATTACGTGAATTTAAAGAAGTTTAAAATGGTTGTTTCAGATCGAGTTTCCTTTTTACGTTTATGTCATAAAAAACTTTTGACTATAACATATTCTAATGTAAAATCATTTGCTTATTATAATACAACATTTTTTCAAAAACTAGTCTTTGATCCAAAATTGGCCTACTCTTAAAGTTTTTTCATTTAAGAATACGTACTGAAAAGTGCCTGTGAAACAAGGGTAAATGAAATGGTGTCGTAACTTATTAGGCCGTGTTCATATTACGCGTTTTTGACGCGATTGCAACACTGTTTTAAATTTTTTTTTTCGTAAACGCGGTTGAAAAATAACTGAATATTAAACAAATAAATTTATTTAATTACACACAAAAAACAGTATTTTTCAGCCGCGTTTGTGAAGAAAAAAAAAACGTAAATTTAACACGGCCTTACAGCAACGGGTACAACATACTATTTAAAAATGAATGGTTTAGCTCAGTTTTTTTATAATAAGCCTAAAAAAAGTATTTTTGTATTCTCTTCAAAATTTATTAAATACATAATGATCATATATATCATGATATGAAATTCAATAAGCCGTAAGTTACAAAGAATTCAAAATCGGGTTTTTGATTAACTGAGGCACCTTATTAAATTAAGTGTTTCGCAAAATTTTACACTTCTACAACTAAAACTGACGTTTTTATTAACCCGAAACACCCCGTCGTTGCCATATGGCAACGCAAACACAAACACTTAAAACGTGCTTATTTTATTTTAAACCATTTTATATTTGTGTTAACCGGTCATTCTGAAAATTGAAAAAAAAAATACTTAGCGTGATTTGGGTTAATAAAATTCTCAAAGCCAAAGTTAAAGCGCAACTTACAATTTAGAAAGTTTTTGCTTCTCTCTTAAAATGTTTAGTTTAAACTTACGGTTTTTTAGTTTAATATGAAAATATAAAAAAATTTTCACTGTCTAGGGGGAAGGCAAGTTTCCCCCTGTGGACGCCCATGGAGAGAAATACAGTACGACCTCGCTCAACGCAACCAATTAAATTCAAGCCAATTGCGAAATCTGAGGTTATTGCAAAAACCGAGGAAAAATTGTATATTGGCCAATAGACCTATTTCCAAAAAAAAATATGCATTTTCTACACATTCAAATAAAAGTGAATCGAAAAATTTTTGTTCAGAAACATAATTTCATTTTATTCAATTTATTTTTTTAAAAATTGGGAAATTTTGGTCTGCACTTTGTTGCAATTTATACTTTGCGTACAATTTGGGTGTTGAGATTATCGAGGAGTTGCGTGTAGCGAGGGTTGCGTTGAGCGAGGTCGTACTGTATAGCAATGTTATGTTAAACTCCATCTCATACAAATGAAAACCCGTGAATCAGTTATAAAGCCAAATACTGAAACTTAAGAAAATGTCTATCATAAATAAAAGTCGGTAGGTAAAATCGAGATAAGTATCCATGTTAAAACTGGCTATACACTCATAAAAAAAATTGAGCAATCCGTACTTGAATCAATCCGGAGCGGTGTCAATAGTACGGTAAGTACGGTTTTTCCTATATGAAGTACAAAATTTTTGATATCAGAACGGAATCGTCTTTTACTAAATTCTTAATTTTAGCCCTCGTGAAGCCCAGTTAGGCTTGATTTTGAGCCAAAAAGAGTCTTACTTCAAGAAAATATGTATTGATTTAAGCTAAACTAAAAGTTGATTCAATCGGGAAATAGGATTGATTTTAATATTACCGAGATCAAGCTGATCTCAGAAAACGATTCTTTTGAGAATTCGGAGCTTTATTTTAGCTCCGTATCCGCATTTTATGAGAGCCGAAATAAGATTGATTTAAGAACGGCTGAATTTAAATTGATCCCTAAATGTGCTTAATCGAAGAATTCGGTGCTTAATTTCAGCTCGAATCCGTGCTTGATGCGAGCCGAGAATGAGATTGGTTTAAGAATGGCTGATCCCTTAATGCGCTTAATCAAAGAATTCGGTGCTTAATTTCAGCTCGAATACGTACTTGATGCGAGCCGAGAAAAAGATTGATTAAAGAATGGTTGATCCTTGAATGCGCTTAATCGAAGAATTCGGTGCTTAATTTCAGCTCGAATCCATACTTGATGCGAGCCGAGAATAAGATTGATTTAAGAATAGCTGAAATGAAATTGATCCCTAAATGTGCTTATATCAAGTTAAAACGCAATTTCATATTTTTAATAAAACTTTTATTTAACATTTTAAGAAAAGTTTACAAAATATGTTCTTAGAAATTTTTATATGTATATGTGTATATTTTTATATGTTCTTAGAAATTTTATATAGATTAATAAAAAAATAAAAATACAGATTACATTCAAAGTTATAATTATTGCATTTTAAATAACGCTAAGGCATAAGAAGTAAGTATACATATGTACATATAAAGGGTGGGTGTAGAAGACCTCAATGCAAATATTCACGGTGGTGAAAGGGTGGGGGATTTTAAAATTGTAAAATTT
This sequence comes from Dichetophora obliterata, assembly GCA_963920525.1. Taxonomy (NCBI): domain Eukaryota; kingdom Metazoa; phylum Arthropoda; class Insecta; order Diptera; family Sciomyzidae; genus Dichetophora; species Dichetophora obliterata. The sequence goes on along the minus strand of OY986437.1, from coordinate 219,866,250 downwards.
AGTATTAATTATTAAAAAATTCAAAATTTAGTGCTTAAATATTTTTTTTTTCAAAATTTTTAGAACGCCACTTTTCTTTCTGTATACTAATAAAAGCGCAAAAATACCCGTTTTCTTTTTTGGAACCATACATATCCCTCCTGAAGATATCCAAACTACTTGTGAAAATAGAAAAGAAGAATTCCCAACACCTTTTTTTACAAAAAAGAAAAATGTTTAGAAAAAGCTAGCTCCAACTGTTTGAACATCGGTCGAATATATTAAAAGTCAGAGACTCATTGATCAGGCAAAACGCAATAAGATGGATCCAGCAGAAATTAGGAAGAAAAATTAGGACAAACTTAAAACCGAAACCGGAAAAATAAAAAATATAAACATGCCAAGGAGTAATTTTCAAAGTTTTAAACAATGAATTTCCTATTATGAAATTTTTTTATGTTTTAGTAAATTATGAAGACGAAAAGTTGCAAGGGCAAGTCACAAAAACTGTTGGAATAGCCCTCGGTAAATGAGTCGTGCAAAGTGGTGTTGGCCAGAAAATAACAATATTTTCGTATTTGATATCTTTAAAGTGCTTCAAAAACTAAGCTCTCCAGTATAAATCAACAAACTTGACATCTTCTTCGTGAATGACCTACACTTAAAATTATTCTCTTATATTGTTCTTTAACTCTTTTCTACACGACGTAAAAAAAATTGAAACAGTTCTTTTAAGCCTATGTAATACAGTAATCTATCAAGCACTTTATTGTCCCATTATCATTTATATCTTATCTCATGTTTCATCACTTAAATTCATAATTGTTAAAGATATACAAAAAATGCTTTAAATTTAATCACGTTATTAAAAATAAAACTATTGAAAAAAAGTAGCTTAGAAATTTGGTTATATCAACAAATTTTATCACGGGATTAGAGGCATTTTCCACATACATCAAATTTTCTTTTAGAAATAAATTATTTTCCTTCTTAGTTTTTTATTATTTAAAAAAGAAAACAAAAAAAAATACATGTCCAAATGCTTTAAAAGAGATTTAATGTCAATATTTTTACCTACCACTTTAAAACAATCAAGTAAGCAAAAAAAGTTTCCATAACACTACGGAATTCCGTACGTTTAGCTTTGATAACAAAGTGTGACGAAATCGACAAAAAACGGCAAAACCAAACTTTATAGAAATTCTTTTAGAAGGATATGTTACGAGTAGTGTCCGACCGAATATTCGGTTTCGGTTATGGCCAGTTTCGGCCCTTTGCGGAAGTTTCGGCTGGTTTCGGCTGGTTTCGGCTGGTTTCGGCTATTCGGCCTCAATATGGCCGAATAATTAATAACTACTATTTTACTATAATTTTGAATTTTTTTTTTTTTTTTGCAGATTATATTGATTTTGGCCTCCTTACACCACATCTGAAAAAATTGCAGACCGCTCGCAATTGGTTTAGAAGTTATAGGCCTCCAAATTTGAAAAAATAGCCTACAAATCTTACTATTTTTCTAAATTTTGCAACAAAACTACACTTTATGGGTATCATAAGAAAGGGAATTTAAGTACCTATTCAACAAGGTACCTATTCAGATATGAAAATCCATGCCTAACTTTTAAAGATATACTCATTTTTAGTGTCGTGCTTTCGTAAAAGGGAAACCACTAGTTTTCCATACAAATTGTAAATATAATAATAGGTATATCTTAAAAAGTTATGAATGGATTTTCATGTTTGATACATACCTCTCTGAATAGGTACTCGCATTATATTTCTTTTGATACCCATCTGCACTAAAAAAAGCAGAAAAATTTGTAGCCCATTTTGCAACTTTGGAGGCCTATAACTTCTAAACCAATTGCCAGTGACCTGATATTTGGATTTGGACTTAGGAGTTTGAAATCCGTATAATCCAACAACAAAATATTAAAGAAGAGAGTTGTCGCTATTTTTGACTTATACCAAAATTTCTTGCATCAGTCATTTATTTCAAATATATAAGTTTGGTTTAATAAAAATATTTACAACGCTTTCTACAAAACAAAAATTCTGAATTCGTCTATAATTTGATTTATCGTGCTAACGCAAAAAATGTTGGTTAATTTTATGAGTTTGATACTATCATTTTCGATATTATCATCTCTATTGCAATTACCATTTAAGTTTTATAGATACTTAGACCAAAAATTGATAGTTAAACTTCCGAACGAATTCTGTATGTAAGGAAAAGAAAACGAAATACATATTTCTGTTTTTATAATACTAAACCTTTAAGAAAAATAGAAACACTTTGCTTTGTAGTTCTAAAAAAATGTGCATTGTAGGTGCACACTATTTTGAGTGTGTACTAAAAAATAAAAAAAAAATTTCTCATTTATTATTATAGTATACTTCAATTTATTATTATAAACTTCAATATTTAAAAAATACTTGTTTTCTTTTAATAAAAACAATCATTTGTAAAAACTTAAATTTTCATATTAATAACCAGTTTCGGTTTCGGCCGAATATTATAAAATGGCCGAATATTCGGTTTCGGTTTCGGCCAAAATTCCGGTTTCGGTTGGACACTAGTTACGAGTCCATCGCACCTGTTGTAACCACGAATAATTTTCTTAACCAGAGGTTGATTTCTTTTTCAATGGGCGAGAGCAATGTGATATGAGTTACAGACTTCCCCGAGAGGTGAAAATATTTATAATAACTAGTCAAAATTCGGCATCGATATGTATTAAATATGAACACGAGATATGAGATTCGCCATCGCAGACTCGAAAAAATTTTGAAATAAGCCAGCCATGACGAATCCGAGAAATTTTCGACAATATTTTTTTCATATTTGAAAGTCTTGAAAAAATTAAGTGCGAAAATGTTTTATATAAAAAGAAACGTAAACAAAAATAAAAAAAAATATTACTTCAACCCAATATTTTTTTTAAAAATAATATACAAGCTGAAAAAATAATATACAAGAAAAGAAATTCTTTAATGAATTCACGTATTATTAGCAAGCTATTAAAAAATTGCCTTTTTTAAATTTTGTCTGCTAAAAAGATGCAAAGAGTCCCATATCTCGTATTTGTTTCGACTTCATAAAAAGGCCGACTTTTTATAAAGCAAATGTGAAGAACTTTTTAAAATTTAAGTTCTTCTTATTAACGTGTTGCTATTAATAATAGTCAGCTAATAGAATAAATTTTGAATACCTCTATTTTTTAAATATTTTTATGCAAAGGAATTTTCGGTTGAAAGATGTTTCTTTTTAAATTCATGTGGGTTTTAATGTTAATCAGTTTCGCACTAAAATATTCAAGAATTTCATATGAAAAAATTAAAGAACATTCTACTGATTCGTTTCGAATTTAAATTGAATCCGACTTCATTTTGGTGTTTATTGGGACTGCAGACATGATTCCAACGATTGTCGTAAAACAGGTATTGAAAAAGTTTATGACTCGTAAATGAAATTATTGAACACAACAACGGCAACTGTTTGTACAACGCTACACAATTTTGTAACTCATATTATGTTTTTTTTTGTCCTGAAGTTATTTTGTGCTTTTTCCAATTTGTGGCTTTTAAGATTTTGATTAAAAATACAAAGACGAATGAAAGGCAACAAGGAAAAGTCATAAAATGGTGAGATTTCACTTTAAAAACAAGACAAGCTATCCTAAGATAACAAAGTAGATGCAAGGTTGATGGTGTAAATAAATCTATTTAAATTCGAATAATCATTTCAGAGATAACTTTTTACTTTAAAACTGATGAATTCCATATTAACGACAAAGCGTAAGACATTTATCAATTGACGAAGTAGAAACTACACCTAACTAACTGAGGCAGATAATTTTTACCTTGTTGAAAAATTTTAGATGTTTCCTTGACTGTGAATTTAAAAATATTGTATGTATGTTTTTAAAAAAAAAAAAAATTTGCAAAAGCTATCACCTAAAATCAACAAATTTCTGAATCTTTCGGCATAATTGTTGACATTAAGCAACATTTGACTTTTTGGCTCTGATTTTTAACAGCAAATTTGAAAGAGCAGATAGAAATGTGGGTTATAAAAGGAGAACACCGCAATAACGAAAATGTATTCACTCTAACAAAAATAATTGGGATTTTGCAGTAATTATTGCATGCAGCAGATTTCCTTCATTTAATATAGATTTATTTCAGAGAGTCAAAATTCAAAATATTTCACACTTTAAATGCGTAGAAACTTTATCCTACAATTATTGCTCTAACACTCTCTTTGAAAAACGCTTTCCTAAAGCTATCTCTTTCACTCTTGTCTTGACAAAAAACAAACAACTGCAAACACTCTACTATACATAGAGTCAATCACACAGCAGACTAGACACACTGTTTCAGAAGGCGCTACGCTTTCCATCTTCAGTAGTCTTGAGCTAATAAGCCAACCTTTTGTTTAACACTCCAATGCCTGAGAAAGTCCCCTGTGACCTATGCAGTTTTCAACGATGAAGCATTTCAATGTGTTTCAGCCTTCCTGACTTCTTTAAATGGGATGTATAGAAGCTAATGAAATTAGAGACGATACAGTTACGTAAAAAATTTTATTTTAATGGTCGAGTTGAAGTGACTTACAGGGACCTTGTATGGCCTTTCTTGCAATATGCTAATGATTTTTCTGGAATTTTATTGTTAGTTATTAGTATTTTATAGCTATACTAGCTGAAATCTGAGATTTTTCTGCCACGCCCCCGTTTCCTAACGCCCAAAAAATGTAATCAGTGGCACGGATTGTGTAATTTGTGGTCGAATACTGAATTCCGTGACTGTGCGACGTAAAACTCATAAACTATTTAATTTCTAAAATTAGGGTTGTATGTGAAGTGCCTCGCTCCTTATTCATCGTTCATAAAATGTTATCAGTTAAACGGCACGTATAAATAGTGATCGACTACCGAATTCCGAGGCTGTACGTGCTGTAACTCCAAAGCTATTCGATATTGCAAATTTGGGTTGTGTGGAAGGTACAACGCCCCCTTGTCTAACGCGCATAAAGTGTTTTCAGAAAAACGGCACGTGTGAATTATTTTCGAATACTGAATTCTAAGGCTGTGCGACCTATAATTCTAAAGATATTCGATATCATGTCCGAATTGAGCTGAAAAACGAAATCTTGCTTTTGATCTGTTGAATTTAGGCTTTTCAATGTTTTAAAACTTGTACCTAAAAATGTATTATATATGCTTTAAACTTAAATATCAAATAATTTAATGATATATATTTCTATTTTCAGAACCAGATCTTGAGGGAAATCTCGTTGCATATATTTTTGTAGAAAAAAACTACTCGCTGATTATTCGGATAAGGACGTTGAGTTTTTATTAATTATTTTTATGTTCTTAATTTTACGGTGCGTTTTTATTATAAACACTAACTGGACTCTACAAGAGGTCAAAGAAATTATAAATTAACTACAAAACTAAATATTTAGGCAAAGTTAAAAACATACTTTCAGGTATTCAGAATTAAATACAAGCAATATGTAACGCTTTTTATTAAAGAGAATACATGCTTAATTGTTATTTTTATAGTTTGTTTAAATTATAATGGATTAAAATTAGTGTTTAAGTTTTATTTTACACTTGTCATATCCTTACAATTTTCTTTCAGTTTGCAATGTAGTTGTTAAGGCCGCAAACCTAAAGGTTAAAGAAAGTAATAGATTTACCTTCTACTTTATCGACTAGTTCCAGTATCGATACTCGATACACGAAGGAGTCGCTCGATCGGCTTCTCCGACGAGTGCCCTTTGGTTTTTAATTTTATCAGATATTGATTCCTGAAAGTATTACACTTAATTTCGAAAAACCGCGTTTACTTTGATAATAAATTATATATTTCCACTAATTGGAAACAATTAATCACTTACTGATTATCAGCAAGCAATCACTAATTGATTGCCAGCAGCATAAATTAAGTTTTCTTTAACGTTCCTGTATATGCACTTCTTGCAGTAATAAGCAGCCATTGTAAATTTTACCTATTGAAGATTTGCCTAATGTAAGAAATAAACATTGTGCATCTAATATAAGTTAATTAATTACTGGTGTTTTGTTCTCATTTTGTTTTTCTCCGTTTGCATATAAACCGAGCACAAATTGCCCGAAGATCATATGCAAACCCTAGCTCGACTTACCAAGATTTGCAGCTAAAGGCCAGCGTTCTTTGGTGAATCTTTAATTCACCTGAACAGACCTTCCTGATCTGTTTAGTAGTTTTTAATTATTTTTAATTTTATTTATATAATTTTTTAATAATTTTTTGTATTTTTTAATTTTTAATATTTAATTTTTATTTATTTATTTAATGTTAACAATAAAAAATGTTTAATTTTTATCTCTCCGTTCATGCGGCATGTAAGAGATTATTCTTAAATATCAACATGATTCATCAAATAAATAAAAATACAAATTATTTTTTTTTAAATTTGTTTTTATTTGAACTTTAAAATAAATAAACTTTATTTATTTCTTAGTCCTGGATAACCAATGTTAGTCGTTTTGACCAACACTGCTCACTTTTTTGCTTACAAGATTTTTTTTCTCCCATCCAATCGTGGTCTCTATCCATTTGTCGGCCTTTATCTTCTAGTGGACAGTGCGCTAAACTATCAACCCAGAGGTCCCTAGTTCAAATCCGGGTTCGGGCATGGTTCTTTCCACTTTCTTTGTTCTTTCCTACATTTAAGAATTATGGAAAACTAAAAATCCACAACTAAATTGTAGAAAATGTGGAATTAAAGGACAGGAACAACTAAGGGCTAAGTGATGTGCGGCTAAGATAAGTGATGTGCGGCGTAGACAACATCATGTCAACAAAACTATTGTCGACGGTGTCGACAATGTCGTGTAGACAATTGCTTTTAACGACGTGTAGATTATTAATGTATGAGGCAGCATGTTTATTGTGATATTTAATTAAATTGAGTCAAAGTTCGGAGTATTCCTTATTTTTACGCCTTCTGGGCATTGCTTTTGTTTGTTTAATTGTAAAATTTGTTAGTTTGTGTTAATTAAACGAATTTTCAAAACAATTTAAGAATCAACATAATCTAAATAGAACTTGCATTTTCGCAGTGTTGCATTTTGTTGACATTGTTTACGCAATTCTCGACATTGTCTACATTGTCAACAAATTCTACATTATCGACACCAAAATGTCGACAATTAAAGACGACGCGTCGAGGAACATCACTGGTTAAGATATAACACTAGCCTCGGTTAAAAGCAATTCAAATTGTCTTTCACGGTTTGATAAAGTATGGGAGTATGGGAGGTAGGCGTGGTTTTCATCCAATTTTGCTCATTTGCACCTCCCATACTTTATCAAAACGATATCACTTAAATGCCACAAAAAATAATATATGAACTTGGAATTTTGCACATTTGCTTTGGAGTAAAATATTCACCACATATTTGAAATTTGTCAAAATTGGATGAAAACCACGCCCGATGCTCGATGTAGAAAAAGCATTCGACTCCGTTTGGCACAATGGTTTACTTTTTAAAATGATTGAGTATCGCTTTCCTCTATATCTTATTAAAATTGTTCAAAGTTTTCTTACAGATCGGTATTTCTGTGTTTCTTTAAATGATGTCCTTTCTGAATTTGTCATGGTCCCATCAGGAGTTCCACAAGGCTCAGTTATTGGTCCACTACTTTATCTTATATATTGTTCCGATATGCCAAAACATACTAACTGCGATTATGCTGCATATGCCGACGACACCGGACTTTTCTACTCGCATACATTTGGTCAAACGATTGTGACTGAATTGCAATGCGCTCTAGATCAGCTGCAACATTATTTTATTAAATGGAAAATAAAGCTTAATGTCAACAAAACGCAAGCTATATTTTTCTCAAGAAAAATAAATCCTTGCTACTATCCTAGCTCGCAGCTCCAACTAGGAAGCTTTAGTATTCCTTGGTCTGGAAATGTTAAGTATCTCGGTGTTATTCTAGATAAAAAACTAATTTTTCGCGACCATGTTAGCAACATTATAAATAAGTTCAATATTGCAAAACACTTACTTTATGCGTTGCTTAATAGGAACTCAAAACTTAGCAATGAGAATAAGATTATTTTAGTGAAAGTAATTTTCCAGTCTATTATTTTGTATGCATGTCCTGTATGGGGAAGCTGTGCAAAAATGCACACCAAAAAACTGCAGATTTGCCAAAACAAATTGCTCAAAATGGCGCTCAAATTACCTTGGCATTACTCCACAAAAAGGCTTCATGAAAAAAATAAAGTTGGTTTAATATCTGACTGCATTTCTAAAGCAACTGAAAGGTTTATGATACTGAGTAGTATGTCAGATAATAGTTTAATAGCTAATTTATACCCATTCTAACTAGTCCAAAAAATAGCATATATTTATTTATTAATTAATTTATATATTTATTTATCTATTTATTTATAACGTTCATGTACATATTATATACGTCTTCTGTTTGTATATATGTGCGACATATCTGTTTATTACATATGTATGTTATTCAGTATATATATTTTTTCATTCATCTGTTGTAATTATTCATTTATCGTAATTAATCAACCAATGAATGAAGGCTTATAGTAAATATATTTTTTTTTTTTTAAATAGAAGGTTTTTCTTGTAGTTTTCCTTCTAACTTTATTTATTATCAAACCAAAACCTTTTTTCTGTTATACCTTTATATCATTTTTTAGTTGTAATGTATATAAAATACTAAATCTCTGTAAATTGTGCAATAACTTTAAAAAAAAAATTTTATAACGTTTTTAACTACAAATAAAGAAATAATTAAAAAAAAAATATTTGAAATTTGTCAAAATTGGATGAAAACCACGCCCACTTCACACACAAAGTGGCGTTATTATAATACAAACCCTTCAAAAATTCCAAAAATTATGGTTTAAACTTGATATTGTACACATAAGCTTTCATAATTAGGATGACCTCTGAGTTTCAAATTTTATATATTTGAATAAAAAACACGCCCTATAAAAGTAGCATCATCAAAATTATACAACATTGAAAACTTCGTATATACGGATGTAGGGGTATTTTAACTTCGGTTCAGTCGAAGTTAATTCCTTTGTTGTAAGAATATAGTGTTTTGGTTATACGTTTGTTATAATGGTGCAGTGAATTGTTTCTAGTGTGCTAAGCAATTGATTTAAACTTTTTTATTTTAATAATAATAAATAATACTTTATTCGTATAATAATAAAAGAGCCTTTTAAGTTTTTTATGTTTATTTACAAATTTTTTTTTTTTAATAATCTTATGTGATATATCTCCAACTGATGAAATAAGTTGCTTACGAAAATATGTAAAAATAAAAAAAAAACCAAAGACCAATATGAAGGTTTTTTGATTTATAGTACAATAAACATAGTTTTTTCATTTTTAACAGATTTTAATGTATTTTATGTACCAACAGCTCCTCTAAAACGAGTTTTGGAGCGTGTTAGTCGAATCTTCAAACACTGGCTTCAACATATTAGAAATATGATTGGTTATCCAGGGTTAAATTAATTTTAAAAATATGTCCAAAAAAAAACAAATATAAATAAAACCATTCATTTAAACATATTATTAAAGGCATTAAAAAATGTTCCTAATTTTTATGTATTATATTATATAATAAGTTGGGGATTTGCCGAAGCAGACCACAGTGGGTCCCTTTTCGTCCCCTATTGGACAAAGGGTACTACTGCTCGGAGTACTCGTACGTGAGCATGCTCTTCGTGTAAGCATCCTTTGTCACCTCAAGCATATCCTTATAGGTTAGTTGACCAATCTCGGCTTCGCCAATAAATGGGCGTCCCAGAGTGGTCAATCTTATGCTTGCCAGCGCCGGACACTGGCACAGAATGTGTGCTGCTGTTTCCGGCTCCTCTAGGCATAACCTACACGCATCGTCCTCGGTCAGAGTCATCTTCCCGAGATGGTACATGAAGGGACCGTGTCCTGTGACCAGTGCAGTAAGCCAGCTTAAAGTCCTTCGATTGTATCGGATAACTTTTGCTGCCTCACTACGAGACCACTTCACGGCCGCCTTTGATTGCCTGCAGTTAACGGCTTCTTCCCACCTTTTACTGTGTTCCGAGTCCGTCCATTGTTTAATAAGGCCTGCCACCATGTTGTCGCCTATGGCGATACGTGGTTCTGGTCCGAAGAATTCTTCTGCTGATCCTGCTCTTACTAAAGAATCAGCTTCTTCATTCTGTTCTATGCCAGAGTGTCCTCTCACCCACATAAGTGTAAGCTCATTCGTCTGGGCGCACCTATTGAGTTTTGTAAGACATTCTATGGCCAACCTGGAAGTGATGTCTGTCCGTTGCATACACCTAATCACAGACTGATTGTAGAGAGCGATGACAATTTTCTTGCCACTGATCCGGCCATCTATCAGGTGGTCCAGCGCATGCACTACGCCAAACATTTCTGCCTGGTATACAGACACAAACCTCCCCAACCTCAGTACACAGGATAGGCTTAACTCTTTTGAGTACACGCCTGCCCCAGCCCGGCCATTCATCAGAGAGCCGTCTGTGAATATACTGATATCGCTACCAGCGACTTCTTCACAAACGGCTCCATCCGTTATAAGAGTTTTATAACATTTTTCTGTTATTTTTACTCTCTGCCTTCCATCCATAGGCATAAACGCCTCCCTGACATCTCTCTGTACAATATCAAGGATGCGAATATGACCATGCAGGGCCGTTTCCCCATGCCACGTAGCATTTCGCAACATCCTGAGGGCTGACAGCGCCGCTGTTTTCTTTATTTCTAAATCCAACGGCAGCATACCTAACAGAACCTCCATTGCGCTTGTTGGAGTGGTGCGTATTGCACCTGTTATTCCAACACACGCCAGCCGTTGGACTCTGTCCAGTCTCTTCTTAATGGTTTTCTGGCTGACTTTTGTCCACCAAATCACCGAAGCGTACGTGATGACAGGTCTAACCATCATAGTGTAAACCCATTTCATAGCCTCTGGGTTTAGCCCCCATTTGAGACCACAAACGCGTCTGCACTGGAACAGAACCCTCTTGGCTCTTTGAATCCTATCTTCTACATGCTCGTTCCAGTTCAGTTTGCAATCAAGGGTTACCCCTAGATATTTAACTTTCGTGGACATGTTGATTTCTAATTTTTATGTAAACCGCGTTAAATTTTTTCCATAAAATTTAATAAATTAATTGAATTTTACAAATATTATTTTGTATTGAACTCTGAAATGTTATTGGAATATTCTGGCAAACTTGAAAATAAATAATAAAAAATAAACTGGCCATTTCAGCTCTTGTAAGGACTTTGACCTAGCTTCTTTTGATCAATTGTGTTGTGCGTGTTATTAAATGTTTGATCACAAATGAACGAGAACTGGACCTAGGTGTTTTATGCCGACTCCGAACGGCTTATGTTCTCAAGAAGCTCTACATGGCAATTTTTGACTCTCTGAGGTTTGCCATTGTCTGCAGAGAGGTGACGACCGAACAGAAAAATTAATTGAATTGAAAAAACTTTCTGTCTGAGCTAGAATTGATCCCGAGCTACCGCGGTTCTTTAGATTAGGGGCTACGCACTCTACCCACTAGGCTACGGTCGCCACTTGACAATAGTTTGATTTAAAACTAAAATCTAATGAATATTTATTATTTTAAAGAAGATTAACAAACGCAATGGATTTAAAAATAAGGGTCTATTATTTTTAAGATTACCTGAAAGGTATTGAAATCAACCATACAGTGTTGATTTGGCCTTAAACATTAGAAGTGTAATAATGAAAAAATTTAAACATCATTTGTGGAAACAAAGTTAAAATTTTAACAGTGGATATGTAAACTTAAACATTTAATCTCAGTTGGGTGTGTAAAAATGCAATCACCAAAGTAGGAAACAATTTATCTCGTTATATGATAGTAAAATTAAACAAAACATTTTTAGAGTGTATAAGTTACACAAATATTGTCGAAATTATGAAGTTATTTAATAGAAGTATGTCACTAAGAAGGATTTATGGATTAAGAGAAAAATGTAACTATTTAGTTGTACTACTCGCAGAAGTTCGGTACAATCGCTTTTACGGTAAATCCGAGTGGCCTTACCGTATTTAATAGAAATAGAAATCTAGTATTCTATGTTATTAAGTTTCAAATTTTAGTCTCAAAGCAAATGCAAATGAAAGTTTTACTATCAATATCCTGCCAAATACGATGCCCGATTTTTACCCATAGTTTCCTGTGTGAAGGATATTCTTATCTGAAGGTACACTCGTTATAGGCAACAACTTTTAATTGTTATCTGACTATCTAAATTTTGGTGGTGTAAATTATAGTATTTACGATTTGCTTAAATTTGGTGAATTAATAATTTGCATATTTGCTGCATATGCCTTTTCTTGTTTTTGAGAAATGTATACTTGAAGGCAATTTTTTAACTTTTTGAAAAAATGAGTATAAGGTTTTATATATCAGGCATGAAAAGTAATACCTAGGATATATATTCTCAATTTGGATTCTTCAAATATATCTGAACAACACCCTGTCTAAGAGCATATATTTAAAACACAAAATTAAGACCGACTTTTTTTCCTATTTCAATATCAAAAAAAAAATTACTTCCTAGCATGAAACTTATTAGTTCGTTAAGACACTTCACCTCAGCATTAATAAAAATTTCTGAGTTTTCCATTTGACGGGTCTCAATCAACTGAACAATTGTTGTTAAGAATTCTTTTAAAGATAGAACAACCATAAAAGAGATACGAATAAAATTGTTAAATTTCGTGCTAAAAAGTGTTTTTTTTTTTCAAATATCAAAATAAAAAAATCTTAATTTTTTCCTGGGGTTTTAAATAAATTTTTTAGACAGGGTTTCCTAAAATTTTTTTGAGTGATCTTGACAGCCCCATGAAACTTCCTAGAATACAATTAAAATTTTTCAATAAGCCCTAATGAACATGGTATCATAAATAATACTGTATAATAAATCTTTTTAAAAATGTTGTTTCTTAAATATCTCTTTTATTTATTAATCATTTTCAATAATAGATGCGACGTTGAAAAGGTATTACGGAAATATTACAGTCAGATCTAATAGTTAGAATGTCATATAAAAATGCTTTAAGACTATCAAGTTTCAACATTTAATACAGATAGGTGTATTTGGCAATTCCACAGAAATGTCTACCATGACCAAAAAAATTAAAACTAATTAAAAACTTTTTATTTTATGATATAATCTAAGAGAAACATTTTATTTTATTAATTTAAGCAATTTACACATAATTTCATTAACCATGATAATCAAATCGTTTGTACTGTTTCACATATGTAGCTTTTCTTTATCGTAAATGTTAAGTAATTGTTTCGTAAACTTTTTGTTTTAGTACAAATGGAAGGCGTTGGCTAGAGATAATAAAAAAATGATTCAGGCACAGAAAGAACAATATATTTAATTCTTGTTTTAATTATTAAATTACCTAATTGCTTAATTACCCAATTGAACTACAATAGAAATTAAGGTAACGTAAAATAAGCCTAATTAAAAAGAAAAACCAAAGAAGATTTTTTAATTTGATCACTAAGCAAATAAACTGTTGTTATTTCAAACCTTTCTAAAAAAGTTGTCTTTCCAAATTCAGTGAATTTGCTAATTTTTAAATCCAAGACTAAAAAATTTCCGTTTATTGTAACGTAACGCCAGCACATATTTTTGCATATATCATTAAATCCGCAGAGTCGATTGTTGTCACTGTTTTTACTTAATATAGTGCTACTTAATTACAATGCAAATATGAAAAAGCCTTTTTAAAAATTACAAATTTTCATTCCTTTTTTTAATATTTATTCATACAAATCGTACGTAACGCCAGTTTATAATTTTTTGCCCATACATTTGCCCATACAAAATGGTTCAAGGGCGTTGGAAGCAAATTTCATCTGGGGGAAAGTACAGATGGGGGTGCAAAAAAATCTCTAAAATTTCTTAAAAGATACATGAATATCAATAAAAAATTTTTTAATTTAACTTTCAAAATAAAAAAAAAATAAAACTAAATACAAAAATATTAAAATTTCATTTTATTTAAAAGTTTTTCCAATTTCGATACGAGAGATCATTTTTAAAAGTATCTTTCATATGGTAATATGAAAATATAAGAAATAATTGTTGCTTTTATAAAGCAAGACCAGGTATACCTTTACATGGTTTAAATGCAATAAGGTACAAAAAGTTAAATCAACTTTAATTCTTCCAAAACGTTTCTTTCTCTCCTTGCGAGAAACAAACTCTTTCACCACCTCCATCAATCTCAATTCTTCGGTTTTATCTTTGTGAATGTGTATAAGTGCTGCATGACCCAGTAAGAAAGTGGATCATCCTATGAGCGATCTGGGAGTGCTAGGAGCAGTGGAGTGCTTATTATTGATCCAAGCTAGGTGTATTTTTTATTTATTTATTTTTATTTATTTATTTATTTATTTTGTGTTCTCTCTTAACATTGCGTGTCCTAGGAAGTGCTCCCTTTAACATTCCACAGGAACTCAAAAAGAGTGATCGATAAATGATCCAAATGGATCAGCAAAGGAACATTTTTTTTTTTTTATTTATGTTTACTTCGAAAGCTAGATTTCCCTAGCTCAAGTAGACTCCTCAAGACCCTAAGGTGGCGATGCAATTATTTGGCTAAATCGTGAGATTTATAACGCCATCACAAATTACGAATAGTGTTTGATTCTATTTAAAAACTGTACTTTAATTGCGTCAGTCGCATCAGCGGATGGACAAAACGCAATTACTGTTGGCTGGTCGCACTTCACGATCTCGGCGTTGAAACGACGCGAATTGAATGAAATTAACATTTCAAATACTTTTTGTTTCACAGAAAATAAATAAAGAGCTTCCTAAAAAGCACATGCCTCACTTTATTTTCTTTTTTTCATTAATTGCTCGCCTATTGATCTTATAACACAATAAAGGAGCACAAGAGCACAAGTGCTAATTTTTTGATCCAACAAAACAGCAAAAGAGCGCTCCCTTGTTGCTCCTCATGGGAACGATCGCATATTTTTAACTGGGGAGTGAGTCGTTTCTGTGTCATAGTGAAGCATGCTTATGAAGAAGAGAGAAAGAAGAGCAAAATATATAATACAAAAATATTATCGTTGTAAAAAAATCTAATGTTTTTAATAAGTTTTGAATTTTTTTTTTTAATTGTTTATCTAGCTAAATAAGCGGGGGCAACTGCCTCCTTTTATCCTCTTGCTACGCCAATGAATTGGTTAGTTAGTCAAATTTAGATTTATCGGACGTAACCTTTAAAAACCCTCCAAATTACCATGAATTACAATGGCGGCCAATTACCTTAACAAAGCAGTAACTATGCTTCTCCATCAACTCATCAACAATAAAAAAAAATGTTTTCCAAAAAACACTGTTTTGGCGTCATGCTAATTATAATGCATTTGACAAAACTACATGTGCTTTCAAGAACTTTTACTTAAAAAAGCAGTAGTTTTATTAACTTTTTTAATTTATAAGTACTTTTTTTAATATTACTTTTTCATATATAAGCATCACTCTCATTCAAACACACGACTTTGAATCTTTTTCAATGTTTCGTCTTTTTGATTAAGGTGACATAATCTATCAAGTTTACGTATATTTTTAAGAAGAATTTTTCAACAGTCTTGAACTTCTAATTTATATGTTACACATTGCTCTAAATTTCTTCAAATTAAATCTTCAGCCACATTAGCTGCTCTTAAAATGTAATTCCGCTACCATGAGCATTAAGTCTCTCTCGCTGAAATAATAGAACTTAATCCTGCTAACGTGATATCTTCATTTTTCAGAGCCTGAAACAGCAAGAAGTATGTGGAGTGGAGAACAGTGGCTTTTTTCCAGAAAACTCTGTTAAAAATTTGAAAATGCAGCTGAGACTAATTTTGTACTCTAATTTTGTACAACCATGCACAGTTTATTTATAAAACTGTATTTGTAAAAAGTGTTCTGTAATTTTCATTACTTTTGTCTTGTGGTAACCACTGTGCGTTGACGTTTCAACGCATTATCCACATATATTGACTTTTATATAAATACTGCAAGGCACATCTAGTATATTCGTGTGTAAAGACACCAACACACGCCAGCAGAAATGAAGACACAAAGAAAAGACACTCACATTTATCTTTTATGTGAGTTAATATGGGGATGGGATGTGTTAAGGGAGCAGTCAGTCGCTTTCACTCTTAAAAACATTATACAAAGACTTTTTACTGTTGAAAAAAATGTTACAAGAAAGCATTTGTCACAACAAAGAATTATTTGCAATAATTTAAACCAACAAGTTTTAAGTTATTATGACATCACTGGTGCTTTAATCGCAACAAAGCGTTTGCTATTGAATTCCTGCAAGCATGGGCGTAAGTAGGATTTTTTTCTAGGGGAAGAAGCGGCAAAAGCATAAAGGAATTTAGAATGAACATAAACAAAATCAACCTATATAATGTTATTTACTACGATATTTGATATTAATTTTGTAAATATGATTCGCAACCTACACCTGTCGTTTGTACACATTAGAAAATCTAATATATTTTAAAGATAGTGTAAAAATCTTTCTCGTATCATGTCCTTCCTAAATATTTAAAAATTTTATATAATTTTTTTTTTCATGAAATATATTTTAGTATTTTTTTGCTAAAGCAAATATTCTTAACAGTTAAATAAATTGAATAATATGAGGCCTACATCCTTAAATGAAATCGAATAAATTACTATTGAGCCCCAAAGTGTCATACTTTTAAAATAAGAATAAAAAAATTTCTTAATATTAAACAAAAATTTTTTTTTTGGAAAACTGAAAAACAAAAACCAAAATTTTAGGCCATTTTTTAACTTTGGAAGCCTTTAATTCCTTAATCAATTTCGAGCGGACTAAAATTTTTCAGATTTGGATTTAGGAGGTCAAAATCCACATTATTCGCAAAAATTAAAAATTTGAGCTGTCGCTATTCTTAAAATGTTCCCCGCATGCTAAGGAAGATATTTTTTACCGGATCTCACACCACATTGACATCAATCTACTAATTTATTTTTCCAACATGAATCAGTTCTAGCAGCTTGCAAGTTCCTACAATCGAGTACTTAAACATACCTTTTATCTGAATGATTTAAAAAAAAATATTTTTAATTCAAAACGTATGAATATATAAATAAAGAGGTACATGTATACAAGATTTGTTTTGGGTTTCATACATTTTCTGAATATATTCCAGAACCTCCTTGCAGGGCTTGATTCTGAATTATGGTTTAATATAAGCACGTGACGCGAAAAAAAGGCCTAGAAGCTTTGCTTTTACCTAGATCGCTGTAACATTCTTAAGTTTGAAGGCTGCAGGATTGTTTGTTATTTTATTAAGTTTAGGAATATATAACAAAAATCCAAGTTAAGTCATATTAATGATAGAATAACGAGCTTTGGGAAAACGAACGACTTTTGGGAAAACATTAATCTAATATATAAAAATTGATATTTGTTTGTTCGTTCGCTATGCGCTGCAATACCATTCATCCGATTGCGATAAAACTTTTTCAACTTATTGCTTGCACTTACGTGAACAATATAGGCATATTTAAAATTTGCCAAACCCCCCTTTTTCTGCCCACAAATTAATAAAATTGCTATATTTAAGACAGTTTTTGTCGTATTAAACTAGAATTTGGTAAAGGCCGCTTTACATTATCCCACTGTGTGTTAACACATGTCAAAATTTTCATGTGTGATAGAAAGTGAGATGGTGTAAACAACGGAAAGCAATGTGTGTTCTGATTTTTTTGGCATGTCGTACCACATTTTATTTTTTGGTTTGTTTCTAATTTCATCACACATTCTATCCCACCAGAGATGCATTTTACCATAAACTTACTTGAAATTTATTATTTAGGTGAGAAAATGGAATAACAGAAGGAAGCAGTTTTACAGCTTATTGAACTTTGTAGGGGCTTTAAATTGATTAAAAACCGATTCATTACTCAAATTTTTACGTTTTAGTATAGTGTAAAGTATAAAAATGCGGTGCGACTCTGTGAGATAGTCTAAAAGCGAAAAATTAATTTCTTCATACAAAAATTAAAAATGACAGCATGATGAAATTCAATTATACTTTCTATCTCACATGTGGTAACACACAGTAGGACAATGTAAAGCGGCCTTAATTAAGTACGTATGATAACTATCGGTAACTATACTTAAAATGGGAGTGGTCCCACTATTGCTACGCCTACTTTTAAGAAAAGATAAAGAGACTTTGAAATTACTGGTCCGATCGAGCTAAAATTTTGGCAGTGGATTTGATTCGAATACGAGATGGTTTAAGAAAAAATTGCCACACCCACTTTTACCGTCCACAAATGTATAAAAAATTCGCGTTATCAAATTTGTTTGGAGTTATGTATCGCACAGCCTCGAAATTCGATATTCAACCACAATTTACACATGTCGTTCCACTGATGACATTTTATGGAAGTTAAACAAGGGGGAGTGGAACCTCCGATACAACCAAAACTTGCGATATCGAATAGTTTTGGAGTAACAGGTCACACAGCATCGGAATTCAGTATTCGACATCAATTTATGCATGCAGTTTCATTAATAACATTTTATGGGCGATGTAAACGGTGGAGTTTTGCCTCCCCCATTCAACCAAAATTTGTGCTATCGAATAGCTTTGAAGTTGTAGGTCGCACAGCATCGAAATTCAGTAATCGACTGAAATTTACACATGCAGTTTTACTGAAAACATTTTATGGCATTGGACAAGTACAATCCAAACATGCAAAAGCGAATAGCTTTAAAGTTATGGGTAACACAGCGTCAGAATTCAGTATTCGACCTCAATTTATACATGCAGTTTCATTAATAACATTTTATGGGCGAAGAAAAAGGGGGTCTGGCATCTCCCATACAACCCAGATTTGTGCTATCAAATAGCTTTGGAATTATAGGTCGCACAGCATCGGAATTAAGTATTCGATCCGAATTTACACATGCACTTTCATTGGTAACATTTTTTGGGCGTTGGACAAGGGAGAGTGACACCTCCCATACAACCCAAATTTGCAATATCGAATAGCTTCTGAGTTATTTATCGCACAGCGTCGGAACTCAGTATTCAACTTAAATGTACACATGCCATTTCACTGATTAAATTTTATGGGCGTTTGCCAAGGGACCTCTTATTTGACCCAAATTTGCGATATCGTATTGCTTTGGTGTTATAGGTCGCACAGCGTCGGAAATTCGTATTTGATCTTAATTTACACATTCAGTTTCATTTATCAGTCATAATGGGCGTTGGTCAAGGGGGCGTTGCACCTCCCATACAACCCAAATTTGCGATTTCTAGCAGCTTTGGTTTTATAGATCGCACAGCATCGAAATTAAGTATTCGACCTCAATTTGCACATACAAGGGAGCGTGGCAGCAACGCGCCGGGTTTCAGCTAGTTTTTTTATAAAATGTATTTTTTTTGTCTTCTACTTGTTTACAATGAATTTCAAACATAAATTTGCATATCGTCAGCGCTTATATCCGTTATTGTATTAAATGCCGCTTGCTGTCTGTTGCTACGAAGAATGATCGTCGACTAATAAGGGATATTATTCCATAACATTCTTCAATTTTTCGTAGGAATAACTTTGTAATTTCTTTCATTACATTTGTAGCATTTAAAAAACTACAAGGGTAAATGAAATAGTATCGCAACTTATTAGGCCGTGTTCAAACTACGCGTTTTTGTCGCGATTGAGACACCACTCTCAATTTTTTTCACATACGCGGCTGAAAAATAATGAATAGGAAATAAATAAATGTATTTAAATGCATACAAGACACACTATTTGTCAGACGCTTCTGCGAAAAAAAACGTAAGAGCGATGTCGCAATCGCGACAAAAACGCCTTATATGAACACGGCCTTACAAAAACGGGTACAACATACTATTGAAAAATGAATGGTTTAGCTCAGCTTTATTTATTAACCTAAAAAAATGTATTAACATAATAAACATATCTTCATATGAAACAAAACAAGCCGTAGGTTACGAAAAATTCAAAATCGATTTTTTGACTGATTATGATACACCTTATCAAAATACATGTTTCGCAAAATTTAACACTCCTACAACTAAAAATTCACACTTCTATGGCTTTTTGATTCAATATGATGAGATAAAAAAAAATTCACCACTTAGGGGGAAACGAGTGACCCCTTTCCCCCTGTTTCCCCCTGCAGACACCCATGCCTGCAAAAGGAAAAGTATTTGAGCCAAATATATACTTGTTTTGACAACAATTTTTACATTGGAAATGTAAGTGAAGATCGTTCTTTTGGGGCAACAGTAAGAGTTTTAGCCAATATTAGCAAATTGCTTTGCATTTGTTTTTAAATTATTTTTTTGCTATTTGCACATTTAATTTTGCTATGCCTTTTCTTTATCGTTGTCTTTGTCTTTGTCTTTGTCTTTGTCTTTGTCTTTGTCTTTGTCTTTGTCTTTGTCTTTGTCTTTGTCTTTGTCTTTGTCTTTGTCTTTGTCTTTGTCTTTGTCTCTGTCTCTTTCTCTGTCTCTGTCTCTGTCTCTGTCTCTGTCTCTGTCTCTGTCTCTGTCTCTGTCTCTGTCTCTGTCTCTGTCTCTGTCTCTGTCTCTGTCTCTGTCTTTGTCTTTGTCTTTGTCTTTGCCTTTGTCTTTGCCTTTGCCTTTGCCTTTGCCTTTGCCTTTGCCTTTGCCTTTGCCTTTGCCTTTGCCTTTGCCTTTGCCTTTGCCTTTGCCTTTGCCTTTGCCTTTGCCTTTGCCTTTGCCTTTGCCTTTGCCTTTGCCTTTGCCTTTGCCTTTGCCTTTGCCTTTGCCTTTGCCTTTGCCTTTGCCTTTGCCTTTGCCTTTGCCTTTGCCTTTACCTTTACCTTTGCCTTTGCCTTTGCCTTTGCCTTTGCCTTTGCCTTTGCCTTTGCCTTTGCCTTTGCCTTTGTCTTTGCCTTTGCCTTTGCCTTTGCCTTTGCCTTTGCCTTTGCCTTTGCCTTTGCCTTTGCCTTTGCCTTTGCCTTTGCCTTTGCCTTTGCCTTTGCCTTTGCCTTTGCCTTTGCCTTTGCCTTTGCCTTTGCCTTTGCCTTTGCCTTTGCCTTTGTCTTTGTCTTTGTCTTTGTCCTTGTCTTTGTCCTTGTCTTTGTCTTTGTCTTTGTCTTTGTCTTTGTCTTTGTCTTTGTCTTTGTCTTTGTCTTTGTCTTTGTCTTTGTCTTTGTCTTTGTCTTTGTCTTTGTCTTTGTCTTTGTCTTTGTCTTTGTCTTTGTCTTTGTCTTTGTCTTTGTCTTTGTCTTTGTCTTTGTCTTTGTCTTTGTCTTTGTCTTTGTCTTTGTCTTTGTCTTTGTCTTTGTCTTTGTCTTTGTCTTTGTCTTTGTCTTTGTCTTTGTCTTTGTCTTTGTCTTTGTCTTTGTCTTTGTCTTTGTCTTTGTCTTTGTCTTTGTCTTTGTCTTTGTCTTTGTCTTTGTCTTTGTCTTTGTCTTTGTCTTTGTCTTTGTCTTTGTCTTTGTCTTTGTCTTTGTCTTTGTCTTTGTCTTTGTCTTTGTCTTTGTCTTTGTCTTTGTCTTTGTCTTTGTCTTTGTCTTTGTCTTTGTCTTTGTCTTTGTCTTTGTCTTTGTCTTTGTCTTTGTCTTTGTCTTTGTCTTTGTCTTTGTCTTTGTCTTTGTCTTTGTCTTTGTCTTTGTCTTTGTCTTTGTCTTTGTCTTTGTCTTTGTCTTTGTCTTTGTCTTTGTCTTTGTCTTTGTCTTTGTCTTTGTCTTTGTCTTTGTCTTTGTCTTTGTCTTTGTCTTTGTCTTTGTCTTTGTCTTTGTCTTTGTCTTTGTCTTTGTCTTTGTCTTTGTCTTTGTCTTTGTCTTTGTCTTTGTCTTTGTCTTTGTCTTTGTCTTTGTCTTTGTCTTTGTCTTTGTCTTTGTCTTTGTCTTTGTCTTTGTCTTTGTCTTTGTCTTTGTCTTTGTCTTTGTCTTTGTCTTTGTCTTTGTCTTTGTCTTTGTCTTTGTCTTTGTCTTTGTCTTTGTCTTTGTCTTTGTCTTTGTCTTTGTCTTTGTCTTTGTCTTTGTCTTTGTCTTTGTCTTTGTCTTTGTCTTTGTCTTTGTCTTTGTCTTTGTCTTTGTCTTTGTCTTTGTCTTTGTCTTTGTCTTTGTCTTTGTCTTTGTCTTTGTCTTTGTCTTTGTCTTTGTCTTTGTCTTTGTCTTTGTCTTTGTCTTTGTCTTTGTCTTTGTCTTTGTCTTTGTCTTTGTCTTTGTCTTTGTCTTTGTCTTTGTCTTTGTCTTTGTCTTTGTCTTTGTCTTTGTCTTTGTCTTTGTCTTTGTCTTTGTCTTTGTCTTTGTCTTTGTCTTTGTCTTTGTCTTTGTCTTTGTCTTTGTCTTTGTCTTTGTCTTTGTCTTTGTCTTTGTCTTTGTCTTTGTCTTTGTCTTTGTCTTTGTCTTTGTCTTTGTCTTTGTCTTTGTCTTTGTCTTTGTCTTTGTCTTTGTCTTTGTCTTTGTCTTTGTCTTTGTCTTTGTCTTTGTCTTTGTCTTTGTCTTTGTCTTTGTCTTTGTCTTTGTCTTTGTCTTTGTCTTTGTCTTTGTCTTTGTCTTTGTCTTTGTCTTTGTCTTTGTCTTTGTCTTTGTCTTTGTCTTTGTCTTTGTCTTTGTCTTTGTCTTTGTCTTTGTCTTTGTCTTTGTCTTTGTCTTTGTCTTTGTCTTTGTCTTTGTCTTTGTCTTTGTCTTTGTCTTTGTCTTTGTCTTTGTCTTTGTCTTTGTCTTTGTCTTTGTCTTTGTCTTTGTCTTTGTCTTTGTCTTTGTCTTTGTCTTTGTCTTTGTCTTTGTCTTTGTCTTTGTCTTTGTCTTTGTCTTTGTCTTTGTCTTTGTCTTTGTCTTTGTCTTTGTCTTTGTCTTTGTCTTTGTCTTTGTCTTTGTCTTTGTCTTTGTCTTTGTCTTTGTCTTTGTCTTTGTCTTTGTCTTTGTCTTTGTCTTTGTTTTCGTTTATTTCTTCTATAATTTTACTTCCGAGGCCTAATCACAAACCTTTATTGTGGTACACACCGAAAAATTTACTTTAGTGCCATGAAATATGTTTATACATCGATGGTGTATTAAGATGCTGCATTATCGGACTGATAACGGCACAATTTTTTGTTAAGTTTCGTCATATGCTCTAAAAACCAACTTGTATTTTTTCACTTTAAAATTTACCGTAATGCCTATAGTCAACGAGATACAATTCTATGCAACGCTTGCGCATTTTTTGTTTCTTTGAGCATCTACTGTTGCAATACTATGACGTCATCAATTTTTTTATTATGATTATCAATAGAACCAAACTGTCGTGTAATAATTTTGATCTGAAGCATCTATACTGAGCAAGTAATAATTTCGTGCTACGAAATTGCATTTTTGTTGCATAGGTTGCTACCACTGAGACCTGTTGACGGCTCAAATTTTTATATTTTCGTCGTAAGGGCACGAACGTTTTTCGTTTGTTTTTTTACAGGTACTATATATTATAGTACATATACTCACCGAGTAATAATTCCATGAAACGTCATGACGGGCTTGTTGCACCTTTGAACTAAAAGTGGCTTTCTCCGCTGCGATATGACGTCATAAATATTAAGAGGAGGTCAGTCTTAAGTAACGTGTTATAGTTTTTACGTTACTCAGCGAGTAATAATTCCATGCAACATTTTCTCCATCTTTAGGGACCATTTTTTTATGTTCTTATCCCATAAAAAATAGAATCTTAGCTATATTATTTATACTCTGTATTTAACACTGTGTTTAAAAGTGCACTATCAGTTAAAATGCGTTTTACAATACGCCATCTTCTGCCGCTAGAACAAACCAAAATGTCTACAAATTTATTTTTATATTCTTCATTTATAGTTTACTAATGTACAAAATAAAATACATATGTTTCATCAGGTATTATATATTTAAAAGAAATAATATCTAAACAGGTGTGTTTTGTATACAATTTTTAAAGCAATTGCCCCCTAAAAATTACAGAAATCGTCTTATTGTCGGTATACAAGACATGTTCGAAATTAAAGCAACAAAATTTCCAACCCATTGACAGATGCTTAGTTAAATCAGTAAAATAACTTTGTGCATACATTTTTGTATAAAGAAAAGAATTTCTACAAAATAGCATTTAAAGTTATCCAAACGGCTTGATGTATTTTTTACATCACTTTAAAGATTTAGTACGTTATGTAAATACTTAAATATCTTTACACAGGGTGTTTAATATGACTTAAGCAATAGGAAACTATATTAAAGAAAATTAAGTACAAAATTGGATATGATTTTAAAATACTTGTAACAGCATGCAAGGAAAAGTATATTTAGAAAAGGTCTTAAACAGAAGTTAATATATTTATTTGAAAACTTGTTTAATGCTTACCATAGTTACTATGTACGTATTTGGCTAATCCTGCCAGGACATTTTAAAAGTTGTGAGCCCAATAAATTGGTAAAAAGCTTAGATCGCTAAGCTTATGTTCCAACCCTGCTGTCATACGCACACTTAAACAAGAAAAATGTCCTTGGCACAAATCATGTTTAAGGAATGAAAAAAAAATACAAATTCCACCAGCAGAGCTTTGGCAGAAACTTTTGATATGAAACATATTCGAAGAGCCTCCCAAAAGTATGTGATATTTCAAATGCCGCTGCTGACATTCATGCTAATGTTGCTCTTGAGCTTATTTCTTTTTGCTTCACATAGATATATGTACATATAAACACATATACGTTTCATTCATATACAAACGTATATTTTTTCTTTCTTAAGGGGTCTTTTTTATTTGAACAGCTAAAAATAAAACTCTGTTTTTTAATTTTTTTTTTTGGAAAACGATTGAATATAATTAAAAACCAAGTCAAATACATCAAACTACATATTATTAAGTATATATTGAACTTTTTTTTCAACCCTTCTATGTGCCCTTGCACTTGATTCTCGAACTCCAAAACGTTGCCAACGATTTCTCTGCTTCTAAAAGAGATGAATGAGCAAATCTTTGTTCATATGAAAGATAACACTACAAGCTATAACATTACCTTTTATCAGCCAATCAGACTGCATAGTTTTTTTTGGCGTGAATTTGTTCTAAGTTCTTAACTTTAAGAAATGGTTAGTATAATAATCATAATAGAAAAAAATTTAGCTCAATTGGACTTATAGTTTTTTCATAATCTTTAGCACCGATTTAAGAAATGCTGTTTTGAGAAAATCGCTTCTTAAATTTTAATTGGTCATGCAATTTGTTCTATACTATACATATATTTATATATATTCCTTAATTAAAGATATCGATATACGTGTTTTACACTTTTTAATGATATATAAATAAATTCGAACAAAATTATTCGAAATGAAAAAGACCCCTTAATAAAGAAAGCTAGTTTGAAGCAGTTCCGTCAGATAAAGGTAAGAAATATTTTATGTATTAGATATGTCAAGAAATTGACTGCAAGAGACAAATCAGTGCATGAAGATTAAATGGGCTGCTTTGATAGCTTCTTAAAGAGTGAATATGTAGCTGTTTCTCTATATATAAATTTATATGCAAGCGTATTAATGTTATATTAATAGAGATGAGTATTCTTGTAGCTGAGCTTAAGCTTTCATAGCAATGTTTATCACATCGCTTTTACTTGGCAACCCGGTTCTTATCTAAATTATATAAGTCTTATAAAATATAAGCTTTGATTTCTGTCAGCTGTCTGTGATCTGTAGCATTTGTAAGAATTATTTTTTAATTCAGTGTATGAGAGTGAGTGTGTGCGTGCGAGCATATATGCGTATACGTGCGTAAGTGCATGCGTAGGAGTTGCATTTTCATTTTTACTTGCGTAATGCGTGACGTATGATAAATTTCAATTGAAATGCTTGAAGACAGAGCAGCACTTAAATCTAGTTGAGCGACGAACAGAAAGATATGTATAATTACTTAGAACATTTGAGCGGCTTTTAGAAGCTTACCTTGATTTTACATTTCTTATTTATAACAAGCTGATAAGGTGTTGTTCGGAATGATATAGAAACTTTGAAAAACAAAAACGTACTTTTCTTCCCTTTCAAAACATTTTAGTTTAGTTCATTCATTCGAATAGGAAACAAATCTGAAAGTGCGTTCGGCTAGCAACTTCAAGGACAGGTATCGCTTTTAAGTTAACCACTTTTCAGATGAAAAAAACATTACAACAAAAACCCAACAGTAAAGGTACTTCTAAAGACTGAATTAAGACGTTCCATGATTAAAGGAACACATGGACATAGAGAATTGAAAAGGAGGGTAGGAGAGGACGGGAGCTTGAAGAATAAAAAATGTTAATAGAAAAAATTAGTTTTATTAATATACTCATTTTAAAAACTTGTAAGAATTATATTCAAAACACAACGGAGATATCGGCATCCAAAGTCAAAACTTGACTTTCATATCGTTTTATTTTTTCGTTCTTAGATAACAATGTTTTATGAAAAACTCGTAATATTATTGTGTATTTTATGATTTTATGACCTTTTCATTTTATTATTAAATAAACAAATAAGCAAGCTTTAGGTCAGTTTTAATTATTTATTATTTCCAATATTTAAAACTCATAAGGAAATTAAAATAAATTTAAAATACTTATATTGAAACAATTTTGCACATACAATTATAAAAAAAATTCTTAAATTCACTAGGTAAACAACATTGACATCAAAAACCACAACGAACAAAAAATACAAGCCCCATTGAACAACAAAAAACTTGAAAAAATATTGCACTTAAAATATTACATTTCTTTTTTCTCCGCCTTGCTGTTGTCCAATGTTATGATTTCAATTTTGTTGTTTTGGTCTTTGCTGTTTTAGCTCTTCTCTTAATTATTTTTTGTTTTGATCAAATGTCCGTAAATGTGAGAGCAGTTATTAGTGTCTGTTTTGTAATTGAGTCATTTATATGTAGGTGCGTCAATTATGTGAAGCATCTCGAGTGTAAATCTCTCAGTTGGAAAAGGAGCCCTGCTGTATGTCTGCCGACAACATGCCTTTGATGGACAGAAGTCATGCTCGCCTCCATACCTGCTTATATCTATTTTGTATAGGCATGTCCTAGGTCGGCATCTGCCAAATGAACTGCCGTATCATCAATGCAACATGCATCTTATGGTATGAATGCAGAAGGTATTCATGAATGCCAAATGAACTGCCCTAGCAGCAATTCTGCATGCATCTCTCGGCATTAATGCTTCATGCATACCATGAGATTAATTTGACAGACATGCCGTTCTAGGACATGCCTAAAGAAAAAGATGTAAGCGGGTATGGAGGCGAGCATGTTTGCTAAATTTCCAACTAATATTGCCGACAATTGAAAAATTACCTTTATCCGGAGACTTGAACCTCGGCCGCGTGAGTGTAAGTGCATCTGCTTATCCATTCGAACATTGCAGTGTTAACCAATCGTCGCCTAATTGTCTTCATTAAGATTAAACGTGTGCTCGCATGTTTAGAATAAATTTGCTTAAATTAAGTAAAAATTTGCCTTTTGAGCTTAAAATATTTGCTGGAATTAAGTAGAAATTTTCTTTTGCATTTTATAATAACTAAGAAAAATATTGCTTAAATTAAATCAACATTTTGCTTTTTTCTAAATAAATGAGGAGTTATTACAATTTAGCTATTTTTTTCTAAAATCACACCGTGACTAAGCAAAGTTTTGCTGATTTGCTTTTAAGCAAAATATTTGCTTGATTCAAGCAAAATAACTATCTCCGTGTAATACGATTTTTCACTGCAGGGTACCTATTCAATTTAGCACTAAATTAGGTTTAGTCCAATAACACTTTGTCGCCATAGTATGTAAAAAACTGAGCCTAAAACAAAATCGCGTTCTTATATTTATCATAAAATATTAAAATTACTAAAACAGATTAATTTTTGTAAGTGATTTTTTAAAATCCAACACAAAAAAAAATATAAAAACATAAAGATGACGAATAAAAAGGAAGCTTTGTTTATAAAATGGGCTTGCAGCGCAAAAACGGTTTTTTAAATCTTAAGTAGCATTTCAACAACTTTGAATGCTTTATTTTGAGAAAATATTTTTCTCATTCACGCAATAAGTGGCTGATTCCTTAGAAAAGATTTTGGTTTGGTTTCGGTCTTAGAAGGTGCTATAACAATATTAGTAAGTTAATAATTTTTTTCCTTTAGAGTCTTCGATTCGCTATAATTGCTTACTAAAATTGGCCAAGAATTTAGTTCATTTTCAATTGTATTAAGCTTTGTGCATGTGTGCATTATTGCAATAAACTAATTTGTGCTCGTGTCCGAGCGAGAAGTAAGGCTAACTTAAGCTTAAATTGTCTTACATATGTATCGATGTAATATATAACGCGTACACTTAGAAAAGATTTTGGTTAAATTAACTAAATGTATAAAGGGATGGAGGCTACACAACCAAAATTTCTCAAAATTATTTTTAAATTAAAGTCCATTCGATTACCGTTCCAACGGTAGTTCAAACATAAAATTCGGTTAAAAAATTCATTTGTTTATAATAAAATTATTTTTGTTTAGATGCTTAAATGACCATATCTCATTAAACCATTTAGTCCCCACCCTAATTTTTATATTGCTAAGAAGTAATTTTTCCATATTTAAGACATAAATTATTGAACATTTTTTTAATGGTGTTCTTCGCACAACTTCTTCGAATTCAATTACTTTATCGCAAGGGATGGAACCCCAGCCCTCAAAACTTACCAAAATTAAAGTCCGTTTAATTACCTTTACAACAGTAGGCTAAACTAAGCATGCGGTGGGAAATGTTTTAAATATAATTTTTCGTACAAATCGATTTACGACGTTTTACCGATTTTTGTCAATGTTATGCACTCCCGTAACTCCGCCAAAAATCAAGCCAAATTTTTTTCTTTCAAATTAAGTTTTTTATTTCCTCCATGCAAAATTTGACTCAAACGGAATATGGTCATTCCGTAAGGCCATGCAAAATTTGACCCAAACCGAATATGGTCATTCCGTAAGGCCGGTACATTAAAAATGTAATTGCTGATATGTCTTTTTGAAAGTATGATGAAATAATTTCCTTCATGACAGCTATAAAAAGAAAATAAATTAAAATTTTCTGCTCTAAGAAAAACTATTAAACTTATTAAAATAAAATAATACCAAGAAATATATAAAAGATTAAAAAATATAATGTCATAAATTTATTTTATTTCAAGAATGTGTTAAGTGCTTTGGTAACTACAAACAAATAAATATTTGTCTCCACAAGAAGGCTCACATACTTATATAATTTTTTTCCAATAACCAAGTATTTATTTCGCCATGAGCAAGTATGCCGCTTGTTAACTATAAATAAATCTCTGTTTTACAGTGAAAACTCATTTAACAGTGTACACATAAACATTTGCAATATTTGAACCCTTTTCGAAATCAATTAACTTAATTACTTTCTTGCTTAGGGGGGTTTTCATGATAATGACTTGTTGTGGTAGTGATGATAATAACTTTTGTAGTTGTTTTAGCTGGTTTTACACATTTGCTTATAAAGTGCTTATTAGTTCTATTACGTGGTTGCATTTATTTGTAGTTATGAGCATTGTGTTTTCGCTCAATCATTGTACTAATTTTCTTCATTAGAATTTAAAATTAGAAGTGACTTATGTTTCTCGCTTTCACATTAGTTCTTCATAGTTCGTTTTTTCTTTATTACTGTATGATATACATATACCTATTATAAGTCTACTTGTTTCCTCTTTTATCATATCAATAATATATGTGATATTTGCCTTCATTGCTTCATATTTCAATTAAGTTAATGGATGTCTAGTTGATCATTAATGACCTTATGCCAATGAAATTGTATCTATAGAATTTTTATCATACACTTAAATTAAATTAAAACAATAGCATAATAATAATATACAAACTGAATTTAATGCGTTTTTAATGTTCTAGATACTTCTTGAAATTATATTGGAAATAGCTAGAGTTGAACACTATTTAGCGCTGGATGTTATAGAACACAAAGAAAAGATTTCATAAGAGCATTAAACATATTTTGAGTAAAGTTTTTAATAAAAAGTTGGTTTGAATATTATAAAGGTAGTTTTTCTTTTCTACTTTCAAATATTATAATTTTTAGATTTGCTTGGAGTTATATTAATGTCAAAATTAATATTTTTGAAAGCTTATAAATAAAAATAATTTGCAATTAACCCGTTGTTCTTGTTGTTGATATGCAGATGAAGTAGCTCTTTAATATCTTAAAATGCCGGCAGAAAATGTTGCATAACTTAAGTCATATATTAATGAATTATATCTTAAGCGCTTGTAATGTAACAAAATGCTTATATAGGCAAAAATACCAAGAGATTTTTCAGCTATTTAATTGAACTCTACCTCAATATTCTGTGCCATAAAATGTTCCTGCTGGTAAATGGACACTTGACGTAACCAATTATTTGTTGAATAAAATTTAGATGCGAGGCCTCTAAAGCCTGTTTATAATTGTTTACAATTCTCTATTACAGTTTTTTGGTCATGGCCGCTAAAACACTGATGATACCTATCTTGCACAGTAAGTGACGATAGGAGTAGGTAGGTATGCCCAAGATAGGAGAGAACAAAAAAATGACCCAGTAGTTATTTTGGAGCCAATTGGAAAAACCAACTAGTTCATTTCTAGCACAGTTTAGACTTGCTATGAAAAGGTACAAAAACTTTCAGCGTAGAGCAGTTCACTTTGATTTCTTGTCAACATTTTTACTGACAAAAATAAGTTAAATCTGTACACGTACTGTGTCAATTTTTTTAATTTTCAAACTGTTTGAGGAATAAATTTAAACAGTTCAACAAAGGTTTGTTTCTGCATTATATTGAATAAAAGCAACTAGATAAAATAAAATAAATGCATCATCTTTTACGTGATGCACTACTTGTTATAATTCATAGATAAGAAACAAATGCCTCTAACGCAGGAATACTTTCAAGCCAGTTTAAGATATTCTTTAAGACTTTAGCAAAAAGTACCAGTTTGGAAATGTTCATATTGGAACTAGTTCAAATATAAGAAAAAAAAAGAATGTTTTTGAGTACAATTACCTTTTCCTATGACATCAACACGTCAAAAGCGTCAATTCGATCAATGTAAAAGGGTATTATAGAGCAGCGATGCCCACGAAAATTATTTGAAGAGTTCAGAAACAGCAACAACAAAAATCAACAACATCAAAAAATTTTTAAATCTGGATGCAATGACAAATTACCAATAACACGAGTGCTGGCAGAGTCCGCGACAGCGAACTTATGTATATGTATGCTGTAAAAATAATGAATCAAATAAGTCCAAATATTTCAGTTTTTTGCAGAATAGATTCTGATTTACCCAGCTTTAATCGCCTGGAGGTTTTCAGATATTCTTTTTTTGTTTTATAGTTTTTATTTTTTTTTTACTCTCTTTTTATGTTTTTTTTTTGTGAGTTTTTTATTATTATAAATTTTTTTAATTTTATAATAATTTGTATTTGCTTTTAACTTAGTTTTTTATTTTGTAATATCTTGCTGTTTTATTATTAACTAAAATTTTATATTATTAAGATTGAAATCTTTT
This sequence comes from Dichetophora obliterata, assembly GCA_963920525.1. Lineage (NCBI taxonomy): Eukaryota > Metazoa > Arthropoda > Insecta > Diptera > Sciomyzidae > Dichetophora > Dichetophora obliterata. The sequence continues at coordinate 219,834,535 of OY986437.1, read as the reverse complement.
TAATATTTTATTATCTTTGAAAAAATTGGCAAGTTCCCAGTTTTCCGCAAACTATTGTCTTGCCATTTTTCAATGGAATAATAACCCCTATAAAAATAATTCATTCTGATGCAAAATAAAAAGTACCCACTTGCAAATATTCCATAACTTTTTCGCGATGTGTATTCGCACAACGAAATATATAAAGAATATGACGCATGCTGTTAACGACTACAATGCGAATGCCTTGTGAAAACAGTGCAAAACAGCAGCGATCGATGGTGCCAAAGAACAAAAACTACAACATGTAAACGCAGAACAGCTATCGATGGTTCGAAAGAACAGAAACAATAACACTAGGAAGAGAGGCTGAAATTGCAAACTGAATTCGACGAATTACAACCATGAAAATATTGAAGTTGTTGTAAAAGAGTTGTAATAGTGGAAAGAGTTAGGCGCTGGGCATCACTGTTGTAGAAGGAACAGTACTGGTACTTTTTGGAACTAGTTCAGAACTATTTATAAGATGGTCCAATTTTCTGCAGGGGACGCACAAGATAGGAGAAAACAAAAAGCATTTAAATAAAATTCTCTTTACCCCAAAAATACAACGAAAACGAAAGAGAACACGCTAAAAAGAAATCAACAAAAGAAAATTACGACAAAAAATATTTTCATATAATTTATAAAATTTAATTAATGGTTTTATTACCATTATTGCTCGAATTTCAGAATTGATGTTTAATAACACTTTGTTATTTTATATAAAAATCTTTGATCCGGTTCAAATAAAGAGATTAATAATTTTCACAAATAAACTTTATTGCAAAAACTTCCTGTAAGAAAACACGATGTAGCTACACTGCAGAAAAAAAGTAAGACTGTTGTCTGAACAATGAAAAAAGAAAACTATTAATCCTAACAACAAAAATCAGGCTTTGCACATCTAGCTTACATTTCTGCATTACAATGTCGTCACCGCCAAATTTTAACAAGCGGATGTGGCTTTATTTACTCTTCTAATGTCAGCTTGTTCTATTTCGGGTGTATAGCATTAGTGAAATCCTTTGGCCATGAAATGTTTTCGTTTTGCTACTGTTTAAATTTGCTCAACTTTGTTTCCAGTTTTTTTTTATTGTTTTATATCTTGAAAATATGCATAACAAGTAGCTTAAGGAAATTTGTGATGCTGCAAGAAATTATTTCTCATTTTTTCTCTTATAATGCTTCAAAAGTAATTCTTGGAGCATTAAACGGTTTTTTCGATCTACACGTAGCTGTTTTTTTTTTCTTTTAATCGTTTTGCACCATTAAAATTGGGTAAAATTCGCTAGTCTTCACAGTAGAGAGACGGTGTTAAAGTGTAAAAACTTTTACATGAAATAATCTTTAGTACAGAGTGAATCAAAGTAACTATCGCACCTAAATTAATACCTATTACACAAAAAAAAGCAACACTGGAAAACAAATGTTGTTTTTTTACGACTCTGGCATTAATTGTAAACTTATTGCATGAACTGTTTTAAAAGTTTTGTCAATAATAATAATAATATTGCGTTAGGAAATAATTGCAGAGATCCTTCGCCAACACTCAGGTTGCAGTATCATATTTTCCGACGAAAACTCTTATTTTTGCAAGCAAGCCACAACTCGCAAAATGATAGAGTGTACGCAATTTGCCAGGCAGAAATTTCTAAAGAAAAAAAAACCATTGAAAGATTTCAAAATGTTTCGTCAATCATGGTTTGGGGCGCTTTCTCCGAAAAAGGCAAATTGCCCCTTCTTCCCGTCGAAAAAGGCATTAAAATAATTCGGAATATTACTGAGAACATGTTTTAAAGAACTATCTTATGCCGCATGCCAAGCAATTTACAGAGAGGGTCACTTTTGTTTTCAGCAAGATTCTTTTCCAGCACAAAAGGCAAAAAACGTTCAAAGAAGGTGCAGAGCAAATTTGCCGTGTTTTATTTCTGTTGAAAGAATGCCCTCCGTCATCCCCTGACCTAAACCCCCTGGACTTCTCTATTTATGGTATAATGCTGAGTAAATTAATTAGATAAACTTAAGCGATGATCAATAAAAATACCAGATGAAATACCTGAAAAACAGATGCATGCCGCATGCTCGTCTTTCACAAATTGTTATAAATATAAAAAAAAAAAATAATGTTGAGAGATTCGAATTTAATGATGAAGAGTTATAAGAATGCTGAAAATAATAAATAAAAATTTTTGTTTATAATGCTTACGCAGTGCTTTTGATTAATGGCATGAAATAAGTGCGACAGTTATTTCGATTCACGCTGTAAGTAAACGGCATTGATGTATCGTCTCAAATAAATATTGCATTCACTATTGCTTATTTTCTTGTTTTTTTTTTAAATTTTCAAAGACCAAACGCTTAAAAAATCACCTTTACTTGCATTTTTAAATAATTAAGTACATATGAGTCAAGTGAGAAAGTGCTTTAAAATGTCTTAAGAGCAGGTTCTCATGAAGCTCGACTAGAAAACTCTATTTAATTTACTTTTTTTTTAGCTTATGATGTGTTAGAGAAAACTCTATTTAATTTTCTTTTTTTTTAGCTTATAGTTTGTGATGTGTTACATAATATATTATGTTCCCAAAGCGGTTTGGCCAAACAGTTGCATAAAAAAGTTTTAGCATACGAAAGGAGCCCATATTTTCATAAACGCACTCGAAACAATCGTTAACCAAATCTGTAAATGTGTTTTCTGAAAAATCATGTTTTACAAATTGGTCTCCACGATATCTGCAGAACTACTTTATGAATTGCCTTGGATTTTTTTATTTATTTTAAAGTCGATAAAACTTATTCTCAAACCTAAATTTAGATAATATTGTCCGATTTTGTTTATTTTAGAGAACTTTAAAGAGCGAAAAATATAAAAAACGCTACTTGAAGTATAAATGACAAATATTGGAGTTGTAAATGTGCTCCCAAAGTTAAGCGTCAGCGCCGAAACTTTGGTGGGGCTCCCTCATGGTTTGGGGAAGTATGGGCTATAAAGCATCCACTCCAATTTGCTTCGTTAGCACCAAGATGGACTCGCTGTGTTATAGTTGTATATTGTACTGTGGAATAAAGTTCTAGTGTCCTTTGGAGAAGATATTTCTACACCAGAATATATTTTTCAACAGGACAATGCATCAATTCACCGCTCTCGAAAAACTACAGAGTTTATGGAGTCTAGGGGTATACCAACTCTGGACTGTACAGCTCTTAGTCCTGTTTTGAGCCCTATCATACTATCTACTAAAGCTTTTTATCATGGCCGTCAATTTAAGGACCTAAAGGAGCTGAAAACGGCAATTCATGAAAAGTGGAAGAAAATTGATCCACTGGAATCTGGAAGAAGTTATCGAAAACAATGGAGAACATACTTCTTATTAAAATTAATGTTATAATTAAAAAATTATATATATATATATTATAATTTTTTATATTTATGTTTATATTTATTTCGCACAATTTTTAAGTTTCTATTTTGTTTTTTTCTTTATCAAGTTTAAAAAAAATTTAAATATATTTAATTCCATTATTATATGTTTAAATCAATTCAATTAATAAAGTATAAGCTGTTTATTAAAAATGTTTTTTAACTCTCTTAAAATCACTTTTTTTCTTGTTGCTTTTAAAACTATTTCGCTGGGTACACCCTTTAAAAATCAATAAATAACTGCCAAAAACTAAAGGTGTTCATTTTCTTCCTTCTTTAAAAAAAAAAATCGAGAACATCACCGTATTTTCTGACCTCTAGATAAGAACCTGCCCTTAAGTTGAAAACATGAAAATATGCAACTAGTGTATACAACCTCTTATTAGTTATTGTGTTATTTCAACTCTTAATCAACAAATACAAAACAAGTGACAATAAATATTTGCTGTCACAATGCTAAGAAAACTTGTTTTGCTCTTACATAATCACAACTCTTTTTCGGACGACGAAAAACAGCTGATTGATGATGACACTACAGTATGCATTGCTTTTAGGACTGTACTTAGTGACGCCGGAAGCGTGGGCGAAGGGGAAGCTATCCACAGTTCCCAAGTCGGGGGAGGGGTAGTACAGTTCAATTGACCCCAGCTATGCCAGATATGAAACATTAGATGCATTTTTATTCGTGAAAAATTTTCTTTTAACATTTTTATGTTTTAAAATAACTATAAGCCTTTTTCCACATTCGGTGAACGAAACTACAACATAAGTTGCTTATCTGTGTGTTATCCGAAACCATCACATTAAGGTACTTACTCGCAATAAATAACACCGTTCGGGCCTATATCATGATGCGTTAATTGTGGCCTTGACAAAGTTTGTCTTGATACCACGATAATGCAATGCTGCCAACATTTATTTATATATTTGAATGCACTACATTAAGCTATATAATATTATGTTACTGTTACTATTTTTTTACTGCAAACATTTTTCATATTGTGTGTAAGATTTTATGACTAATGCTATTTATAATTGCAATGAAAACAACTATAAAGCCTGATCAGGCTAAGCAAACTAATAAATAAACACGATCTCGACACTTTAGGGTGGAACAGTAATTTTGGAGTAGGCTAGCAGTTTTACTACTCTGGTAGCAAATTTAATTTGACAGCTTTTGCATTAAGTTTCAATTGTGAAATATTATTGAGAAACTCATGTTGGTAAACTCTTCAATCTTAGAAGATTGGATTTTGGATAGAATACGATATTTTATAAAACAAATACATATATTATATTTTTTTTACATTAAATAAATTTACGCATGCATAGAGATTTCTCTCGGAAAATCTTTTTTAAGGGAATACCGTTATGTCAAAATTATGAAAGATTACAAAATTTGGTCAATGTCTGTTTTACTTACATCGAAATATCTCGGCTGGTCTGATTTAGTACGTATCATACATTAAAATTATATTTTTGTTCAATATAAAATGAAGACATAAGAATTAAGTGAAGTTTTCAAACGATTTTTTTACGTCCTCTGAGTAAGCGATTTTTTCAAGATTTAATATAAATTTTTTTTCAAAATCTGTAGATCTGTAGTTCTGTAGCTGAACTAAAATACATTTACAACAACAATTACCAAGCAAATTTACTACAACGATGAACAGAGAAGAGCAGCACCACATCGGTTGACCAACGTTAGAGGGGATGAACCGAATTGGCGGCGGAAAATAAACATCACTTTGCTTGCTATGTTTTTTGCTTGCCTGGTAGCAAGATCTCAAGTGGAGGCATTAAAAGTGACTTCACGGCCAGTCAAACAAAAAGCAAATATCAAAAATTTTAAATTTATTTTACTTTAGCTTACAGCTAGCTCTACATATACATTGAAAAAAAAAACAGTAAAATTCAATAAAATTAAAACCAGCTCGATTTCTAGCTCTATTTCTGATCTTAAAATGCTGCCAAGTTTCAAGCATTTTTTATCAAAACGAACATAGTTAGCAAATCTAAATAACTATTCATTTTCCTATTTTGACGTCTCTCCGCTCAATGGGCGTTTTGGTATTGTTGTTTTTTTTTTTAATTGTTCTTAAAACAGCTTTTTCAAGACTGTGATGACAAATTGATATAAAGTTGAACTAACGTTGTTTTTCTGAGATTTACTGCATTATTCTGTATCACGAAGATGCTCACCAACGATGGGAAAGACACGAGAAGCAATATTTTCTTCCATATAAAATTGTATTACTTCTCGTGTCTTTCTCATCGTTGGTGTGCTTGTTCGTGATACAGAATAATGCAGTTAATCTGATCTAGTGCCACGGGAATGCAGCTAATGTTTCGCAACGGGGCAAAGGAAGGGCAAAGAACGATGCGTCAGCAGAGGAACTGATTGATGGTTGCTTGCTTATGTTTTCTAAGTTTCCTATCTTGTTATCTTTGCTGTCTGCATTGATGACGAGAGTAACTCGGAAAAAGACAATGACGGAAACCAAAGATTTACCCTCTACCATCGCATAAATAAAATCGTTCAACGCTCCTAAAGAAGTTTTCACTTCAAAAAATTATTTATTTGCTATTAACATAACATTAAGCTACGAAAACAATGACACGTCTGATAGACGTATGGTTAACTTTTGAGCGACTTCAAATAAGGTTATCAAAGCAGGGTTAAGCAAAATAAAAAACATTTTTTATTATGATCAACTCAATGTTTAAGCTTCAATATGATTTGGCACTTGTTCGAATAAATTTGCTCTGTTGTAAAAATTTATTTCTTATCGGCCTTTTTTCATAAGACGTTAAACCAGTGAATTATTTTTAATTAGAGCCTTAAACTCTACCAGGCGTTGTGATTGTTTTTACTTATATTCTCTTTTTTTCAATATTCTTCTTCGGAGTTCAACGAATTTGCCCAAAACCCCCAAATAATTGTGAATACAATTTTTTTACAGCTGGGAAGCTAAACTTATTTAATTTGTTAAACATTAATTGAAATTTTATTATTTTTTAAGGCTACTCAAGATGGAACAGGTAGCGCCTACCTCTCTGTACGAAGTTGTTATTGTTCTCGATTTCTTCCTAATTTACTTGATCTAAAAGGCTCATAGTTAAAATCATGAAAAATCAAAGAATAGGCCGCAATTTATTATCAAAATTAAAAATATTTTTATTGGTTTCCTTTGTAAGAAATTTTATGGACTTTACTTCAACTTTTAATGAAGTGCTTAACGGAGACGAAAATAGATTTAGCCGCATCTGGTGAAATATTTTAGAACTTATTTTATATGGACTGCAACAACAACGTTTTTAAACTACTGTAAATCTTAGGACATTATGATAATGTGACATATTTTTAAAAAAATTGTTTGGGTATTCGCAAGCCCTATTATTTGTTTGATCTAGTTTAAATAATTAATGCAGATCGTAACTTTTGTACTAAACATATTGCTTCAAAAATACTTTCAAACAATAAAATCAAATTAACGCTTTATTATAGGTTTATTTATTTTTTGCAACTCAAATCCGAATGTCACATGCTAGCCAGTGGAAATGCCCATATCGGTTTCTTAAATGATTAGTTTGCAAAAAAAAATTTGGTTTTAATGAAAATTGAAACGAGTATTAAAATGTGAGCATATTTTTTTAAGTTTTATTTTCTTTTTTGTTATGTTAAAGCTGTTCTCATTTTAGACTCATTCTACTGGTCTTATTTTTAATTCATTCATTTATTTCGAATTTATTTTCCAATTTTTGTTGCTTCTCCACTTGCTTATTGTTTGTTCTATGTACTAAGCGGCAGCTTTTAAGTTTTTTCTTAAAATATCCATTTGCTGAGTTTGTTCCATTTGTTTTTTGTTTCCTCATTTGTATTTAAATTAGTTTTCGCAAATGGAAAATATATTCAGCGGTTACTTTTATCCTTTGTTCAAAGCAATTAAATTAAAAGGTATGTCGTGATGCATGTTAGCCAATAGCTTAAGTTTAATTTTATGGAATAGCTGGTATTTTTTCAAACCCAAAATTGTTGCAGAGTTTAGGCTGCTTAACGAATTGCTTTGAATTGATGTGGGTTCATTGAATTTACAATACATATGAGAAAAAGCATTATTTTCTGTTATACCTTAATTTCATGTTTATTCCCCTTTCATGTTATACGTTAATAAATAATAACAACAAGCAGTATTCTATATTAACTAAATATAATTCAACTCAAAACTAACCACATGCCCGATTTATAATAAGAAGAACACTACAGCCAATAAACTTGTAAGTGATTTTCTAACTACTTTTAGAAAGCGAACATTCTGAATGTTGTTAATGAACCCATTTCAACCCTTTTCAACTGCTTTCAATTCCCTTTTCACAACTTTTAATGTTTGATATAATCGCATGAATTCAAATTATGCTGTCGCTAAAGGTGGTCAGTGAATCCGCTTTAATAAACATGCCTTTTATACCATCAGAAAAACAGGCCTATTATATATATACGTTCAAATACGTAACCCAGTGGTCAATTAAGTTAGAGGTTCGAAAAAGAGGTACCTTTCACGATCGCTAGGTATAAAGAAATTACACTTTCGTTTTGAGGGAGCGAGAACTTTAAAGGTTGTAGCAGAAACAGAATCCAAAACACATGTTTTTATTTTCACTGAGGAGATAAAAGCTCAACATTCTCATTCTCCACAAACACGCACTAAAAATTTAAAATAAAGGGGTACAAATCACTTTAATTCATTCATTTATTATCATGCTTATTGTTTGTTCTCTTACATTTGAGAATTTATATGGAAAATAACATTTATATTATATGGAAAAATTCTTAGCCTTCTAATTTTGTATGAACAAATTTTTAAAAATATATTTTTGTAGAAATTTAAATGAACAAAACAAATTGTAAAAATCTACATTTAAAAATAGATTTTTTTTGTCGAAGCTGGTTATCAAACCACGTCTCCAAATGCTTGCTTCCATTTGTAATGACGCAAGGTAAGCGAAACTTTGTTAATAACTGCGAAAGACGAGTGGATGTGATCTCGGGCCAACTTTTGAGAGGACATGGGTTCAAGTCATGAAATAGATGGTCAGAGTCATATATGATTTTAGTTTTTTTAAACATTTTTTTAAGCATAAGGCCTCTTTAGAGTAGCGAGAGAAAAAGCCTAGTACATTTTCTAGTTTCATATAAAAAAGTTATTGAGCTTTGATATGAGTATGCAAGGGCCACAAAATCTATATAGCGCTTATATATATAGGCCTGCTGATAGCGCTTCGAAGCTCCACTTTTGCCCAGTGGGAGATAAAGAGATTTTCAAACTCCTCTTTATCATTGCAGATAAAAAGGTTTATTAAACATATTTAATTTTGTTTAATTTAATAAAGATAAATTAAAAATTGTATATTCTCTCTATTTTATTTTGGTATGCAGGTAATAAGACAAAAATACAAAAATAGACAAGTTCAACTTTCATTCTTTGTGTTTACTTTTGCACAATGTTAAAAATAAACTAAACCAATTATTCTAATCCAGACTGCGAAATTCTAATGGCAACGACCTTATTTCTCAATCAAACCAAATCTTATTTGGTTGCTGCAAAAAATACGGCTATTGAATTTGCAAAAATAATGAAACGGACACTTTCTGTATTTTTCTTGCAGTTTTATTGTACTTCACTGATGTATTCATGTCGATTAATTTGTAAAGTAGATAACACTTGAACTACGTATGCTTTATAAATTACTAGCTGAAACCCGGCGCTTTGCTGCCACGCTCCCGTTTCCAAATGCCCATCAAATATAATCAGTCAAACAACTTGTGTAAATTGTGATCGAATACTGAATTCCGTGACTGTGCGATCTTTAACACAAGAGCTATTCAATTTCTCAAATGTGGGAGGTTCCATGTCCCCTTGTCCAACACCCATAAGCTAGTGAAACAGTGCAACCTCTAATTCCAAAGCTAATCGATATTGCACATTGGAGGTGCCACGCCTAATTTTGCAATGCAAGAACCCTATTTGGTATGTATTCAATAATTTCCTAAAGTTTCATGAAAATCGGTAAAGACATAAGCTAAATTACCAAATTATATATATAAAGCAGTTTTACTAATTGTGGGCAGATATAGTGCGAGCACACCCATTTTTTTGAGAGTTGTCGAGGGTAAAAATATGAAGTGAATTACCAAATTTTAGTATTTAGATATATTTTGCCCACGCCCAATTTTGTACGGTTGCCTACAGTAACCATCTGAACAAAATTACTACATTTTAGTTTTTTACGATCAAAACTGTCTGATATATACCCTTTTTATTGGTTTGTGGGCCTTCTTGCCCAATCGAAACTAAACATCACAAGAACACTCTCAAGATTTGGCTTCAGTTTCCCTGAAAATTTCATAAAGATAGGTTGATACAGCTCTTCAGATGATGAGCTGTAATAAAAGACGAAAATAAATGGATATTCAGAAGCGCAAACCCTTACGCCCCCCATTTAGTTTCCAGCTGGAACTTTCCTTTGCTGAAATCAGGTGCGTTTAGTATAAAACTCCATAAAATTTTACCATTGAAACTGCATGTGTAAATTGAGGTCAAAAACTTAATTGCGTGGCTGTGAGACCTACAACGTTAAAGCTATTTGATAAATCAAAAAGTAACTTACAAAAAAAAAGGTATAACTTTTGATTGGAAAGAGATTTTGGGGTAATTTTTTCACATAAATTATTTTTGAATCTTGGTTTTTTTTTAAAAACATAAAAACAACATTTTGAAAAAAAAGTAGGCTTAACTGGACAAAAAAAAATAATTTTTGGGATTAGCTGGAAGAATTTTTACAAATAAATGTTACATCAATTTTAACTTGATTTTATTTTTAGATCAAAAAAGTTTTTAAGTCATTTTTTTGAGTTAAAGTCAATATTTTTTTTTAAACCTTTGGAACCTTTTTTGAAAAAGTTATAACAAAATATAAACACTATACCTAACGGTAAAGTTCAAACTATTTTTGTGAAGTGCTTTTATTAAACTTTTGAACAAAAAAAATTTGAATGAAATATATTTATGAACAGCGGAGATATTTGCATCGAAAGACCAAACTTTGATTTTCATGTCGTTTTTTTCTCATTCTTAGGTAACGATGTTTTATGAAAAAGTCGTTGTACTGAAAATTTCTCCAATTTTTAAGATATGTGAGTGTTTTTGACGTCAAAATAACAAAAAATTTTTAAAATTAAATACACAAAAATCTCCTATGCTAAAAAATTTTATAATAACAAAATTACCGTTAGTTGAAAAATTTTAGAGGGGGCGTGGCAAAAACTAAGTATGTAACATTTTAAGTTGGGATAAACTTAATATGTGTACCTAGTTTGAGAGAAATCCGTTGAGCCGTTTAGATTTGTATAAAGGCCAAACAAACAAACAAACAGAAAATGAGTTTTATTACTATATAGATCTATATAGATCAGTGTCGGGCAGCTTTGCACACCTATACTTTTTCATCTTGAGTATGTATTAATGAGCGCTTTAAAGCTCACACTGAAAACAAAGTAGTGCTAAAGCGCTTTTTGAAGAAATCTTACTAGGCATTGTGGAAAATTTTTTTGCTCGGATTTGTATTGCGAAATTAAATTAATAAGTAGTGGACGGAATGTAAAAAGGAAACAAACCGACAGACGAAAAATGTGAAATACAGGTAAGCAGACGGAAATGTAAAAAGGTCTGCTAGTAGTAAAAAACATATATGTTTTTTTATTGTGCTTATGATGCTTATTTTGTTTTGCCAAGGCTAAACTGACAGCGTAAAATGCTTTTATTGTACGTATTTGGAACTGATCACTATATATTATGATATGTGGACATGCCGCTTTTAAATAATTAATTAATTTCTCCATAGCATGCCCCAATATTACCTTATATTTGCCATGCAAATTATCGTAATGCCTTGTTATGCATAACTTTTCAATTTTACCACTTTAATGCAGCGCCATGCCGTTATTTTCTAAAAATAAAAAATTTTTTCATACATACTTCCACAAATTGTGCATACATAAAATTTTATACAGTGTAAACTTAAGTTATATCTGTGTCGATGAGCAATAACAGCTTAAGTCTTATTACAAAGTTTCCAGAAATCTTGCTTCAAAGTTTTTAATCGCCATATAAGTTATATGAAAGGGTCTTTTGTTTTTGCGTCATATCTTTGGCTAAGGTCATGCTAGAAGTTCTAGATTTTGTGTGATCATAATGATATATACGTGGAACACAACTATATCAATAACTCAGTTCTGTCTTAAATCGACTTAAGCTATTATTGCTTATCGACACAGTTATAATATAATATATTCAAGGAATATGCAAGCGCAGGTTTTATCTGCTTGACATTCGCTTGAACACTGAAGGTCTGTAGGTGAGATGAATACATATTTTACTGCACAAACACAATCTCAAGTGTGCAAAGCTGCCCGACACTGCTATAGATAGTCAGTTGTATGAAAAAATAGATTTTTAGCCATAACTTTTGATTGGAAAGAGATATTGGGGTAATTTTTTCACAGAAATTATTTTTGAGACTTGACTTTTTTGTAAAAAAATATAAAAACAACATTTTGGAAAAAATAAATTTCGCGAAAAAAATCAAAGGGGGTACTTGTAGTTTTGATGACAAAAACAGTAAAATAATTTTTGCGCTTAGCTGGAAGAATTTTTGCAAATAAGTGCTATGTCATATGAAAGGTAGTCAGATTTGCTGTTTTTAATTGATTTCATTTTTACAACAACAACAATTTTTGAGTAATTTCTTGAGTAAAAAGTCAATATTTTGGACCTTTTTTGGCATACTCATAAAACATATATACACTGACTTAACGGTACAGTTCAACCTATTTTTGTGAAGTGATTTTATTGAACTTTTGAACAAAAAAAAATTTTAATGAAATATATTAATGGACAGCGGAGATATTTCCATCGAAAAACCAAACTTTGATTTTTATGTCGTTTTTTTTTCATTCTTAGGTAACGACGTTTTATGAAAAAGTCGTTGTACTCAAAATTTCTTCAATTTTAAAAATATATGAGTGTTTATGATGTCAAAATAACCAAAAATTTTTAAAATTAAATGCACAAAAAAGTCCGATTGCAAAATGTATTATAATAAAAAAATTACCCTTAGCTGAAAAATTTTGGAGGGGGCGTGACAAAAACTAAGTATGTAACAATTTAATCTGGAATGCACTTAATATGTATACCTAGCTTGAGCGAAATCTGTCAAGCCGTTTAGATTTGTATAAAGGCCAAACAAAGCAACAAACAAAAAAAAAAAAAAAACAAACAAGCAAACAGAAAATTAGTTTTACTTTGTAGGAGTTACTATAGGATAGTCAATGGTATGAAAAATAGATTTTTAGCCATAACCTTTGATTGCAAAGATACATGGGGTACTTTTTTCACATAAATTATTTTTGAAACTTGACTTTTTTAAAAACATAAAAAAACATTTTGGAATAAATTAATTTCGCCAAAAAAAACAAAGGGGGTTCCCTTTTTGTTTTGATATCAAAAACAGTAAAATAATATTTGCGCTTAACTGGAAGAATTTTTGCAAATAAACGTTTTTATTTTTACAACAAAAACAATTTTTAAGTAAATTTTTAAGTAAAAAGTCAGTATTTTGGACCTTTTTTGAAAAAATCATAAAAAATATATGCACTGATCAGTTTGAACTATTTTTGAGAAGTACTTTTATTTAACTTTTGAAAAAAAAAAAATTTGTATGAACAGAGGAGGTATTTGCATCGCAAGACCGAGCTTTAATTTTCATGTCGTTTTTTTCTCATTAAAATTTCTCCAACTTTCAAGATTTGACACTTTTGGTGTCAAAATAATAGAAGTTTTTTAAAATATAATTAACCAATACTTTTAACAGTAAGAAGTATTTAAATAATTAAATTTAAGGCGTAAGAGCCGAGGTCAAAACAAAGTATGTAAATATCAAATCTATGATGCATAGAATATGTGTACGAAGTTTGAAAGAAATTCGTTGAGCATTTTAGAATTGTATTAATTTCATATTTGTACTACAGTGCCCTCTGCTGTTAAGAATAGATCAAAATAGATAGAGCTTAAAGATTTTTTGTATCTGGAAACCCCTAAATACAAATTTTCTTTCTAATCATAGGAGCTGCTTAGGAGTTTTTGATGTTTTGTAAAAGATTTTTACTGCATTTTTATTGATTTGTGGGCGGTTAAAGGAGGTGTGGCAAATTTTTCTCTGACTAAACCATCTCATCTGAAACAAATAGACTGCCAAATTTTCAGATTAATTAAATTTATACCTGGTGCACTTTGCTTCACTCCACGCTTACCTCATAAAGAAGGGTCATAAACATTGTACGACCACGCTTATTTTTAGTACAGCTGCCGAAAGTAACCATACGAACTGAATTACTAAATTTTAGCCTTGTATGACCAAAACTGTCTGAAACATAGCATTGTCATTCATTTGTGGGCGGTAAAAGGGGGCGTGGAAACCCATTTTGAGTACAGTTGCCAACAGTTACTATACAAACTTAACAAATTTTAGTCTAATACGATAAAAACCATCTTAAATATAGAATTTTTGCATAAAGTAAGCATGAAAAGTAGGCGTGGCTTACATAGCCTAGCATGATTCAGGTAAAATCAAAAATCGTTTTGTACCATTATTGTCTAAATCGGTTCAGTGGTTCTCGTGTGATTACGGAACATCCGTACGTGTTACAAAGGCTTTTATATAATAGTATCGCTGCACAACTCGGGAATTGTAATCAATTCTGAAAAGTGGGCGAAGTTAGAGTTAGACCACTCCCATTTTTTTTTTTTTTTTTGAGTTGCCGAGAGTAATCATACAAACTAAATTACAAAACTTTAGTCCGATACAACCGAATTCTGAATTCCGAATTCGTCTGAAATATAGCGTTTTTATTAATTACTGGTCGGTAATAGGGGGTCATATGGGATAATATGGGATCGGAGATATGGGCCTTGGCGACAAATGTTGAAAATTATATGCCCTTAAGAGTGAGATCTTAATGGACACTAACCCATTCCATTTTGACACTAACTCCCATTTGTATGGGAGTATATGGGGAAATTTTTAAAAGACCATATCTTCGGAATCACTGTACCGATTTCGTGCAAACTTCACATAAACTATCTACGTACCCTAGAATAGTATAAATCGGTCGACCCGTTTTTTCAGTTAGTGTCTATATCAAAATGTACACTTATTTTTTTATAAAAGATTTGGCAATAATTTATCAATTAAAATCTTTTTATTTATTAACACTAAATAAATATAGTGTAATACTAAATAATATAACTAAATACATTATTTTTTATATATATTTCTAACTATGTAATGGCTATTTTTACATAAAATAAGTGTTTACATTTATTCGACAGAACGTAAGCAGAAGACTTATGCATATATTTTCTAAGCCACAAACCTAAAGCTTTTTTTCGTATGCAGAGTGCCATACTGCAAGACACATGTTTTAGAAATGATGAAAAAAACAGTTATTAATTTAATTAAATCCTTCTAGCTGCGGCTATACGAATGTGTTTCATTGTATTTGGAAATTGTAATGATTTCAAATTTTTAAAAATATATAACCACAAATTAGCATAAATATTTAAAATACTTTTGTAAAAAATCTTATTTAAACATTGAATTCCTAAAAATATTTCGCTGAGTGCACTGTTAAAGTGTAGAAGTATGGTTAAATAGCTTTTAAAAATGGTGCAACTTCAGGATTGCGTGTGCAAACTAGCCAGAGCTTGTTAACGTGTTATGGTAAAAAGGGGCGCGGTAGCTCAGGTCAGGAAGTGGCTATAAAAAAATATTGAGGCCATGTTTCGCAGTTAAAAGAGAAATAAATTAAAGTTAGTATGGTGAAACATTTTCAAAGAGTTATTTAAGAATGTAAACAGTGTGGGATAGATGTAAAAAATACATTTTTATGGGTTGAGGATAAGTACTTCACTGCAAGTAGCAGTAATGAGTACTTATTTGAACGTTGCTGAAAGCTACATTAAATAAAAGCAATTCATTGACGCCATAGAAAAGTATGATAGGCATTATTTTTGCAAAAATATCCCACTTCTCTATCTGTGTATCAGTGTGTCTGTTTCGCTCTATATACAAATGTATGTATAGTATGCCTGCTTCTGTTCAGTTTTCTGATATTTTCAACACTTGTTCGCGTTCTTCCCTATTAATTTTATTTGGTTTTTTTTTTCCCCAAAACGTTTGCCTGCGATTTGCGCCTCACACTGAAGGCTTTGGAAATCGAAAATCCTTTCAGTGCCATATAATTTGCAAAACTTTTCCAAATCAGTTTATAAAAGTTTGCATTAAAGTTGAGTTAATTTAGTTGCCTGAATGGGATTTTACAGAGAGAGAGAGAGTGGGTGGGTGTTCTGGCATTTATACTTTTTAAGTAGCTAGTCAGAAAATTACAGCTAAACTGCAGGGAGGAAACTTTTAGACATAAAGTGCTAATGTTAATGAACTTTGCTGAAAATTAGTTAGGGCAAGTAAGTAGCTAGGAAGAGTTTTAATAATAGCGAATACTATTTTACAAAGTGCAATCGATATTTTTAAAGTGTTGCCTCCAGAACTGGAAAAACAAGGTGTGCGGAATTTGTTGAATTTGACTTTTGCGATTAGACTTTATTTTGGTTGCATTTTACGCTCAGATTAGCTCACAATGTCATCAAATTGCTTATGTGTTTTATAACACAGCTGAAAGATGTATCTGGTAAAAGCTCATGGAAAATTTGACGTTATTTTGCTATAATATTTAAAAATTTCTATCCATCGTCGTTATAAAAAAAATTAGGTTTTCAGAAGTCTTGAAATATTACGATCAAATACAAACCAAACGAAGATAATAAAATGGAAAAATCATAAATTCAAAGGTTAAGACAAAGAAACAAAGGTTAAGACAAAAGCAGTAGCACGAGCTTAGGATTTTCAAAACCAGTTTCAGGTTGTTTGAAGGATCGATTTTCATTAATTTTTAAATTTTTTTGATTTCTTTTTAATGAAAAATTTGGTTATTCGAAAGACCAGTTACTGAGAAAACAAAAAATCAAAAGCGCACGTTTTAAAAACGTTTAGTAAAATAAATATTTTTAAAAATATTTTACGCCCTACAAAAATGAAAACGCACATTTTTAAATAGAAAAGTAAAAACGAAACGTTTTTAAAACAACCACGAATATTTTACTATGATAAATAAGGATAAAATTTATATTTTTAAAAATATTTTACGCCATACAAAAATGAAAACGCACATTTTTAAATAGAAAAGTGAAACGAAACGTTTTTAAAACAACTACGAATGTTTTACTATAATAAAGTAGGTTAAAATTAATCTTTTTAAAAACATTCTACGCCATACAAAAATTAAAACGCACATTTTTAAATAGAAAATTGAAACGAAACGTTTTTAAAACAACTACGAACGTTTTACCATGACATAATAAAATTAACATACTTTGTTTCAAAACACTTGTTAATAACGAATTGTTTGTTATATATGTTTCAGTGACTTATGTTTTTGATATTTGTTCAGAAAATAAAATATTTTTCATGATCGATTTCATCACTCAGCAGTTTGCCTGCAAGAAAGTAATGAAAGAGTTTGAGTTGGAGCATTTGCTGCCACAACTAAAAGGTAAGTATTTTAAATAAAATTAATAATATCTGACAAAATTCTATTTTTTATAGACGCTGGGATACAGCTTCATTATCTAAAAAATTTTAACGAGATGAACATAGCTGATGATAAAATGACTAAAATAAAATTGTAATTTTGAAAACCAATAAAACTTTTTTTAATTAATAGAGGAAATGCGGATTTCTGTAAATTTATTGAATTAATGGGAAATAATGAACATTTTCGTTTTTAAAATATAAATAATTGTTGTACCATTGCATTTTAAAATAATTATTGTTACAAATGGAACGAATATTTTAAAATCTAATATTAAAATTTTCGTTTTTAAAATGAAAATAAACATTTTACATTTGAGAATATTTATTATTAAAAATGAATAGAACATTCAAGAATCTCATTTTAAAATTTTCGTTTTTAAAATGAAAATAAATGTTTAACTACAGCATTTTAAAATATCCATTGTTAAAAATCAAACGAACATTTTAGAATCTCATTTTAGAATGTAAGTTTTTTAAATGAAAATAAACGTTTTACTATTTCATTTTAAAATGTTCCTTTTTTAAAATTAAAATAAACGTTAGAAGTGCAAACTCTGGGTAAAACGTTTTTATAAGTAGCTCGTTTCTGCCACTTTTGAAAATGTTGTTTTCTCTGTGTAGAGTCGGGTTGAACATTTTGAAATACTTTTTTATCTTCTAGTTTAAAATTTCAAAATTAGCCTTATTAAAAAAGATAGTGACATTTTCAGAATTTCTAAGGGCTTTGACTGAACTTCTTGTGATCAATTGAAGCATCGCCACGAATAACGTTGTAAGTGAAAAACGAGTCAAACATGTTTTTTTTTTTCTTACTACGAGTATCGTTAAAAATGCTCTGACTTGGAGGGGGATATTTTTTTTTTGTTGTATATATACAGGCAAATTTATTTGCAACTCTTACACCAATAAAGAGGAAATGGAAATCAAATGGTTCTAAGTGTGTCATTAAAGCAGTTTTTTCAATTCCTGAAAACTTATAATTTTGTCGCTTACAATGTTATTCGCGGCGTAGCACAGTGTTAAACGGTATTATTTTTTAGAAAAAATGCTAACTATTCGAAATATTCGAAAAATTTGTTTATACCAGATTTTGAAAACAACTTTTGTAAAAAATTTAAAATTATCGTAAAGTTTTTTTAAAAAAAATTGTTTAAATTACACATTTTGTAGCGTACCAAAAGAGTAATATTTGCAGTATTTTTTTTCACAGAACTAAGATGACATGAAAGCTCCTGGAATAGGTCATGACAATTTTAACCAGAAAGTAATATGTCAGTGATCAGAAAACTCGTTCGGAAAAATCCAGTAGAACTAAAGTAGCTCATTTAACCAACTCAAATTATCCTTTGATATTGTGAAAGGTGTAAGATTTAGGTGTGAGTGTGTAAGTATGAGTAAAAAAACATGAGTATAAATTTTCGATCTTACACGCTACTTACAGCTATGCCATAAATGCTGCTGTAGGCGTTATATATCTTTCGATTTCAAGTAAATTACTAGGTTTAGAAAATGAACGCGTGTATGTATAATTTTATTTTATTAACTGTATTCATGTAGGGTAATTTATTTCGATTGTAAGTAAAGAAACAAAAGCTCAATTGAAATTGCAGTTATCTTTCTCTGGTCTTCCAAACATAACCCGCTTTGAAGATCCAGGTTGAGTTTCTATTAAATGACCCACAATAAAGGTACCTTATATGGAAATAAAATCCTTAAGTTAATATAAGTTCTTTAATAATTAAGAGAAATAAAAATTCCTTAAAAGGAATATACATATAAATATATCTTTACTCTATACTATTATATAAAATGAGACTCACGCATTTTAGTCACCTCAGAGCTAGAGATCGGTAGGCTCTATTTCTATATTTTTTTTTTTTTTATTGGGTAGCTATGGCACCCATTTAAAAGTTACGCTATATAAATGTGCTAATCATTATTTAAAAAATTAATTAAATCTTCTACGTCTAATATTACTTACCATACAATTTCTGTATTTTTATTCTTATTGAGAAAAAAATATCTCCCTTTTTAAGCTCTATTTGAGCAGTATAAAGGTTGCGTGCCACGCTTAACAAGATGTGCGCAAAGCTAATTGAAAAATCTGTTGTTGAAAATTTTTTCTATTTCGCTGCGAGACAAAAGCTCTCTTTTCAAGCTATTTTAAACCACGATAAAACAAAGTCAACAAGATACTCAAAAAAAAAGACAGCAACATGTATTGTGTGCGGTAACAATGCTGCCTCCATTTTGAATGTGAAAATACCGCCAGTTTTATAAAAACACCGACAAAATTTAGCTAGAGCAATTTTACAGCTTAAAGTACTTGAAAAAAAAACACACAGGGTCAACTTTTGGACCAGAAAAGATGAATGTCCTCTGTGATGAATGATCCATTGTGTTGAAAAATTTTTCTATTTCGCTGCGAGACAAAAGCTCTTTTTTCAATTTTTTTTTTTTTTTTTGAGAAAATTAAAAATAAGTCAACAAGATACGCAAAAAAGAGATAGCAAAATGTATTGTGTACGGTACCAATGCTGCCACCTTTTTTGAATGTAAAAATACCACCACTTTTATAAAAACACCGACAAAAATTATCAAGAGCTGTAAAATTTCTCAAGGAACTTTAAACGAAACACATTCAAATTTTTAACAATAACACAGGCTTACAAATAAGTATTAACTTTTGAACCAGAGAAGATGAATGTCCGTGGTCCGTTTCAAATCAAGTTTACAAATACGTGTCAACTTTTGAACCAGAGAAGTTTTGGAGATGAAGGCAAAAATGTGAAAAAAGGTTTTAACCGTTAGTCGGAATATATCTTTTTAATGTATTAGAAATCATAAAATAATTCTTAAGCCATCAATTGCATTGGCAAACAATAAAATGTTTGCTAAAATTTCAAAGATTGTCTATCCGACAAAAAATAAGTTTTTGAAACTATATGGGAAGATAAAATAAGTAACACGGGTGTAAATCTGCATTAAATATGAAATTTTGAAGGCCAATATTTTTAAAACTACAAAATATAATGAATTTGAGTAAGCAGAAATGGCTACGTCTAATATTACTTAGTTAAGACCTTAAAAGGCGATTGAAATTGGCCGATGAGTTAAAAAGATATGGTCCAATTAACAGAAAAAGAACCGTATGCATATTTTTGCCTGTATCTAAAAACTTGACCTAATAGAAAACGGATTTTAATTAAGCGCACGCAAATACATATAGACCTACTTTCCTCGACTGCATTAAAAACATTCACCTGCACAATCATAAAATCACTTATCAATCAAAGAATGACGCTGATCAAGAATATATATGCACTTTTATACCGGCCGCGCCTTATTTTGTGCACTACAAACGTTTTCACAATATACTTTGACCTCTTCAGGTGTAGGGTATTTACAGATTCGGGATCGCGCATTAAAAAACAAACAAACAAAACAGAAAGTTACTAAAAACTGCTACCAAGAAGTATAGACAGCTACCGAAACTTCGTTCCTTTCCTTTTGTTTTTAAACACGAAAAATTCTCTTTGAGCGCATCATATATTTTTTACGTATAAAATATATTTTTCAAGTCTTGAAGTACACCAGGGCAGTGGGAAAAAATTGTTAGATCAGGAAGGTACAGGATATTTAAAATTTTTTCATTATTTTAGTTAGCTGGTGTCAAGTCTGTTATCACGATACACCTGAAAAGGTCAGGGTATATAAAAAGTTTTTAAAAAGTTTGTAACGTACAAAAAGAGGCGGGGCCTGTATAGAAAAGTATATATATTCTTGATTAGCGTCATTATAAAAAAATAAACTGGCCATTTCAGCCCTTGGAAGGACTTTGTCATAACTTCTATTGATCAATTGTGTTGTGCGTGTTATTAAATGTTTGATCACAAATAGGTCGTAGGTCCGAGAACTGGACCTACGTGTTTTACGCCGACTCTGAACGGCTTATGTTCTCAAGAAGCTTTACATGGCAATTTTTACTCTCTGAGGTTTGCCATTGTCTGCAGAGAGGTGACGACCGAACAGAAAAATTAATTCAATTGAAAAAACTTTCTGTCTGAGCTGGAATTGAACCCGGGCTACCGTAGTTCTTTAGCTTAGGGACCACGCACTCTACCCACTAGGCTACGGCCGCCACTTAGCGTCATTGCCTGAGTGAAAAGTGGTTAGCAAATCCAGCACCCTTACGGAAAAGTAAAAGTATAACTTTATATTGTCGGCAAAAGTAAGCTGAGACAAATCGTGCGAGATAGAACAAATTGAGGCGACTGAATTCGCCGGTTTTTTGAATTTGTTGAAAATGTTTTTGTAAATTATCCTTTTGATGCTTTTGTGTTTTTATGTTCCTAATATATTAGAACGTAATTTAAATTTTAAATAAATGGCTTAAATAAGTAAATCAAGTGCAAATATAGCTGAAAATAATTTAAGCTTTTATAAGGGTTTCTTTATTCAATTCATGAAATAAAAAAAAATGCGAAGTTGAATAAAATATTGCCAATCTTTTTTTAAATTTTACGTTATTTGAACGCTGCTTTGTTTAAAAGTTCAGTGATCGGCGTGTGCGTGGCGAGACTAGGAACAGAAACTCAAAATTGTCAACGAGCTGCCAACGCTGCTGAATTGTGAATAAGGGCTTGCGTCTACACTACACAAAATACATAGCTGAGCTTTTTTTAAGTAACCGAGAAGTTCATAAGTGTTGCCAAACTTTAATTCTAAAATTCACCAAAAAGGTGAAAAAGCGCTTTTCCCTGAAAAGTGCACCAGATTTATTAGATTTTTGAATTTATTCACACTAAATTAAATTCTAAACCTAACCATATTCTGATTTGTCAATTGTCTTATTTTTTTAATTGATACCTCCGAAACTAAAAAAAACAACACATAAATGCATTACGCACCAAACCTCATGTTTCTTGCTCCAAAATTTTCAAAACTCACTAAATCTGGTGGAAAATGCACCAAAGTGGCGACAGTGTGAACAATGCGAAAATTGTTCAAATATTTATTTAAAATATACAGTTCTCTTGTAGATTTTCGAAAAAGTTAGAAGACAAAATAATTTTAAAAATATAAAAATTCAAAACGAAGACAGAAGTTTTTCTAATAATTTATTATATCGCAGGCCTAGACCCAAAACAACATATACATCTTAGGTCAAAAAAAAGCATTAAGCATTAATACAAATAAATTAAAAATGAAAGAGTTTTTTAGAAAAATAAGTTCATGTTTTTATTTTAAAACTAGTAAGGAATTATCTTAGACTGGGCCGAAGTTAAAATACCCCAAGGTCGAATTAGAGTATATATAAAGTCTTAAGCAAACTGTTAAATATATTTAAAGAGATTTTCCTGTTTTGGTTAAGTCACTTTGTATAGGAGGTAGGCGTGGTTTTCATCAGATTTTTACAAATTTAATATTCAAAATAAATATTCAATATTTAAGACACTGTGCAAAATTTGAAGTCATTAAATTGATTTTTGTGGAATTTAAAGAGATCTTACCGTTTTGGTTAAGTCACTTTGTATGGGAGGTAGGCGTGGTTTTCATCCAATTTTGCTCAGCTTCGAAATTGACCTTCATTTTTCTATAAAAAGCTTATGTTTTGAATTTCGTTATGATAGCTCAAAAATTACGGCTGCTATCGTGGACACAGACGGGCAAACGGACGGTGATGCTGATCAGGAATATATTTACTTTTCTATACCGGCCACGCCGTCTTACCGGCGTTACAAACGGAGTGACAAAATTAATATACCCCCATTACGTTTTTTAAACGTGGGGGTATAAATATCGAGCCATAACAGCAAAACAAGTGTAACCAACAAAAACAAAATTTTACAGGAGAAGCAATTTTCTAGCTTTGTCTGCATAAGCAGCAGTACATGTAAACTCGATTTTTGTGTTCGGTATAAATTTAGAACGGTTTAACTTAGAGATCTGAAATTTTAGGAGTTGAGTGGTTTGTTATAGTACTATCGTTTCTTATTACAAGTGATTTTTGGATTTCGTGTTGGTTACACTTTTTTTGCGGTTATGGTCCGATATGCTTAATTCAATCCAAAAGAGTGTACTTAAAATAAAATAGAATAAAGTTTGCCAGGTTATTAATTTTTTTGAATAGATACTACTCAAAAATAAGGCGGTTAATATAATAGCAGTTCATAACAAATGGCCATTTTAATAAATGTTTTTGACAATAAAAAAATACAAAAGGGTTCTTAAAAAACTTTTTTAAGAACACACGAGCTGAACATACCGAGAACTGCTATTATTTTGGTATAGAGGTTGTTGAACAGAACAGCGAAATAACAAAGAATCGTTATTTCATTTAAAAATTTTGTGAATCAATTTTTTTGAGCATTTCTCAAGTAACCGTATTCTGATAACATAGTAATATAATAAAAGCAAAGAGAAAAATAACACTATTGTTTTTTTGTGTGATTTAAATTTTTATGAATTGGTGTTACGCACTGCTATTATTTTGACCAAAGTTGTAAATACAACAACAAAACACTTAAAAAACAACTTATTTATATTTACTATTATATAAAATTCTTCTTTTTTATGATAGAAACTTTTTATAGAGTTTTGTGTCAAAATTAAGCAATTTTTCAGATGAATTAAAGAGTGGGGAAAATGGAAATTAAAAAAAAATTGCAACAAAAAAAACTTTTGGACTATTTTTTGAGCAAAAATTTCATATTTTATAGGTTTTTTGAAAACAATATAAATCATTAAATGGGTTCATCTTTTCTCATTTCTCCAAATTCACTTAATTCAGCTTTCAGACAAAGGAAATTTGATGAACATCGATTTGAAAATGGCAGAGATGTAGCTTGCAAATTAAAAATTGCAATTTCAATCGGTTTTTTCTCATCCTAACTCCCAAGAAAATGAGTTATACTTGAGAAAATCTTTAGTTATCAAGATATCGCAATAATTTTGATGTCATAATAATTTCAATATACTAGATATACGTACAAAATATTTTCGAAAAATCTTTCTTTTACCATTATTTTTATTAATTAACTCACTTACTTACTTAGTTGGCGCTACAACCATGTGTCGGTCTTGGCCTCATCTAAGAATTTGCGCCAGCCATTTCTGTCTTTCGCTTGCTGGCACCAGTTGGAAATTCCAAGCTTCATCAGGTTGTCTTCTATTTGGTCTTTCCAACGAAGATGCGGTCGTCCTCTTCTGCTTTGACCGCCGCTGGGTACCGAATCGATAGTTTTCTTCACTGGAGCATCGTCTTTCATGCGCTGAATATGACCAAGCCAGCGAAGCCGCTCGATTTTATTGCGCTTGACTATGTCGATGTCAGCGTACAGCTCATACAGTTCATCATTCCACCGTATTCGGCACTCGCCATTGACGCAGATTGGTCCGTAGATCTTACGAAGAATCTTTCTCTCGAATGCTCCTAAAGTCCTTTCATCTGAGCTGCTCAGCGTCCAGGTTTGTGATGCATAAAGTAGGACGGGCATGATGAGCGATTTATAGAGTGTGATTTTCGTTCGTCGAGAGAGGGCTCTGCTTCTTAATTGCCTACTGAGCCCAAAGTAACACCTGTTGGCAAGAGTTATTCTTCGTTTGATCTCAATGCTGATGTCGTTGGTTGAGTTAATGCTGGATCCCAGATAGACGAAGTCCTTCACAACCTCGAAGGAGGTATTGTCAACTGTAACGTGAAATCCAAGACGCTGGGACTGTTTGTTTGTTGACACCAAGTATTTCGTCTTATCTGCATTCACTGCCAGACCCATTTGACTTGATTTATTAATTAACGACTTTTCATAAAAAATTCGTTGTACTGAGAAAATTCATAGTTTTCGAGATAAAGCCAAAAGTTTCATGTCATAATAGTGGAAATTTTTCAAAACTTAAGAAGAATATATTCATGTTTAGAATCTAAGTTAAAAAATAACATTACAAATTAAAAAAAAGTTTTTATAAAATATTTTTTATAATCCTGTTATGCAGGACTTAGTAAAAAATCAAAATACAGAAAAAGCCGAGCAACTTTATGTTACTATAACAATAACTGTAAGAAGTTAATTCAAATGAACTAAAGTACCTAATTTTTTAATATTTTTTTTCATTTTTTAATTATTAAGCAAACACAAATATTTTTATATTTGGCATTTGAAGATAAAAAAAAATAATTTAATTTCAATATTTAAAATTTGTACATGGTATTTAATATTTTTATCGCAGGCGAAGCAGCGGATATTCGCTAGTACTTTATAAAAGAAAACTTCATAAATTAGAAAACAGCAAGAAATTATGCCATTGCACGATGCTATCTTCTTGAGAGCTAAAAAATAATTAAGTTTATCCGACATGTAGGTTAGTTCAAAAGCTTGACAGGATTTTCCGTTATTTTCCGAAACCCCCTAGTCCGAAACCCCCTAATGCACAATGCTTTTGATCGATTCTTGCGATCTGCTGCATCATAGCTTCACGCATTCACAATTAAATATGTAGGATAGCTAGTGCACAATCCTTTTAATAAATTCCTGTCATCTTCTGCAACAGAGCTTACGTTAAAACTTAACATTGAATCATGACGCAAAGGGTTTTTGGAGTAATCATAGCAAAATTAGACAAGGTAGTGTAAGGGCGGAGAGCCGGTGACCGAAACTGTCAAAACGAAGTTGACATTCCGTACAAAATCTGAAACCAATGGCCGCATTCAGCGCAGACAACTGTTGTGAACTGTAATGGTAGCGCTACCTTAGTTCACGATGTTTTTCTCTGAATGTCTACTCTACACGTCAGAAGTTAGATTCAATTTAATTTTTATGTAAATTTAATTCAATTGCAAAGGTTTCTCACTTAAATTTGCTGCGTTCTTTCTGCGTTTATTAATTTAACAGCGCCAGTAACAGCATCCAGTAACAGCATCTGACCAAACAGTTGTGTTCATGTAGCATAGAATTTGTTCGCTCGATTAAAAGGCGTTCGCTACTTTATCAGTTTTAAGGCCCAGTTATAATAGACGTAATGTAAAGTAACGTAATGTTGTCAACTGTCATCGTGACGGGACGTAATGTAAGAAAACGCTGTAGCAATTATAATAGGCAGTAGCCAGGCAGTTGTTTGTCGTAAATAATTGCACGTTCCTGTACAAATACAATTAAATCTTCGTCATCCATAGCTGAGGATACATAACACTATCACATTAATAACGAAAACTCAACAGAAAGCGTAGTTCAACAATATAAAATAGAGCAATAATCGAATCTAACCTCAATGTTTAGTTGTTCTTTGAACAGACGTAATGTAAAGTAACGTAGAAATCGAAATCCAACGGATCTTTACGTCCCGTTACATTACGTTACTTCTATTATAATCACTTGTATAAGAAAAGTATTGATTGAAACAGTAAGTGACAGAACACACTGCTGCAGTGACATTTCACTACATAACGTTACGTCTATTATAACTGGGCCTTTAGTTAGCGCTACCAAATATGTACCATTCAGCGAATTTTTACACAACAGTTGCCAACTGTTGTCTGCGCTGAATGCGGCCAATGAGAATGCAATATGAAAGCAAAAATTGGCAAAAATACCAAAATGGCTGAGTTTGACAGTTATATTCACTAAGAACGAAAAAACATTCAGCTCTAACACTATCTTTTCTAGTTCTAGGAGTAGTAGTTTGTGTGTAGAACTCTCGATCGGAATGGTGAGAGTTCGATTCTCACGCTTACAAAAAAATTTTTAGATTTTATATCTTCTTGTTGTAATAGACGCAAGTAAAAAAACAACAACCATTCTAAGATAAAAGATGTATGGAAAAAGTGTCGTTTTTGAGATTTCATTTAAGCAAATCACAAAAAGAGGCGTAAAAATCTTCGCTTCAAAAATAAATATATATAAAATCCTGCATTATTATGATATATATTATTATTTCATGAAAAACATATGAATTAAAACATATGAACATAAGGTTTCAAGATTAATAGACAAACTACAAAAAGTTATTAGGACTTGAACCGCTGACTTCAAGTGTAGGAGACAAGTACAATGTGCGCTAAGCCAAATAAATTACATTAAAAATTGCGCTAATTTGGTAATAAAGCCTTATTTTATGATAGTCGCTACGAATGCAAGAGAACGAGAGAGAACAAAATCATAAATATATATTTATGAAAATTCATAAGATTACATATGCACTAAGCATACATAAATAGCTCAAATTCGTTGCATTATTTATTTGTAACAATAATAAACAAAATTTTTACGCTTAAGCCAATCTTGGATTTTTAATAGGAATAGTTTTAAGGTGCTGTGCGAATCAT
Source organism: Dichetophora obliterata (assembly GCA_963920525.1). Classification (NCBI taxonomy): domain Eukaryota; kingdom Metazoa; phylum Arthropoda; class Insecta; order Diptera; family Sciomyzidae; genus Dichetophora; species Dichetophora obliterata. The sequence goes on along the minus strand of OY986437.1, from coordinate 219,807,008 downwards.
TCCATTCGCTCCGAAATTTGCTTAACAAATTTTGTTCTACATCATTTATAATCATTTCAATATCTTCATTATAAAGATTTATAGTTTAAAAAAACAGTCAATTTCGTTATATTTTGTCCATTTTTTATTAAATCTTCACTGAGTATTTTGTAAGAAATTTTAAATTCTTTCATAATATTAAACTTTAAATAAATACTTTTGGAAATACAAAGAATGCGGTTAATGTTGAAACTATTTTACTAAAATAATGGACCTTAAAGCAAAGTACTTAAGTTGACGTTTATCTTGCTTACTCCTTTTTCATATTACATAAGTGTTCTCTCTGCCACTCCTTCATTTGAATGATAGTAAAAATATGCCTAAAAGTTTGCAATGTATGTTAACAATTTATTCAGAAATACTTGAAATACTTCATTTTTGTGGGCAGAAAAGGAAAAATTAATATAGTTTACTAAATGTCAAAAGTTGGCAATTGTTTTTTTAATAAATAAAAGCCTACATTCTAATCTTTAAACAGACACCAATAAACCTGCTGCGACATAGTGCATGCTCCAAGCAATTTGCATTATATTACTTTTAAGCATACCAATAATATGTGCATATTTTAAAAAGGATTCGTATTATTATAAATGTCTTTCTACTGAATTAATAACATATATACATTTATTTTAATTAAAAAACCAATCAAATAAAGTTTAAATATAGTACTTATACTGAATTCAATTAAACACTAAAATTTGACAATTTCAAAATGCAAAAATTCCATGACTTTTTCTGTTTTAAAAAAACTGTACATTTTTTTAAGTCTTTTTTTAAGTCTTTTAAGTGAACGGATTATTAATACTTGATAATTTCTCTGACGAATACTTTTCTAAGAAATTAGCATTTTTAAAGTCTAAAAACAAACTTTTTTCCGAAAATAAACCATAGTGCGAGGCTTCAACTGTGCTTGTTTAAACACAAATTACACTGTGCAACAGTCAACAAAAGAACAGGATCCTGCTATATAGGTTCGATACTATGATCAAAGGTGAGTAAAACCCTAACTGGGTTTCGTAAGTTTGGCGAATATAGTGGGTCTTAGTGATTTTGACAAAAAAAATATCATTAGTTTTTGTTCAATAGCGCCGTCAGATTTAAAGATATCAGTTAACTAACTATCTACACTATAGACAGTTATGACCAAAAAAGTGAAAAAATTAAAAAACATTTCACAATTTTAAAAAAAAAAAATATTGAAAATAATAATTTTATGAATTTGTTTTGTTCTTAAGATTTGTTTATTAGACTGTAAGCTATAACTTTTCCAAAGATAATAAACTGATATCTTTAAATCTAACGGAGCTATTGAACAAAAAGTAATGATACTTTTTTTGTCAAAATCACTAAGACCCACTATATAAAATGGGCCATAAAAAGAAAACGTTCGCCAAACTCACGAAACCCAGCTAGGGTTTTACTCACCTTTCATCATAGTATCGAACCTATATAGCAGGATCCTGTTCTTTTGCCAAAATCTGTTTTTTGAGTCACTGTGTTATCGACAACTGTATCTACAAGTTTTTTCCGACTAGATAGGCCCCTTTTACATTGGTCAAGATTTGAAATCAATTTTTGTTGACGTTCTCTTTTGGACTTGATAAAAGCTTCTACACATTAAATGGCATGTCTTGTTTGCTTATTTGCTACAAAACAAAAGCAAGCAAAAAAAAAATTTTACTACAAAATTACTAATGAGACTATTGTAATTCTATTTTGGTTTTGCGATAAAAACCAACTTGTTGGATTTGTGAGAGTCCTTTCAGTTCAACTGCGTCCTTGGTTTAGCTGGATTGGCGATTTCGATATATTCTAAGCCTATTTCCACATCTTTTAATGAAGATATCTTGCGAATGTTTCACGAACATAACAGTTTCTAAAAAGAAAGAATGGCTAAAAGAATCCATAAATGCAAGGCTATGCTAATTTTTGAAAGCATCGACTTCATCTTTTTTGTGCAGAGGATTAGTTTTTATATTATTTTCTTTAAAAGTTTCCTATAAAAAAAAATCGTTTCAACTGAAACTGGAAATTAAGCTCAGCAGCATCAGTGAATAAAAAAGGTTCTGCATGCTAAAGCAATTATATCATTATTACAAAAAATCCGTAATATATTTGAATTGAATTTAAAATTTTGTTAAAATTGGCTATAAATAAAACAAATAATTTAGAAAGATATTCTGGTTTTACCTGAAAAAAACATTATTTAGTCCAGAACGATTTTAAGAATTGAACTTGCATTAATTTTGTAATAATATAAATGGTTATGGCTCACTATAAAAACCATAAGAATTATTAATTTATCTCTATAAAATGTACGCATTATAGAAACGAAACCAAGAATTAAAGCTATTTACCTTAAGGTGACCTTTACTTTTTAAATCCGAGAGAAATTGAATTTTTTAATAAGAATGTTCCTTGAAAACAAAGTAAAAATGCTCTCCTAAAACCGCTTTGTAAAATTCGGCCTTAAAAAAATTATACAAAAATTTGTAACGGTAGAAAATATTAAAAAAAATTAAAACAATCAAAAAAGTTGTAATTTTTGAGGTTCGGTCATTACCCAGGCCTCTAGTAAAGTGATCCTATTTTAAAGTTTTCCTTTAATATTTTCAGTTTTCCGGACTTTTAGAAAACTTGTGACGCCAGGAGGAACTTAAAGTGGCCAAACTTTATTCTTTTTTCATAATTGATACTTACTTAAAAACTTACAGAAAAGCTTTTTTGACTAACAGCCCTATTCTGGCAAATTAACAAATTGTTAACCAGTATTTTGAATATTTCAATGTGTTTGTTGTAATTTTTTGATTTCAAAACAAAATTTGAAGCTCAAAAATAATAAATTTTGATAAAATTTGTCAACTGCTTTTCTGTATTGACAATTTCATTCAAAAAATTTGTTTTTTGTGCTTCAAATTTTGTTTTGAAAACAATAAACATAGAAATATTCAAAATACTGGTTAACAATTTGTTAATTTGCCAGAATAGGGCTGTAAATATAATACTTCTTTCGCAATATTAAATTTAAGATCCTTAATTTTTACCTATTTGGTTAAACTAAAGCTCGAACGGAAAACAACAAAATAACCTGCTTTATCGACACATTCAAAAAACTCACTCTATAGAATCGCTTGACTTTGGAACAACTTTTTTGCAACATAGTTCACATTTTTTTTTTTTTTTTATTTGATCTAACTATTTTTGTCAAACTCTCAACTATCACAAGTCTAAAGTTTTCACGAACGCAATGTGGCCACACGCACAGTGATGCCAAAGTTTGCTAAATGCTGTCATTGCAAAAGTTCTCCTGCATGTCAAGTGCTAAACATATGCTTTAGACGACTGTGTATGGAAAAATTGAAAGGAATGTACAAGAAATGGGCAAAAACTAGGTGACAAAGTATCCAAGGATTGCTAAAAGGAAAGCAGACAAAAGTTTCAGCCACGCATTGAATTGTAAAACTAAAAAATAAAAGGAAATAAAAAACTGTCAGTAGCTAAAGTTGGCTAAGTATGCAAAGTAATTATAACAGTAAAAAAAACTAAAGCAACGTTATAAAAAAAGATAGATAGCTTCGTGCTGGCAGCAAAATGGCAGACAAAATTGATAACTATTGAAATAATCACTGGCTTGAAGGACAAAATAACGTTTCCCGACAAGATTTCAGGAATATCGTAGCCTCGCGCTTAGTTTGGCTTGAATGAATAAGCGAAAAAATAAAATTCCAAGCTAAACGCGTTTTAGTATGCATGTATAATTAAAATTTTCAGCATTTTCACTGCTTACATACCTTCTACGGTGCTGAAATGGTTTGTTTGATTTATAGAATCAAATTATCTGCTAATTAGTATACAGTTCTTCATGAACCTAAACCTAAGCTTGAAACTTGCAGCCGGTTCACTTCAGTGCGCTGCTGTACTCAGCTTTTCCATATTTTCGCCTGCAATTATCAAAGAACATTATTCTTCTTAGCCCCTTACTACGTACTGTGGATCGTTTAGTACAAGTAAGGCTAAAAAAACTTCAGGAACTCGAGAGTACTTTTCGCACTTTAAGATCACTACCAGACTGAGCCAAGTGCATGGAAAGCTACACTGCAGGGCATACCCATAGCCAAGGAAACGTTTCCGGGGTTCAAACCTTCGAAATGTATACAAAAATGAATATAAACACGACTGTCGAATGCCACAAATTATAATTTTAAAAGAATTACAAAACAAATTATTAAAATATTAAAAAAAACTCTTAGTTTCTAAATATAAGTTTTAAATCTACCATTAACCTTCTGTCAGTGCATAGGGGTCAAATTGACCCCAGTCTTTGTAAAAGTGATTTAATAAGGTTTTACACCAACTTACTATACCAAGCAACTAGATAAGCCTCAACTAATGTTTAACTCACACATTGCAAAAAAAATAATCGAAAAAACATTATAAATGACTAAGCTACGACAGTTTTAAGCAAGTCAAGCATATTTTGGTGCATTGGGGTTAATCTGACCCCAATTATTTTGCTATGCATTTTGTATTTAGTTTTAAATTTCTTTGTGTTTTAGGTGATTTCCCGTTTAGCAATTTATTTGTGTTTTAGGTGATTTCCCGTGTAACAATTATTTTGTTATGCATTTTGTATTTAGTTTTAAATTTCTTTGTGTTTTAGGGGATTTCCCGTGTAACAATATATTGAAGTTCTTTCTTTTGCAAATGCAAAAATTGAAAATAGAAAACATTCAGTGTTTTCTATTCAACACATATGAATAGAGGTGTTTTTATTATAAATTTATTTGTCTGTAATAATTATAAATATATTCACATAAATAACTATTATTATAAGGTGAGTATATATATTTTTTTTATTACTTTATGTAGTGTAATTTTCTATGCATATAATAATTTGTTTTGTTATTTAGATGGCCCTAAAAAGACAAAATAGCCAGGATATTCGAAATCTTTTCGATAGCATTACCGAATCTGATGAGGAAGAGGTAGCAGATGATAACATTGATAGTGACTTTTCTGATTGTGATTTAGCAGCAGATGAAGCTGCTGTTGAATTGCAAAATATAGAAAACGAAGAAGAAAATATAGAAACTGGTGAAGAAGAAGAAGTACAAAATATTGAAACTGATGAGGAACCTGAAGTGGAAGAAGAAGGAATTTGGTATTACGCGCAAAATAAAAAGTACAAAAGAAAATGGAGAGCAAGTCCACCAAATGTAACCAGAGTTCGCGACTTTCAGATCTTGAGAGAACGACAAGGAATTTCTGCAGAAACAGCTGTAAATATAAATACTCATCTGTCCGCATTCAAAAAATTAGTTCCAGAGACATTAATAAATGTAATAGTGGCCGAAACAAATAGAAAAGCTCGCCATTTCTACACTATAAATAGTAACCCTGCACGTATTTGGTATGATACAAATTCAAATGAAATTTATGCCCTGATTGGTATACTTATATACGCTGGTGTTCATAAAAACTGGGACGAAAGATTGGATGAATTGTACCGCCTCGACAATCGTCCTTTTTATCGGGCTGCAATGTCATTACAAAGAGTGCAGCAGCTTTTACGATTCCTGCGCTTCGACAATTATCAGACTAGAGCAGAACGTTTGAAGGAAGATAAGCTAGCAGCTTTCCGTGATGTTTGGAATATGTTTTTGGCAAATATCAAAGGACCTTATAAACCATCATCATTCTTAACTATAGATGAACAATTGGTATTAACTCGTGGCCGATGTTCATTCAGACAGTATATACCATCAAAGCCAGGCAAGTACGGGATTAAGATTTTTTGGATTTGCGATGCGTTGAATTCGTACCCATTGAAAGCAGAAGTTTATGTAGGCAAACAACCGAATGAGATACGTTCGGTTGATTACGCATTAAATTTAGTTCATCGATTATCTACACCATATATCAATAAAGGACGAACTATTACGATGGATAACTTTTTTACAAGCTGTCCATTAGCAGAACAAATGTTGCAGAAAAAAACAACAATAATTGGAACAATTCGCTCAAATAAACCAGATCTACCTAAAGAATTTACGAACAAGGCCGAAATTAAGAAGCGAGACCTGAATTCTTCTAAATTTTGCTTCGACAACCATCTGACTTTGGTAAGTTATGTTCCGAAGCCAAACAAGAATGTATTGTTACTATCCACTCTACACAATGATGATATTGTTGACCTCGATACGAATAAACCCAACATAATATTGGACTATAATAAAACAAAGGGAGGTGTTGACACACTCGACAAATTAGTTCGTACCTATACCTGCAAGAGAAAGACCAAACGATGGCCAATGGTTCTATTTTTTAATATGATTGATATCGCAGGTATAGCCGCTTATAATCTGTACAAATGTGCTAATCCACAACTATATATTCAGCGGAAAAACAATGAACGTAAAATCTTTTTGAAGGAGCTGGCTATGCAATTGGTAAATGATCATATATTGCACCGATTATCAAACCCACGGGCAATGAAAAAAAATGTTAAAATTGCTATTCATCAAATTGGATATGATATAATAAACATAAGACAGAGCACAACAACTGAAGGAACAGCGGCGAATAGATCTGTCAGTAAGCGACCAAGATGTTACATTTGCCCTCGATCCGCTGATAAAAAAACAGGAACAAGATGTTATGTCTGCAATCAGCCTTCTTGCACAACACATATAAAAACCGTTTGCATAAACTGTGTCAACGAAGAAGTAATGGATTCCCTTGAAGAAGAAAACAACGAAATCATGTCAGACGATGCATCTGGCTAATTTTTTATGTAATATAATATAATTTAAATTATCTTAATGTCAATCTTATATATTCTGAATAAAATAAGTTTTTTTTTCATTAATAAATAACAATAGAAACGACTATTTTTTAACAAAAAGCTTAGAAAATGCATTTAAATATATGTGGGGTCAGGTTGACCCCATGCACAGACTATGTAAAATTTACTATGCACTGACAGAAGGTTAAAAAAAGTCATAATTTCCAGTACAGAATTTAAAAATAATCGTTTGAACAATGCAAAGTTATTTCGATTGTCATTAATCTGATTTAAGCTAAGATGGCAAAGGTCAACTTGTTTTATTAATTGTAACAAATTATTGTAAACTCAACTTTAACTCAATTTTCGAATATAGAGGAGTTCATTTGTTTGAAGAAAAAATATGCGTATGATTTTAAAAAAATTTTTTATATTGTTCAACTACAATAGTACAACCAAGAAAATACATATTTCGCGATATCAATATTAAATAAAAAAAATACTTTTGGTACAAAACTTCATGTTTTCAAACAATAAATTGTTAGTTTAATTTTTTAGCTGTTTTATATTTTATTTTTTTTTTAAGAATCATCAAATTTATTTATCCTAATATTTTTAGGATTTTTTTTAAAATTAAAATAATTAACAACAATATTTAATCTTTTAATGTAAATTGTAACACTCATTCATCATAAAAAAAAATATATTTTTTTAGTTTGAAAAATTGTTGATAATTTTGAAAATGGTGCTCAATGAAATGGCTTCTATAATAAAAGGGACCTGAACGGTGTTGTAAATTTTGACTTTATTTATCTAAACCAAAAATATTATTTATCGTTTCGTGTGCAGCAGCTATAGCTGGAACCAGAAAAAAAGAAAATATTGAAAATTTAAGTTCTAAAAACAGCTTGTTTTTATCGGCTATTAAGAGTTAAATATACGGTGTTTTTAATATGAAACTTTGATTATATTAGTTCCAGATAGCCACTGATGTTGTAAATAGCATATTAAAATTTTAGATGATTCGGCTGAATAGTTTTTGTTTTCTTCTACAACACCATGCCGAAAAAAGAAGTTTCGAGATAAATGAGTATAAAGAGAATGAATGTAGACGAGACACTGTGGCTCGACACCTACCTAAACGGCTGTAGAAGTAGAAATAACGTTTCTATATTCTCGAAAGACTGACTATGCTTTTGAAATATCGATTTCATAAAAATTTTAAACTGCCGGCCTGCCTTAAAAATCATTATTATATTCAAATTTGGTTTTTAAAAAGTTAAACAATTTTTTTTTTAATTTTTAAACATATCAATTTGTATTATGTCAACAATTTAGTATCAAATTATTAAAGTCAAAATTCTTTGTGTGGTTAAAATTACTTGAGCGAAATATGAATTTTATGATGTGATATGAATGATAATGAATTTTATCATATTTTAGGACTTAAAATTCTGACTTTTTTCGTTTAAAAAATATATTTTTGTTATTTGATATTCTGAACTACGTTTGTTCTACGATTTTGTACAATTTGGAGTTTTGGATATTTTAGGAGTGCTTTTTTTGGGTTGGTTCTAAAAAAAAACAACAGACTCTAGTAAGAGAACTAAAATCCATATGCTATTCGTATAAGAAATCTTTATTTTTATGAATTTTTTTAATTTCTGATATTAAACAGATAAATTTGAATAATAATCATAAACACAATTTTTTGTTGATTTAAAACAAAGTGGTGTATTTTCATTTTATGCAAAATACAGTTGTTCTTTGGTGCAATATCGGTTCTTGCTGCGTGGTTTCTCTCTTGTAAGGTACTTAAGGAAATGACCGATATTTTCATGATATAGCATGGCTATATCAAGCATATGATATATTAGTCGTACTTGTACTCACGAATTATTGCAGGATACTGAATGTTTGCGGTCACATTAGTTTTGTATGGAAGATGTGTGAATAAGGGCTATTTTCCTTCGAAAAAGAATTGTGCGAGAGTGGTTGTCCTTTTACAGTCATTTGATAAATTCAGGAGTAGTCCTAAATAATATCGGGATATCAGTCTCTTTCCGGTATTCAGTAAAGTGCTGAGAAGAATCATGATGAAATGGCTTGAAGAATGAATAAAGAAATGTGTTTAAGGCAGTAAGGTTTCAAGAGGGAAAAAAGTGTTGTTTATGCATAGATGTATGTAAAAGAATGTGTTAGAGATAGTGGTTCAAAGTATGTCATGAATGTCTTCTTTGCCTTCATGGGTGCTTTTGATTACTTGAAATGACACTGTGAGATTGAAAAATTGTGTCAGATTGGCTGTCAAGAAATGGGTCTCTGGAAGAGCTATTTCTCTGACAGGCAAGCATATGCGGATGATCTGCTCATCATGATCGAAGGTCAATCCCGTGCTGATCTTGAAAGATTGGAGAGGGAAGCAATGTAGATAGTATGTGAGTAGGGTAAAATAGTGGGTGTTAGTGGAGCGTTGAAGAAGACTCTCATGTGCTGATAAAAGGTAAATGAGCATCAAGTTTACATACTGGTTTCAATGTAAATGGGGTTAGAATTAAGTACGTGGCGTTTTTCTAAACTCATCTTGCAAGAATAAAATTACGATTGGCCTCAGTTACTTCCCACCTGCGTTGGGTGCTCAGGAATGCATAATACTTTAATAGGTTGACTGCTCGCTTCATATTTAATGGGTTGGTTGTTGCTTGCGCAACATATATGCTACTGTTTGAATAAAAATATTGTCTTGTCAGCATGTTGCTCTGCTCGCGTGTATGCTCGCTCGTGTATCGTATGGTCTCTACGGAGGCCATACAGGTACTTATGTGTATGTCTCCTTTGGATTTTGTGGTAATACGATCCAATATCGCATTCTTTATCCAAAGAGGTCTATGTAGACAGACAAAGTCGCTCTTCGTGAGTGCGTAACATCTAGATGGCTATCTTGTTAGTACGAAAGTGTTAATGGACGGGTCACTTTCGCCTTCATTGAGGATGTCTTGTTTGTAGAAAGAAACCTGGATTTTGGATTTTTTCTAAGTCTGGGCTTTCGACATAAGGGACATGTTTCTTTCAATGCTTTTCTGCATAAAAGGGGCCTCAATGAAGTCATAGGTTGTAATAGTGGGGCAAACCTTGAAGTCTGGTTTCATCTTCTATGTGAGTGCCCTCTTTATAAGGACATCCGGATCGTCATGCCATGGGGACTTGTCCAAAGGAATGGTGTTAATGAAATTGACAATATGCTTGCCATACTGGCAGAATTTTAAGTCATAGACTTAATTTGGTACTTTTGAGCCCTCAAAGAGACGTTGACGCAATATATCGGCCCGTTTTGTTTTGTGAACACTGTGAGCTAAAGCCAACTCTATAGTGTGCTTACGTTAACTTCCATGGATTCCTGTTACTTTAAAGTTATTGTTATATCTGAAGCAAATAATCTAATTGATGAAAAGAAAGTAATTGTTAAAATTATGAAATACCTTGCAATATTTGGCGCTTCTTGAGATGCGTTTTCTTTTGTGGATTTGAATGATTTCATACCAAGAAATGTCGATGCCATATTTACGACTTTGTTGTTCTTCCATGCTACAGTTGTTAAATCAATCGTTGAGACTGTCATCCGAAAAGATTAAAATATTGTCAATTTCAGTTGCAGACCACTTGAAATCGTTGACAAATTCTTCAAACTTCTCGACTGAGGTAAAATATCTTTATTTTCGAGGCATTCTGTAGCAAAATAAAAAAAAAATGTATGAAAGAGACAAAAAGACGCTCAAGCACATAAGAGTTTCACTTCTCTTTTTTGAAGGTCCATTCTAACTTTTTACAAAACAACACTCATAAAAAAAATTCTATAACTATTTGTTTTGTTTAAATCGATTATTTAGTTGTTAAAGATAACAAATATATATATTTTTTAATATATTTTAGCAAACAAATCTTATATACCACTTAAAAAATTGAGCTCAAAAAGTGTATGCTTAGTGCTGTCAGTCACGTTGTTTGTTTATCACTACATGGAGCGCACATTGATACGAGTAATTAATGTAATACAAAAAAAAATTTATAAAAATATTAAGAATACACTCTTCTAAAATTACCGTTCCTAGAGAAACCACCAAGTACTAAACTACAAAAAAAATCAACAGATTTAACATGACCCCGACATGACCCCAGAGTTCTTTAATGTTGTGTTTGAAAAGTCTAAAAGGAGAGCTTAAGTGGATTTGAAATAAACGTAGGTATTTTTCGGATCCGTTTCCATATAGGGACTTTTCCATATAGGAGAACCAAAAAAGATCGATAAATCTTGATCGGAGGTGTCTCTGAAGTGCTGTCTCCGAATACACAAATTCTTTTAGGTTTGCCATTGTCTACAGAGAAGTGACGACCTCAGAAAAATTTAATTGAAAAAACATTCTGTCTGAGCTGGGAATTGAACCCTGGCTACTATTACCTATCTAATATAAAATAATGTACAAATGTGAATCATATACAATATACGATTTCAGCGTTATGAAACAACTGTTCTCACGCCATTGAACACTTTCGATCGATGCAACGTGCTTTCACACAAATTGATAAAAATTTTACGATTTTAAAAAAAAAATTCAGACATCTTAAAAAAAACTTTCAATAGGATCTTATTTCCAACTCGACCTCCTCCTTTGAGTTAAATCTCTTGCCTGCGTGTCGATGTTTTAATCTAGGAAACAGAAAAAAAAGCTGGAGGCCAGGTTTAGATAACCCGGTGAGTAAGAAACCAATTTCGTTCAGCAATTCCTTCAATTTATCGGTCATCCATGTTTTATTAATAACATAAAGCTCGTATGGCGAAACACTTTAAAATTTTGCTTGAAAAAGCTAACAAGTTTGGCTTGTTGATCAATTTTTAAGAAACTCGGTACCAAGCGCGAGCAAAACTTTTTCATGAGACCTACGCGCTCTCATTCCCATTCATTAAATTTCACTTTGCAGTCATTCAACCCAATTTGACTAATTTTTCGAATGTTTTTTGGAGTAACTGCCTTTTTTGGCCTTCCTGAACGGGCTGCATCAATTGTTGTTGTACGATCACAACTAAACTTAGCAAACTACTATAATCCGGTTGAATTTGATGGAGCAGATAAGCCATAACATTTATTAAGCCATGCCTTGGCTCTAAAAGTATTTGTTCCTTTCAGGAACACATTTATCAAAACACAATATACACTTTTTCCTTGGTAAATCCACTCTGTCACTTCGAGAGCAATAGTTGTAGAATGCTTTAATAGTATGTCATGAAATTTTGACGGTAATGTAATTAAGGTTGATACTCGAAGGAAAGCGTAACAAAGAATTTTGAGCCCATGCAGTTCTGATCAATGCACTGTGCGACCGTCTTCGAAAAATACTTGAGGAAATTAGGTATTGAGTTTAATTTAAATTGATGCTCAAATTTGTATGAAAAGTCACTGATTTTATATTCATGCTAACCCATACGATATTTTATGCTTCTTAAACTTATTCTTTATTCTTATTCATTCAACTCTTCTGCTTAGCAGAGCAAGTAATACGCAGATATACCCTCGTAAAGTTTTGCTTTTGTATTATTGTTGTTGACATTCTTTGGTTTTGTTGTTGTTATTCTTTTAGCTGTTTTTATTTAAAGGTTACTTTCTCTGGGGTTACTTTAGCCTTTCGAGATATTTTTCTGCTTATATTTTTGCAAAAATGAACCCTTTTCTGTGTGACTTATAAATGCTTAAAACAGACAGAGTTGGAAAATAAAAGTTTCCCTTGCTTATTTGGCATCGTTTTGTCAAGTAGCGGCTTCTCAGACTGGCAACTTAAGCTTATTCTTCTGTCAGTTAACTTTTTTTTTCTTGAATTTCCCTTCTTATATTAACTGTTTTGTGGTACCTTTAGGCAACACTTAACTTCCGCGTTGACGCTTATCAACACTTGCATTAAATAATTAAATTCATATGTTTGCCAAATAGGGGAGGTATGGGGACGAGTGCTTTTTGCAGACTCCAGTCGTTGGTGTGGTAACAAGTTTTAATATTTATTTCTTATTTGGTCTATGTACCAATGTTTGTTTATAATTAAAAATGTTTGCTAAGATTTATTGTTGTGTTGTCATACATTTTCCAATTTATAATATTATTACGATTGCATCAAATCCGGCATCGTATACAGGTGCCAAAATGAATCAACATAAGAAATTCTACGAATTGTAATTTACAGAACGGCAGTTATTCTAATTAATAAAGGAAATTCCCTAAGTTAAAACATTGCTTAATTTTTTTTATAAAAATATTTGATAGTATCTTTTTTTATTAAAGTTAAATTGAAAGAGTTTATTATTGTTCGAGCTTCATAATAAACTTTTTCTATATTGAAATTGTATATATTTTCTAAATTAATTTTGATAGACACCTTCTGACACCACCCACATGGCTCTGACGTTGAGTAGTTCTACAAATATCACATCAGACAACAGGATCAAATGGGCTCTGTTTAGTTTGAAGCCATATAAGTCTGCTGGGCCTGGTGGTATTATTCTAGACGCTCTACAGCAGACGGCGTCTATAATCTTACAATGGCTCATTGTCATGTTTAGAGGTTGTCTTGACATGACATACATACCATTAAAATGGAGGGAGGTTAAGGCAGTATTTATCCCTAAAGAAAGTAGGATACTTACTTACTTACTTACTTAGTTGGCGAAAGGAAGTAGGATTTCGCAAATAAATTCGAAGACCTTAAAACCATTAGTCTATCATCTTTCCTACTGAAAACACTTGAAGGAATGTTTTAAAACATTGATGTTCACTTGACAATTATCGATGTTTAAAAAAATCGCTAATAAGACCGATATATCGATGTTTTCACCATGCTTTCATTTTTGTATTAGGCCTAGTATTGGATTCTAAAAATATAAGTATTATTTTTATAGATTATATATTTTTTATTTGCACTCTATTATAATATATGAAAGAAGGAATAAATGTTTACAATGTATGGACCATGATTCAATTACTATAGCAAAAGTAAAAAGTAATGTAAGTAAGAGAGCAAAAGAGTAATTTTTAATGCCATCAAAGTAATCAGTTGCAGGAATATCATACTTTTTCGCAGTGCTAAATAACCAAGGATACATTTCACTGCTGCTTTTTATACTACGTTCTGTACTGCTTGTATGTTTTGATAGAAAATTAAGTGAGTTTTTAAAAAGCTAATTTCAGTATTTTGTTATGCAAATATATTCCCACCGCTGACAGCTTATTGAATCAACTGGCGCATTATATTTTTGAATTTTATCACCAGAATAAACTGTTTTGCAAATACCTCACGTTGAAGGCATTATTATTTTAATAATTACAACTTAATATGTAGTCCCGATTTATATTTTAATTGAAAAAAGGGCTCGCAACAAAATTTGAAAACAATTTTCAATAATAATTATCAAGGCAATAATTGTTATAAATGCAATGCACACTATTTTTTTCTGCTAACAGCAAAATATAGAATAACTAAATTTTTTTTTAAATACTCAACAAAACTCTGAAACATAACTTTTTTTCATAGAAGACCACAAAACCCTGGTTGTCATTTCCCTCCAGGAAAAATCGGAAGGCTTCCATCTAAAAGTGAAAAAGAAACATTCCCCAACGTATCTTTTGAAAGCTTAAGGGTAGTTTTGTATTTATATTGTTTCCCCACCGCATCTTTTGGAAGCTTAAGAGTAGTTTTGTATTTATATTGTTTCCAAACCGCTTCTTTAAGAATGCATGTGGAAACTTTTATTTATTGTCAAGCAATGACAATAGAAAATATTAATATCATTGTTTTCTAGCCGCTTATTGTAGAATTCGATAGTCTAGTGGTAGCGCGCTCGACTGTCGCTCAGTGGTCCCGGGTTCGAATCCTGGCCGAATCCATTTTCATAACAAGGGAGAGGAATGTTTCCACATGACTTTTTAACTCAGCGGGAAGGAATGTTTCCCTCAAATGACATGCTATGTTAAAAAAGCAATGGAGTGTGCAACAAAGGGGAATGCTTCCTACATTCCATGGAATATTTCCTGGTAACATCTGGGAATGCTCACATTTCCTGGAGGGTTATATTTGAGAGAGAATATATATTTGTTTACATATTTCTGGGTGTTGTTAAACGAATGGAAAACCTATAATAATTGAATCATGGTATGGACGTAGAAAAATTTACTAAAACAAAATTTGAAAAAAGGAATCGACAAAATTTCTGTATTTTGTGTGAAAAATTTCTTTTTTTGTCATTTTTCTTTCGACCTCAAAAAAACGGAGGTTTTTTTTGGTTCATACAAAACAAAGTTTTTTTTTATTGTTATTGTTTTTTTTTTTAAATTTTGTGAGAAAAAATCTCATATTCGTTATTGTAAACTTTTTTATGTCCGTTTTTTGAATTAAGGATTTTTTTCATATTTGCCGACCTCAAAATTAGGCCTTATAGCAAAAATGAGCATTGATGGCGTCAAACGATGTTTTGCGGAGGTAAACTTCGATAGTTTTGTTTCAATACTTATCCTTACTTTATAGCACGGGTAATCTGCTGGCATCACTTGATTGCACCTGCAGGATGGTGTCTTATACCTATGGACCCCCTACCAAAATAAAATCTATATCAAATAGAAAACATGTTTCCCATATAATATTTATTTGTTGGAGTTTATCAATTCGGATATTGAATTAAGGGAAAAAAAGCTTAGATAACCTCGTCCCTAGAAGCCCGTTTCTTTCTTGAGTGATGGTTGCTCCAGCTTCCGAGAACAAGTGTTTGCTGGGTACAGATATAGCATTCCAATCTTCGCAAGTTTTAAAAATAGAGATTTCATGTCATCCCAAATTTCGATCGCATCTTTTTTTATTGGGGTAATAGGAGACTACAGGTACATCTGCACTTCTGCTTTTTGTGGTATTTCCGGATGTCAAATTGTGAATTGGCTAAAAATGAGCAAACGATATCGATGTTTTTCCTTTTCAGGCCGATGTATCGACGATGTATCGCTCATAAGAACATAGATGTTGACATCGATGTTTATGAATCGATGTTTATGGGTTACGCAAACGTCAACCTTAATAGCAAAAGGGAAGTTCAAGGATACGCTCTGTAGACTAATAAAGAAAAAGCTGTCAGTAACAAAAAAATGGTGCAATACAGAAGGATTAAACACCAACCCAGCAAAAACTACTATAGTATCCTTTACTAACAAAAGAAGCCTGCCAAATCTCCGAACTACAAGAATGGAAGGCGCAGAAATTCCCTTCAATGGAGAAGTTAAGTACCTAGGACTCATACTAGATTCTTCTCTTCATACTAGAAACTTCTCTGGAGAAGGCATGCAGAGATGACTTTTAACAAAGCGCGCACTCATGGTATGTAAGAATCAGGCGGGGAAAAGGTGGGGCTGGGCTGAAAGAACCAAGCTATCCACAATAAGAAATATGCTAACAAAGGTGCAGAGACTGGCCTGCGTATGCATCACAGGAGCCATGAGAATCAGAACTAGAAGTAATTCTTGACCTAACCCCCTTTATACCTCTTTACAGAGGGAGTAGCAAAGCGAACTCTGCTATGAATCGCTAAAGAGGGGACAGGTTTAGGTAAAACTATCAGCAGTAGAGAGAAGGAGGATATTGCAAAGCAAATACCTTATATCAATCTATCAAGAGAGGATATAGTAAAAAGGTTCAACTTCGAAAAACACTTCGATATAGAGCTTAGTTCCAAGAAGGAGTGGGACAGTGAGATAATATCGCAAGCCAGAAAACCACATAGCATATGATGGTACACGGATGGCTCCAAAATATTGGAAGGTGAAGATGCAGGGGTGAACAAGCCAAGAACCAGGCACTCTGAGTCTATGGGGACAACAACCAGTATCTTTTAAACGGAAATCCTAGCAATGCAGCTGTGTGCACAATTTAACCTGCACCGGACTACAAAGGTCATGATATAATTGTGATTTGGGACAACCAAGCAGCAATTAAAGCCATAGTTTCTTGTGAAATATCATCGAGAATAACATGGGAATGCCTAACAAAACTCAATGAACTAGTCAAGAATAACACCGTTGCTATATACTGGATCCCAGGACACAAAGGAATACAAGGTAACGAAGAAGCTGACGACTTAGTGCGAAAAAGCGCAGCTACAAAATTTATAGGACAAGAATCATTTTGCTGATTGGGTACACGTCCTATGAAAGAAGAACTAAGAAGGGTGGAGAGACACAAACGATCAAACTTTTAGAAAAGCCTCCCAAAGCTAAGACAATCTAAAATGCCCCTCAGAGATTGGGTATAAGCTTAGGCAACCAAAATCTAAGAATTTTAACAGGGTTTCTTACAGGACACTGCAAACTTAAATATCACCTAATGAAATTGGGCATCGAAACCGATAGACACTGCCGTTTCAGTGAAGCAGCAGACTTTAATACACCTACTTGCAAATTGCGACGCTGTGGCTCGCAGACGTAAGCTAACTCTGGGGAACTATGAGCTTAGTCTAAGGCAAATTTCATCCCTTGAACCTAAAAACATACTCAAATTCATAAGAGAACTGGGTCTGGATGAAATTCTGTAATCCACCAACATACCGGAGCCTTGAGAAGAAAGTACAATAGATCTTTTGTTAGGTCGCAGTACGCATCTCCACCATTAAACATTAGCATTAAAGGTCATCTAGTTTTAACCAAATTTTTTTGTAAAATTTATTGTAATCGAACTTAAAACAAAAACTTACAATGATTTATCGTAAAGAGCTTCTTATTGCGCATGCAGATGCAGGCACAAGCTGATGCGTCTGCAGGCCCAACTGAGATAAGCATGCTAAAGCACTCAGAGCAGTAACTTCAATGTGTCTTTTTTCAACACCTGACTATGTGAGAGTTCGAAAACATACGCAAAATTTTTGATATTTTTTTTTTTTGTAGTTTGTGTATTTCAATTATTATAAAACGTATTTTATTTATGGTGTAAAAAATGAAAAGTTCTCCAAATCAGATAAATTGTAAAAATTGGTAGTTACATCGAAAGATAACTGGAATCATTAACTTTTTATTTTTTTAGACTTAGCAGATGCAGGGAGTTTTGTTTCACGCATACTTTATAATATGTATTTTTTATCATGCAAAAATTAAGCGTTTAATTTTATAAAATTCAAACTGTTTTTTATTGATAGAAAGCATTTTCTCAATTTACTTTAAGTAAATCATAAATAAATAAACTTTAAATAAATATTTTTTCTCATGATGAAAAATTGAAAAGTGATGCCTCTTCAGATGCAATTAAAACTGTAACTGTTTTTTTTAACCCTGGGACAAATAGGGTTAAGATTTTCATTCGTATAGGTAAATAAATGCAGAAAATCTGTTTTTTAAGCCTCATAAAATTCAAGTTTTAGGAGTAGTACTTTATGTGTCGAACAGACGTAGCAAATGTTTCCCCCCACATGGAGTTTACTCATAAACTTATCCCTTAAACGACACAATTGGTGTGAAAATTCGCACCATTGAAAAATATAAGCTGTTTCCTGGAAAATTTTTTTATGGCGTTATGAAAAATCGCCCCATGTAAATCGCCCAAAAAAAAAAATAAAAAATCACCCAAAATTCCTTCACACAAAATTGCGTCATTTTTCATTTTTTTTTTTTGGCGATTTTTCATTTTACTTTTGGGTCATTTTTCTTTTTTTTGTGTGTAATTATTCATTTTTACACTTGTTGTTTTTTTTTACTTATTGATTAATCTTTTTTCAATTGTTCTTGTTAATAATAAAACATGGAACAATTGAAGAAGAACGAAAACTCCAATTTTTTTGTAATATTTATTAAGGCCTCTTAGATCAATTCTGGATAAATTTCAGGCCACTCTCAACTGGTTTACAAGTTATAGGAATCCAAGGTTTCAAAAAATTTCCATTTCAAGAATATGAAAACTACCAAATATTTTATGTGAAAGTTTTAAAAAAAATTGTTTACTTTAAACTTATACTAAATATTTTTAGTTTTATCTATTAAATAGGGGGCCTTCGGCCGCTGCTTAGAGATCACAACCGTCAATAAGTTCAACACAGGCTTCGCTATCTACAGTACTTCTGGGTATAATTTTCTTTTTAAAAGGCGGCTTTTGGCCACTTCTAAAGGATTAGAACTATATAACTTCTGGATATAATTCTCTTTTTAATCCTGGATAACCAATCGGAACGACTTACACTGCTCTCTTTTTTTTTTTTTTTTTTGAACTGATGAAAAAAGTAGCTTATGAAAATATGTTAAAAAATACAAATAAAATCAAAGACCAATATTAATGTTTTTTTATTTCTAGTAAAATTTATCTAGTTTTCTATTTGCAATAGCTTTTAATGTATTTTATGTTTCAGCAGCTCCTAAAAAACGATTTTTGGACCGTGTTAGTCGAATCAACTAGCATTAGTTATAACGTAATTGAAGATGAACTAAAACTCAAATTTTAAATTTTATTTAAAATGAGTACTAAGACCTTCTTTATCCAATTCCGGAAAAAAGGGGCGCTCTGAAGTCGTTTAGAAGTTATAGAGGTCCAAACTTGTAAAAATAAGCTTGAAAAAAGAATTATTAAAAGAGAGTTATATCTAGAAGTATTGTACCGGTGAAGCCGGTTTTGGTAAAAATGAGGGTTGTAATCCTTAAGCAGTGGCCGAAAGCAGCCAATTAAAAATAAAATTATATCCAGAAGTACTGTAGATAGCCGGTGTTGGACTTACTGAGAGTTATACTTCCTAAGCAGCGGCCGAAGGCCGACTATTAACAAGAGAGTTATATCAATAAGTACTGTAAACAGGGAAGCCGGTGTTGGATTTACTGAGGGTTGTAATCCATAAGCAGCGGCCGAAGGTTGTAATCCTATAAAAAGTATAAAGATAATTATAACCAGAAGAACTGTAGACTTATTGAGGTTATACTAAATGCGACCTAAGCTAAATTGTGTCGATAAAGCAGTTCTTGCTAATTTAGGAAATTAATAATCAAATAAATTTTTGATAAATGGTCTTGTTAATAATAAAACGTTGAAACATTATCTTAAAATTGGGTCATTTTGAATTTTTTTTTTTTTTGGTGATTTTTCGTTTATTTTTTTGGCCCATTTTTCATTTTATTATTTGGGCCATTTTTCATTTTATTTTGAGTCATTTTTCGTTTGGGCGAAATTTCATTTTTTTTTTGGCGATTTTTCATCCTATTGTTTGGACCATTTTTCATCTCATTTTGGGCCATTTTTCATTTGGTAGATTTTTCGTTTTTGTTTTTAAGCGATTTTTCATTGGACGATTTTTCATAACACCTTTTTTATTAGCTCTAGAGGTCATATTCATGAACCTTATATACTTTTACAAGTTAATTAACTAACATGTTTCTATCCCTACTCAATGAGCAATTGTTGTTTATACCATTTCTTAATTTACTTAATTCTTTTTAGTTAATGTGACAGCTAGTTTGTAAACATGTGTTAACATCAATACTAACATCAACATCAACATTAAGTAAGGGTTTCTGTACTAATAAGGTTAAGATTTCATTATCTACTACTATTAAAAGTAAAAACACAAGAGTCAAAAACTCTTGATATTTTCTTAATAATCTTCCAAAAGTTAATGCCAACAAAATTGAACTTGTTCGCCTTGTGCACTTTTTTTAACAAAAGAGTTTCCAAATTTCCTGCTTGGATTTTTTGGACTTTCAGCACACAATCACTTGCAATGGTTAGCAGTTCTTTACTTTCAATTATATCCTTTAACACCCGGACTTAACTGGACACAAATTGGAATAATTGAATGTAGGGCATAATATGTTCAACAAAAAAAAATCAAATTGAGATGAAAAGAAATTGTAAGCGAAAGAGAAAATAAAATCGTTATACAATCTTTATGCCTACATTACCAGTGGTAAATAGAAACATTGCAAAACAACTTTTTTTTAAGTACAATATAGCTAAGGAGTGTCACACGGTGTCGCGTGTGCGGCCATAAATACCGTAAACGGAGTTTCGAAAGCTTAAAAATATTTGTTGTTTCCAATACTTAGTACTTGTGCTTAGAAAACTTGAAAATAATTAACTTATATGTTAAGCCTAGAAAGTTGAAATTACTGCAAGTGGTTTAATTCTTATAACAAACTGCCGTAGAATCGCTACTTTTTAATATGCAATATTTCTCTTTATTGTGGTCCAGCCATAATCATTCATATCATAAATTCATATCTTTGCTATTATATAAAATTTAATTGAAAATTTAATGATACCATTTTACTGGACCAAAACCAAAATTACTGGACCGATTTTTATGAAAAACGTTTTAAAATATCATATTTGTGATACAAATATTGTCATATTTAAGGGTATTTTTCCTTCGAAATTTTAATAACAACTATATTTAATTAAAGTGTTAAGTTTTTTAATAAATCATCCCAGCTGTCACGAATTGCTTAATCGAGTTTCAATAAACTCCATGTTGCTCTCTTCTCTTTTTTTTATGTTCAGCTAGCACACAGCAATAGGCTTGGGTAGTTCACAAACGAACTAGTTCACTTGAACTATTCGCACTCATGAACTATGTGAACTAGTTCGTTGATTCTCGTTCTCTTAGTGCAATCGATTTTGCAGCGAGTCAGATCGAAATGAACCAGAAAAAATTTATTCAACAATGGTTTCAGCAAGGACTGATGCAGTTTTTCGCTTATGAACGGTACAAAAATTTTTTTAAGAAGACAAATTAATGATTTATTCGATCTTATAGTTCGTTTAATTTAATAGATCTGATCATGAACGAGTAAACAAAACGAACTAAAAGACCTATTGAACTAAAAAATATAACGAGCTAACATACCTAACGATCTCAAACACCAAACGAACTATGAGACCTAACGAGCTATCAACATGAAAGAGTGCACGAAACGTACTAAAAGAGCGAACGAACTAAATGAACTAAAAGAACTATATGAACGAACTAGTTCATTAAATTCAACTGAACTAAAAAAAGCGATCTTTTTAGTGAACTAAAATGCCCAAGCCTACAGAGGATGCTAAAATGCTCAAGCCCAACCAACAAAAAAACAACTTATGAGCCTCGATCAAACCGAAAAGTAAGTTACATTCATGCAGAGCGACGAACAAAACAAAAGAAGACATTTATTATTTCTTTGATATGTATTATCTTGAGGAGATTGAAAAAAAAATGGACAACGGTGGCATGCTAGTGTAAATATTTATAACATATGACTCTTATGTAACCTGATAACAATATAATTTTTAAATTGTAAAATACATATGGAAACTACCTTTACTGAAAAGTAAACAGCAAAAGGAAGAAGTTTGTAAGGTAAAATTGAATTTTTAAAAACATATTACAAACAAACACCAAAAAATAACTCTCCAAGAGCTACAGCCAAAACGTGTGTAAGAAACCGACAAAAGTTTTCATTTAATTTTGGGCTCCTAATGCCGAATCTATAACCCAAATTTCTCCATCACGTCGGGATTTTAGAAAACCGTAATTCAAGGTCAAAAATGCTCCTAAGAGAAATTAGTTTGAAACGTCAAAACTAGAAGTGGTATGCGATTTCTGTCTGTGGCAAAGATGTTTGTTATAAGTTGATAAACAATTTTTTTATATACTTTCATCTTCCCACCCCACTTTTTCACCCTTATTTTTACGTTTTCAAAAAATACTTTACTTTAGCATAGCTATATTTTGCAAACCATTAAGAAATGCAATATTTTGTGTTGCCATAAAATCATCCCCATAAAAAACATATAGAGTTTTCTGAAAACAAAATTACCATAGATTAACCATATTCAAACAATAGACCCCTAAAATGCCAAATTAATTCTCTTCACTTATATGATATAAACCTTTATGGACAATAGGGCGCATCGAATTACAATTTTTTTCTCGAATTTCACATTCGAAGAGGTCTCAAAAGTTGCATAGGGTTACCAAGATCTCCCAAAAAAAAAATTCAGGAAAAAAACTATGTCTTCCTCTCCCACAAGGACTAAGTTGTTTCTTGAGAAAAACATTAAAAATAACAAAAAGTAACATAGAGTTTAATTTTTAAAGAGTCTAAATAGTTTAAGTCAAATTCATCAGACGTTAAATTACTTCCAAATACTCTTCAACATCAAACAAAAAGTTTTTATAAATCATATCATATCTTGTACGGTTTTTTAGTATATAATTGTACTTTCGTAATTAATTATTACCTAATGTTAGGCTTGAATATTAGCTTTAGTAAGCAAACTTAGTCTGTAAGAATCAAATTAACAAAATTACTCGTAGATAAATAAACGTGTTTTCGATGTACTACATAAGGCTTGCCTCAATGTACAAATGAATTGAATTGAAATAAATTGAAATTGAAATTGAAATTGAAATATCAAATAGTAACAAATGAGTTATGAGTCAAGCAATGGAATCAAAAGTCATTGAAAGCACTTGCGTATTTTTCAATGAAAACGCGGTGGTTGTTGTTTAATCTCGCTCTGTTCTCGTCGTTGTAAGAAGAGTAGCAGAGTTGCCACCGAATTGTTTCAAATTAATTAAGAAATACTAAGCTTACGTTTACTTCAGATGCGGTAAACATTTTTATGGAATTTCGCAGACGTACAAAAAATAAAATGAAAGAACTGGTAGGATTAAAAAATTAAAATCAAAAACATAAAAAATAATAAATTCTATTTTTGCGCTGATACAAATTTTTTAATCAAATAGAAGGAGTGCCCCTATGATGAAGACATTTGATTTGCTTGGTTAGTTTCAGCAGTATAATAGAATAACACGGATGCAAAACTAATGCAAACTATAGATAAAAAACATTGTGACCACCTTTACTTATTGGGATATGCTTTACAGCGTGC
This sequence comes from Dichetophora obliterata, assembly GCA_963920525.1. Taxonomy (NCBI): domain Eukaryota; kingdom Metazoa; phylum Arthropoda; class Insecta; order Diptera; family Sciomyzidae; genus Dichetophora; species Dichetophora obliterata. The sequence continues at coordinate 219,783,268 of OY986437.1, read as the reverse complement.
ACATTCTAATGAAACTCCTTTATTTAGATGTATGTTCACAATTTTTTTTCTTCGAAAAAGCGAAATTTATCTTGTTATAGCCCTTAAAAAAGGTCCAATATTATTAACTAACAACTAAACACCTAAACAACTAAACAAATTTTACATGATGCCGTGCTTACACTCGTAATTTTTGAACAAAAATATTTTGTATTTACCTTAAAAGAAGTATAATCATATGTCAATAATACCAAATTTGTACAATTTCAGAAGTTACAAAATTTTATTAATTTCCACATTGCGGCGTTTTAAAAAAATGTGGCATGCTTCAATACATTATTTTGCTGCTGTTCTGCAGAATTACAGCTTTGAAGTCGTGGCAGCAGCAGTAGCAATCGGTGAAGCGGGTACATTTGTCACTGTTTTGGTTTTTGTTTACGATCACGAGCAAAAACCACAACAAAGCAAACAACTTTTTGTTTCGTTCTTTCTCTTCTGAACTTTAAAATAGTTCAATAATAACATCAATCCAACAAAAATTTATCATTTACGTCAAAGCTAGCAATCCTGAAAAAGCAGTGCTCATTCATTTAAATTACTCAAACTCAAACATGTTTACTCTGTTGTACGCAACCTATTCGTAGCAAGTCAAGATCATCGCGATTACGTACGACGAAGTGTCAGAGTTTGAAACATATTCAAATATTAGGGCAGCTCACGATCTTTTTGTATCGTTGCAAATGCGAAATGAGCAGCTTTCGCAAAAACAAAAAGCATTGATATGCATTAGCAACATTCATGCATATGGGAAAGCAAAAGGCTGTTGCATACGCAAATCTAATCGTATTGCATAGCACTATTGTGAATGAATGTTTTCGTTTTGCATTGAACACAACCACTGATACTTTCTGAATAGTGCTTATTGAACGGATGTTTTCATTGTCACATTGGACAAAAACAGGTGTTTTAAGGCATTTGCAGCATCATAATATTTACGGTGTGCTTACAATCATCTACTCCTGCAAAAACGCATTTGCAACAATGCAACAAGTTCGTGAACTACCTTATTGCAATTAATTTTTGAGCTATGAGCATTCCACCTTTTTTGGAGAGTATGACTACACAAAATCATGCCAATATACTCGACTCGATTCTTCTTATAACTACTTGCTGCAGATCTCTGGTTTCAACTTACCCGTTATGTTTGTGGTTTGGAAGTCCTTAATAAGTTCAATGCCGCATTTCATGCCTTTAACATGAAACATATTTTTACCCTTTTTACAAAATTTGTTTCAGCAAAGGAAAAATTAATTTCAAATTTTGTTGCTCTACAACAACTCATTCTATTTTTGGCCAAAAAAAGGATTGAATCGTGACACTGTGTGTCGCTTCTAACGACTGTTTACAATTATCTTTTACATTTGTTTAGTCATGGCAGCCTGATGACACTGATTATACTGACGACATCACAAGTTAGCAGCGGAGTAGATCGGAGAGCTTGCACTAAGCATTCTATGATTGAACCAAGCAAGAATTGCAAAATATTTTTTCTTTTTTCGAAAAAATATAAAATGTCTTAATTTAAGAAAAAATTCATCAATCCAAGACATATTTTCTTAAAAATTTCTTGTTTTTTTTATTATTCTCTATTATTTATTGTTTTTTTATTCCTGTTTCTTATAATACATAAAGCATTAGCTTAATATGAGAAACTTTTTTCTAGATAAAAGAACAATTTCCTTGATCAAGTAAATCACTTTCTCCAATTAAACACTTTCGATTTAACATATGTAGAAAAATCGCATTATTTATTTTTTATTTCATTTTTTTTTTCAAAAAGTAATACAACACATTAAAAAGAAACAATCGCAAGTAAATGACGCAATAAATTACTTTTGCTATAATTAATTTAATAAACAATGATTTAAGTCTCTAACAAGTGAAATTCCTTGAATTTCTTCAACAATGAAAAGAAACTGTCTTCCGTTGAAAATCAAAACGGTTTTTCTCACATTCCGGGTCACATTACAGGAATGCATTATAATATAATCGCCGACAAATTTTCACCAGCGGGTTATTCGTTTTTCTGAGAAGAAAGTAACCGAGAAACAAAACAAGAGATTGAATGTGTTAAAGGAAAAGTATTCAGACACACGCACAAATGCGCACTTGAATTGTACGAGTGTAAGCTTAAATACTAACAAAAACATGCCAATATTTGAACACAAAAGACTGTAACGTAGGAATTAGACAAATGATTTGGCATACGTTGATTTTGGTCTGCACTTGGTTTCTTTCACGAGAATTCTTTGAATTGTCTTACCTCTTTCTATGGTTGTGAAAAAATCATTTGCACATATGGGTGCTCTAATGGAAATGTAAAGATAAATTGTTCAATTGAAAAGTTAATTATATGGAAACAAAAACTATATATAACTGGAAAGGCGGAAGACGTCAGTTCCAGTTGAGCGTGTGTTTTCACTTATAAATAAAGCATGGAAAGTTAGAAAATTTCATTTGCAAGTCAAAACTTTATTGGCCTTATTGTATTGCAACCGTTAAGTACAACTCAGAATTGCTAGCTTAGAAAAACATGAATTCAAAAAGTCGACTAGGAGTGTAGAAAATAAGGAATCAGAAAGCGACGTTACTAAATAAGTTTTTAAATTTAAACATTTTTAAAATATGAACTTAATATATACCAATGTTGTTATTACTGAAAAAAGTCTAATTCATATTTTTATCAATACAATTTTTGAAATAAAATTACGTCTTACAGAGCGGTTTATATGGGGGTTTAAAAAAAACTTTCTCGAGCACATGCAACTTTTTTAGTGAACACTTTTTTATTTCTTAAAAAAGATCAAGAAACCAAGGCATGCGCCTTATACAAACAAAGTTTGACCTTTGACCTGAAAGTTAAGGAATAGATTACTAAAAGGAATTGATTGGAACCATACGGAAATTATTAAATTATTGAATTCCCGGAAACTAACGTGAAAAACAATTTCAATTGCTTTTAATCGAGGCTAGTGTTATGCTTTAACCTCGACCTTAACCTCGATCAATTTCTGTCCTTTAATTCCACATTTTCCACAATTTAGTTGTGGATTTTTAGTTTTCAATAATTCTTAAATGTAGGAAAGAACAAAGAAAGTGAAAATAACAATGCCCGAACCCGGATTCGAACCAGGAACCTCTGGGATGATAGTCTAGCGCATTCTCTACTAAACTACAAAGGCCAACAAACAACAATTTGGCGAACAATTACCAAATAAAACGATGGTTAAGCGCACAAAAGTGATAAGTCAAAATTTTTAAATTTCCAGAAACTATTTTTTAACTGAAGTCGTATATGATTTCGCACATTTAAGAACTCATTCATCTAACCCATATTGAACAAATTAAACGTTCAAATTGGCTACTTAATCATATGTTATTTTAAAGCCATTTAATAACCTATTTATAGATCACCGCCATCAACTCTACAAAGGTTGCCATCCATGGGTGTCCACAGGATTTCTTCTAGGGTGGGAAAAAGACAAAAAAGGGTCTAGAATGAGCATAAAGAAAGTATAGCCTATATAATTCTATTTTCTGAGATTTTCGGTACTAACTACACATAGGAAAATGTAATATATATTATAGATTAGGTATTATTATTATACCTAGGTATTATTAGGTATTATTAGGTATTATTATATATATAGATTAAGAAATATTTCTAAATTTAATTTTATATTTTTGTCATGTAATACATTTCAATAATTTTTTGCAAAAGCAAATATTCTTAGTTGTTAAAGATAAATGAAATCGCATTAATTACTTTTAAGCCCTCAAGTTTTCAACTTTTCAAATAAGAATACAAAAATTTGCCAATATTAAACAATATTTTTGTTTTGTTGCAAAACTGGAAACAACTTTATATAACTTCTAAACCAATTGGTAGCGGCCTGAAATTTTTAAGATTTGGATTGAAGAAGTCAAAATCCATATAGTCCGCAAAAATTAAAAATTAGAGTTATTCTTGAAATGCTTCTCACATGCTAAGGGAAATATTTTTGACCGGATCTCACACCGCATTGGTACCAATCAACAACATAATTATTATATAACTAACTTAAATTTTTTTTTTTTAATTCAAAACGTGAATTCAAAATGAATATATGAAAAATTCAAAAATGAATAAATATATTTCTGGGTTGTGGATTCCATTCATTTTTTAACATATTCCAGAACCTCCCTGCAAGGTTTGATTCTGAATCCTGAATTTAATATAAGCACGTGACGCTAAAAAAACGTGGATTTTAAGAAGTATTTAATAGATGTTTCAAATCAAGTTTCCTATTTACATTTAAGTAATAAAAAAACTTTTGACCATAACATATCCTAATGTAAAATTGTTTTCTAATCCGAATTTTTCATATGATTTTTAAAATAATTAGTCCTTGATTCAAAATTGGCCTACTTTACTCATCATTTTCAAATTTTTTCTTTTGCTTTGGAATAAGAAGCCTTGCCATCGCCTAGAATGCTGTAGCTCTCTCAAATTTAAATATTGCAGGATTGTTAGCTATTTTTATAAGTCGAGGAAACATTAAAAAACTATCGAAATTGGATCATTTTTATGACAGAAAAATTATGTTTTTATGCCGACTTTTTGGAAAACATTCACGTTTATAAAATTTATTTTGCTTTGTTTTCTGCTTGTTTGCAAGAACTTTAAAACATAAATTTGCTTTTAGTCAAAGTTTATATCCGTTATTAAATTAAATTCCCCTTGCTATCTCTTGCTACAAAAAATGATCTTCGACTAATAAGGGATATCATTCTTTAACATTTTTCAATTTCTCGTACGAATAACTTCGTAATTTCATCCATTACATTCGTAGCATTTACTAATGGTTTCGTACTATTGTACTGTTCACGAATTAAAAATAATATTAGTAGAAAAAATTCATTAATAGGTTAACCATACGCATTATTCGTAGAATGTACGAATTATTAGTTGAGTTTATAAAATTTAAAAAAGAAATCGTTCAGCCTGATTTGTCGAACAATGACCAAATAAAACGATGGTTAGGCGCACAAAAGTGATAATTCAAAACTTTTAAATTTCCATTAAAAAAATTTTATTTTTTTAACTGATATATATGTATTGAAAATAAGCGTTTCTGAAAATTTAAAAATGTTCACTTATCAATTTTATGCACTTAACCATCGATAAGGAAATGTATGATTGCAAGGTGGCCGTATCCTACTGGAAGATTAGCTGACTTGTAAGAAAAAGAACCACGGTTCAAACCTGAGACTCAGAATTTTTTTCGTAACTAGGTATTAGGAACATTCGTAAATGTAACAAATTTATTCATACTACAAACATTTTTTTTTTTGTACGAATACAAATAAAATATTCGTAATATGTACCAAACTACTTCCATTCTACGAATCCTATTCGTGGTTTAAAATTTATAAATTAACATAAAAAAGTATTCTCTTCAAAATATATTAACATATATAATGAACATATCGTAATATGATATCAAAAAAGCCGTAAGTTTCAAGCAATTAAAAATCAACTTTTTGATTAATTATGATGCACATTATCAAAACACAAGTTGCTGCAAATTTTACACTCCTACAACTAAAAATGGCGTTAGTATAAACAAAGCTATAAAAAACCCAAGTTTAAGTGCAGTTTACGATTTAGAAAGTCTTTTGCTTTTCCCGTAAAATTTTTTAATTGTACTTTACAGCTTTTTTAATTTAATATGAAGATATATTGAAAATTTTGCACGCTTAAGGGGGGGGGGGGGGCGAGCGCCATTCCCCTCCCTGCGGTGGCTATTTTCACAATTTAATATTCAATTACTCATAACTTTGACCGAAATCGATAAATTATTAGATTATTAAATTAATTGGACATTTATTAAACTTATTTGCCCGTGCTCCGCCATAGTAGTTAATTAATTTGTGATCTATTAATTGATTGACTCTATACAGAGTTGTTGTTGTTGTTTTTTTTTTTTTTTTGCCTTCTTAAAAACTTACTTGATCTGAAGCTCGCAATTAAAATTCAAGTAATATTTAATAGATCACAAATTAATTATCTAATTTTAATTTGCTATAAAACCTGCTAAGGTTTAGCAACCAAATAAATAAATATTATAAAAAAAATTTAGAATTCGCGTTTGGATTAAATTCCACAACATTGCACAATGGTCCGGCTTACACATTTTAGTGGCAGTAAATACAAAAAATAATTGTTAAAATTTGGTATTAAAATATTAAAAGCTTCACAGAGATAGCCTTAGTATTATAAAAATATGTAAATTTTTTTAATTGTAGCAACACTTTCCGATTATGACGCTTTCCATGTGAACATGTGAAAAATTGACGTTTTCACATCAAACTTTAAATATTTTGATAATTTACAGATAAATAACAAAATTTCAGTATGGAAAATCAACATCAAGATAAATTTGTCATAAAGTATAATCAAATTGATTTGTATAAGTTGTAGTTAAAAAAAAAAAAACTATTTATATGAGAAAGTATTTTTTTTGCAATTTTGTTTGTGTTTCGTAGACGAAAAGAAATGATATTGTCAGGTATTGTCAAGGATTAATGAATGTGGAGAAAGGCGGAATTGTACACTTAACGGTGCTGATTGATTTTCCAGCAGCAATTTTTCACAACTTAATGCAGCCAGAACCTCTAACAATAACGATTTGGAATTCGTGTTAAAAGAAACTTCATTGTCTCATACAAGACCAGCAAAAATAAGAAAACAAAGGGACTTCTGAAAATAGTGATTCAATTGCTCTGAGTACTGAAGAAGCTTTGGCTTTTAACTTAGAAAACTGCTTTAACAAAACTCAATATGTAAGCCATTTCTTAACACTTCTTTGTTTTCATGTAACATTTACACAGCAAATATTGTTTTTAAAGCTCTTGTACAACTCATTTCACAGAGTTTTACAACAGTGGGCGTGGCAGTAAGTCGATGGCCACGTCGTTAATATTTTTTACATACAGTACCAACAGTAAATGTGCGAAGTTTGGGCACTCTATGTGCCTTTTTTGATTTAATGCCACAAAAACTGGATTCTTGAACCATAGTGCGTTGGGAGTATCCTGTATTAATATTGTTTTTACACGATACATTCTGTGTGAAAATTACGTATCATATTTTTGCAACAAAAGTTAATATAAACATTTTTCAAAGGTCAAGTTTTTTAAATTAACTTAAAAATAAATATATTTTCGTTAATTTTTCTAATATATATTATATAATATTTTTTATAGCTACCTACTTTTGCATCAATTTATTTTTTAATGTATATTTTTTCATTTTTTAAAATTAATATAAAAGATAGCAATTAATTTATTTATTACATATTTATAAAAACTTATATAAATAAACTTAAACTAACTCTATTACTGTATTAAAAGGAATTCTACGTCTACACTTACGATATCATCGAAACTGTATCTTTTTTTTTTATATTTTTAGATGCAAAAACTTGTGTGCGTTTCAAAAAGCTTTAATTTAATATAACGGTTGGAAATTATATTTGTGTAAGAACGGTTTTTGAACTTCTATTTATAATGTTTTCTTTTTTAAAGTTAATATTTATGTGCCTATGATCTCGTTCAATATAATTTTAGATTTTTTATCAATAAATTTCTGTAATTAATTTCTCTCTTATGCATATTTTATTTTTTTTTTTTTAATTGTACTTCTATTTTGTACTTTAAATGTTCTCCTTTTATACTGTTTTTTAATTTTGAAATCAGGTTTTGTACTACTTTTTGCTCTGAAAATGTTGGTCACTTAGATATTCTACAAAATATCAATTTACCACTGCCTTAAATTTTTTCTTATTATGATAATTATAAGCAATTTTTGTTAGCTGCATCATTTTGGCTGTGAGATTTTGACCTTTTCAGTTTATTTTATGTTTTTTAAAATTTTTCATGAATTAAAAAAAAAAGTAAATTGTGTTGTATTACCAACTGAAAATTATGACATACCCGTTTATTGTTCAGTTATTCTCAGCATCAAGATTTATAAATTAACAGCATCACTTTGAATGTGCGCCACTGTTCGTGTTTCATCACGCTTGTGTTCTGTCATTCCATTGATGAACATTATCAATCTTATTGGTTCTAACATATTTCTATCTCTTGATGAAAAAGGGTTTCTGCATAACACAAGCGCTTAAAGCTTTCTCAGTTTATCTATAACCACAAAAGTGATTTATGATTATCGTGTTTAATTAGGTATTATTGACATGACTTTGAAACATGAAGACGGCGAATGACAGTATATAAATATATGTTGGACAAAAATATATGTGCTTGAAAACTAAAGAATCTTTTGAAAAAAATCTCTTAGTTCATTAGAAAACTGATATGGTGTCTTGGTTTACTTTTCGTTTCTTGGTTTCTCTCGTATTGATTTGTGCACCTATTCAAAAAGCTGTTGCATTTGGCAATATAAAGATTTTTTAAAATATATCTCTTTGTTTAATTTAAAATGCAACAAAAAGAATCTTACTGCTATGACAAATGTTTTCAATCCTTCATCTAAACGGAAGTCAAATTTTTTATTCAATATATACTCAAAAAGGTACTTCAGAGCAACAGTAAAATCAACCTCAAGCGAACTCCAAAAAGTCTCCAAGAGTCAATTGACCGCAATCAAGTCGAACATTGTTGAGCGTTGAATGTCATACAGCCTTAATTTATGCAAGACGGGAACAACTGCAACGAACCAACAATCGTCTCTCCCTGCATTGATCATTCGTATCAATAGCAATAGCAAAATTGAAAAGAAATGAAAAAAAAAACAGGAAGGAAATGATTGCAATTGAAGACTCTGGTGTCACCATTCAAAACGTTCTATTTTCTTTTTTATACTTGGCAAAACTTTAAAACTTTTCCAAAGCAGCAGCTGCGTCTAGAAATGCAACCAGCATGAAATCATTAAACTCAAAAGTAGTCCAAAGAAGATGGGCCGAAGACAAAATCGAAAAGGCTCTGCACAGACACTGCACCATCATTAAAACTTTTCTGCGATTTTTTTGTGAAACTTTTAAAAGTACTGAATTGATTGCAGAGAAAGGCATTTATTATTGAAGTTGCAAGGAATTTTGTAAATGCTACCCACTTGAGAAAGTTAATGAGATTTCTAAAAATATAATGAATGTCAGCAGCGCAGCAATAAGAAAAAACCAACAAATTTTAAAAGATTGAATTGATTTTAATTATATTTTATTAAAAATATATGTAAATATGTTTATGAACAAAAACAAGAATATGAGTTTTTGAATATGATTATGGATATGATATTTTAGTTGTCACAACTGCTATTCATCCGTAGCCGAGTATCAGATATATTCCTGTATAGATTCGCTTTAGAATCAAACGTGTATGACTTTCTGTAATAAAAACACAAACAACTAATTAAGTTTACAAATAAATCAAAATTATTGCAAAAAAATAAAGAGTTATTGGTTTGCTTACAAAAACTATGTAAATGTTTATCTGCTAAGGTAGAAAACAAATTTATACGAGTTGATTGTTGTCATTATATGTGAAAATCTGTGTTGATGATGAAACTCAATTAAAATCAAAACCAAATGTTTACAAACGCAATCATGACAAGCAAACATCATATTGCATTAAAAGGACTCAACATCAGCCAAGTTCACTCGACTCAACTAAAATTACTTTTACAGTAATTAAACAAGTGTGTGTGCGTAGTCACATACAGATGTTTATATTGGTACGTGCCATTTTAGAAATAGACGTTTGTGTGTAGTGGTTAAAGCTTTACGATGATATTATTTTGTTTGTATGATTTGTTTTTTTTTTTTGTTCTTGTTCTGCAAGCCAGCATGGCTAGTCTTGGGTGCGTTAGTGGAAGGTACTCCCTTCCTTTTTTTGGTGCATCTACCTGTATCTGTTGCTGTTGTTATTTTACCACACAAACTTCTCTGATGAGCTAAGTTTTTATGATGGCAAATAATAGTTTTCTAAGAGCAAAACTTTGAGAGAATCAATGTATTTGTATTACGCAGGGGAACAAAATAGCACGTTTTAAAAGTTGTCTAACATACGATAATGAATTAAAATGAATTTTGGACGCAGATTTCAGAAATGATTCCGTTTTTCCTTGTTGTTTTTGCCATCAAATCAAATTTTGAATTTATAAGCAAAAATCGATTTTTTTTTAATCTGACTGCACTTACTCTTTTTAGTTTATATATTAACATTTAAAGATGCTCGAAATCGGTCAATGGGTTAAAAAGAAATAGTGAAATTGTCAGGTAAGAATCGTTTTTTCATATTTTTGCTTAAAACTCCTTTACTAGTGCTGATGGAGGAAAACTGGCATTTTTTCTGACATCTGCAATTTAAATTAATTTAATATTGACTACAATATGCGACACTTCAAGAGTCATGGAATCTAACGAAAAAGCGACCAACACAGATCGATGGTACTGATCTAGACCAACAAAACCCTAAAAGGGTTTTGCAAAGTTAGCTCGCTTTTAAAAGATAAGCATTGAAAGTTTGCTTCTTGCAGAGTATATCTTACAAATGAAGTGCTCATAAGGGCGAATCGAATTAAAAACTTTCTTCGAATTTCTCATTCTAAGAGGTCTCCAAAGTTCCATAGGGTGATCTCCCAAAAAAAGGATGTCTCCCTTTCCCGCAAGGGCAAAGTTGTTTTTTGAAAAAAACAGTAAAAATTAACGATCTATAAATGCTTTGATTTTTTAAGAAAAACTACATGTCTTCAGGTAAAAGTAAATAAAGACTTTAACTAACAGTATCTCGCCAAGCAAGATGCCACTTTTTATTTTTACTCGCAGTGTCCTGTGCGAAGGATATTCGAATCCTAAGGTACACTTGAAATAGCACAGAACTTTTGATTGTTATCTGATTGTGTTAATTTCAGTGGTATTTATTAAAGTGTTTACCTTTTCCTTATATTTGGTCTATTTAAAATTTCCACATTTTTTGCCTATGCATTTACTGTTTTTTAAGAAAAGCATACTTGAAAGCAATTTTTCAACTTTAAAAAAAAAATTAATATAAGACTTTATATCTCAGGCATTAGAAGTGGTCATCTTAAAAGCAATTGTTAAATCAATTCAGACTCATCGAGTGGCAGGCTAAGAAATTCAAAATTTTAGTTTAGCATTTTGGTAAATGATGAGGTGAGGTGTGTTGACGAAATAATAAATTTTATGCTAGGCAGAAACATTTTTTAAAAAATCCAAACACAAAAAAGAATCGTGGCCTTAACCTGGTATTGTTTTTTTAATAAAAAAATTCTTTCAGACAGTGCTTCGTTCAGATATATTTTAAGAATCCAAATTCACAAAATTATCTTCGGGACCACTTCTGATGCCAAAAATATATAAAACCTTACCTTATTTTTTTTTAAAAAACTTATAAAATTGCATTCGAAATACATTTCTCGAAAACAAGAAAATGCATTTGCGAAATATATGCAAATATTTAATTCGCCAAATTTAAAGAAAACGTAAACACTTCAACCAATAACACCAAAATTTAGGCAATCAGATAACAATCAAAAGTTCTGTGCTATTTCGAGTATACCTTTGGATTCGAGTATCTCTCACACAGGACAATGTGGGTAGAAATCGAGAGTTGCATCTTGTTTGGCGAGATATTTTTTAGTTAAAGTCTGTATTTAATTTTGCTTTAAGACATGTGTAGTTTTTCTTACAAAAATCAAAGCATTTATAGATCGTTATTTTGCACAATTTTTTTCAAAAAAACAACTTTGTCCTTGTGTAAGATTAAGACATCTCTTTTTTCTTTTTATTTTTTTTTTCTGTAGATCTTCACCACCATGCAACTTTTAAGATCTCTTAGACTGTGAAATTCGAAAAAATTGTAATTCGATATGCCTTAATGAGCACTTTATTTTTAAAAATACTCTACAAGAGGCAAACTTTTAATGCCTATATCTTTTAAAAGCGAGCTGACTTTGCAAATTCCATTTAGGCTTTTCTTACTATACACTAGTACTATCATCCTGTGTTATCCGCTTTTCCGTTATAAAAATGTGTTGCACAGTGTTATTCTATGTCTGGCACCTTTTTTACTGTAGCTATGCGCTGTCGGCGGCTTATTTGCTGAAATTATAAATTTTTGACATTTCTAGTTTCATTAAACTAGCCAATAATTGTTTCCGTGTTCTTGTGAAAAAGCATTTTTTAGAGGTTTTCACAAATATTTGCGTTGCAAATATCACTGAAAACAAAGAGCAAAGAAAGGTTTATAATTTTTTTAATAAGAAACCTCAAAGAACTACAATACTTTATTGCAAACAGCTTTTTGGGTAGAAAACTATAGTTTACTGAAGGGAAGAAATTCTTATAAATGATAATCAGTCTTATCCATAAATACAAGCAGGGTTGCCAACTTTTGAAAAGCCCAGGCACGGAGCTTTTTTTTAATAATTTTTTTATGGTCCGCTTTTATTAAAAATTAATTTTTCCTTTGGTTTTTTCATACATAGTATATTCAGTGCTTTTATTTATTAACACATTAAAAAATTATAATGTTAACAAAAAATAAAATAAGGATCCAATTATTGGTATCATTTTAGAACAATGGGGGCATAAAAAATTTCATTTTATATGTTTTTTTTTACTATAAATAAACTTTTTATAAGTAATGCTTACAAACAAAAAGTAAATAAATAAATAAGTAAATAAAAATCAACATTTTATGTCACAAAAAATAATAGGTATCATACAAAATTAATTTTGTACTAAATACAATCAAAGGTAATTAACTTATTAATTGCTTATACCACATTTATTTTTTAATTTATATTTGGTTTCCGTCTTTGAAATTCTTACAAGTTCTTGTTGATCCGGATGTTGAAGAAATGAAAGAAACTGCTGGCAGTCCATATTAAAATTTATCCGTATGGATAGCTCTGCTTTAACCAAACTTGTGCTCAGTTTGTTTCTGTCGTTTCTCCATACCGACTCCATTATGGAAAACACCCGTTCAACAAAAGCGTTGCTTACAGGTACGCTTAAAACTTTTATAACAAGTTGTGTTATTTCAAAATATTTATTTGTTTTAAAAATATGCACCCAAAAATCGCTTAAGGATAAGTCAGTATCCTTTAATGTTGGCAAAACATTATTGATGACGTTAACTTCATCAAAAAGTTTGTCAACATCTAACCCAACATTTATTAGTTTAGAGACTTCTAATACACGTTCGAGTGTAAGATCGTGTTTCCTTATATTTAAATATCCTAGAACTTTCATGGGGCTTTCTTCAAAATCGAAAAATTTTTTTAAATACACCAAGCCTCTTTGGTAAACTTCAATCACTTCACTTAGAAAATCTTTTTGCTGGCATGGTTTAAAATCTTTTAAGTGCATACGAACTTTAGATCCAAAAAACTTTTCCTTTAATCTACTCTCTAATTTATTTTTTAAATCGAACATGACATCGTGTAGTTCTCAAGACGTAAGATCAGCTTTTTGCAACAGTAAAATTGTTTCGCTCATCACATTTAAATAATTTGCAATAAAAAAAAGATACAACTCATTAATTGTAGCTGCACTAAGGTCATCTTCAATGTCATACTGCTGGCATTTTACAATTTTAAATATAAAGGAGTCACATTTTTCTTCACCTTGACTTAAAAATTAAGCTTTAATTGCAGGCCAGGAAGATATTATTTTATCAACAGCGTTCTTTAAGCTTAGCCAACGTGTTGGAACATTTTTTACCATTTCAGAAAACTCCAAATCGAAGAAGTTGAAACATGCTTTTAGCTCTCTAATATTTACTGTACTTGAAGAAAACTCTGAATAGATCTTGTTTACAAATGTCTCTACATCAAACTGTAATTTCTTGCAACCATATTTTGCTTTATTATGTATTACATGAGCATTACAATTTACTTTTAAAATAAATTTGTTTTTTTCTTTAAGCTTTTGGTAAACCGAATTATATTTGCCGTAATTGACGTGTGCGTTGTCCGCAGAAAATGAAGTCATATTAGAAATAGATAAACTAAGATCTGTTAGACAATTCGTAATTTTATCAAATATAGCTTAGCCGACTCGTAGTCATCCGAATAAAAATCGATAATTTTATTTTGTAACCCGTGACTTGGAAGAAAATACATTAAAATAACAGGAAAGAGTTTTGTATTTCCTCTGTTTGAGGCATCGCTTGATAGAGAAAAGAAGACAGGTGCCGCACCAGTAGGATTCAAGTCGTTCAGTACTATTTCAATTGATTTCGGCCCGACAACATTTTCAGCAATGCTAGAGGCTTTGGTTCGACCGCAGTGTATTAAATTAGATAGCGCGCTATCACGAAATATCTTGCTGTTGAGTTTGATGCCACAGTCCGTACTAGCGTAGCTATGTTGGTGTTTGATTGAATGGTAAACCATTGCTAGCTGTGCAATCGCAGATTTATTTTCTTCGCAAGAAAACTCTTTTGGTATAAACTGTGTAATCAATGAACTTTTTTTGGACGCACTTATCTTGGAATTGTGGCCTGCAGATCTAAAGTGCTTGTCTACTGCTTTTTTGCCATCATGTTTAACAACAAATGTGACACAACACAATTTGCATTTTCCCGTGAACTCGTTTTCTTTCAGCAACCAATCTTTGTAGCTTGATATCGAGAGCCAATCGTTGTTAAAAGATGTTAAGTAATGTTTCCTCTTGCGACTAGATTCTATTATATTGTTCTCTTAAATAGTTTTTTATCAGTTAATACACAAAACACAAATTATTTACCGGACTTACATAAATTGAAAAGCAAGCATTAATTAAAAATTCAGGCGCAGAACTCAAAACAGAAAGAAAAAACAGAAACGAGTTCGTCAACTTACCAAAAGAAAAGTTACGACTGGTTACGACGTTTCTTAAAAAACGAAGTTCAAGAAATAGAAAGAACGTCAAAGTTAAGTTAACGTTCATTAAGACAAATGGTTCAAACATTCACTAAAAAAGGGTGAATCAAAACTAATAAATAAGTTAAACAAATTTTTTTGCAAAAAAAACTTGATTTTAATATAGATTAGCGCGAAAGCCGGAGAAAATGTGCCAGGCCCGGAGCCCGAAGATCGGCCCTCAGGCCCGAAGTCTAAGGCGAAAAGGTATGTGTTGGCAACCCTGAATACAAGTCTAATTTCCTAATTAAATATTTTTTCTCAGCTTTGATTTCCGAGCCCAAATATTTTTCCCCTTTCCAAGCATGATATTGCCTCGCAGTTGTTTCATGAGAATCGTGACGTCGGGGGCTGAAATATTTCCACCTTCAATTTGAAGAATAGTGTCCTTAAAATAATAAGCCTAGATCACGAGCAATAATCAAAACATTAAAAAAATATTTGAACACATTACACAATGATCTAAATTTGGCTTGGGCATTTTAGTTTACTAAAAATATGACTCTTTTTAGTTCAGATGTGTTTTATGAACTAAATCGTTCATATAGTTTTTTTAGCTCATTTGCTCTTTTAGTTCATTTCGTGTACTCGTTCATGAAGTTAGTTCTTTAGGTCTTTTAGTTCGTTAAGTGTTTAAGTTCGATAGGTTAGTGAGTTAGTTTTATCTTTTAGTTAATTAGGTTTTAGTAATTTAATGCATATTGCATATGCTTTTGCATATTTTGTTAATTTTTAACCCTTTTTGCATTGTTACTACGTTCATGCTTATAAAAGCATATTTAACACGTTATTTAAATTAAAAATATAAAATATATATTAATTCGCTTTTTAAAAACTAAACTAGGTCGCTAAAAACTAGATTTTTTAATAAAAATAAAAAATTAATATAAATGAAAAGTGACCTTATACGCGCAGAGAAAAAACATAGTTGCAACAACCATGTTTTATGAGGATCGTAGTATGATTCGGATTATGATTGTTGCTAACATGTTCTTAAACATATAATATTTTCTTTGATTATGATAAAATGATTACAACAACCATATTTAGAAAAGGAACTTTTTTGTAGGAACCAAAATATTATTGAAACAATCATTATTCTCTTATTGGGTCAAAAATAGAATGATTATCGCCTGACTTCTGCCATTCATAAACATGGTACATTAAGTGGTGCATTGTCACAAAAATAGCAATATTTGTGATAAACAAAATATGGTCAGAATTGTGAAACATATTTACGGTAAATAGAAACATTTTTGCTACAATTAAAGTCGAAAATGTTACTTTTCAGCGTGCTGTTTTTAGGATCAGGCGATTTAAAACAAAACACAATAATTGACAAACGAAACGGCACATAGCCAGGAATCGATAAAACTTATTGTGTCTGAATGAAGTGAAAGTTTTTCCTGCAAACTGTTCAGACACAATAAATTCTTTCGATTTTAGGTTATGTTCTGCTTCGTTTGCCAACAAGCAAAGAATAGTTCAGACAAACATTAAAAATTCTAATATTTTTGTCTCCAAAATAATATTCATATTTGTCATGATTAACAGAACTACAACATTTTTGTTGCAACTAATAGTTGAGGCAATCATAGTATGTTGACGATTTCAACTATGTTATGATTTCAACTTTAATGTTATTTTTGGTACCACCATTAGTAAATAATGACTTTATTAAGGCAAAAATTTGTGTTTGCAGAAATAATACAATAATTTTGGTACAAAAATTATTATTGCAGTATTCTGCAATATATGACTATAGTCATGTCTCAACCATGTCTTTTCTCTGCGTGTAATCTATATTATAACTATATAAAATGTATACATTGCAACTTTTCCTAATCGTAAGATACTACATTAGAATGCATTTGAAAAACTTTTTTCCATTCTGCAAAACATGAAATGAAAGAAACGTTATGTATCGATTTTGCCTTTTCAACATCTTACTTTTCGATAATTCATTGCCTACTAACCACTCTAAACACAAAAGGTTTGTAGTTTTTGTCTAGCCTAAAATTGCTTAGAGATGTTAAAAAATCTTTGGAAAAGTTAAATGAAAAAAGTTTCTGAACAAACTCAGTTTTGTTCTCAGTCGTAAAGTAGGGATTAAGGTCATTAAAACCGTTGAAATAATTTTTTTAACAATCAAGATGTTTTTAGTGAATATACGAGTAAGCTGAAGCCCAATGGATTGTCATATTTAAGATATTTCCCCGCTTCATCCTGCGATGTTGAGCGCAGTGTCTCTGTGTATTCATATTTTTAACAGAGAAACGTAGGAACTTTCTATGTAAAATTTAATTTAATAATTTTAGTTGCTTAATGAAGCTGTGCAAATGAATCAGAAAGAGACAATTTGCTTTATTTGTTTGCTTTGTCTCTTTAAATTCCTTTAAAGGTATTTAAGGGTACTTATTTAAACGCTCAAAGTTATTAATATATCTTACTAGCTGAACCCGGTGTGCTTCGCTACCCCCCTCGTACCAGGATTGCATTTCAAAATTGTGGCAATACCAAAATCACTTTTCACGCCATTGAATTTTCGAAATAAGTCCACCCCAGCGCCACCTACCGTGTCCATTTATACACAAATTATTTTCTTATGATTAAACAAACATACATTCTGAATTTCAGTTAAATTGGTCCATAAATTCAAATTTTCGATATAAGTCCACCCCAGCGCCACCTATCGGGTCCATTTATACACAAATTATTTTCTTATGATTAAACAAACATACATTCTGAATTTCAGTTAAATTGGTCCATAAATTCAAATTTTCGATATAAGTCCACCCCAGCGCCACCTATCGGGTCCATTTATACACAAATTATTTTCTTATGATTAAACAAACATACATTCTGAATTTCAGTTAAATTGGTCCATAAATTCAAATTTTCGATATAAGTCCACCCCAACGCCACCTATCGGACTTTCCCGGAGGGTTTTTCCAAAATTTTCCTTCGTAAAAACCTTCTCCTGGCAATTATAAACAACTGAAAAAAAATTTTAGACAAATCGGCCCAGCCATTCTCAATTGATGTTTTACTATACATTTTTTACACCATTTTTATATATATAGATATATTTTTTTGAATTTTTTTTTTAGATTTTAAGATTAAGATTTTATTTTATTTTTACTCAATAGTAACACCAAGACTGAAAAGTGAAGCTCCTCAGTATAAATAAATATGGTTTTAAACTAGTTTTATACATAAATATTTTAAAAGTATTGTTTTTTGGACCTCATACGTAAGATATTTGAAATATAAAAACACTTGAGGCAAATATAATGCCTTTTTTATAAATTTATAAGGTTAAAAATATATATATTCCGTTCCAAAATATTTAACAATTTTTATATCAGCGATTTTATGAGCTTTTTAATGCGCCTAAGATCGACTTTTACCGTGCATATTTTAATCCTCTCTAGTTAAAATCTATTTAAGCAAGGGAATGGAAAAAACCTGTACCTTATACATAGCGCTACAAAAGCGCAAATTCTTTCTCCTTCTATTCCTTGTGTGGCTCTTCTATCCATACACAAACACTTTCACCAGAGCGCAGAGAAAAATATCGGAACAGATCAGTAACGTAGTGTTTAACGAGCACAAAACGTTATTTGCTTTGTTGTGGTTTTTGCTAGTGATCGTAAACAAAAACCAAATCAGAAACAAACGAAACCCGCTTCACCGAATGTTACACCGATTGAAATGGTTATCACTTTCACTTTTTCTGGAGTTTGCAATGTTGGACAAACAACACCATACATCTCTTTCTTGTTCTCCCTCTTTTTATTTGCGGCTATTTTTTCTGAAGATGCTATTCAAAAATACACTTGCAGCGCGGCGGAACCATTGCCTTTTAGTGTGTACGCTATGAAAGTACGATAGGTATGTTTCAAGATGGTGTAAGAAGATGGTAAAAACGCAACGAGTGTGAGTTTTCTAAAAGTAACGGGTGTGCGCTGTCAAACTTGAATGTAGTGATTGATGGCGATTTTTTAAGCAGTTGTGGAAAACTACTAAATAGGAGAATTTAAGTCACAACTATTTAACAACTTACAGCTCAGCCCAAATTAACTTTATATTTCTTTTTTTATTTATATTATTGGGCCAAAATAAGAACAAAATAAGCACGCTTTGAAAAATAAGTCCGGCAAACTGAAAATAATAACTGTACTCACTATATAAGTACAGTTGGTATACTCATACTTTTACTCATACTTGAAATGATAGTTATATTGATACTGTGCTCATTAATTTCTCGATATACTTAAGGTTCTGTTAATTCTTATTGCTTGACTTAATTGGCTTAGTTCTTGCTCATTGATTCCTTAATACAATGTTGGAGATACACCCACACAATTCCACCTAAATCGCACACAATTAAATTTAATTAATAATCTAATTACACGAATTTCAATTTATATAATTAAACATTCAACAGATTCAGCAAGTCGCGAAATTGACGATTTGCGCTCATTAAATATTCATTAAAAATTACCTGCTAAGTTCAACAACACGTTGCGTATGTTTTCTAATTTAACCCTTGGCTGCACACGCTATTGATTTAGCTGCGAAAATTTGGGAAATTAATTTATTCGCTAAATTTTGACTAACATTGAATGAAAGTTTCACCAAGAAAACAACAACTTTTAGAACAATGAAGACATTCGAGGAATCAAATTTGAGCAAATGCTAAAATGAAGAAACAGGATGCCTATATGTATGTATGTACGATGTGAACGTGATGGATGATATATCTATGTTTATGCTTTATGATTTCATGACTTTATGAAGCTGATGGGAATTTTCTATGTTTGTAGTTGCCATTGGTCAAAGTTGGCTATTCAGAGTGATTTAATAGCTTCCTACGTGTCGAGCATTTACAATGACGTTCAACACCGAGCAGCGTCCTGCTCTTGTTCTCTTGATTGTATGACACATAAAACTAATTTTGCATTCGCAGGATATAATTTGAAGCTAGTAAGCAACGGTGAAAGTGGGGTAAAAGGATATCTTTCATTGGGTGTATTAAGATTTTTAAGATTGTCGATTCGGACGCTAACAGGTTGGATGTAGAAATTTTATAAACATTAATAAATATTTATATCATACTATGTAGTAAGCTTTGCATTATTAGTTAAACCAATTAAAGATTTAGGACAAATTGTCAAATTGTGAAACAAGGAGAAAACATGTTAATTTTAAAAGGTAGGTGATTATATTTTATTATATTACTGCTTCTTAGAGTATATAAAGTAGACCAGCAATTAGAATATTGCCGTTGCTCTGACTCTCAAAAGTGGTTTGATCCCATTTCGTACACTCTAGACTAGGAAACTATGAGACAACGATGGGAATTGAGAACAATACGAGCGTGGTTTGCAGAGATGACTAAAGATTTAAGTCATTCTAATGACTTGTAGTATAGTTTATAAGAGAAAAAGAAAATAAATAAATAAGGTTTTGTTAATATTTGTGAATTATTAAAACTGTTGTTTCGCTCGTTACACGTTTCGTCACGGCTCGTTAATACCTTTTAAGAATCTTCTCAATCAACTATTCCGAAGTTGTGTTCGGAGTACACTTACTCTCAACAGAAGAATTAAAGCATTTTTAAAACGAAAAAAGTAAGCTTTTTATAATACTCTTTTAAGTAAAATCGAAAAGTTTAATTAATGATTATTACATGATATTTTACGATACTTTGCATATTTAGCCGCTGAGTTTTCTTTGAAAATTATTTATAAGCTCACTCACGAAACTCAGAATTAAGGTGTATTTTAATATGTAATATCATAATCTGATTGTGTAATTGTATTTAATTTGATGGCTAAAGTATTTTTCTGTGTTACTGCCTTTATATCAACGTACTTAAATAATTGGTACAACAACACGCACAAACAAACGCATTCCAAATACTATCATCAGACACATACTTCCATTCTGGAATTTATGCCACTGCAGCATTGAATTAATAGGCGTATACATATGTATGTGTGTAGATTGTATATTTGTCTTTTGGTATTGCTGCAAGGTGGTTGGGGTGAGCTAATGAATTCTGCATATGTCAAAAAGGCACTCACTCATTCAATTTATCAATTTTACAACCTTCTGTTATGTTTGATACTATTGATGTCTTCTTATTCGGGATTGTGTTTTTTTTACAGTTTTTGTTGTATCTTTTATTATTATACTTAAGATGGGGCTTCACTTCTATGCCTCCTTGAATTCTACATCGATGAAATGCCACCATTCACTTTGAGTTATAACTAATGTCCGATCGAATAGAAATTTTGGCCGAAACCGAATATTCGACCATTTTATAATATTCAGCCGAAATCGAAACCGAAACTGGTTATTAATATGAAAATGTAAGTTTTTACAAATAATTTTTTTTATTAAAAGGAAAGAAAAGTACTTTCATACACATAAGAAAAAAGTTAACATAAAAAAGTATTTTTTGAGTATTAAAGTTCATAATAATTAATTGAAGTTTACTATAATAATAAATGAGATAAATTTGTATTTTATTTTTTTGTTACAAAAGCATTGCATACTTTATATCTTCAGTACACACTCTAAATAGCATGCACTTAGAATGTACATTTTTATAGAACTACAAAACGAAGTATTTTTTATTAAAAGGTAAAGTATTATAAAAATAGAAATATTTCGTTTTCTTTTCCTTTATTTCACACACAGAACTCGTTCGGAAGTTTTATTATTATTTTTTGGCTTCAGTACCTAGAAAACTTTATTATTAATTGCAATATAGATGATAGAATCTCAAATGATAGCATCAAACACACAAAATTAACCAAAATGCTTTGCGTTAACACGAGAAATCAAATTATAGACGAAATAATAGTTTTTGCTTTGTACAATGCATTGTATATATTTTTAAATTTGAATTAAATGACTGATGCAAGAAGTTTTTACCAAATGTTTTGGCTTGTTTCGATTATTCGGCCATATTGAGGCCGAATAGCCGAAACTGGCCGAAACTGACAAAAAGGGCCGAAACTGGCCGTAACCGAATATTCGGTCGGACACTAGTTATAACCATTATGTTATCGCATATTTATATTCCTATTAATTGTCTTTCCCTTGGTTTTTCCATAGACCTCTGCCGTCTAAGCTTAATTCAACGGTGCTTCATAGCATTTGACCGATATATGACGTCGATCATCACACCTTTGAAACTCACAGGATGTACCAGAAAAGGCACGCCAATACCTTACTCTCTTAGTAATTTACGGGAGTTACCATCCCGAGTTTAACAAGTCTCTAACCACAGCCAGCACGAGACTTCCCGAGGGCCAGCCCATGATCAGTGTGACCAGAGTGGAATATTATATTCCACTTTGGCATATTTAAACTTCGGGAAGCATATTTTTTTATAAAAATATGCAGCATAAAAAACGGAATATTTTTCGTATGATTATATATTTCAAAATTCACAAAAATTGCAATAAAAAATGTCTATTTGGTTACTAAATGGTTATTTTTTCATCTCTGAACCACCTTGTAAAACGCAATATAAGGAATTCATTTTGTGGTTAACTTCTTCGTTGTCAATTTTATTGCAATTCATTTAATAACTTCACGCAGCTTAAAAAGTGAAGTAAATTTGCTTATATGTTTGTTTGGTTAGATTTTTTTATGAATTATATTACAGCAGTAAGTAATTTACTTCAGAAAACATTAGGGGTATTTACGATGTGTTGTATTTTCCCTTGTATTGTGTATTTTTGATAAATTTGATATTTGTAGTAAATTTTGTAATACCACAAAAACAAAATGCACAGTTTTCAAAATACAACCCTGTGGAAAATATACAACGATGGAACACTATTGTATTCTGTGTAAATTTCGTTGTGTATTGGATCAGCTGATTGTACAAGCATTTCTACTCAGCATGGAGCAAGCTAAAGGCTACGCTGTTAGTTTATTTAATAAAAATTAATATAGTTTATTCTTTCATTTAAATTTTTGTATGATTTCCTTTAGTTAAATGATGATTTAAATTAATATTTCCAAACAGAAGTACATACAAAAATCAGCTGATTTTAAAAATATAATGTGTACTTTACTGAATGTTTGATCAAAATAAGTTGTAAGTATTGTAAATTTTGCAAAAATTTATCACAAATGCACCACATCGTGAATACAATAGCTATTTTTTTTAACTATTTTAAAATGTGGATTCAAAACAATAAAGCTGAAAAAAAGTTATTCATCAAAGTGCGGAATCTGAAGATTTATCAAAATTTGTGCTTTTCTCGCTTAGCTTACCATTTAGCAATGCTGAGGTTGAGAAATTTTTTAGTTATATGAATATTTCTTTTATAAACGAAAATTCGAAATAGAATGCAAGAAAAACTCTCAAATAATTTTTTGAATGTAAAACATGGCTGCATGTTCAAAAAAGTGTTGTAATACCTATCAAACACCAGATAGCTTAATAAAAAAATTTAGAAATGCGAATTTCTATGATAATAATACAAGCAACAATTTAAGAATTGACCTCGAAGATGTGCCTGAATTTTAGTTTTGTATATTGTGTATCGTTACTTAAAATTCAAAAAACCATAACAATGTTTATAATTTTTTATAGGAGAAGAAAATAAATTTAAGTGCGATAGTAATCAAATAAATAAATGTTTTTAAACTTGCTTCTGTGTTTTTTTTTTTATATGCATATTTAGACTCATTTAGATATATATCTTTGAAATTGAAAGTGGAATATTTTTGTGGAATATAAAAATTGAAAGTGGAATATTTAGCATATTTTTTTCAAAAATCTTCTGGTCACACTGCCCATGATAGTCAATACCAGGGCAAAGGTTGAATCAGACAAAGCTCTCTCAACATTCCGACAACAGATCAGCAGTACTTTAGAACATTTTTACTTGATCGTGACACCCTTGGTCACTAGAATTATATATAATATAACTAGGTTGCAATAAACATTGGTATCCCAATAATTTAATACCGCTAGATAAACACACGACATACGCAACTAAGTTTGCTTATTTTAGGATATAAATCTTTACTTCGGACAGCTTACTTTGGAAAACTAGGAAGCGTGACTTAATATATTTTGTACTATACTATACATAGAACCCTCATTCTTAAAGAAAGGTCTGAAGTCAACGTTAGATCAGGACTCCTTGTAATTTGATGAATGACAATTCCCGTGCCTCAAGTAATATGGAACTGAATGTCCATAGAATGGTTAGTTCCATTTATTAGCCGTGCCATCTTCAATATTCAGCAGCCAGCAACCAAGGTTCAAGGTGTACCCTTACTTGTCATAAATCAGATAAATCATTCAAGAGCCGTGCCTCAAGAATAAACTCGACTTGAGAACAATTCATGGGCCGTACCTTATGTCAAATAAGATCAAAACAACGCCTACTTCCTATACAAACTGACGTTTTGAAAACGGTAAAATAACTTTAAATTGACTTGAAATTTGCCACATACCCTTTGATCTTAAATACGTTATCTTAGTTTAAAACTTGGCGAAATCAAATTAAAAACACGTCTCCCATACAAATTGACTATCTGAAAACACTTAAAATTTCTTAAAAGCCAACAAAAATTCATTTTATGTCTTCAATTACATTACCCTTTATCTGAAATATTCACTTTAAATTTCAAACTTGTCAAAATTTAATAGAAACTACGCCCACCTCCCATGTAAAGTGACTTACAGTGGGAAGAAAAACTGTCCGGATGTTTAGCATTTCCATTGTAATGCTATTAAAATGAACAGACCAACAACAATTTGAAAAATATTTTTAGTAAATATAAATATTTATTAAACATTTTTATTTTAGTTTAATAACAAAAACAAATTAAGGATTCAATTCACTAAAAAATAAGCAATAAACAAAGAAATTCTTCATTCGGACACTTTTGCACATAAGGAATTTTTTTGGTAATGATTGCCTAATGGCAACAAATTCGTTCAATCTAATATTTTGTCCAAAGCCCTTTATTTTTTAACACGCTCGCAATTCTTCTTGGCATACTCTCCACCAAATGCTCTATTATTTCGTGGTCAATACTGTGTCATTCTCAATGTGCTCTTTCCCAAAGTTCGTGGATGTATTTTGGAGGGTTTTCATATGCTCCCAGCTTTCTTTTAACAAGAGTCCACAAATTTTCTATAGGATTTAGTTCCGGGCTCTGCGCAGGCCATTGCATAACCTGAAAATTTTGATTTTGGAGCCAATTTTGAACCACTTTTGCTGTATGCTCTGGATCTCCATCTTGCTGAAAGATAATTTCTTCGGATGAATATGCGCTCTTATCCATAAAATCAGGAAGATTTGTTTGAAGAATATTTAAATAATCTTCCTTCTTCATATTACCTTCGATTCGAACCAAAGGCCCGATGTGCCACCAGGTAAAACATCCCCAAGCCATAATCCGTCCACCACCGTGTTTCATGGTTTCCTTCACCTGATGCTTTTGAATGCGATCGTGTGGTCGATGCCAGTAATACTCCTTTCCAACTGATTGATATCGATTGATTTTGGTTTCATCGCTCCAAATAACCCGCTTCCAGTCATCGATAGTCCAATTTCTATGCTCCTTACAGAACTTCAAGCTTGGTTGCACATTTTTATTTTAAAGAGCTGGTTTCTTTTTTTTAACGCTAGCGACCAACCCTACTCATTTTAGCGCTCGTCTAGCTGTCCATGAACTGACATTCTTGTTAACAGCTATTGCAGCATTTTTTGGCGGACGAATATCCCTATTATGAAGCAAACGCTCCATCAACCGAGCATCGCCATCAGAAATAATTCTTGGTCGGCCTCCACGGTTCTTTGAACAGGTCACATTTCGGCGTTTTTTAATATCGTTAACCGTTGTTTTACTCAATTTTAAGTTTTTCGCAATTTTACGGCATGAATAATTTTTTTGTAATAAGTTCACAACACTGTTTTCAATATCAACTGGAGTTCTCTTCATTTTTCTACTACTTTAAAAGTATTTAGCACAAAAATTACAAATGACCTATTTAATTCAAAGTTTTTTTTTACACCAAATCTTTTCAGCAATATTTTACATACAGAAGATTCAAAAACACCAAGATCGAAATTCGAACGGGCATGTAACGGTAGAATTCAATGACATACACTTATTATGTGCAAAACTGTCCGCATCGAAAATTTCTTTGTTTATTGCGCTTTTTTTACGAGAATTGCATATTTTATCTGTTTTTGTTATTAAACGTGAATAAAAAATTCAATAAAATAAATAAACTAAAAATATTTTTAAAATTGTTGTTGGCCTGTTCATTTGAAATTTGGCATATAAGCTTTGATCTGAAATTTGCATTCTGAGATCACAATTTTGTTAAATTCATTTAAAACCCTGTCTACCTCCGATACAAAGAGAATTTATGGAAGCGCTTAAATCTCTTTAAAACTTTCCACATAATCTTTCATCGCAAATATGCACTCTGAGTGCAATATTTTGTAAAATAAAATTTAAACCTCGCCTACCTCCCATACAAAGTGACTATATGGTGGTATTATGGTAAAATGTCTTGAAACTGCACAAAAATTAATTTAATGACTTGAAAGGCGGCACGTAAACTTTGATTTGAAATACGCGCTCTTAGTTTGAAACATGGCAAAATCGAATAAAAGCCTTGTGTATCTCTCACAAGATACGTTTCAAGGAGCGTCATGAAATCCTTTCAATTTATAAAAATCTAACAAAGTCTACTCTGTTGTCTTTAAAGCATCTACATATAAGCTTTAAACTTGCATTCTGAGTTTAAATATTTAGCAAAAATTTGGTTTTCTTCTCAACAAAGTGACGTCATCATTAAAATAAATTTTTTATAGATTCCATAAAAATTTATGAAATGAATTGATATTTAAAACATAATATTCAATATTTAAACGTGCACCGAATTTGTCATTTGCAAAAATAGAATAAAATCTATTCCTTTTTCACTAAAAAAAAAGTTACGTCATTTAAATAATAAAACATTCATAGCTTGGTATATTTATGTTCCAAAACTGCAGCTGTGAGAGAATTTTTACGTGTGAAAACGTAAATTTACGTGCGTAAACGAATTTCGTATTTTTGAAATCTTGTTTTGGACATATTATTAACCCTCGCTGTGTCCATTATATTATTGCGTACGTTATGTGTTCAATATGACGAATTTTTAAAGACAATTTTTCATCCCTTTAGAGACATCTTTTAACCCAAAATTTGTTTTGGAGGTTTAGTTTTAAGTTTAAATGAAGGAATAAAGAAGGTTTTGTTTGAAAATATCCGTACAGTTTTGCGAAATTAATTTTGGAACAGTCTGAGAAACAGCAACACCGCTAAAGTTTGGAAGACATATCGTCATAGTTAACAGGGACTGTTAAAGCTATTGGTTTTTTTTTTTGGTGTTGTGGTTTTATTTGTTGCATTTTTTTGTTGTTTTTGGTATATGTAAATTTGACGGATTTAATTTTTCGCTCAAGAAATTTTCACTTTAAAATCGTACAAATTGGTGCAGCAATTAATGGATGAACTAAATCTTTATCTTTTCATTTCTCAAAACTAGTTCCTTTTAATTTAATGCTTTATCTCTGCGATTAAGTTCCGATGCATTTGGTTTGTCAAGAACAAGTATATTTAACTTAAACCACTTCGTTTTAAAGAAGTGCGAAAGGTTTGTCTTAACAACAAATGTCTTTGTTTTAAGTAAAAGGTTCTTGCTTATTTAATTCTTTGAGACCCATATTATTCTTTTAATGTTTTTTTTTTATTAGTTAATTTAAAATTTAAAGGCAAAACAACATTTCATTAACAAAAAAAAAACAATAAATATATTAATTGATTCAAGCAAAATCAACAAGAAAATTTAAAATAAGCAAGTTTAGTTAAAATGAGATCATTTTTTATGGTAAGTCTTGAAACAATCCTCGTCCTTCGCAATGCACATATTTATTTTGCATTTTTGGCATCTAGCTCGTGTCCTGCTTTCACAAAATGGATTGCAACACTCTTCACTGTTCCATCTATGAATTCCGGCTAGTGATCCTTGCTTCATCTAGTGCATTACGTTTGCGATATTTGTTCCCAAAATGATCATCTGGTATCTGATAAGGCTCAATGCATATGGGTTCATCTCTTAACTTGCAGAACGTTTCTTCAATTTCAAGCTTACAGGTAAGAAATTTTTTAAATTATTTTCGGAAACATCGAGGGGTTAATTTTGAAATAATTTTAAAGGCCACTTACGTGTCTTCATTTTTATGCGATAGTATTCCATCATCTGGTCTGTACAGTTAACTAACTCCACCCATAATCTCTTTGTAGTCTTGAATTGCTGCTGGAATTGCTATTGGTAGCCTTCTTATTTTCTGAAGAAAAATGTACTCATGTTCATTTTGTAAACAACTTCGGTATAGTACTCTTCTTTGAAATATCTCTTAAAATATTCCAATGAAGTGCCAAGTATTGTTTGATTTGACCATATTGAATTTTGGGAAAGCATTTTGTTTCCATACTGCCTCTTTTGCTTTCAGTTTAGCCGGAATGTTCTTTGGAATATTTCTGCAAGTGGTTTCTATAGTTAATTAAAATTTTTTAATTGAAATTGTACCTTCTTTAGATTCCGTTAAACTTTCCTAATCATCTAAACAATCAAAAAGCCACTTTTTTGGTTGTCCACTTACAATCATCATCATCAGAGATATCAGTATCTGAGTTGTCGAGCATATTCAAAACATATTCGCTGTCTCCATGCTTTAAATAATTCATATCTGCACTTTTAACGTAACAAAGGGCACGTTTGGGAGCTTGTGTGAACAATTTTACTAGTGCCCAAACAACAAAATTGTGGTATTTGTACTTTAAATAGAATCAAAGTTTAAATACATTTTCGTGGATTTTTTTCCAATTTTGATTCTTAAAAAAATATTTTGAAAAAAAACCATGCTTTGATTTCTTCTTAAAATTTATTTAAAAAATTTCTTTATACTTACCATACGGCGTACTTTTAACCCTATCGAGTTGTCAAGAAAAAGTAAGCTTTAAATCTAAAAAATTAACAAATTAATCTTAATACACCGGCAAAACAGAGAAAAGTTAAGATAACACAATGAATGATCAATAGTTTTTAACCAAAAAATTAAACCAGTTTCTTTAAGTGCTCTTTAAAGTCAGATCGTACAATTGATTCAGTTGGGTCTCATTGGGTTAAATGCCTTTTACAAAATTCTTTGTAAAATATAAAATTTGTACAGTCTAAATACATATGCTTTAATAGTTATTATATTATGCTTCACAAAAATATTTCACAATTTGTTGATTTTCTGGTTAATTTACTTGCAAATATTTGTTTTTCCAAATCAAAATAAAAATAATTAAATTCATATTAATTTTTAATGAAAAAATATGAAAAACAAATTTTTTTGTTACATGCTAGTATCTAGGATCACGTGTGCTGTACAACAATCAATATCAAGAAGCAATCAACCAAACAATTACAAAGGATAACAACGAAAGTAAGAACAGCAGCAACAACTTACGACAAATATTGATATTATTATATGCATAGTACATGTCTGCATGCTAGTTCGAAATGGATGAGTTCAAACAAACACGTGTTTACAAGAATTATTCATAGAACAACAACAATAACAACAATGCCAATACATCTTAGAAAAACAAAAAATAGTAAACTCTGTAAGAGATCAAAAGTTGGCCAGAAATGCGTACCAGCTTTGTTCTACCTCCATCCTATGAAAACAACGATAAGGATAACGAAATTGATAAGGAATGTTTTCTTAATCGAAAACAAACGGAAGCAACGAATGGAAATGCAGAACAAACAAGTAAGCAAGCAAGCAAGTAAACAAGCACAGGAAAACGATGCCAGGAATGTGAAAATCTATTGGTGTGCAGAAATAGATCAAGGATAATTGCACACAAGCGAACAAGCGCTGTAAACTGCGAGGAATGTGATAAATTGTTAAGAATTGCCGCCAGGGGCGGTGATGCGGCAATAAAGACGATGTGAAGAGAGTATGCGGGGAAGTTGGGAGACGTCATGAAATCGAACTAAATAGATTGAAGACTCGGCAAGAATGGCAAGGCATCAGGCAATCAAGCGAAACAATTTCAATTTACATCCAGAACAGGAGAAATGCTGTTGCATGCACAAGTCGTGATGTATGTATGTTTGTATTTATATCTGTTTGCGTGGGTGTGAATGAGTACAAGTGTTCGTATATTTGCCAACGTATTGAAATTGTTTATTTTTAATTTCATCAATTTCGTCTAATGCCAGGTAAGCGCAAAATTCTTTTCTTTCCGCTTCAATGATGAAAAAATTACATTATTTTGAGTGCAAAAAGTAAAAAAAAAATCTACAGCACAGCACAGTTTTAAGGTTAGAAGTAATTCAAAGAATTTCTTATTATTTTTTTCAAGTTTGTTCCATGATGATACATTTAAAAATACATGGTTGGAACAGAGATGCCATACACATACACATATAAACTTACCCAGTGCTACCGTAAAGTATTAAAGTAATTTGGTGACACTGCAAAAGGATTAGTAGAAGCAGCATATGCTTTTTATACTTGTTATTATAGCGTTTGTAGGTTAGTAAGAGTGAACGGTTCGGTTCGAAAAAGACACTGGAAAAAATTAAAAAAAAGGCAGAAGCTATATTTAATACCAGCACGACGGATTTATTGTCGTTAATGTTGTATATTTGTATTTTGCAATAATCAAGTGAATAAAAATTCAAGCTTTAAAAAGAGAAAAAATGCCTTCGGCAAATGGCTCCAAAAAGGAAGTGTGCGGAGGACATGTCGTAGGACAGGCTTTTATAATAAGCCCAAGGTACAAGCAATGGCTCCTATTAGAAGCGAAGTTTGGAGGCATTTTTCCATAGACTTAACACATCCTTAGGACGAACTTAGCTTCTTTCTCAATGCTCTGGTCCTCGAGTTTCAACGTAATGTGGTTGAAGCTTTGAAAGAGACGAAATCCTTGTACCGTAAGCTATGTATATACTCTCTCCCAAAAATATTGCTTTTAGCTCTTGTTTCTGAATTAAATTTTTTAACATATAATGTTCTTTTTTTATACTTATTTACGATTAAACTAGTATAAAAGCCTGTCCTACGACAGATCCTTCGCACACTTCCTTTTTGGAGCCATTTGCCGAAAGCACGTTTTTTAAAGCTTGATTTTTTATTCACTTGATATTTGCAAAATACAGATACATATACCACTTTAAATAACTCCTTCAGTATTAAAGCACTGCTGAAAAATTAGTTCAAGTGTAAAATTTCAAAAACTCTAGTTTGGTAACAATCAAGTTCATAAACAACTTTAAAAACTGGCTTTGCAACCATCATTCATATACGTAAAAACTCAGGTCGAAACTGTCGTTTCGCGGCTAATAAAATTATATTTTTTGATACAATCCATCAAAACAATTTCATTGAGTTTGTCATAACTTTTTTATAATAGTACTTGCATGCCACTGCTGTTGTCCACGTTTTTTTACACATGTGCTAATTTTTAACCGACTTTAAGAAGGAGGAGTTTCTCAAGTTGGTTGGTTTTTTTTTAATGTATGCACATCGATAACGCCTAAAGTTATAGAGATAACTGGAAATTTTTTGTCAACAGATTAAAACATTAGGCACGAAGGTGCCAGTCTAAAAAAGTTGCTGAAAAGGGTACTGAAATTAGGTACAGGGGTAGGCATATATATGAAAATGTACGGTAAAGAAAGTGGGCGTTGTTAAACAAAAGGGCGTCGCAATATATGAAAATACTCTATCTCAGTTAATATTGACACTAGGATACTGGAAATCGGTTCAAGGGCTGGAACAATTATTACAAATTACGGTCAATAAAGTGGGCGTTATTCGACAAACTAGAATAATATTAACACTAGAATACTGAAATTAGATACAGGGGTAGGCATAATTATAAAAATTTACAGTAAAGAAAGTAGGCGTTATTCGACAAAAAGGAGTGGCAATATAAAAAATACTGTTTCTCAGTCAATGTTGACACTAGGGTACCAAAATTCGTTACAAGAAT
Organism: Dichetophora obliterata; assembly: GCA_963920525.1. Classification (NCBI taxonomy): domain Eukaryota; kingdom Metazoa; phylum Arthropoda; class Insecta; order Diptera; family Sciomyzidae; genus Dichetophora; species Dichetophora obliterata. Next base: position 219,751,191 of record OY986437.1, on the reverse strand, counting down.
GGGAAAAACTGTTATCACAATCTCTAAAAACGAAGAAATAAAAACTTTTTAACAAAAAAAAACCAACTTCAAAACCACTACAGATAACAATTTTATAATAAATCATTTTAAAATACTTTTCACATTAATTCTTGGTCAAATTTGATAATTTATTTATATATAATATTTAATTGGAAATCTTATAATTATAATTTTTTTCTATTTTCTATTATTATGATAAATATATAAATTTCTCCATGAATATAAAAGTTTTAAAGTCGGCGCTTAATCAGACTATAATAAAATAAACGCTCCAGCTTTGAAGGTTTGATATTCATGGAGAAATTAATATATTTATGATAATAATACAAAATAGAAAAAATTATAATAATAAGATTTCCAATTTAATAAAATATATAAATAAATAATCAAATTTGACCAAAAATTAATGTGAAAAGTAATTTAAAAGAATTTTTTACTTTGTAGTAGTTTTGAAGTTGGTTTTTTTTTTTTGTTTAAAAGTTTTTATTACCTAATTTTTATTTTGACTATGTGATACGGTAAGTTCTGCGACAATCGACTTAGTTATGCGATATGGCATCATCTCCCTTACTGGGTTAAGACAATACATATCAAATAAATAAGAAACGGTCTTTTTTTTCTTTTGTTTTGTTTTAGAGCGCCGCTCTGCTATGATATGTATCTCACTTTTCGCCTTACTCGAGGCCATGGTAGAACTAGAGAAGGTAGATGCATATTTCAGGCAGTGATGCCAACTCGAAAAGAAAAAATCCAATTTGAATAAAACATATAAAAAGTTAGAAACAACGTACAACAACTTAAATTTCAAAGTTAATTCAACTTAAAAAATATGTAGATATCTGTCATGTGTGCACTTTTTATAAATTACAAAAAAATTGTTCATTCAAGTTAAGAACGAAAAATGACGCACTTTCTTTTTCTGCTTGACTGATTATTTTTATTATTTGCAAGTATGAATAAGCGCAAAATTTTAACAAATTAAGTTATCACATTTTTTAGTGATAAGTTCACTTTTTTTACCATTCAAATAAGTTTTGACATAAGATTTGGTAAAAAAAATGCGAAATCTACAAAAATTCTGTGGGAAATTCTTAAAAATCCGTAGATTTACCTTTTTTTCCGCTGTTGTCCGTTTATCAGTGTACGGTTAAAATATCCGCAGAAATCCGTCATTTCCGTGTAGTTGGCACCACTGATTTCGGGCAGCGTTCTCTTTCTCAGATCCAACATTTTCAAAGTTAACATGTCAACATGGCCGCATTCAGCAGAATCAATAGTTGGTAACTGACTGTTGAATTAAAATTACTTAAAAAACCTTTGCAATTATATTATGTACATAATTAATCAATTGTAATAATTAAATTAAATAATTTTCAACTTTTTAACGGTTCGAGTTACAACACATTCAGAGAAAACATCGCTCACTAAGGTATCGCTAACATAACTGTTCACCACAGTTGACTCCGATGAATGCGGCCAATTTTCGCTTTCTCATAGTTTTCAGAATTTTTATGAGCTGTTGACTTTGTTTTGACAGTTTCGGCAGTCTGTCTCTACGAAATGCATATACATTCTCTAATTTTACTATACTCAAAGTTAATTAGTTTTTTATGTTGCGCTGTGCTAGCTGCGCATGAAGAGAAAGAGAAAAAAGCAATATGGAGTATATTGAGTATATTGAATAAGAAATGCGTGGCGGCTGGGATGATTTCTTAAAAAAATTAATACTTTAATTAAATATACTTGTAATTAAAAATTCGAAAGGTAAATACGCCTTAATATATCTGTAGCGCAAATATATTTTAATATTTTTTCATAAAAATCGGACTAGTACTTTTAGAGTAAAGTCGTTACTTTAAATTTACACTTTAATTTTATATAATAGTATAGATGAAAAAAGATGTCGTTGAATCAAAAACGTACCATATATATGATAAGTATCAAATATACTTTCTGTGCATACTTTCAGTCTGAACATTTTTTAGAACAGTATGTCTTGTAAAAGTACTCTACTGTCAAAAAATAATTGCAGTTTGAGAAACACTGTGTGCTGAGTAGTATGCTTGCTTTTTATGTATTAAGATGTGCATACTTTCAGGCTGAACATTTTTGCAAAAAGTTTGAGCGATATTGCGCACGGAGCAGCTAGTCTTTTATATATTAAGATTAAATAAATGATTTATTTCATAAAGTATTTTCGTACTCATTGTCAGTAAAAATTTAATTTTTATATATTATTTTTATATTTTTCATTATTTTTTTACGACAATTTTTAAGCGACTTTTTAAAGAAAGAAGTTCTCAAGTTCGTCGGTGGCTGTTTTTACACCGATTTAACGTCTTTCCTTCGATTACTCCTAAAGTAATTGACCGATTGGCGAGATTTTTCTTCTTTTAAAAGCTTAAGACCATTCACGTGGTAGGTTTCTTACAGTTTTATTAAAAATGTTTAGTACTTTTTAAAATATTCAATAAAAACCTTAGCTTTTTTGGAAAAAGTTTCAAATCCGAAACTATTCCCAAAATGGGAATTATTTAGAAAAAAAACTAAAACTTTAAAAATTTACACTTTAAAAAAGACCGAATTTAAAAACAAACCAATCTTTTAAAAATTCATAAATTTAAAAGTAATTTTTTATCTTAAACTATTTCTTTTTACTTACCGTTATCATATTCACTAAAATGACGAAATAAAAATTTTTGAACGCCTTTATTTTTAAAGAAATTGATATAAATTATTATAATAAGACAATCCAGGAAAACATTAAAATAATTTGGTGTTCAATATAATAATTTATAAACAACTTAATAAATACGGCAAAGAACTTGCTAGAAAAACTATTTGAACATAATTTTTTATTTTGTGGTGTTTTTAAGATCGGGTTTTTGAAGTTTTTTTTTTTAAATTTTAGCGATTATTTTGCTGCAATTAATTGCTATTAATAATCGAGCCTTTTGATTAAACGTATGATCGATTAACCGGTTTATTTTATTTTCCCATCACTATATATATATATACACCAAAATGAGTTAAAACCGAAACTAATTTTATGAAGATTTCGTAAGTAGATTTAGTTATATTATTATTAACTTAATACAACTGTACGCAAATTTATGCAGCAATTTTTTTAATTTTTAACTAATACCTTAAAAGATATTAATTATTCTTTAAGAGTGCTAAATTTTCACTTATTTTAAAATTTAAACATAAATATTTTCACTAGCTAAGGCTTGGTTTATAAAATTGTAAAGGATTAATATAATTTTTTAATTGGAAAGATGGCGCACAACATATTGAACATATTGATCCAAGGCCATCCAGAAACAATTATTCATGTTCCTTTCATCACAAAATCGAACATTTTAAAATCTATTTTAAGATATTATTTTAAGGTTCATAATCAGTTCTTGAATCAATTATATTTCTTCAGTTATTGTTATTGTTTTTTGCCATTATTTTCCAACTATTCAGTAAAAGAAGTTTTAGTTGTTGTACTTTTTATATTACTTCTATTCATATTACTTTTATTAGACTCAGAAAATGGAAACAGGAAAGATAATATGGTATTTCAGTTAAGTGACATTTTAACATACTAACATAAATAGTGTTAAGGTTAGGGTAATGCAATTAAATGCATGTTTACTCTAAGATTTATTCACTATTTCTCTTAATCTTAAAATATAATAATATAACCGATAACAAAAATGCACTTTTTTCATTTGAAAGAGAATCAAGTCTAGCAATTATTTATATTTTCAAATGTATGTTATTTACTTGCTAGAAAACTTTTACTATATATCTCCTTTCTATTTATCTATCTCTATTATAAACTTCTGTAACTAGAATAATTTTACCTTTTGCTGCCAGAAATAATTTATAAAGTATATGTGAAGACAGCTTTTAGATGCCAAATATAATTGTTTCAACGGGAATTAAGAAAATTTTTTTCGTATCGTGGGCAAAGACGCAGAGGGTTGCTAGTTAATTATAAATCAGGATAGTTATTTTATTTTTGCAGTTACGTATAAAAAATAAAATTCACTTCCGTTCCGTAAAATAAAAATCTAGCTCTGTAAGTGGAATCTTGTTTTAAATATTTACTGCCACATTTTTGTGCAATGTGTAAAATCGCATTTCAGGTACAGCTGCAGCAAATACAAGTGTAAGTAACAAACAATACAAAAATAAAATTCATAGAAAAACATTATCTTAAATTAAAGACATCACTTTTTCCTTGTAAGCATTGCAAAATTAACAGAAAAACAAAATGTAAAAAAGCATATAAATATATGTAAACCCATCAGAGACGAGTACAAGAACACGAATATTTCGAGTATAGCTACTGCTTCTTCTATAACTGCTTTTGCAACGACCTCCATTGTCAGAGTTATTGGGGGTTGGAATTAGTTTTAAAGGTTTTCTAAGAGATGGCGTAACTATCAATAGATCGCATCGGGCCCACCTGTGACTATATTCATTTCAAAGCACATTGTCTAAGCTTCATTTTTAAGTATGTGTCATTCCACTGAAGTGTAAACAACATATATTTTTTTTCTCTGTGAACATGTCGACTTTCGTTCCAACAAAACGCAATTTGCGGGAAGGTTTACTTTTGTGCTTCCATTTGAAGAAAAAAGAGGTTGAAGCACAACGCACGCTTACTGAGGCTTACGGGGACTATGCTCCATCGATTTCTACTTGTGAGTACTGGTTCCGTCGGTTTAAAAGTGGTGATTTTGATACGGAAGACAAAGAGCGTCCGGGCCAGCCGAAAAAGTTTGAAGATGAGGAATTGGAGGCTTTACTCGATGAAGACCCGTGTCAAACCCTTCAAGAATTGTCAGAATCATTGGGAGTCGACTTATCAACGGTCGGCAAACGCTTGAAGGCCATGGGATGATTCAAAAGCAAGGAAATTGGGTGCCGTACCAGTTGAAGCCGAGAGACGTTGAACGGCGATTTTGCATGTGCGAACAACTGCTTCAACGGCATAAAAGGAAGAGTTTTTTGCATCGTATTGTCACTGGCGATGAAAAGTGGATCCATTACGATAATCCTAAGCGAAAAAAATCGTGGGGACCACCCGGCCATGCATCAACATCGAGGGCCAAGCCGAATATTCATGGCGCCAAGCTTATGCTGTGTATTTGGTGGGATCAGAAGGGTGTCGTGTACTATGAGCTGCTAAAACCTAACGAAACCATCACTGGGGAACGCTACCAACAACAATTGATGCAATTGAGCCGAGCATTAAAGGTTAAACGGCCGGAATATGCCAAAAGACACGACAAAGTGGTTTTTCAACATGACAAGGCACGGCCACATGTTGCAAGAACCGTCAAGGAAACGTTGGAGGCGCTGAATTGGGATGTTCTACCCCACCCGCCTTATAGCCCAGACATAGTCCCTTCCGACTACCACCTATTCAGATCGATGACGCATGGCTTGGCTGAGCAGCGCTTCACTTCTTACGAGGATACCAAAAAATGGGTCGATTCGTGGATTGCCTCAAAAGACGAATCGTTCTTCCGTCGCGGAATCCATATGCTGCCAGAAAGATGGGAAAATGTTGTAGCTAACGATGGACAATACTTTGAATAATATACATTGTACCGTTGTTTCTAAATAAATGCTCAAAAACCGAAAAAAACCTTTAAAATTAATTCCAACCCAATATTTAGCACCATCGACCGACTTTTGTGTGTACGTGTTGATGTGTTCCCTTAAGTTTTTTGGGAATATTTAACCGATTTCAATTACATATACGGAGAGAAAAATTATTCTTCTATTAATCCAGATATGCCCACGAGCTTTTTCTTCTTACATAAAAATATGTAAGTTAAATAAAAGTATTTGTTTGTTTACTCTTTTAATCATAAAAAAATAGACTGTCGATAGACAGCATTTATGTCATAGCATCATTATTTTTGACATTTAATATATTTATCCCAACAAGCAAAAGCACTACTCATCCTTCATTTATTTCAAATGTTTTCAAAAGGAGCGATATATGTGTTTGACCGGTATGTATGTATGTTTGTATGTACAATATGTACATTCATCTGTTCCACTCTCACTTCTAAACTACTTATCATAATTTGGCAAATGAGGCCAACGATGGAAGCGTTTTGATAATCTTCTGGTCATTTCATTCTATGTTGCTTATTTATATAGAATCAAATATACTTAACCTATTTTGTACCGCTATCCGATTCCGTTTAGATATCGTTTTAAAGTTTTGTGCGTTAGCATTTCAGCACTTCCTGATCACATAAAAAAAAATATTGGTGACCTAGGGTGACCGTATATGACTGTTGCGAAAACGCAACGATGGCTCATACGATGCAAATCACTTTTTGAAAAATGTATTCAAATTTATTTTTCAATATATGTTTTTACTATTGAATATTAATTATTAAAAATGTTCAAATTTATGAATGGCACTGCTTGGATTGCAGTTCATTATTACATTTTTTCCACTGATGAGTGTGGCGTTCAGCTCATCTTTTCCATGATTTTCTGGACTTGTAACTGATTCAAACAATTGCAAAACAAAAGATGCTCCCAATCCAACGGTTTTGTGCCAGCATATGGACTAGCTCCAAACAAATAGCTAGTGTCAGAACAAAGACACCAGTATTTAAAACAAAAGCATATTGGCTTACCACGAATGTACATCTTGTGCAGTTGTGCCTTCCAAAGTAGGGAATCAGTTCTTCATCTATGGATACATAAATTGTGAATATACCAAATTGCTTATACTCCATTTATTTTTTGGAACTTTGTTGGAAAAATTGTTCGGAAAATGGATTGCTTTACTATCGGCATACCCGAAATAGGTTGGCTAGACAAGAAATGTTGGATATCATATTGGAAATAAGGAACAGTATGATGGACCAAATAAAATAAGAATGCCTACAAAGCGATTTAAATGCTCTCTTGAAACAAGTATTGAAATGTTATTTTAATGAACGTAAATATTTGTATGTTTAACAAGCATATCTATAATTTCTTAATAAAAATATTTTAGATATATGTACAATGGTGATTTTCCATCTAAATATACATTATATAAAATAAATAAAAATCTGACTGCTCAAAATTCAGATTGAGGCGCTTAGCTTCTTTCCATTTTCCATCAGCAAAACTCTGTTCTAAAGCGTACTTTCGCTGTGAAAACGTTTCTTCGGTTCGATTTTCAGTGGCATTAGCTGGTACAGCACAATCATGAGCATTGGAAGGAAATTGCACTTCGATTTAACTACAAATATAAACTCTACAACAGGTGAGTTATAAGGTGGCGGAATATAAACCATGCGAGTATTTTCGTTAAAAATAATTTCGTTGCCTGATCATCACTCGGGTCATATTGAAGTAAAACGTCTTCGATTTCTTTGCGAGATTAATTTTTTTTAATGATCGCGTATTTACAAAACACATATCTTTGGCGTTTAATAAATACATCTTAAGTCGACTTCAGACAGATCTGAGTTATTGATGTAGCTGTGTTCCACACAAATAGCACTAAAAACACACAAAATCTGGAGGTTCTAGCATGACCGCAGTTATGACACAAAAACGACACACCCTTTCATATAACGTGTATGGCGATTAAAAATTTGAAGCAATATTTCTCGAAACATGATTTTTACAAATTGATATTATAAAACGCCACACATATATATAGAAATAATTTTACTTTTTTATTATAGAATCAGCCTTATCTTATGTATTCTCCAAAACGACTGAAAATTATTTGAATAAAAACCAAAATATAAATATTTTAATTTCCATTCAATTTTTCGAATTCATAATTTCTCCAATAAGCTCAAGAAAATGCTCAATTTCGTTTCTATGTATTTCATGGCTTACTGGTAAAACTGATTTGCATGCAATTAGCCAGTGTTGAGTTTTCGCAGCAGCTATTTTCAACATGGCGTCTTGAAGAAGTGTTATTGGTTTTTTGAGAACGAATTTTAGAAACATGCAATGTTTTTCAAAACAAAATTGATTTGTAACAAAAAAAATTTGTTCAATTATTTATTTTGGGACCATTTTTGCATGAGTCCTTTTTTAGACGTATTTAATACAAGGAACTTTGCAACCTGGTAAGCTTCATTTCGATAAACAATAAAAAAGGCTTTAAGAGAAAACTGCAAATAATAGTTTGGTGTATCATTTTTAGCTCTCGGAATTTTAGTTATTTTTGTAATATTCATCAAAGTTGGTGTTGCGAAAACGCTAGGTGGGTTAAATACGAGTTTTATATATATTAATTATTAAATTCCGCTGAAAATCCAATTAATGTGCTTAGTGGAAACTCCTAGTTGCCAATAGGGGGTATGTTTTAATACGTAGGTGCATTCTGTCTGTCCCGGCTGATCCGGGTAGGATCTAGAATGTAACTCGTGCATTAGATAGCACGGGTAAACGTATCATTAGAAGATTTAATACCTCCGGGCGAATAAAAAAAAAAAGGCTGTGTGACGTCACATTTAATTTTATATAGCGCCCTTTAGAGAACATAAAGTCATGGAAAATTTTTTTTAGTGGCATATTAATCTTAATGTTGTATGGTGGAGATGCATACTGCGACCTAAATGAGATCTATTGTTCCTACTTCTCAAAGCTCCGCTGGATTGGCGGATTACAGAATTTCATCTAGCCCTTTCTCTCTGATAAATTTGAGAATGTTCTTAGGTTCAAGAGATTAAATTTGCTAAGGACTCAGCTCATAGTTTCCCAGTGTTAGCTTACGGCGTCGCAATTTGTAAGGAGGTGTATTGTAGCCTCCTCTTCACAGAAATGGCAGTTACTATCGGCTTCTATGCCCAATTTCATCAAGTGATATTTCAGTTTGCAATGTTCTGTAAGGAACCCCGTTAGAATTCTTAGATTTGGTTTACCTAAGCTTATGCACAATTTTGCTCTCCGAGTGTTGAAATCCCTGAGGAGCAATGTGGATTGTCTTAGCTTTGGAAGGCTTTTACAAAGATCTGAACATTTGTACCTCTCATCCCTTCTTAGTTCTTCTTTTATAGAATGTGTACCCAATCCGAAGAATGGTTCTGGTCCCATAAATATTGTGACTGCACCCCGTCGCGCTAAGCCATCAGCTACCTCATAACTTTGTATTCCTTTGTGTCCTGGGACCCAGAGTATAGTAACAGTGTTATTCTTGCCTAGCTCTATAAGTTTTGTTAGTCATTTTCATGTTATTCTCGATGAAATCTCACATTAAGCTAATGCCTTAATTGCTGCTTGGCTGTCTGACATCACAATTATATTCTGACTTTTGTATTTCTGGTCTAGGTCGAATTGCGCGCACAGCTGTATTTCAAGTATTTCCGCTTGGAGGATACTGGGTGTTGTCCCTATAGGCTCAGAGTGCTTGGTTCTTGGCCCATACATCCCTGCGCCTATACCTTCCAATGTCTTGGACCCATGTGTATACCATGCTATACTGTGTGGTTTCTTGACTTGCGATATCATCTCGCTCTCCCACTCTTTCTTGGTACTAAGCTTAATTTCAGAATATTTTTCGAAGTTGTACCATTTTACTATATCGTCTCTTGGTAGATCGATGTAAGGGGTGTGCTTTGCAACATCCACCTTCTCTCTACTGCTGATAGTTTCACCTAAACCTGTCCCCTCTTTAGCAATGCATAGCAGAGTTCCCTTAGCTAATCCCTCTATGACAAGGTGTTAGGTCCAGAATTATTTCTAGTGCTGCTGTAGGGCAGGTCCTCATGGCACCTGTGGTGCATTCGCACCTTTGTATTAGTAATCGTATGCCACCTCATATATATGGTAAAATGTCGCTCTTCAGATGTATGGTGATATGTCATCCTCTTGATGCACTTTTCCCTAAAGCTTATGATCGCTTATTACTGTTACAATGTATCGTTTTGTTAGGATATGTGGCATACGACCACGGATATCTTCTGAATATCACTATGAATAAGTATTATAAACAATAAAATATATTATGTGCGAGTTGTTTATTTAATAGACAAAAAACATTGAGTAGTTTTTACATAACAATTTCAGAAGAGAATATTTTCTTATTTCATACTTTTTAGAGCGTACTTTGTAGTAGTCAGGTTTTAGTTTTTTAAACAAATTTTTTATTGATGTGTTAATATTTCCTTGTATATTACTTTCCATGCCTATCACAACATCAAAGAAATTGTATTTTGTTTAACTGAGACGTATCATGTCCACTGTATATTTGACTGAAAAAGTTTTGTAAACTCTAACATTTTTTTTATTAAAGCCTTCTTATCCAATGGCTGGAGCTTCCAGGTCATCTTATTTTTATATTAAAAAGCTCAAAAGAATACTGTTTTAATAAAGTAAAAATATTACATTGCACAATATTTAAAAAATCTTAAGTTTACAAACCATTCATAAAAATACATATGTATTTTTTTAAAACTTTGATTTCCTTTAAACTTTGGCTATATGTTCGAAAGATAGGAAAATATTTTTGTAATTTTCGAATATTGAAGAAAGAAACTTTTCTTTTTACAAGATAAATATTACCTTTCTTTAAAAAAAGAGAATAAATGGAATAGATTAATTATAATTTTCTTAATCTTGATCTAAATTTTTGCAATTTTCAATTGAAGACGAGCAAAGCTCGGTCGCTGAGGTACTAATAGATAATGTTCTTAAGTTCGAGTTTTTTTTATGGGGCTAGTACTTGTTATTCTGCTTTTTCTTTTCTTCTTCTTCTTCTTCACAACCTACATATGTTGATGTTTCAATGCCTTAGAAAAGCTGTCAAAACTTTAGTTCCATAATTCTTTTGCACCTTAATTTTTTAACTGGTTTTTACGTGTTCACATTTCTAAGGCTTGCAATAAGTTATTCAGTCTTTGAAAAGAAAAAATTTGTACTCTGTAAACTGCAATAAATCTTCCAAAATATGAACGGCATCACTAAGACTGGCATCAGGAAAAGCCGACAGACAGGCCATTGTGAAATGTTGCAGGTACATCCTTTTGTGGTGGCCTTTTTGTTTTTGTTAAGTTGTTGTTGTTGTAAGTGCAAAGTGCATTGTTGGTGGTTCTTCAGAAAAATTGCAGACAAAGTTTTACATCATTTGCACATATAAATGAAATAGCTTAAAAATTACAAAACCAACTGACGCTCCAATAGCAACAACTACAATAAACCTGCCAGTGTCCTGCATGTTCGTAAAAAAGCTAAAGCTTAAAGAAAATACAGCATTTAGCAGAAGTTTTGGAAAAACTATCTGTAGCAGCAAAAGCTCTCTTACGAAAATTAAGCTCAAATAAAAGAAAGAAAAAAAAAATCTGAAATGAATACCTGCCGTCTTGAGGTAACTCACCGTGCTGCACAATGATGTTCCTGCAGGTGCGGATCCATGGGGTCTATGGGGGCTAAGACTCCCCCAGACGATAATTTATTTTTTATAACAATATGTAACAATTTCTCTATAAATATGATAATTCTTATACTCAGAGCAGAAAAAGTTTATCTTTTTTTTGTTGCAAGTTAACAATTTCTTAAACATTTTAACAGTAATAAGATCAAATCACTGGTAATTTTTTGACTTTTCTTATGTAGGAAACCTTGATTTATCACTCCATTGTCTTTGAGACAGAAGTATTAAAAAAATCAAAAAAGTCAAAAAAGTCATTGAAAGATATAGCATCTGTTCTAAACATTGAAATAGAACTTCCTCGAGTATGTCAACAAGAGAAATATCGAAGCAGTCTCCAAGTCGAAAATAGAACACCTGAAGAATATTTTCGGTAAATTCGTGTAGTTTTGTGTAATATTGTATATATATATGGGCATTTCCAGAAAAAAGTCAACCGTGACCAAAAACTTAAAACTTATTAAAAAGTTTTTATTTTATGATATTATTAAGAGAAACATTTTAATTTTTTTAATTTAAAAAATTTCAATATAAATTTGATCAATATAAATGATCAAATCATCTGCACTGTTTCCTTTTTCGTAAATGTTTAGTAAATATTTCATAAACTTTTTGTTTTAGCAAAAATGGAAGGCATTGGCTAAAGATAATAGAAAAATGGTTCAGGAAAGAAAACGACAATATATTAAATTTGTGTGTTCCTTACTAAATTACATAATTATTTTACTACCTAATTACTTAATCACCCAAATTAAATTTAAATAAATTCTGTCGCGTGGGTTATGTCGCGTGAGTTATGGCAAATATTTTTTTGAAACTCAATATATTTTTTAATAAGCAAAGTCCATAGGTAAAGTGGGTTTGTTATGAAACTTCATTATTTTCTCATTATTTAAAAATTAAAAACAAAAACAAATTATATGGGAAAATTCGCCGAGTATTTTCAATCAAAACTTGCTTGCAAAACACACTTTTTTTTTTTGTCGCGTGAGTTACGCCCATATTTACTACTGCCATTATTAATTAGTTACAGGAACGACAATTTTAGTAGATTATACCATTACTATGTCTTGTAAGACATAACTTCCGAGAAAACGAAGATTTAAGTCGTAGGCATGCCGCGTGAGTTACGATGGAAATGCCCATATTGGAAAAAAAAAATCATAATTACAATTTTGCCATGCTGTTCTTTACCATCCGTATCTGGATCACATGATTACCTCCTTGAAACTTAGATTTAAGGCAAGTTTGAGGATATAATATATATTTGAGGATATATAATATACTATTTGAGAGATTATTCTCTAGCATTCAAGGCAAATTTTAATTTAATGAAATTACAAGCGAAATATCTGTAGTCTCAAGAAATAACAGCATAAATCAAATTATATTAAGAAACGATAAAGTTTTGCACCTTGGCATGCCTAATTCCCTGAAGTTAGAGAAGATTCAAAACTTTAACGAATTTTACGATAGTTTGAGTTCAGTTAGATTCCTTGGAACTAGAAAATCAGACATAGTAAGGTTCAAAACTTTATCGGTTTTTACGATAATTTGACTTATGCTGTTATTCCTTTGGACCACAGATATATAATAACATTTTGAACGTGTCAAGAGAAGCAGAGCTTAAAGCCGATATAGTTCTGTAGCAAGAATATTGCTTTAAGCAAGATCTAAAAACAATAACAGTTAAGGAGTCAATAAAATTGATTCTTACCAAGAATTACGAAAATTTTTTTCCTTGCATATTGATACTTTTAAAAACGAAAGAAACTGCTAAAATAAGTTTTTAAGTACTAAGAAGACTGAAAACATACTTAACTTATATCCGGCGGTTCCTTAACTCTATTTTTCACCACTACCCAGCAAACATTTTATGAGCCCTCATAAAATAAGACTCTAAATGCGTCATTTATGTGAGTGTTTTATGAGTGTTCATAAAAATGAGTAATAAATCAATCTAACTAGGTCTCATTTGGGTATTTGACCGCACATTGGGGTATGTGACCGATTTACGCAGTCAAAATTATTTTATACGTTAAATTATTTTATACGGTAAATCTAATACTATTAAACGAGAAATAATTGTTTGTTTGTTTGTAAATGAGTTCTCGAAAACGGCCCAAGAGATTTCGATGAAATTTTCAATATAGTAGCTTACAGAGGCAAAAAATCATTCTAACTAGGTCTCATTTTTGAGAAAATGAGTTTAAGAGCGCGCATCGGTATATTTGACTGATATAGGCGGCCAAAATTATTTCATTCGGTACGAATTTTTTTTTCAAGTCTGTTATTTGATTTTAATCCTGTTCGACCATTGAACGGATTACAGGCGGCAAAACTTCTTTTTTTCTATCACATCTGTGTTTTATAAAATTGACTTTTGGCAGCCCAAATTCGTGAAATACCTCTATGTGCATCTCGAAAAGTGTTCACACCCAAAGTTCGACTCCCATAACCCCGGGATTGGAATTACTGATGGAATCCCTGATTAGCACATTAGGAAAATGTATATCCCAAGCGATTTTGATGAAATTTTCAATACAGGGGCTTACGGGAGCGAAAAATCGATGCAACTAGGTCTCATTTCTGAAAAAAAATAAGTTTTCTCCTCCGTTTATCGAGGCGTGAGTCATAACTTTTCCATGTTGTTGTTTGTAATATGAGCTCAGTCGCGTATGCATGTTGTTGGTCGTGTTTCAGCTGCGTATAGAGGTTTTATTTTTTCGTGTGTTTTAATGTGGTAGCGCAGAAAGCACTTAGCAGCCCACATTTGGGTACTTGACCAATTTAGGTAGCCAAAATTATTTTATTCGGTAAAAAGTTTCTATTATATTACAGACTAATAACTTTTTTGCGGGTTTACGTACATTTAATGGCGCTATGCGTACTTCTGAACTGTGAGGTGAAAATGTTGTTCGGAAAATTCCTGATTACAGTAGCGTTAAAATAAATTTAATGTTTAATCGATATACAATCCAAACGAAAAAATTTAGATACATGGGTTTTGGGAAGAAGCCGAGCTTAGCTCGGTCGCCCAGGTACTAAAAATGATACGCATTGAATGTTGTCTGGGTAAAGATCTTTATTTTTAAAAATGTTAAAAATTTGTCAGGTTCTTCACTCCATTGTGAATTAGGTTACTTCTAGCTAAGACTTATCTTCTCTAGTTGCGATGCTGCTTGCACAGCAAAACTTAATGTGCTTTTCAACAATATCGCAAGATACGTTTTTAGGTTGAAATCTAGGGACAGTGTTTGACATTATTCTTTTCGCATATGTAATAAGTCCTTTGTGGAGAACAATTCTTAAATTCCGCACTTTGCTGCTGCTGCACAAAGTTATATACTCTGATGAGCCTGTCTATATACGTGAAAGGCTTATCTTCTCGCGATCAAATCGAGCAAAAGCTCTAATCCAGCTACGACATTTTTACCTTACATCGGAAAGACAATCTATATCTATGCTATACGTCTTTGGAACTCGTTACCCACTGAACTTAGATCTATCCAAAATACCGTGCAATATAAAAATAAATTACATTCATATTTTTCCTCGTTGCAATAAAATAAAATCTAATTCACTTTCTTTTAACAAAATCTTATTCACTTTCTTTTTTTTTATTTTTTACTTTATTTGTTTTTATTTTCAGCACTTTTAATTTTTTTGATCTGTTCTCATTCTAAACATTTATTTATATTGTTACAGTGTTACTGCTATATTTAATTTGTTTTGATTCTTAAGTTATAAGCAAAATTGTTTTTTATTATAAGCTAAATCAATATATGAAGCTAGTACTATAATCATAAGGTTTCTGTATTGAATCTTGTTGTACTAGCTTGTTGCAATTCAATAAATACAAATAAATACAAATACAAATGGAATGCATTTTATTTGTTGTAGAAGTCTTTCCTGCATTTGATGAAGGTTTACTTATAGTAAATCTAGAAGTTCGACCATGTATCGTTCTTTCGCACTAAGCTAATTGGACGTTGCCTCTTACATTATCTTGAAGCAAGAAATTGTATATATTTGCATAAAGTAATTAATTCATGTTGTCCACGCTACATATATGAAAAACTTCAGTTCTGCCGATCAAATTGAAGTATGAGCCTCTTAATTCCGAGCCACTATAATAAAAATTCTATCAGGCTGTTTTTCGTCAGTGCAATAAGACTGTGGAATGCCAAATAACATTAAGGTCATTTCCAACCAAAGAGCATTTAAGCATTTAATCTTTGAATATTCCTCATAATTCTATTCTATTCTCTATTTCTACTACTTTTCTTCTTTCTTATGTACATATTGTTAACTTCTGGTGTGTTCATTTATTCTTAGATCTTCTTTTTGCTATTGATTTTTAGTATATTTATATCTGAGTTGCAATTATTTATTTTTTCCACAAATTTATTCTTTAATTCAACTTAAATTTTAATTTAAATATCTTTAATTACTTAAAAGTTATCATATATTATTTTAACCTTTATTCTTAAAAATATAATCATCTAAATTTTATTACGTTAATACGCTACTTTATTTGCAGCATGCAAAAGAAATTGTATTCTTATATGCTAACGTATTCAGCCTAATAAATTGAAATTGAAATTGACATCTAAGTACAATATATAAAAATTGAAAATTAAAAGCGGAAACTGAAGATAATATCCGATTCGCATGAAACCTTCAGAAATGTGAAATAACATTAACTCACAACTTTTCAAATCCCCCAATTGTTATAAACTAAAAAAAAAATTTGATCCACCCTACTATTTATGCTCATATTTTTATTTTCTGAAGTGATGTGAGCCAAAACGCGCTATAAAACTCTTTGCTTGCTTGTCAAACACTAACTGAACTTGCTGGCAGAATACGTGTGATTTACTGATCGTGTTTGTGTGAAATTCCTTGCGAGGGTACTACCTGGTCGACACTGCTGTAGAAGCTTTGTTAGAAAATGAATCAGCATAGAAAAGAAAAATGTGAAAAATTTTGGCTACAGTCTGGTTAAAGTGTAAGCAAAAATATAAAGTGCATAATTGTGATTATGTGCAGGTTATAGTTTATAAGAAATTTTTTTTATATTTATGAAGCAGTACAGATAAAAAAAAAGAAAAATTTTGTCTTCAATCTGCTTAAGTGTTAGCAAATACATAAAGTTTACAATAAAGTCAATAATAGGGAATATATTAAGGTTATAGTTTATAAGAAATTTTTAATATATGTATACAAATAAATAGGTTTTGTAATAAAATAACAAAAAACCTTTTATTTTTCCTAAAATGGTTTATTCAATCAAAATATAAATTGCTCATGATCCATGAACACTTTAGCAACACATTTTACGACAGTTGCTCATACATTATGAACACTTTGGTAATACATCTTACACAAGTTTCTCATATATAACAGAGCTCTAAAATCGGCACTCATATTTTAAATTTAATGTACAACTGAATAACGACATAAAAATGCACTCAATGATTGCAAAATAGAATTATAAATAAAATTTTTAATTCACACATATTTTTAAAAAAATTATTAGTTATTAATTTCAATTATTCATATTCGTTATTCAGAATAATTAATCAATTTTTTTATTCATTTGAATGCTATTCACAAATAATGCAAAGCAAAAAGAATTTCAGAATTTTCAATTATTTTTTTTAATCATTATTTATTTTATTCGTTATTTAATTTTTATTTATTAATCATTTGTTATTCATTATTAATTTTTTATTCATAATAAATGTTTTATTCATTATTTATTTGTTATTAATTATTCATTTTTTATTCCTTTTTTATTTATTATTCATTTTTATTCATTATTCATTTTTTATTCATTATTCTTTTTTTATTCATTATTAATTTTTCATTCATTGTTCATTTATTATTCATTATTATTTTTTTATTAATTTCAGTACTAAGCCATAAATAAAAATTGAATCACAAATAAAAAATATATAAAAAATTAATAATGAATAATGAATAAAAGATGAATAATAATAAAAAATTCACACTGAATAAAAAATTAATAATGAATAAAAAACTAAAAATTAATAAAAAATTAATAGTGAATATAAATTAATAATGAATAAAAATTAATAACGAATAACAAATTAATAATGAATAAAAAATTAATAATAAATAAAAAATAAATAATGAATAACAACTGAATAATGAATAAAAAATTAATAATAAATAAAAAATGAGTTATGAATTACAAATGAATAATGAATAAAAAATTAATAACGAATAAAAAATGAATAATTAATAAAAAAATTATAATTGAAAATTCTGAAATTCTTTGTGAAAAGCAATCAAATGAATAAAAAACTAATTCATTATTCTGAATAACGAAAATGAATAATTGAAATGAATAATTAATCATTTTTTAAAAATTAATGCGAAGTTACAAATTTTATTTATTAATCAATTTTTCATTCACTGAATGCATTCTTATTTCGTTATTCACTGATTCACTTTTTTTTTTGTGAATAAAATCAAATTGAATGCATTCTTTTACAGCACTGATTTTATTTTGCTCTGCATTTATGAACACAAATCATTTCTTTATGATCAGTTGCTCTTAGTCAGTAAATGTGGGCTATTAGCGCACAAGCTATGAGCATAAGGAATAATATCAGCACAAAATTCTCTCCGTGTAATAAATTAATTTTTTAAATAAATGTAATTTTTTAAAATAATTTTACTACATACATCAATAAATATAATGAATAAAAGAAACTAATTAAGCCTCCTTCCTACTTCCCCCTCCATTAGCAATTTATAGATCCGCCACTGTGTTCCTGTCGTTTTTTCTTATTGTTGTTGAATAGCTTACAGGCATCTAAGACGTGGTGTTTTACTGATATAAACTTCTTTTTAGTTTCTACGTCATGCAAATGCAATTTTTAAACCTATTCTTTTGCTTGATATTTTTTATTTCTTCCAACTTTTCCATAATTTTCTACATCCTTTGGTACTTTTAAGCCGTAATTCTTTATTTTCTGTAGTTCTTTTAATATCGTTTTCTTTACCTGTATGTTTTGTTTTCTTGTTTTTATAGCAGGTCCTTCGTTCATAAGTTTTACCTTACAAAAATATAGTTTTCAAATTTCTTCTCAAACTTTTCCATAAGTTTGCCGTCTTGCTTTTCTTTGCTTCTATCTGTTCTTTATTTTACTGTTACTTAGTAACAGAAAGCATGTTGTGCTCCATGGCCTTGAGCGATTGGATAACTCTGCATTTGTGGCGATTCTGCTTTATCCCAACCGTCAACAACAACAAAAAATTTTCAAAGCAGATTATTTCGATAATTCAGGTTGGAAACTTGGAACAAAAGTTTTCCCAAATCGAGTCAAGCAGCACATCAAATGCTGCGGGTCTGTAAACTTGTGCAATAACCTGTAATTTTGAATATAAAAATAGATGATCGTGTTAAATATTCTTCAAGCATACAAACATAGGACTCACTTATACTTGCGTAGACGAGTTTACAGATTAAGCAAGACAGTAAAAATTTTTTTTTAACTTTTTTTAGTTGAACTTAACACTTTAAAAATATCTCCGAAGTAGGTAAATATTAGCTAATATGACCAACAAATAATCATAATTCAGACTTAGTTTTGAGTTAATTCTTTGACAGTGAAAATAATGTACTTCGTATATTTCATACAGAACTATAGTTATTGATACACTGAGAAGACAAAAAGTCAAAAACGCACATTTTAAAAAGGTTTAGTAAAATTAATATATGTAAAATTAATATTCGTAAATGACATTCCTAAAAAAATAAAATTTTCTCAGTGTTTAATGTATGCTGATGACATAAAGATTTTTTCTATTATAAAAAACACTAACGATTGTTTGAATCTTGAAAGAGGTTTGCTCCAATTATCTGTTTGGTGCAGCGACAATTTATTGCCGCTGAATATATCTAAATGCCAAAGTTTGACTTTCAATCGAATTTTATCGCCCGTAGTTTACACATATAAACTCGGAATTATGACATTGTCTAGAAAGAAAGATCTTGGAGTTATACTTGATAATAAACTAAGGTTCTCAAAGCATATAGACTATATTGTAGCAAAAGCTAATGCTATGTTAGGTTTTATAAACAGAAACACTAAAGACCTTTGTGATCCATTTTCTTTAAAATCGTTATATTTTGCATTTGTAAGATCTATCTTAGAATACTGCTGCATAATCTGGGACCCTTTCTATAGATGCGCTTCTAATAGAATCGAAAGAATTCAGCGACGCTTTACGAGAATTGCAATCAGTCGCTTAAATTGGAATATCGAAATGCCAGAATATTATGTGAGAAGGCTTCTTCTTGGTATTCTATCCTTAGAAAATCACCGTAAATATTTTGCCATTATGTTCGTACGGGATTTAATATGCTTTGAAATAAACTGTTCCACTTTGCTTTTTCAAGTAAGCTTTCACGTACCTTCACGTGATCTGAGATCTCGAAGATTATTTCATGAGCCATTTCATAGAGTAAACTACAATATGAACGAACCAATCACTCGTTGCTTAAGACTGGCAAATTCAGTATGTCGAGATATAGACTTTAATCTAGGTTTAAGTAGGAGTGTCTTTAAGAATTCTCTGCTTTCATATTTTAATAGTGTAAGTAATAATTCCAGTAACTTAACGTAACCTGTATCAAATTATTATAATATACTGTATTTTCAATTTTTACGTAGTCATTAAGAGAATAAATCTCTGTTTGATGAATAATAATAATAAATAAATAAATAAAAAAAAAATATTTTACGCCATACAAAAATGAAAACACACATTTTTAAATAGAAAAGTAAAACGAAACGGTTTTAAAACAACCACGAATATTTAACTATAATAAAGTAGAATAAAATTAATATTTTTAAAAACATTTTACGCCATACAAAAATGAAAACGCACATTTTTAAATAGAAAATTAAAACGAAACGGTTTTAAAATAACCACGAATATTTTACTATGATAAAGTAGGATAAAATTAATATTTTCAAAATCATTTTACGCCATACAAAAATGAAAACGCACATTTTCAAATAGAAAAGTGAAACGAAACGTTTTTAAAACAACTACGAATGTTTTACTATAATAAAGTAGGTTAAAATTAATATTTTGAAAAACATTTTACGCCATACAAAAATTAAAACGCACATTTTTAAATAGAAAAGTGAAACGAAACGTTTTTAAAACAACTACGAACGTTTTACCATGACATAGTAAAATTCACATACTTTGTTTTAAAACACTTGGTAATAACGAATTGCTTGTTATATATGTTTCATTGACTTATGTATTTCGTTCAGAAAATAAAATATTTTTCATTCTCGATTTCATCACTCTGCAGTTTGCCTGCAAGAAAGTAATGAAAGAGTTTGAGTTGGAGCATTTGCTGTCACAACTAAAAGGTAAGTATTTTAAATAAAATTAATAATATCTGACAAAATTCTATTTTTTACAGACGCTGGGATACAGTATAATTATCTAATAATATCTAAATATCTATTTTAAAGAGATGAAGATAGCTGATGAATGAATGAATGAATGAGTGATTTATTTAAATAAAGGCTTACATTAGTATAAACATTTTAATATTAATATTATTACAATAGTATTTTTTTAAATAAATCAAATTTGACATAACATAATATGTTGTGTGTCAGATTGGCATGAATCATGTTAAATTTAAAAATTTATGATAGAGTATGTTACAAAAAGGTTTTTTTAATTAAATTCAGAAATTATAAGTTGTCTACATTTTAAACAATTGATTAAATATTTATATAAAAGGTAATAATTTTTGCCATTCAAAACTTCGTAAACTTCGCCTAACGTGAGTGAACTTTTACCAAGGTAATATGAACGAATGCATGCAAATATCGGGCAAATACCTAGAAGGTGATGTGTATTTTCATATTCTTGCAAGTTGCATAATGTGCACACATTAAAAGTACTTTCACCAAATCTGCTTAAATTAAAGTTGAGTAAGCCACCTCTACATCTGAATATCAAACTTATAAGATGAGACGAATTTGAATCGACAAAGTAGGAGGGCACATCGAATCGAACGTGACGATACAAATCATGAAACCTCGATTCTCTTGCTCTGCAAATGTGTTTCTCATACACTTTTAATCTCAATGCTTGTAATATACGATCATGGTGTAACGACAAATCAGGCCTCCAACTCTCAAAATCAAAGCTAAAACCAAGATCACTACATAGAGCGAACCATTGTGGTAACCAGAAAGTTTTTTGTACGATTGTTTCTTCAGCAAGTACTCGCGGAAGCCTGTTTAAAGGATAATTAAGAATTTTTCTCAGATAACTAAAATGTAATTTAAGCGTTTCTTCAAATTTAGAAGCCAGACCTGTTTCTATGTGTAGCATATAATTAGGAGTATTTGCTGGTAAATATAACATTTTTTCAGGAAATAACGTCGTAACTTCTCTACTTGCTCATACTGTTTGAAACCCCAAACTTCTGCGCCATAAAACATAATCGATTTTGCTGCAGTGTTAAAAATTTTAAGCTTGTTAGATAGAGATATTTTAGGGTGATGTAAATAACTTAGCCACGATGCGTTAATAGCAGTTTTAGATGATACCAATTTAGCATCAAGGTGCTTGTTGAACGACAAATTGTAAGTGAGATTAACTCCTAAGTATTTGTATTCCTTAACTATTTCAATGTCGTCATCACCATAAGACCGTTTCAAATTTCTACTTATTCTAGCACAAGTTCTAAATATCATGATTTTAGATTTCGTGAGGTTAATTTTTAGACACCATTGAATGCAATAGTTGTGCAGAGCATCAATCATAGTTTGGAGTACTGTTGGACAATCGGCCAAGAGAACGATATCGTCGGCGTAAAGTAACACTTTAATAAACGTGCCAGCCACACGTATACCGCCGGGTAAATTATCATACCAGTCATTCAAATACATTGCGAATAGGACAGGACTGAGTAGGCACCCCTGCCTTACACCCTGTGTAACAGGAAAATTATCGGATAAAGAATTGCCATCCCAAACTTGACTTGTTGTACCATCGTATAATAATTGCAATATTTTTACCACTTTAGATGACAAACCAGCATTGGATAACTTATAAAATAATGAGTTTCTTGGAATATTGTCAAACGCAGAAGAAAAATCAACAAAAAAGGCATATGTTTTCTTTTTCAGCTTAAAGTTCAAATGGATAATGCTACTCTGATTAAATATGTTGTCGACAGTGGAATAGCCCTTTCGAAATCCTGCTTGATATTCATTTAGAATGTTATGACAGTCAATCCAACTATTAATTCTGTTGAGCAGTATACTTGTGAAAATTTTGTAGTGTGTCTAGAAGTGAGAGTCCCCTGTAATTTGACACAACATTAACATTACCTTTTTTGAACAATGGTATAATTATAGATCTGCGAAAAGAGGCTGGTATGTCTTGGCGTAGAAAAATTGCATTTAAAAGTTGGACAACTTCATTAAGAAAGCATTGTGGCGCATATTTATAAAATTCATAGCTTATTCTATCTAGGCCTGGGGCTTTTCTATCTTTTGCTGTTTTAAGAGCTAACATAATTTCACGCAATTCAAAAGGAGAATCAAGGAACGGATCTATGATGTTAGGTGACGCCCATAAAATTGCTCGATCAGATTCTGACTGTGACAAAAGTGACTTGAAAAAGTTGTAAAAATCAATAGTTTTAAGGTTGTTACCAATCCTAGGCGAAGAACCCTTTATTGAGTTCGCTAATTTCCACCATTCGCTAGTGTTACGCACCGCATTAAGTTGTTCAATGTTTTTGTTTTTGTAAGTTAGTTTTTTCTCATGGCATAATTTTGAATATTTTGTTCTACTTTCAATATAAGATTGTCTGTTTATTTGAGAATTCGATTTTCTGAGACTGTTAAGTTTTATAAGCATTCGTTTACGTGCATTTTCACACTGTGAATCAAACCAGTTATTTTTAGGGTCAAAACGTTTTTTAAGACTGAAACTACCCGCTGCTATGTTTATTTTATCAATTAAAGTATTAACATATTTGAATCAGACATAATGTGATCAATATTTGTGGTGTTTTTTAGAGATTGGGTATACTTCACAATGTTTTTTGGATTCCAGTTAAGTTTTTGTGGCAAAGATAATTGTTTTGAGTTTTGATTAACCATGGCAGATATAGAGAAAGTTAGAGGCATATGATCTGAGTATAGTTTACAAGAGATGTGAAAATTATTTAAAAACTGTAAAAAATCGTATGAACCAATGCAATAATCAATTAAAGAATTTCCCATCTCTCCGCAAAACGAGTACTCGCCCTCAATGTACCCAGACATCCTTCCATTAATAATCACACCACCAATATCTTCGAGCAGATTCAATAATTTTTTGCCTTTCGCATCCATGATTTTATCTTTTGAAACACGACAGTGCGAGACTAAAGGAGTATTTAACACCAAGTCTTCATCAATTTTCTGTGCGTCAGAAACGCGAGCATTCAAATCGCCAACTATGCAAAACGATGAAGCCTTCAAACTATATAAAAAATCTTCAAACTGTTTAAAGTCATTTACCCAATTCGAGCAGTTTAAATACCGTGGAATAATATGAAAAGACACATCGCCAAATCTAGCTGATAACGTATCACCATTAGAGTAATTGTTAAATTTTAGTGAATATTTATTTTGAATAGATTTTTTGAATCCGTATAAACAACCACCACTGGCGCGACCAGCAGAATGAATTTTAAGAGCATCCACCCAGAACAAGACATAGTCATTAAAATAACAAGCAAAGTTTATCTGTTTATCGGCAATCACATGTGTTTCAAATAAGAAAAAATATCAAATTTATTAATATAAGTAAAAAAGTTACCAAAATTTAGCTTGCTATTTAAGTTTGCAACATTATAGGAGACCAACTGACACACTTCTAGTTGTTAATCTAAATTAGGGAGGGCAGCAGCAGCAATTGAAGAACACTGGGCAGGTGCGGCATGCACTGCATTGGATTCCTTAACCACAATATTGCATTGGTAGTTTACTGAAGACACTAACTTCCAAAGATATTCTGCGTCAGATGTATTCGAGGCAGCAATATTATCATCAGCACACGTGAAGAGCTTATCGTTGATGTAAATACGATTGTCACCTAGTCGAACTTTTATGTTCTTATCAGCAATTCGTACATTTTTAGCGAGTTGGCGGAGAGAATATCTTTTGTTGCGTTCATCTGTTGTGAAGTCCTTTTGTATGTACAGGGCTGCCCATATTCGACGGACCCATGTTTTTTTTAAAAAAATCAAAGAAAAAAATAAAAATTTGGCGGTTGGCAATCTTAATCATTTAATTTGTTCCAAGTAGATTTGTTTACATCAATTTTTGAATATGATATCTCTCAAATGGCCGCCTCTGGCGTTGATGGCGTATTGTGCCCTATTTGCAGCATTTTCCATCGTTTTCGCCAACATTCCGGCCGGAATAGCGGCTATTTCTTCACGAATGTTGTCCTTGAGCTCTTATACGGTCCTTGGCTTGTTAACGTAAACCTTTGACTTCAAATATCCCCACAAGAAGAAGTCAGGCGGCGTCAAATCGGGCGAACGCGGTGGCCAGTCCAAATCACCACTTTTCGACATCAAACGGCCCGGAAACAAATTCTTCAGAAAATCGATTGTTATGCGACTTGTGTGCGGTGGAGCGCCATCTTGTCGAAACCAGAACTGCCTCATACGCTTTCGACGAATAATTGGCATCACAAAATTGGTCATCATGTCGCGATAACGCTCCTGGTTGATGGTAACAGCATGGCCATTTTCATTTTGGAAGAAAAACGGCCCAATGACCGTTTTTGCACTAACGCCGCACCAAACTGTGACTTTTTCGTCATGAAGAGGCACTTCTTGAATCTCCTGAGGATTTTCAGTGGCGTAAATACGGCAATTTTGCTTATTTACGGTCCCATTCAATGTGCACTTCTCACATTTTTTAATCTTTTAAAAGCACGTTGAGTTTTCACAATTGACTTCTTCTGTTGAATGTAAATTTCAACTATTTCAAAGCGCTCGCGTGGCGTGTATTGTTCCATGGTAAAAATCTGCTTGGACTGACGCTTCAAACGCGGTATGTCATTAAGCGATCTGACATCTCTGTCAAAAGTTATGGCGTTGCCAGATGGGTCCGTCGAATATGGGCAACCCTGTATATGTTAGAACCAGTCAAATTTTTTCTAGCTGCCAGTACTGCGTTTACTTCAAGCACTGAGTTTAGTGTAAATAGGTAAGATTTACCAGCGGCGATCTTGTGGACTTCCGTGACATTGACAGCAGTATTTAGTTTATTAGAACAAAGTTCTTTAAATTCATCAATAGCTGGTTTGATTAGGGTGCTTGCTAATCCACTAACGACAACATTTCCGCGCCTAGTTGCTTTGTCAACGAGCTCCAGCTTACTCCTTAACAAGCTGACCTCATCTTGCAGACGGACATTTTCTTTTCACAGCTGCTGAATTTCAGTGCAAATGGTTGTAAGGTCTTCCTTTTTCACAACATTCAATAGCTTAACGTCAAGCACATCGCTCAATTTGGACCAAAATGCATCGGCAGCAAGATAGCTGATGATAAAAAAATAAAATAAAGCTGTCATTTTTGAAACCAATAAAGCTTTTTTTAATTAATAGAGGAATTGCGAATTTCTATAAATTTTTTGAATGAATGGGAAATAATGAACATTTTTGCTTTTAAAATATAAATAATTGTTGTACCATTGCATTTTAAAATGTTTGTTATGCAAATCGAACGAATATTTTAGAATCTAATATTAAAATTTTCGTTTTTAAAATGAAAACAATTATTTAACATTTGAGAATATTTATAAATATTTGTAAATCAAACGAACATTTTAGAATCTCGTTTTAAAATTTTCGTTTTAAAGATGAAAACAAACGTTTTACTACAGCATTTTAAAATACCCATTGTTAAAAATCAAACGAACATTTTAGAATCTCATTTTAAAATGTAAGCTTTTAAAATGAAAATAAACGTTTTACTATTTCATTTTAAAATGTTCGTTTTTAAAATTAAAATAAACGTTAGAAGTGCAAAATCTGGGTTAAACGTTTTTAAAAGTAGCTCGTTTCTGCCACTTTTGAAAATGTTGTTTTCTCTGTGTAGAAATCAATTGAAAGTTTTGATCAAAGAAGTATTTCTAAAATGCTGATATTTTAAGGATGTATTCTGGTGTTCCGGCCTTATTTCAAAGGTTATTTCGGCAATTTTTATTTAAAATTTAATAATACACAATCATTTCTATTTTTTTAGATGTTATTATTGACACCTTTAACTGCACCAAAAAGTGCGAAGGGTGAGTTTGTTTTACGAATACGTTTGGTGTTTTTTACGTACAAACCACACACATAAAAAAAGGTGTGTGGCTCGTTTTGGTCATCACAGCACTTGAAGTTATCTGTGACAAAAAATTTAAACAGATTATTGTTCTGTAGGCTTGTTATTCTGGCAGGTAATAGATTTTAACATTTTAAGTAAGAACAAACAAAATGGCGGAATTCTAAAAAAACTTTACCAGTGGCTTACTCTTGAATTTGGGTAAAATTGACGCAAAAGGCTTTAATTTTAAAAATTCATATCTCACTCATTTTTACCATAAAATAATGATTTTTCACGGATTATGAAAAAAGATTAGAATACGTATTTTTTAGCCAACAATGTGTTAAAAAAGAGAATCGGTGGTAGCTTTGGTTCCCATGGGATTTTTTTTTTAAATGGGAACATTTTTTTAGACGACCATTTAAAAATTATTACACAGATGTCGATAGTACAGCTAATTTACTGTTCCTTTATCGAAAGTGCTCTAAACAAACCTCGACTTAACAGTCCTGGAGTAATACATCGAACTCGATGGATGGCGACAGCTATTCACTCACTTCAAATGTACGTTTTTCGTAACCTATTCAATTTGACATCTACAGATGAAACGGCGATTCAAAGAGTTTTTATTTTCGTTTCAACTATTTACATATTTTAATTTTACAAGGCTTTGATCGCAGTTTACGCTCCAAAATATTATTTTTAACGTTTACTGCAGAACCTTCAGCAACATAAATGGTTGATCCCGTGATCACAAATGCTGCGTTAAAGACATTTTTGAGACATCTGTGGTAGCAAGAGGAAGTGATTTTCCTGACATTATTTGATGAAAGAGCTTTCCCCGACACGAAAAGCAACATGTTTAAAGCGATGTCAAAAGCAAAATATGTTCATGAAAACAACAAAGAGAACACTTGCCATAAAAGAAAAAATAAAACTACTATTGACAATGATCATTGGGGTGTATCGAATTGCAATTTTTTTTCGAATTTCACATCCTAAGAGGTCTCGAAAGTTGCATTGTGAGGTCAAGATCTCCCAAAAAATTTTTTAGAAAAAAAAGGATCTCTTCCTCTCCCGCAAGGACAAAATGGTTTTTTGATAAAGACTGTCAAAAATCACGATCTCAAAATGCTTTCATTTTTGTTAGAAAAACTACATATGTCTTAAAGCAAAAGTAAATACAGACTTAAACTAACAATATTTTGGCAAACACGATGCTATTTTTGGTTTTTAACCACAGTGTCCTGTGTGAAGGATATTCGAATCTAAAGGTACACTCGAGATAGCACAGAACTTTTAATTGTTTTCTGATTGTCTAAATGTTGGTGATATTGATTAGAATGTAAACGTTTTCCTTAAATATGGCGAATTAATAGTCTGCATATTTTTTGCATATGCATTTTCCCGTTTTGGAGAAACGTATACTTGAATGCAATTTTTGAACTTTTTCAAACAAATGAATATAAGGTTTTATATCTCTGGCATTAGAAGTGGTACCGAAGATATTTTTCTCAATTCGGATTCTGCAAAAAGTTTGAATGAAAATCTCAAGTTCATCTGATGAAAAGACCACGATTTTTTTTCCCTATTTTGATATTTAAAAAAGTTACTTCAAGCATGAAATGTAACAATTTTGTTCATATCTCCTTTATGTTTAGGATTTCATTAAAACACTTCTTAACAGCAATTGTTAAGTCAATTGAGACCCATCGAATGTCAAACTCAGAAACTCCAAATTTAGTATAACATTTTTTTGAATGCTGAATTGAGGTGTTTTAACGAAATAATAAAATTCATACTAGGAAGGAAAATTTATTAAAAAATCGAAATCGGAAAAAAATCGTGGTCTTAACCTGGTGTTGTAAATTGATACTCTTAAACAGGGTGTTGTTCAGAAATATTTGAAGAATGTAAATTAAGCAAATTATCTTTTGTACCACTTCTGATGCCCGAGGTATAAGAACTTATATTCATTTGTTTGAAGAAGTTAAAAAATTGCATTCAAGTATATATTAATTCGTAATTATTAATTCGCCAAATTTAAGGAAAACGCGAACACTATAACCAAAATCGACAAAATTTAGACAGTTAGATAGCAATCAAAAGTTCTGTGCTACCTCGAGTGTACCTTTAGATTCGAATATCCTTCACACAAGACCTTGTGGTTAAAAACCGTGAGTGGCATCATGTTTGCCAAAACATTGTTAGTTGAAGTCTATATTTACTTTTGCTTTAAGTCATATGTAGTTTTTTTTACAAAAATCAAAGCATTTTGACATCGTGATTTTTTACTGTTTTTTTTTAAAAACAGCTTTGTCCTTGCGGGAGAGGAAGACATCCTTATATTTTTCTAAATTTTATTTTGGGAGATCTTGACCACCAAATGCAACTTTTAAGACCTCTTAGAATACGATCTAAATTTTTTGATTCGCCCTAATGATCATATACCAAAGACTAACTTAATTTAGAAGGTTGAGTCACATTTAATAGTACAAAATCATTATCTTGAGCTTTTTTAAATTTAAAGTTATCCGCCTCTAAAAAAAACATCCTTTAATAAGTAAAGTAAGCTTAACTATCCAAGTTTATTCGACGTCTGTGTATATTGAAGAAAGGAATAAATGATCATCTAAGAATACATATTTTCCCATTTAAAAAAAAACTGCCGTGGGAACCAATGCTACTACCGGTATTCTTTTTTAACACTTTTTTGGCTATTTAAAAAAAATCTAGTTTCAAAATTTTAATACGTTTTTATAAATTTCGATCTTTTGTTTAGTGAAAAAAATTATGATTTTATGTTAAAAAATGAGTGAGATATGAATTTCGGAACTTGAAGTCTTTTTCGTCAATTTTCTCCAACTAAAACTGAAAACCGCTAGTAGCGCTACATAAAAATTTAAAAATAAATTTGGTTTCTGATTATCATTTTCATATTTTGATATAACTATCTCATTTCCAGTCGTACTCGGTGGAATTGCGAACATTTTTTTTTAATTATCCTAATGTGTATGTTTTTTGTTGGTTTGTATCACTTTGTTTTTAAAAGTTATTCAACTTGAACATTTTACAATAATTTCTATGCCATTAAATATGACAAAAATTAATTTCAAAAATTCAAAGTAAGTGCCGAAATAAACTGTTTTCCATCACCTCAAAAACTGTGTTCTGAACGAAAACTAGCATATATTAAATTTTTATTTCTATTGAATATGAATGTTTGTACATTTATTATTATTATTATATATATATATGAAAGTACAGGAAAATTATACTGCTAACTTAAGTTCAGTTTTTAGATTTTGCAATGCTTCTTTTAGAAGCAGAAGGGAACATTTTTGTGTTAAGAAAAGCTTGAGTTTCGGATGTGTAGTAGAAAAAGTTTTCATTTTTTATTGATGTTAACAAGCAAGCTTATGTCACTGTGGCATCTGTATTGACTAATCAGCATTAGTAAAAAAAATTTTTTTAGCGTATTTTTTTTTTTTTATATAAAAATAGCGCTGAAGTTGGTTAGCTTAAAAAATGTGAAAATCAATGCAGGTGAAAGGCAAGAGCAATTTAAAAAAAGCGATATTTACAATTAATTGAAGTATTTAAAGTTATTAAGTTTGAGTAAATTGCTTATTATAATTATGAACCTTTGCATGAAAAAATAAATTGTTCTTATTATACTAATATCTGCAATAAATAAGAAAATAACTCGGACCACAAAATATCTCAGTTCCAGAACGTCTAAAAAAGAAAACAACATTTTGAAAAAGTAGACCCTTGAATGCACATTTTTTACCAGAATGGAATGAAAATATGGATAAAATTAAAAATGTTTACGTCATTTTTGTCCATATTGCTTCGTGTAAAAATATACAAATTTTCCAGTATTTCCTCGATTAGTTTTGCTTACAGTAGTGGCCCGTTTTCGGGAAAAACGCTTTTTAAGTTTCTCTGGTTAAATTTATAATTGTGTGTTGTAGGCTTTGGTCGTAAAAATTTAACACGAGTTTTAATTTGTGAGTTTTTATTTATTTTTCAATATTTTGACTAAAATTGTTGTCAGTTTCTCTGGTTAGTTAAAGGTACTCTAGATCACCGGGTTATTAGCGCTGTAAAATCTCTATTATAAGCGGAAATGATTTGAATTGATTTTTTTTTTATATTCTTGAATAGCTGTACAGTAATAATCAATTTAAAAAAATCGATTTTAAAAAATTGTTTCCTAAGACCTCCCTTAACACTATTACCTTTTAACTCTGCGAAGGGCTAAAAGGCACATTATCTTTGCATAGCTTTCAGTAACAGGTTTATTGAAATCGTTTAAATGAATCTTTTTAATATTCATTCATCTGATAAAAGCTGACTTAACAATTCTTTAAGTAGTACGTTTTAAAGGGGTAAAGGGTAAGTGAAGAACATTAGTGATGCCAATAGGTTGATAAAAACTAACTCTCTGCTAGTTAAAGGTGGTTACATACTTGCATGTGTGCGCTAACTTGTATAAGCTCAAATTTGTAGGCTACCTTAAAATTTGTCCTTTAAACTTGTACAGCTTGGCAGTATAGAGTCTTTAATAGCGTTGTTAAAACTTAATTTGATGTTTCGGGTGTTTCCTATGCATATGTATCTTAATTTTTTTAGCAGTTCTAAATCGCAGTAGACTTAAACTTATAAAAAAAAATAATAAACTTGTTCAAACAAATAGACTGGCACAGGTTTTTATGGACTTTGTAATGTTTTCTCAATAAAAATACTATTTGAAGAGGTAAACATTACGCATACGC
The DNA here is from genome assembly GCA_963920525.1 of Dichetophora obliterata. NCBI lineage: Eukaryota > Metazoa > Arthropoda > Insecta > Diptera > Sciomyzidae > Dichetophora > Dichetophora obliterata. Next base: position 219,719,573 of record OY986437.1, on the reverse strand, counting down.
TCAGTTTTACATTCCAATTGGTCTTATTTTTATTTATATGTGTCAGTAGTTAAATCAACTACCATACCGCTATTTGGTTTTTGTCCACAACGATACATCAAGATACAAACATTTCGGTAAGTAAGCACTGCGAAATGTTGATGCATTGTTTTTTGTTTTGGCTTTTGTGGCAAAAAGTTATTTAGCTATGTGTTGATTTGACCAAGCTATAATGTTGTTAGTGTATGAATAATATTTAAAGGGATGAACTAGGTTTACTTCTATTTGTGGTTTGAATATTGATGCAGAAATACATGGTGTTAAATTTTATTTTATATTCCGTTGTTATAGACGAAGTTTTTCCAGCATATTTTATGACTGTAATTTTTGTATTGATGTGCATTTTTATTGCTATTGTTTGATTATATGGAATGGAGCTGCTATAAAATAAACTAAAGCAGTTAAAAGTTTTGCTAAGTTGTAAAAACAAAGTTTTGTCCGAAAACTTTTAGATTTCTTTATGTAAAATTTGCCTGCTTAGTTTTTATTAAAAATATTAACAAAATGTATTCTTCAATTTCATAAAAAAGAGAATGAGTCATCAGTTAGTTTGAGTATGAGCGTTGTTTTAGTTTATAATTAAATTTGCTATTTTTGTTAAGTTAACTATTAGGAATAAAATACCTTGATTTAATTCTTTAAAAAAATTTAAAATTTAATGTACAGTTGTGTGAGAAAAATCCTATTAAAATCTAAATAAGTTATAAACTTCCAAAAATAACAAGAAACAAAATGCTAAAAACGCAAACACAGCCAGTAAATTAATTACTAATTAAATACTAAATTAAGGATTTTGATGCCCTAAAAAGCTGCCTAACAATAATGGCAAAAATTACCTAAAAGCTTAAAAAATTATTTTAAAAACGCCAAAAAAAAAATAACATAAAAAATAAAACAGCAACTTTAAGGTAAGGCATTACTTACTTTAAATTAATTTTTTATAATTTGTATACATAGCGTTGCAGGTACATTATTAAGTTATAAAAATTGTAAAGAACGTTGATTGTCTGCCAAATATTGTTTCTTAACAGAAAAACTTCTTTCTACAAATCGTTGCTTGAGAAAATTTATGTCGTATATGAAAATTTCTTCTTTTGAGATTATTGAGAAAAAGGGGCTATAATTAAAAGTCTAGCGGTGCAATATTCTACAGAATTTCAGGCCTATTTGCAGACACATTTCACAAAAGATAACGATATTTTTGTGGACTTACTGTTATTTTTTTAGAATTTATAGCCCTTTTTCTCAAAAATCTCAAAAGGGCAAATTTTAACATACGAATTTTATTTTTTCAAGTGACGGAATAACGAAATGTTATCTGATGTTAAATCTTCTTCTTATTGCATTGTATTAAAATTTTTACCCTCTTATATTTTAGCAATAGAGCATAACAATAGAGCTTATAAATACTAACATATCCTGAGTTTTGTTTAATACTTTTTCACCTTTATATATACCCTCTCGACAGTTTCACCACGCGCAGAACATTTTATTTATCGGGGTCTTTAATCAAGGCTACTTATTTTTTAAGAGGTCATGTTTTTGATTAAAGGGGCTCTATTATTAAAGGTTGCGGCCCTTACAAATGTATAATTTATTTTTTTTTTAAATATTAATTTTTTTCAACCAGTTCTTGCTAACGGGGAGTAAAAAATAATTTTTTTTTTATTTTCTCGACCTAAACCATTATTTCAGACACCGGCACGTGAACATTTTTTTTTTTTTATCCAGTCTAGTATTCACCGCGAGCACCACCTTTGTCAGTGGAAAAACTTAAATTTTAAAATTATCAATAAAAAACCCATTTTGCTATGAATACTGTAAATATTAATTCAAGTGTTTTTCATCAATTGTTTTTTCATTTAGGTAGTTTTTGTTTAGTTTTTGCTAATTATGTTATACAGCCGTTTTTCATACTTATACAACTAATTAGCTTGCCATTCTCATAATAACCTTTGGGTACTTACTTACTTATTTTTGTTGTTGGTTTTTGGTGTATTTGCATGTGTTTTCTGTGAATTAATTGCCAACAGCAACGAGTAAATAAAAAAAAAACCAACAATTATTTGGCATTTTCTCATTTTCTTCTGCATTGTTTGTCTCATACGAATGCTATTATTGCTTTACATAAAAGTATTTAAAATACATTCATGCATACTTTTATCTTTGTAGTTTTATGGAAAGAGCAAGTACTTACCTTTTTATGTTGGTGGGTACATTTATGGCACATGTCGGTTTGTTTTATTTGTTAGCTTAGAGCGCTTTGTTCTAATTAAATTAACTCATAATGGTTTTACTACCTTTTTGTTGTAGTTAAGGTTGATGTTGAAGGTGTTTTTGTGGACGGTTTCTATTTTATCCCTTTACTCAAAAACATACATATTTATGCTTAATTGTGTTCGTATGCGTTATTTGTACTTTTAAGTGATTATAATTACGTAAATATTACGGGATATTTTTCAGAGACCCAACATGCAAACTGATTGCCATTGGTTCTCTTTAAAGTCAAGAAATCAAAAATGTTTTATGAGATTCTAGTTTCACTATTGTAGTTAAAATGCATTAATATTGGATTTTATTTGCAATTGTTTAAAACAAATGTTCAACATTTATATGTGAGTAGTTTATCCGGAAAACAACTTTCTTGAAATATGTCGATTTATGAAAAAGTCTCCAGAAGTTCAATTTGTATTCATATTGAATTTTTTCTCCCATCACACTAGACTGACCCAAAAAAACCGAAGGGTATTATATTTAGCAAGCTTGTTGAAAAATGGCTTTCTTGAAATTCTCGTCCTAAAATATTAATCCCAAGCACCTTCATAGTCTCCGTTTTGCATAGAAAATAGGTACACAATGCTTCTATCAATCCTGTATTTCGCAGGATAGTCCTGCTTTTTCGAACAAAGTCGTGAGCCCTTTGTAACAAGCTCAAAATCCTGGGCTCTCATCACGTATGAATGACGAGAATGTTTTGATGATATCGTTTCAACGATACTTTAACATGACGTAACCTTTAATTGTATGTATCGTCTAAACGATATCGGTTTGCTTGCTTCATTCATTTATGACAAACAACTGTCAAATAAAATAGTCGAAACGATTGCTTCGCGCGATAGCTAATTTGATATCGTTTGGCTATTTTTCTAGTTGGAAATAATAATAAAAATATTTAAAGTTTTTTTCTAAATGACCTTGTCATTTATTATGTTGATTTTATATGACTTAAATACAAATTCTAAATGTTTGGTAGTATAAATCATACATGATTTTAGTAAACAAATTCTAGTTATTTGATAGTTTAAAATCGTTAATTGAGCTTAAGCTCAAAGTAAGAAGAGTTTATTTTTCTAACGAATCGTTCCAAAGAAACTACAACAACGTTCTTTTAATATGAAAAGGAAAAAATCACAAAGATTTCTAATGAACCCTTTAGCAGGGCCAAAATTGCAATAAGATCAACTAGTGATTTTTTCCTTTTCATATTGAAAAATTTGTTGTTGTTTCTTTGGAAAGATTCGTTAGAACAATAAAATCTTCCTACTTTGACCTAAAGCTCACTACACGATTTTGAACTATCAAACAACTATAATTTGTATTTAAATCATTTAAAATCAACATAATAAAAATAATTTTGAAATGTGTTGGGAGTTTGTTTGTTCAAGTGGTCCATAACAAATTGATGAAATGTCGTTACTGCCTGTGTTTACGACGAAATTGTTGGCCAGCTGCGGATTTTCATCAATAAAGTGTAGCAACATTTCCATTTACTGAGATGTCACTTCCGAATAATATATTTTCAAAACATTACCATCAAAATAACTAATTAAATATTTTTACAAACATATAAAAAAAACAACATAAAAGTAAATGTCACTTTTGACACTGAATATACATTTAGCAGTGGCTTTCAATTTTTAAAAAACTCAACGATAGACAAAACGATAGCGATAGACTTATATGAGGCACACTAAAAACTATATCATCGGAGAGTAGGTATTGTTTGAACGATAGTCGTTTTAAAAGTTACGTGATGAGAGCCTCGCTTTTTATTATTTTTCCTGTTTTTTGTATTTTCTCCCATGTTAGCAATTTAGTCCACTTTGTTTATTATTCATTCTTTTTTTGGTAATAAGTCAAAAATTTCCCTGATACCCTTTTCCCTATTTTGCGACCCTGTTAAAACTGTCTGTGCAACTCATTTTTTAAAATTGTCGAAATGTCGCAGCGAAAGTGTGTGTTGAGCAATCAACTATAAAAAAGTATTCATTCCTGGAAAAACTTTTCAGTGAGATATTCTGCTCAAAGTGCAACGGGGTACCTGGAAAATTTAATTAGTGTACCATTTTAATAAGACTAGTTTGTTTTTATTTTTATTTATATTATAGCTTTGTTATATTGCATATAATTGAATATTTAACTAAGAAGATTTAATTCTATTTTTTTTTTAACAAAATTACATATTATATACAAATATATAATATTAATTGATATTTGAAGTTTATGCTGAAATTCTTAAATTAAATAATAAACTGAATATCAGATATTATCACTGAAAATGCTTATTTTAATTCTTTAAACATACAAGTAATAATAATTTTTCGACTTTAAATTGCGTCCTGCGAAAATTTTCTAGTTTTTTTTGCGAGATGTACTGTAATCCTGTAAAATCTGAAAATTTTTTTGCAAGTTGTCCTGTTTTTGGCGAAAAAGAAATAGGAGCGTTAGGTATACCATACTAAGCCCAATTTTTTTAATACCAATCACAGCAAATTCTGAAATTGCTAAGCTGTAAAATCAAAACGTAGTGAAACATAAAACCAGGCACCGCCTAAAATGATAAAATGAGGAAACGCGTTTGATTGATGAACCTAACTTAGTAGCTATATACATATGTATGTATTGAGTAAATGTGTATGTTTGGTTTTTAGTGCACTGCTCTATGTTTGTATGCTTTTGTGAACTCTTAGCCAAGCACTTGCTCCACACACACTTTGTCCGCATTGTTTTTGCTACTATTGTTTTTGTTGTCTTGCATTTGCCCATCTATCTAACAGTCTGTCTGTCGGCACATTTAACTGTCCGGTTGCCGCTTGGCCAATAAGGACACTTGACTACACTCATGCATGCAAGCTTTACTCAAGCGCTCAATTCGTTCAAAAGAATTCATGTAACAATGAAAAAGGACAAAACAATGACCACATGAACGAAATTGAACGTACATAAATGCAAAAAAAAATTATGAGGACGAGTGATTTGAGGGTGTTAGTGTAAGAGCGTAAGTGTGCGGCATGGCAAGATTTGCAAACGCACTTTAAAAAACTGGACCACAACCAACAATCATTCATTTTTCACAAAAAAAAAAAAAATAGAAAAGAGACTCAAAACATTTTTCAGTTCAAGTGCGCAAAGTGAATTTCTTTTTGTCTAGTGTTTTGCGTGCAGTTTTTTGCAACATCCCAATAAACACCAAACGAAGAACAATTTGTTAACGAGCTCGAAACGAATACGATATCTCGGATACAACAATTTTTCATGTTGACTTTTCCTATGAATAACTTGAAAAATTTTTCAGTGAAAATGGTTTACATAAAAGCAAACATTACATAAAATGATTTCTGAAAAATAAAATTCACAAATTTTTTTATACACAGTTAAAAGAAAAACAAAATTTTTTATATAAATTTCTTTATATGAAATTATATGAAAAGCCTCAGAATTTTTCATATAAAAGTAATAAAAATTTTTTATTTTAATTGACGTCTGAACAGCAAGCAATTAAAAAAATTATTTTTATTAAAAAAATTTTGTAATGTAAAAAAGTCGGCTCTGTTATTGATTCGAAAAAAACACGATATCTTGGATCAGGGCCGTAGCCAGGATTTACCCATTTGGGGGAAATTAAATGAACATTTTATTATTCATACTTTCATACTTTTTTTGTTGTTGTTCGTTTTTGCTTAAGCATAAACTAAAGTTATCAAAAATTTATTTGCTTAAGCATAAACTAAAGTTAGCAAAAACGAAAAACAAAAAGTATGAAAGGGAGAAAAACTGAAAAATTGACACTGAAAATCTTATCGCCTCTGTGGTGCAGTGCGCTAAAATGCACAGGCATGGCGTTCCATGCCCCGGTTTGATTCCCGGTGGTGGTATCACAAAGATTTCTGATGAAGCCTGTAGCAGGGCCGAAATTGCAATAAAATCAGATAGTGATGTTTTCCTTTTAATATTGAAAAATGTTGTTTCTATGGAAAAAAATTCGTTAGATCAATTAAATGTTCTAACCTGACCTAAAGCTCAATAAACGATTTTAAACTATCAAACAACTAGAGATTGTTTTTACAATCAAGAATGATTTAAACAATCAAACTTTTAGAATTTGTATTTAAATCATAGAAAATTAACATAATAATAAATAATAAGGTCATATAGAAAACCTTCAATTGCAATAAAAGTTTTTGTTTCATTTCAATTTCAAGTTAAGTTCTTTATGTATTATAAATGAAGCAAATTCATAACGGTGCCTCGACTTCCATTAAAAAAAGTTCCATTTGTACCCCTCTAAAAATTAACTTTGGTCTATTTTATAACGATTCCCAAATATTTTGGTTGTTGCGATAGCCGCTAGTGAGCTAAAACATTTTGCTAAAACCTCCAAAAATCATGTTTTTCGTAAATGTATTGGATGGTAGAATAATTGTAAAAAAAACAAACTGTCAGATATTAAAGGCCAGAAAAGGCTTCCCCAATTTGCATCAAAAAATTTTAAAATTTTGTAAAACCTTAAAGATAATGCTGTTTTTTATAATACTGTAAAACCATTAATGCTGAATTTTAAATTTTTCGAGAACCACTCGAGGGAAAATTAAAATCAGTTGTTGGCTGAAGTATACTTTAAAATCTTTCTAAGCAGTTCGAATTAGAAAGGTTTTTTCAGTATATATGTGTATGTCATTCTTGTTGGCTTAACTGTTATCATCACTACCATCATCTACAACTGCCGATGTTAAGTGTAGTGAAAACAATAGTGATGGTAATTTTGAATATATCACATTTGATCCGATAAATCACGATGCTTTGGTTTTCACTGTTATTTACACGATTTAACTCAAAACAACGACTTTTACACGAAAACGCAACTTCAGTATACAGGGTTGTCAATATTCGAAGCGCCCATCTGGCAACACTGTAACTTTCCGCAGTGATGCCAAATCGACTAATGACATACCGCGTTTGAAGCGTCATTCCAAGCAAATGTTTACAATGGAACAGTACACGCCACGCGAACGCTCTAAAATTGTTGAAATTTACATTCAACAAAACAAGTCAATAGTGAAAACTCAACGTGCTTTCAAAAAAATAAATAAAGTGAAAAGTGCGCCTTCCAAGAAAACAATTTATCGTTTGTATGAAAGATTTACAACTGGTAATACTCTTGGTAACCCAAAGAGGCCAAATAAAAAGCGACCAAGGCGATCGGATGAGAATATTGCAGCCGTACGAGCCAGTATTGAGCAGTCACCAACAACATCCCAAAATCGCCGTTCCCAGCAGCTCGGCATTCCCCGATCCACTTTACAAAGCATTTTACGTGTTGATTTGAATTTGTTTCCGTACAAAATTCAATTGGTAAACAAATTGTTGCCCACCGATAAGCCACGTCGATTGGAATGGGCCCAAAGAGTCATCGAAATGGCTGAAGAAGACGAGCAATTTTGGCATAAAATTATCATGAGCGATGAAGCTCATTTTCAGTTGAACGGAACGGTAAACAAACAAAATTGCCGTATTTATGCCACTGAAAATTCACAAGAGATTCAAGAGGTACCTCTTCACGATGCAAAAGTCACTGTTTGGTGCGGCGTTTGTGCTAAAATGCTCATTGGGCCGTTCTTTTTCGAAGATGATAATGGCCACAGAGTTACTGTCAATCAGGAGCGTTAGCGCGATATGATAAACAATTTTTTCATGCCAATCGTTCGTCGAAAGCGTATCAGGCACTACTGGTTTCAACAAAACGGCGCGCCACCACACACAAGCCGTACTACAATCGATTTTTTGAAGCAATTGTTCCCTGGCCGTTTGATGTCAAAAAATGGTGATTTCGATTGGCCGCCAAGATCACCAGATTTAACGCCTCCAGACTTCTTTTTGTGGGGTTATTTGAAATCAAAGGTTTACTTCAACAAGCCAAAGACCCTAGAAGAGCTGAAAACCAACATCCGTCAAGAAATAACCGCCATTCATATGAAAATTAAGTAGAGCAAAGCAGTTGTGGGCGATTTTCAAATAATATTAAAGATTTAATAAGCATTAGTGAGTTCAATAATGGATCATTTACATTTTTTTTAAACAGATATTTATTATTTTTCACTAAAACATCCAAATAATTTTATTGGATGTATAAATGTTTTTAAAAAAACATGGTAACGAATATGGTATTGTTGGTTCTGAAGCAGTGGTCGGCGTTCTTCCGCTGCCAGCAGAGAGCTTTTACTACAGCCATGCTATATTTCAATGAGGTGAGTTTACGACGTTTGACAGCGCTACCGAGGGCACAGAATACCGATTGCTAAAACCGGTAACGAATTTCGGTAACAAGATTACTATTACCGGTAACGCACAGAATCGATCTGTTAAAGTTTATTGCTTTCGTTTCGTTGTTAAACTCGTGCTTTTTTTCAAGTGCAAACTTTAAAAGCAAATCTCTACAACACAAACATAAAAATGTGTATGTATATGTGTGCGCACCCCCCAGTAGTACCAGTCTTGAAGAAATCTCAAATGAATCATACACTTCATGTGATTTTCTATAATGGTTTTCTAGTGTTGTACGTGTTATGCCCATGTGCGGAGAGCTTTCACACGCATTTGCTGACATGAATATAAAAAAGCTTTTAGTAGCTATCAGAGAACTGCAAAACTCACTTTTTGCTTGATTTAATCATTCACTGAAATTCTTACTCAACTCAACTCACTCAACAAAGCTTAGCCTTGAATAAAATCAGCACAACGCTGGCGAACGCGTCCTTCGTGTCAGTTTGAGTTTGAGTTGATCGGCTGATCTAATGACATGTTTGAGCGAACGAGTATTGGCGTCGTGAGCATGACGCTGCTGTAGGCTTCGTTCGTGTGAGTTCATCGACTGATCGAACTCACATGTTTGAGTGTTGGCGTTGAATAGTATGCGGAATTACAGTTATATGTTGCAATGCATATGTGTTTCGAAAACAAATAGATAAATGTAGTTGCTTTAAAAATGTCAAACGACGAAGTTCTTGTGTTGGAATTAATTTCAAAAAGTGTTTACACATTGTCGCCGCGATGCAAAGGGAGAAGTATAATATGGAGCATATTATCTGAAGTAATTAAGGAGGATGGAGTTATTTTAGAGGGATTTTTATACTGCCGAACATGTTCAAAACTTCTCAAATATTCACCAAAGTATTCATCAAACTTAAGCCGTCATAAGAGCTATCAACTACTTATTTATTTATCTCTTAATAATATTTAATATGAATTGAAATATTGCCTTCATTTATGTTCTTGTTGTTGAATACAATTTATTTATGTTATTCTTGCTTAATTCTTTGTTTTTCTTTTTATGTATGTGTATAAAAACATGTAATATGAAAATAAATATTGCTATGTTGCCATAAAAATATTTTGCTTTTGCTTCCATTTGGTTCTGTTTTGCGCTCTATCTTCCTTTCTGCCAGCATATGAAAAAACTCATACGAGCTGATTTTTTCTCTTTGCATTTCATTCCTGATGAAAATAATCGTTGTTGAGCCGAACGAACAAACATCCGAAATATATCGGCACGAAGACGACATAAATCGATGTGTTCGTATGAAGACGACCGATGATTAAAATCATAGAGCCAACACGAAGCACATGGTTTGATTGAATTGAACTCAACAGCGAATATATGCATTCGAGCAAGTTTGATCGCTTGAACGAAGAGGCATGATTTTTACAGTGTTGATTACGTGTTGAATAATTTAATGTGAGTTTTGCAGTTCTCTGGTAGCTATCCAGACGTCAAGCAAGCCGGTGTTGCTCGCTGTTTAAAATATTCTTCATTTTATGTTAATTATGCACTAAAAAAATGCAAACTGAAAAAGCGGAAGTTGAAGAAAGGCATTTTTACTAAAAAATAAAATAAGTAATTTTTTTCTTTTTATTTTTTGAAGTATATCGTTGCTTGAGGAAAAATGTATACAACTTTTGCTTAATAATATCAAAAATGAAAATTTTCACATAAGATATTTGTTTCCTCAAGCGACGATATATTAACGTAATATAAAACATAAAGTACCATAAATGTAGTTTAGTAAATTTATTTTCTTTTTAAGGGCTAAGGAGCTGTTAAAAACCCAAAAATAACTCTCAATAATTTCAGCTCAGCAACTCTTGTATAAATGGGAACTCAAAATATTTGAATACATATTATTTTCGTTTACAAAAATAAGAGTAAAAAAAAATATAAGTCCCAACAAGAAATGAATCAAAGATAGTTTGTTGAGTGTTACTTTCACCTCATTTCGATCGCGCATACAACAAAAAAAAAACGAAACAGTAAGAAACCGCAACCTACTAGCATGAAGTCTAGAAGTACCAGATCGATTCTGTCGCGGTAACGCTAATCTTACTACCGAAGAAATTCACCTTATGGTAACTTTTACACCCCTTTGGTATTCTTAAACCAAGCGTTACCGAAGAATATTAGGGGTATTCACGATTCAGTGCATTTGCCTGTGCAGTTGAGGACTTGTGCACTTTACAAAAACAAATTGTACGTACGTCAAAAATCTGCACAAGTGCTTTTCTACTATTACCTTCAACTTGAGTTGTGCACTTGTGTGCATTGAAAAATGTTGACAGCTTTGAAATGGTGATGGTGGTGTGTTCACGAAAACCTAACTGCACAACTGCACAAGGCCTCAAGTCCTCAACTGCACAGGCAAGTGCACTGAATCATGAATACCCCTATTGTTACCATCTCTTTAGGTGGTAACAAGCAAAACAGCTGGCATTTGTATAGCTTACAGCTGCTGGTGGCTGCGAACAAAATTAACATAAAACTGCAGCTGTGCTGGCGTAGTTCGTTCTTCTTTCCTGCAAAAAAAAAAAATATTATTTTAAAGTTAGCAAAATTCCATTAATTCTTTGCACTTACTTCTCTTTTTTTACTTTTTTGTTTGTTTCACCACACTCTCACACAGAACTGCGAGTGCTTTATTTCAATGAGGTGAGTTTACGACGTTTGATAGCGTTACCGAGTGCACAGAATACCGATTGCTAAAACCGGTAACGAATTTCGGTAACAAGATTACTATTACCGGTAACGCACAGAATCGATCTGTTAAAGTTTATCGTTGTTAAACTCGTGCTTTTTTAAAAAGTGCAAACTTTAAAAGCAAAATCTCTACAACACAAACATAAAAATGTGTATGTATATGTGTGTGCGCACCCCCCCAGTAGTACCAGTCTTGAAGAAATCTCAAATGAATCATACACTTCATGTGATTTTCTATAATGGTTTTCTAGAAAAAATTTTTTTGTGCTGACCGTTTCGTTTTACATAAAGATGCAGTTATTGTCCTAATTAGGAAAATATTTTATAGCTCATGGTGGTTTTCTCCTATTCGCCAATTCGAAAACGATTCGAAATGAAAATCGTTAACGATTAGAATCTCCAGGAATGCGGATTCGTTTCGAATTCGTTTGGCTTATTGGGATGTTGCGGGTGTTTTTGGTGTGTAAGAGTGTATTTTTGTGCGTTTTTAGCCCTTATATGGCTGTGTTTGACTGCTCCTAGAGACAGTGGCTTTGATTTTGCGCCATTTGACTGACAGCTGCATGTCGAGTTGAATTCGTTGTTACATTCGCTGGCGGCTGTTTTGACTTGTAAATGTTCGGAAAGGACATCAAAATATTGCATAAATGTAGGCATATCTTTTTGAAGCCAGTTTTTGTGTTTGCAATTTGCAAGTTTGCTATTTTTATTTTTAAGATTTTTGTTTTTTAGCTATTTTCACTTAACTTCTTTAATGCTTACATGATTTTAATTATGAGCTGTGTGGATCAAGTAAATTTTGAAAAAATGCAACAACTTAAAGGTTATTTCGTTAATATTCTTTTTTAAGTTTTAAGAACTTATTTAATTTAAATATATGGCAAGTTTTTATTTTTCTTTGCATATTTGAACTGTTCTGAAATAATGGTAAAATTAAGCAGCATTTTAAAATTATTTTCCATAAAATGCTGTGGAAATTTTTAACCTGTATGCAACAAACTAATTAATTTCCTCGATTAATTCAACTTGCGCTTGCATTAATTTATTTAATATTTAATTTAAACATGCTGGCACGTCATTTTCTCCAACAAACACAAAAACCAGATAAAAACAACCATTGCAATTTGCACGAAGCCACTACATGGAAAATGGCAACAATGGCAATAACAAAAAGTTAACATAAATTAATGGGCAATAAATAAGAAAAATATGTATGCCACAATTTATACTATTGTAATTATTGTCGGCTACAATTGCGTTTAATTGGAAACAATTCAGCAAGTATTTTTTTATTTTAAAAATTTTTATTTAATGTTTCTTTCATTTTTTATGTCATGCTTTCACATTACATATATATTCTTTCTAAAATTCAAGTTGAGTTTTTACTGTTTGAACAGCCCTTATTAAATTACACACTTACTTAATGATTAAAACATAGCACATGCCTATAAATTAAATACTTAACCCTAACACTGGTACTATTTACATATGTAAATATTTCACTTATTAAATGGCTACAAATTTGATGTTTTTGGCACGATTTGAATATAATTTACATTCAGTGGCTAGTTTTGTTTATTTAAACAAATTTAAAAATCAGCCACTGAATGTAAATTATATTCAAATCGTGCCAAAAACATCAAATTTGTAGCCATTTAAAATGTGAAATATTTCCATATGTAAATAGTACCAGTGTAAGGGTTAAATACATCACTCCTTGAACTTGATATAAATTTGCCTTATTAATCCAACTTTGAAAAATATTTCCTTTTTGCTATAGCTTTATGTTTTATCAGAAATTAATTAAATTCTCTCAGATTACAGTTAAATCTTTGCGAGAATATAAGTTAAATCACTCAAACTAGAATATTAACAGCAACAACAGTTATAAGACAGCACTTAAATCTTTAACAACAACAACAACAACTTCAACAATTGAATTTTAGAAGGAACAGCTTTAATGCCAAAGGATTTCAATGTCTGCTTTGCAGTTTATACGTATAGCTAAGTATTTAATTGATTATTAATGCGTATGTAACCGAAGGATTTACAATAACTAGAACGAATTTATTTATATACCAGCTGATATACCCGGTGTCACTCGAGAAATTAGATAAAGGTTAATAATTTTAAATATACACTTCTCGTTTTAATGTTTTTAAAAATCCAGAACTCACAAAAAATGTTTCACTCGAGCTACCAAATTTCAGCGTTGAAGTCCTAAATTCCTTGGGATATAATTAAAGGTTTTTCTATGATAGTTCAAAGTTACGAAAAAAACAAATTTGGTATTGAACGGAATAAAAACATTTTGTATACAAAGTTATTTCATGGTCAATGGCAACGAAAAACTGCTGCTTATCTATTTTGTTTGTTTTGTTACTGCAATAATAGCTGTAGTATGTTGAAACTTTGAAAAATAATATATATGTTTTAAATAAGTAACTATTCGTAGACAGCACAGTTGAAAAATAGCAATGGAATAAAATTATATTAAAATTATAAGTATATATATTGTAGTGTTTAATGAATATAGAATATTTATCAATTTTATCAAACAGCAACAGATTATATGCAATTAACATAAACTTTTTGCTTCTTATCTTCCAATTTTTAAATGCATTCTGCTACCAATTTTGAGAATAACTAAAGTAATCACTCTTAATTATAAAAAACAACAATGTCACCATACATTATTTACATAAAAATAAATATTAAAAAAAATTAAAAAAACTTTGTCTTCGCCCATTGCAGGGATCGACTCATAACCTTTTTGTTCATAAGCCAACCGTTCAGCCCGCTCGGTTATAGACGCAACTTTTTATAATCAATTTATGAACATAAGTGCATACTTATTTAAAAAGAACTTTATACATAAAGATTTCAAAGAAGTAACAAACATGGAATATTAACATGATTTTAATTGAATATTTTTATATATGCTATACACTGATATTTTAGTAGAAAGCCTCTTCAGGTTTTTAATCTTGTGTTTTTTTATTTATTCTTCTTTGGTCTTCACAATATTTATAATTCACGGCAACTTTTATGATAAATATTTAAAAGGAAGAATAAAGCACTCCACGCATTTCTTAAGATTGAATTAAAACTTGTCATAGTGGAAAGAACACATGGACACAAAAAATTAAGAAGTGAGGAGAGGGAATGTGGTGGCTCAAAGAAAAGAGAATTTTAATACAAAAATAAGTTTTTTATTCATTGACTATTTATATAAATCAATGGTATGAAAAAAAAAATTTAAGCCATTATTTATTATTCAAAAGAGATATGGGGTTCTTTTTTCACATAAATTATTTTTTCAGACTTGACTATTTTGTAAAATATATAAAAACAACATTTTGTAAAAAAATAAATTTTGCCAAAAAAATCATAGGAGTGCACAATAATTAAAAAATCATGTTTAATTAAAAAATTTTTGAGCAAAACTGGAATAATTTTTGCAAATAAATGCTATGTCATATGAAGGGTAGTCAGAAATGCATTTTTAACTTCTTTTTATTTGTACAGCAAAATCACTTTTGAGTCAGCTTTTTAGTAAAAAATTTTAGGACTTTTTTGAAAAAAAAAATTCAAAATATATTCACTCAACAGAATATGCTTCCCTTAAATTAAGAAACAGTTGCTTCAATTTAGAGGCATGGATTTTATCTATATTCTATAGAGATTTTTCCTTAATGTAGAGAATTTTTACATTATTTAACGTCTTGATTTCAATGCAATGTTATCAAAACAGCTTCTTAATTTTGAAGACAAGTTTTTACTTAAATACAAGAGATGAAAGTTAAATTTCCAAAAAATCTATAAAAGCAGAAATAATTTGAAGAAAAACTGTATTGATATCAAGTGCGCTTGTAACATTCTAAAGCATGATTTCTTAAATTTGGAGAAATATAAGTTACAATACTTGCATATTTCATACAAATATAAGTTTTCTTCTACATGTATAACATGTACACCACAAGTGATTAATTTAAAGGATGCTTTTCTTATATTTCTAGAAAAAATTCTTTAAAATTACTTAAAAAGCGAACGATTCTTAATGAAGCAAATAAATGACGATTGTTGAACAACTGCGATGGTCGAATGGATAAGCTGACGAACTTACACTTACGCGGACGAGGTTCAAATCTCCGGATAGTGGTAATTTTTCAATTTAGTTTAATGTTAATAATAATAAAGTTTTTTGTAAATGACCTTGTTATTTATTATGTTGATTTTATATGATTAAAATACAAATTCTAAATGTTTGGTAGTTTAAATCATACTTGATTTTAAATACAAATTCTAGTTGTAAAATAGTTTAAAATCGTTAATTGAGCTTTAGGTCAAAGTTAGAACAATTAATTGCTCTAACGAATCTTTCCAAAGAAACGTTGATGATAACTTTGTCAATGTCTTTGGTGTCAAAAATACAAAAACTTATTTAAAGTTAAATTGGCGAAAAAATACAATTGTAAAAAGTTTAAAAACACAAAATTTCCGTTGGTTGAAAAGAACGCAAGAGGCGTGGTATAAACTAAGTTTGTAACAATTTAATCTTGGATGCACACAATATGTATAAGAAAGTTTGAACGAAATCCGTCGAGCCATTTAAATGTTTATAAAGGTCAAACAAACAAAAAAACAAATAAAAATAAGTTATATTAATATAGATAGCAATAAGCTACACAAACATAATGTAAATCACTTATATCAACATACAGACATGATTATCGACATCTAATATCAGAACTATTCGTATCAGCGGACAGAAGACAAAATCTCAAGAACATTCATTTAAAATATTTGCAAGACATATAAAAGTATGAATGCCTGTAGAACAAATAAGCCTTCTCATGCACTCGTTTATTAATTGAACTTTCGCTGCAGAAATCCAAGCATGATGCAAGTGCATCAGATTAAAATTTAAATAATGTAATTGGAATAGTGTTGTTGTATTTATTAATTAAAGATATTTACGTTGATGCTGTTGTTGTTTCTATATGCTGAATGTTGTTATGATTATATATAGAGTGATTTCGCATATGAAATGCTGAAGAAGATTATGATTAAAATTTAATTAATTTTGAAAGAAATTAAAATCAATTGTTACGTTATTAAAGATTTTGCGATGAAACAATTGGTGTGTTTAATCGGATTACGTTAGTTGAGAATAGTACAAAGAGATTTAGTTATTACTCAAAAGTTGTAGCTCACACACATTATTAAATTGCAAATCCTAATCTGCTAATGTACTTATTATCTTAACCTGTTACGATAACAATTTGATAAGTCAGTGGCTTTTTGAATAAAAGGTATTTTTTTCTCAACATAGTCTCTTTTTAGATGGATACATTAAGTCCAGCGTTTTTTCAATTGTTTTATTCCTTCCAAATAAATGGTCAAGGTCCTCAAAATAAGCGTTTGTTTCAGTGATGACCTTTTCATTCAACCCAAATCTCTTTCCGCCGAGCCATTTTATCAAGTTTGAAAATAGGAAATAGTTTCTGGTGGCTAAATCTGGAGAATATGATTCGTAGCCCAATAGGTCAAACTCTGCTGACCCGAGTATATATTGTTTTCAATAAGGGCCAAATAAGTTTCGAACAGCGGTCGTACAGCGGCCGACCATGGTTAGAACAGCGGCCGTTTTTGAAGTAATTTCGATCGAACAGCGACCATATTACGTAGAAGCAATAACTTCTTTTATAAAATATAGACCAAAATATTAATATTATGTTGGCATTCAAACTTTATTAAGCAGAAAACTTTCTAGGCAGCCATAAGAAATCCATGGTGGCAAAGAAAGCTCTTTCCTCACGAGCGGCAGCATGCCTTTCAATTAGAGTTGTCCATCTTGGTATCGGGCTATTCGCAAAATCCGTTATTACAAGTCGGGTTGTTAGATTTTTGCGAATAATTTTTAAGCTTGGTTTTCTTAGTTTTTCTTTTAAATATAAAAAACTTTTATATGTAAAATAAAACAATTGGGTCTTTTCAGTCCATTTTAGACTAAGGACCAAAAACCAAATGTTCATGTTCTCAAGAAGCTTTTTATTACATATATAATGAAAACCGAATGAAAAAGAGAAAGAACAGTAAGAGGGAAGTAAAAGGATCAAGCAAGATGATAAGTTGAATATTTATAAGGGACTGAGATCATGAGAATGATCTTATAATAAAAATGAAATAAATGTAATTAACATTAAAATTTAACGGATTAAAGGGTTGCTGGCGTGCAAAGAATAAAAATATAAAAAGCTACATATTCTTTGGAAATATTCACAAGTGCACATGCATAAATAAGTACTTTGTGCCAATATATAAATATTATAATACAGCGGCACAGAAAAACACTTTCCTACGCAGGTTATCGCAATTGGCTTTAGCCTACAACTAATTAAACGAATAATAAAGAGTTCTTTAAGATATATTTTGATACTTGGTATATCGCAGGATCGCCATGTAACGTACGCGCCTTTTTAATTTAAAAAGAATAAAAAAGGACTCACTTTCTATACAAAAATTTCTAGAACCTGCTTAATGGGTCGGCACCTATTAAAGCTCAAGACTTCTTAAAAATGAAAAAGTCGGTAGCTTATTTGAAGCTCAAGACTGATTGACTTTATTTGAGATTTGTTCATTGTTTTAGAGTATGTATAACGGTATTTTGTCTTAAAACTAGTAAACAATTGTTTTTGTATCTAAAAAGTAAACAGAATCATATGTTCTTAAATTAGTGTAAAAGTAATGGTAGAATATCGTATACATATTTGTAATTTAGTAATGGTAGTGTAAAGTGTGTGAGTGAGAAGACTTAGATTATTGGACAACGTGAACATAATCATATGTTAACATATTTGTGTAGGAGTAAAAGTAAAAATGTAATGTTATATATTTTGTATTCAGCAATATGATTACATATGTGCCAATTAGATAGTAGCGCTTAGTATGAACATATGTTCTTATTGTTAGAATATTATTTTAGTATAATACTGTAAAATAGAATAAGATGATACGTACCGTAAAGGTGTGTATCTGTTTAAATATGTTTTAAAGTTGTTTGTTTTAATGTGATTTATAAGTAGTTTGTAATGTAAAGGTGTACATTACAATAAAGAATTTTTTTTATTTTTTTTTTTCAATAGAATTTGTTAAATTCTTTTAAAGCAAATGTATCTATAAAATCAAATAATATCGATACAAGGTGATAAGGATAAGGTGCAGTAAAAATAATACTTTCTGGGTTGTATTTTTTTTTTTCAAAAGACATAAAAGAATATGAAGAACTATAATTTAAACATGGTTATTGAGTCTTATAAGAAAATTCATAATTGACCATATAATTTTTCTTGATTTTCATAATTTATTCAGACTAGCGGTTCTTGTTCGATCTCTGTTCTGCTACTGTTCTTCCGCTGTTCAATTATATTTAAACTCTGGTATTTTTTAAAATTTTTAAGATAACCTTTTCTTTTTATTTTTTAAGAAATGCTCTGGATTAGTATTAATAAGGATTCTGCAGACCTATTACGATCATGCATATATTAGGTCTGTTTCCGTACTAACTTCAAGTAATGGTAATAGAATAGAGAGGGACATTTTGTATGTTATTTTTCTCTCTCGAGCTTCAAAATTTTGTAAAATAATGCTTTTAAGCAACTTCAAGTTACTTGAATCGAGTACATAAACAGACCTAGTATGTGTCATATGGTTGATGAACAACGAATATTATTACTTTTATTAAGGGTATTCTCGATTCAGTAAAAATCTAAAAATCTGCATTTGTACTATAGCCTCTAACTTGAGGACTTGAACAGTTGTGCAGTTGTGTACATTGAAAAATTTGACAGCATTAATGAGAGTTTATGTTCCAATAACTTGATAAATATTTTTAGTGAATTAACAGAAAACGTACATTTTTGCTATTTTTTTCTATTCGTAAAATAAATATATAAATATATTATTTAAAACAAAATATTTTTTTATTTATGCTTAGAAATTAAAATGAGCTATCCGACCCAATTACATTATTGGGTACTAGGGTCAATTTGTTAATTGCTATTTAAGTTCAATCGAAGATGGATGGCAAAAAGCAAGCTATCAATCCTCAAAGTATATTTACTTTTACTTCTCATCTTGACTTCATTATTTCAAAAGCTTATGCTAAGCAGGCGTTCATTCGTCGTAATAGTACATGCTTTCTGGATCCGTATACTTTAAAAGCTTTGTTTAATTCAGGGTTCAGAATATTCACACACCTTCACTCACAAGCATTTACTTGAAGCACACAACACACAATTTTATTTTCATTTCATTTTTGTGTGTAACGTAGTTATCGTGTTGTTGATCATCCAACATGAATTCTTCGTTTAAATATTTGCTTGTGCGGCACAAACTCAAACAATGATCGATCTCAACAATTCTCTGTGTTTCAGTTTTACACTTATGTTTGCGTCAAAATGTTCATGTTGGAGAATTCAGGCCTTTGTCAAAACCAAAACAAAGACAATTTTTCCAACATGAACAAGTGGTGTTTGCAAAATTGTCTTTGTTTGTGTCGGTCATTAAGATCGATCACTACTGTCGTGTGGCGTAAAAAGCAAATGCTGTTCTGGTTGCTGTGCAGCGTATTGAACTGGTTTTTGGCCAAGTATAGCAAATTTCGGCGTCAATTAGAAAATATTTTAAAATATTAAAATAATAAGTGTTAAATAAATGACGTTTAAAACTCTTGAAAAGACATATTATTAGGTTATTATTTTAATATTTTAAAATATTTTCTAATTGACGCCGAAATTTGCTACACTTGGCCAAAAACCAGTTCAATACGCTGCACAGCAACCAGAACAGCATTTGTTTTTTACGCCACACGACAGTAGTGATCGATCTTACTGACCGACACAAACAAAGACAATTTTGCAAACACCACTTGTTCATGTTGGAAAAATTGTCTTTGTTTTGGTTTTAACAAAGGCCTGAATTCTCCAACATGAACATTTTGACGCAAACATAAGTGTAAAACTGAAACACAGAGAATTGTTGAGATCGATCATTGTTTGAGTTTGTGACACACAAGCAAATATTTAAACGAAGAATTCATGTTGGATGATCAACAACACGATAACTACGTTACACACAAAAATGAAATGAAAATAAAATTGTGTGTTGTGTGCTTCAAATAGTGTTTATTTACGTTTATGTTGGAGATTTCTGTTACATGAGTGAAAATTTCTGAACCCTGGTTTATTTCTCTTGTACGCTCGAGGCTAGAACACGCAGCGATTATTTGGAACCAATTTTACGAAGCTCATAGTTTACGGCTTGAAAAAATTCAGAAAGCTTTTACAAGGTTTGCCTTGCGTTCTTTTAATACAGACGGTGTACCTCCCTCATATAATGCCCGATGTCTCTGAATAGGTTTAAAACCTCTGGAGAAAAGAAGAAGTATTTTGTCATTGCTTTTTGTGTTTGATATCTTAGTGGTTTCTTTGATTGCCCTGCGCTATTGGAAATTATTGATTTTAATGCTCCTACGAGAGCTCTCAGAAATTATTATCCGTTTTACTTGGAAATTTGTCGGTCCAATTATGCATTTAATGCCCCTATATATCGAGCATTTATTTAATTTCATAAATTCTAATAATAATTTAGATTTTTCTATTTCTGAATATCAAATTAAATCTTTTTTAAACTCTATCTTTTGAATATAATATTAGGTGTATTAAGTCTTATATTTAGTCAATGTATTTTAGTCTTATTTCTTCATAATCTAAATTAAACTGAATCAATTTAATTATATGATTAATAAGTTGAAATAAGTGAATTAATATCTTTTAATTAATAACAGTAAATACTTTTTGTATTTTATTTTCATTTATATTCTGTTAATTTGCAAGGTAATTTGTTCATAGATTAAAATAAATGCAATGAAATGAAATGAAAATAAGTGGAACGACGAAAAATGTCATCAGCACTTTTTTCTACATGTTTATATTTGTTTTACGAAATCTTTTCTTTTACTAGCCGATAATAATAACAATTAGCTTATTTTGACAAAGCAGACATACTTCAAAAAATTTGTATGGTGTGTTCATGAAAACCTAACTGCACAAGTACTCAACTGCAATGGCAAATGCACTGAATCGTGAATAGCCCTATTGCTGCGCATGCGTTTGTCATAGACATCAATTTCCGTTTGTATTTCTTTTTGTGTGAACATGATTTTTTTTTAAAAGCAATCATGACAGAATATTGATGCAAAAACGCCACTGTTCGGCCAAGTAGTCTTTAGCACTATTTTTGAAACTTTTTCGATCGGGAGGTATTTGTTCGATCTCTGTTCGGCCACTTTACGGTCAATTATGTATTAACTCAGGTATTTCTATATAATTTTTAAGAAAACCTTCACTCTAGACTAATTAGATGTTACATTTTATGTAGATTTATATGAATTTTTTTTTTCCTTTTAGAACCCTTTAACAGAAATCTGTAATTTTAAAACAACTTCAAAATTATTGCAAAGTGTAAATCAGATATGTGACTTGTATAACGCACACATTATATTAATCTCAAATCTTTGTCTTGCTTTATCTCTCTTTCCTCGATGAACATCCGTTTATTTTTTCTTACAACTACTTTACCACTACTAAATGATTAACATTTCAAGTAAATCCGGCTTGAATGGACACACACAAATAAAAATAATACCAAAAGTGATTATTTTCCTGTTGGCCAAAGAAATTTGAAGTGACCATTCTATAATACTTGAATAATGCATTATTTCGATTGTTACGATAAAAATCATCAATCAAATATGAATAACGTTGACGTTGCTTCATCGATAATATTGCTCTGTTTTACAACCAAAAAACAACAACAATCATGACAACACCATACTAAATATTTTATGTGCGTACCATTCCATCATCATTTTTTTTAATAGTATAACAATAAAGAAATTGGCAGTACAGACAATCAATAAAATCACAGAGGAGTATTTAAATTTATTGCAAGCAGGATGAGATAAAAATTATGGTATGTATAAATAAAGCTTGTAAAACCGACTGAAAAAGAGAAAGAACAGTTAGAGGGAAGAAAAGGTTCAAGCAAGATGATAAGTTGAATATTGATAAGAGAATGAGCTCATGAGAATGACCTTATAATAAAAATGCAATAAATGTAATTAACATTAAAAATTTTTGGATTAAAGGGTTGCTGGCGTGCAAAGAATATAAATATAAGAATTTACACATACATACATGTGTAAATAAGTACTTTGTGTTCATGTTTAAGTATTATAATACAGCGGCACAGAAAAAAAAATCAACAACAACATGACAGCAGATAGTTAAAACAACCTCAATTTTGAGCACTGCTTTGTGTTTAGAAGCTATAGACGGAAATAGGAAATACTGTTTATCATATAGTTTGGTTTTATTCGTATGCTTATTCCATGAGTTTGAAAAAAAGTCACCACATCATTTAGCAAAAAATTGACAGAAGTATATGTGAGACCAAAAATAAATGTAAAAATATATGAATAATGACGAAAAAAATAATGTCTAATTTTTTTCCAATTTCCGTAAGCTAATGTTGTCACTCGAATCATAATTATAGTATAGTTATTGACTCAATTTAAAATGAGTTCGAGAAAGTGTCTGACAAGTCTTGTTTAAGTAATAATAAATTTCTCAAAATTTTGAAAAATTATTCTACTCTTTGCACATAACTAATTGCTTATTGGCAGATATTATGTGTTGAATATTTTAAACAATCCATGGCTTTTGTTCTCTAACTATCGTGTTTGATGTCTCCTTTCTTTTTCCCCCTTGCTTTTCCCCTTCCATTTAACACTAGAAATACAATCTGTGAAGCGCATCTCATTTTCAAATTTTCCTATACGATTTGCATGGGGAAAAATCAGTTTTGCTGGTAAATTGAATTTAGAGCCATTATCTTTTAAGCAAAATGGTTAAAAAACCTTGTTCTTGTTTTGTTTGTTATGACATATCCAAATTTTATTTTCATCGGATTATTATTTGCTGGTTGCCCAAAACAATTAAAAAAAAATACAAAAAAGTTACTTGTTGTTACTTTAAATTCAAAAACATATTACAACCCTATGAATTTTTTCTTCATTGTGCATTTCAACTACCATTATATAAAATTTAAGACCAACAACAATAATGAAAATGGAGTACTTTAAGAGATATTGATTTTTAATGAAATCATTTTAACTAAAAGTAATCATTTATATAGGTATCTGTAAGAAGTAAGCCACAGACTACCAAATAATAATCAGAAGAAAATGAAATCTGGATTGTCATAACAGACAAAATTTGAGGGAGCACATTTTTTAACCATTTTGCTTAAAAGATAATGGCTCTAAATTCAATTTACCAGCAAAAATGGAAATGGAAAAGCCGCTAACATCAAACACAATTTTTGGGACACCCTAATATATATATAATTATAGTGTAGAGTGTAAAGACATATCACAGAACTGGCGTGCGTTCTAGTATCGACGTTATTCTCTTGAATATGTCAGAGCCCGATTTTCGAAAAAAATTGTTTTTTTAAAATGGCGTTAAAAACAAAACTAAGAATTTTTAATACAACTTTTTACAAAAATCAAGGTCTGGCTTCATTGGTTGAAATTTATATAAGTTATGATGCACGCCATTTATAAAAGTACAGTTTTGAGAAAAACACATTCAAAGTTTTTGGCTTGCTGGAAGCCGTCTGCAACTTTCAAATTTTCAAAGCCTTCAACTTTCAAACGGCTTCGAATTTCGCTAAAAAATTTTAACAGCATATTTTCAAGATGTTTCTAAAGCAGTCTATCGATGTTAAAAAATTTCTTTCATAAAAAAAATGTTCACGAATTGCTGGCCTTAAAAAACCAAACAAAAAACGGCGGACAGTTAAAAACCAAAAAATAAAATTATTTTATTTGAGGTTAAGTCAATTAACATGAAGGTTTTTGAACTTTTGATAAAACAAGGCTTCACCTTCTTCTAAAAAGTCAAAGAGCGCTTTAAATTAAAAAAAATATTATAATTTGCAAATTACTCTGGTTTACATACAATGAATGCCACCATCCATTTCTGATGTAACATAGGTCGCTGTTTCCGAGAATGTCCCATTTTTTATTCTGTCACTCCGTTTTCGTGATATTGCCCACTGTAGTTTGTTGAATACAAAAATAAAGTTTGTTCCACGAAATAGCATATACTTCCAGAACCAATAACAATAATCAAACAAGTGAACACCTACAAACACTTTTTACATCAACTGTTAGTTTCGGCGAAATAAATTAAATCTTTAAGGAATTTTCGTGTTTTTCAGAAAAATTTAAAAAAAAAACTAAACTAATTGCAATTTTTGTTAAGAAATAAAAATATCTTGATAGTTTTTTTTATTTTTTGCTTAAATCCTGCACTTTTTTGAAAAAAAATAAGATAGTTTTGAATAAAATCTATTGAGAAAAGAAAAAGCTGTATTTTTTTCAAAGAAAGCACCTAAATTGAGTGATTGTCTTTTTATGCATTTCTCTTTATTTATTGTCATATATATGCATAAATTGAAGGTAAAATAATTTTTTTAAAATTTTTGTTGTTCAAAAGGCATAAGTGTCAAAGCAGGTGTTTGAGAAAGAACACAAAAGATACAAAAAAACATGCTGCAATAAAACCAGGTAGGCTTACGATTGAGAGCGTGACCGCCGAAACGGAATACATTAGTTTGCATGGCACAATAAATCTAGGTAGGCTCATGACCGACAGTGCAACCGTCGATACTGCCAAAATGAAACGGAATACATTTGTTTGCATGCTATAATAAAACCAGAAGGATTACGGCTGAGAGAGCGACTGACAAAACGGAAGACATTAGTTTGCATGGTACAATAAATCCAGGTATGCCCATGGCTGACTATGCAACCGTTAATACTATCAAAACGAAACGAAATACATTTGTTTGCACGTCATAATAACACCAGATAGGCTCACGACTGAGAGTGAGGCCACCGAAACCGTCAAACCAAAACGGCTGATTTTTACACTAATGGCTATGATAAAGATAGCACAGCCGGTCGTGAGCCTATCTTTTTTTTTTTTAATCATGTCTGCAACGCAAGCGAAATGTATAAAAGAAATAGAAACAAGAACATTCTAGCAAAATAAGTGGCAATCAAAAGAAGCGCACAGTTTGTAACGATTCCTGGTTTATTTATTTTTATTTAATGTCTTCGGTCAGCCGTACAATCCCAAAGAATGGCTCTTGTTTATCAATAGCAGCAAACTAAGTTTGAAGGCTGTGTTATTGCTACAAAGGAAACGTTCGAAACAATGGCAAAGTTATTGACACGTATTAAATATCAGGAACACGACTGGAAAATATGTTCTGATCTCAAAGTCGTTGGCATGCTATGTGGTTGACAGAGTGGCTACACAAAATACTGCTGTTTTCTCTGCAAGTGGGACAGTCGAGCAAATGAACACCACTACTACAAAACAGATTGGCCAGAAAGAATTCAATCTATAGTTGGAGAGACAGGGCCGGTTTATTCATAAGTCAGTGTAGGCAACTGCCTAGCCGCTGCAGGGCCCCGCGCACCAAGAACAAATTTGAAAATGTTTTATCGAGTGAAAATGTAGTTTATATCCTCAATGACAATATTATTGCCTAGTTCTTTTTTTTTACAAATTGTATAGTCATATTTTCAATTATTATTGAATTATATTCGCTTTTTTGCGACGTTTTTAACGCCGACTAATCAGATGACGGGGAATTAGGGACTTATCGGGGAGCTATTTCTCTATTTGGCTTTCTATCAAATTTCTTGACAACTATGAAATCTAATGATCAAACGCTATTTCTCCAACTAGCATAGAATCCGAACGGTGCTTCTAATCAGTGGGTTATATTTTTAATAATAACAAATAACAAAACTCTCTAATGAAAAGTAAGACGCGCTGTGCCGCTTACTGTATTACCTTAAAAATAATTAAAACAACAAAATTAATTTTGAAAAGTCTTTTCCAACCTTAAACACAAAAAAGCCTTAAACACAAAAAAACGTGAAGACGGTGTCTAAAAAGATGTTTAACATTTATATAATAATACATGAAACTGTTCTGTATATTATTTTTTTATATTTTTTGTTCTTTAAATTGATACATTTTTCTAGTTATTAATATTATTTAAGTTTTTTTGTGTTTGCAAACAATAAGGGTATTCACAATTGTGAGGTATCGTGGTATTGGGATTTTTTGCCATAGTTGAAAAACACAATTATGAGCACCTTTTAAAATAGAATTTGTTGTTGGGAACCTCCAATTGTAGCTTTGTTTTACTATTCAAATAAATTAACTATCCAATTTGATATATTTTATTAATATATGGTAAAAAAAGTTTAACTTTTTAACTAGAAGCATCAATACCACGGGGTTTTTAACTACAATGAAAACAACGCAATTGTGAATACCCTTAATGTGTTTTTTTTTTGTTTTGAGTAAAAATTCGTGAAACTAGCCACCTAAAACAAGAAGTTGTAATTTGTATATCTTTTATGGATATTATTCAAGTGTATATGAAAAAAAAGAAATTGCAATTTTTTATTTTTAAGTTTTTTTTTTCAATGAGTTGCAAAGAATTTAGTTTTAGGCCACTATTTTAGTAAAAATTAATTTTGCTAAGTAACAGCTTGTTAAAATTTGTTGATTTTTGGGCCAAATACTCGTCATACACGTTAAATTACAAAAATGATTTTTAAAAAAAAAAATTTTTTCTTTAAAATTAATAAGTTTTTAATAAAAAATTTAAAAAAAATGTTCTGGACCTTAAAGAAAATTTTTAAAAAATATAACATACTAATACAAATTTAGAAACAGAAAAAAAAAATACAAAAAAAAATAAAAATGATGTATTCTCCATAAACAAGTCTGTTATGAAATGTTTTAAATCTGCACTACCTGTGTTGTGCGAGCCATACAGAGCAGAGCAAAATTAATTTTACTAAAACAGTGGCCTAAAACTAAATTCTTTGTAACTCATTGAAATACAAAACTTAAAAAAAATTGCAATTTCTTTTTTTTTCATATACACTTCAATAATATCCATAAAAGACATACAAATTACGACTTCTTGTTTTAGGTGGCTGGTTTCACGATTTTTCACTCTTTGCTTTATAAATGAATTTACATTTTTTAGTATGAAGTTATAAATAATAAAATAATAAAAAATTCTAAAAAACGTCTTAAATTATTTACTTCTTAAAGTTTTCAATCCCGAACTAATCCCGGGATCGAGAAAAGCTTCCAGGATTGAACTCCCTATATGGAACAGATGAGCATACATTCATACATACACACCGGTCAAACACATATACTGCTCCTTTCACATCACCGTAGTCGGGTAAGAAATTAGCATAATTATTAATAGTATTGCGTTGCGGTAGAAACAATGTACCAATGTATCTTAGGAACAATGTATCTTAGGAAGTTAGAAAAGGGTAAAGGGGCTTCAACTTAGTTAATCCGGCTCTGTGGAGAGGGCAATGTCAATAGCGTTCCACTCGTCAAAAAGGAAAACATAATTTTCCCACCACTGCACATTAATTAAACTTGGAATTATGAACAATTTGGTTAAAGATTTAGTCAAAGAAGGCGAAGCATTCACATATTTCATAACCATTTTTCCCAATCATTCTGATGCCAAGATAAAAAAAATTGTCTTCGTTGGACCGCAAATAAAAAAGATGTAAAACGATCTTCAATTCACAGAACTTAACAGTCACTAGTTAAGGCAACGGCGTAGGATTCTTTTAGAATGGTTGTTTCTAACTTCCTCGGGAACAATATAAGTGAATCTAATGAGAAAATACTCAACGATTTACTCAGGAATTATAAAAAAATGCAAGTAAATATTTCTTTGAAAATTCACTTTCTTCACTGCCATTTGAATTTTTTTTCCGAAGAATCTCGGCGACGAGACTGACGAACATGGGAAAAGATTTCACCAGGAGATTAAGTCCATTGAGAATCGGTACCTAGGATTTTTGGATGATGGATTGATTGGCGACTTTTGTTGGTTTCTCATCAGAAAAACCGATCCCGAATTGAATAATGGAAAAAACAAAAATCGTAATCATTTTGAATACAATGCAGTCAATGCAAATCATTAAAAGAGCAATAAAAAAGAAAATAAAAAATATATATACAAAGTTAGCAATATAAATGATAAAAAGAAAAAGAAAAATTAAAAATACAAAACATTATAACACAACCACCTTTACTTTACTATTTACTATTACTATTTACTATTTATGTATGTGACAATTAAATAAACGAAATGCATTAATAGACAATTACTCAATTTTGGATGCTTTCGTTCAATTAAACACAACTTTTTCCTTTCTCAATAGTTCTTCTTTCTAGTTTCTCTTTCTAAATTTTTTTAAAAAAAGGTGCAGGATTTAATTGAAACTAACAAAATATTTTGATTTCTAAACAAAATTTGGAATTAGTTTTGTGGTTTTTTTTTTTGTAAATTTTTCTGAAAAAAAAGAAAAATTCCCAAAAATTTAATTTATTTCTCTGAAACTAATAACTAAATTCAAAAATTATTTCTGCATTGTTTGAAGGAAATTGTATTAGCTTTACTTTGATATATTAGTTGTTTAATTATTGTTGTTGGTTCTGGAGATATATGCTATTGAGTGGAAAACTCTTTCTTTTAAAAAAACTACATAGGGCAATATCTCGAAAACTGAGTGACAGAAAAAATAGAACGACATTTTCGGAATCACCGATCGATTTTACATAAGGAATGGATAGTGGCATTCATTGTAAAATTTTTCGTTATTTGTAAACCAGTGTTATTATTTATATTAATATAGAAATGATGTATTTATACTTAAAGACATAATTTGTACCAACCATAAGTTAGAACTTCTTATCAGACCAAATAAAAGTATAAGTTTATAAGTTTATATTATGCTTAACTGTACAATATGTTTAAATAAACAATAAAAACTGTAATTTTTGCATAATTCTAGCTTTAATAAGCACACATTTAAAATATTTTACACAATTTTTTGTTTATTTAAAGGTGAAGATATAGTTTCAGCAAACATTAATGTTTAAGGCGATGCTGATGAACGAAGGAAATAAATTTGGATCATGTCGTGGCAAATAAAAAAAGGACATATTTTATTAGATATAAAATAACAAACACAAAAGAACTGAAAAAAAACCACAAGTAGCAAACAATGCTGACAAAATAAAATTTTCCTGCTAAAAATGCACAACATTGCCAAGTTACACGCACGCACAGTTAAACTGGCATATGCATTAGGGATGTCAATCCCCTCTTCTGGATGTATATACTTAGTAACTCCGAATTAAATGGAACATTGGGACCTACCAAAAGACCAATCACAGCACTCGGCAATAGCATTCTATGTCTGCTTTTATTTCGTTTTTGCAAACACAGGATATGCTTACGAAAAGTCACAATGAAAAACCACAAATCAGCAGCTTTGAAAACCCATTAAGAAAAAGTATTGCTAGCTATCATGTTTTCTAATAATTATTTTTCTTATTCAAATTATTTCTTACTAAAGCCGATAAAAACTTGTCCAAAAAATAATATTTAAAATGTCTTTTGGCCGCAACAAGTGGTCTGCTGGACCATGATGATCAAAAATGGTTGACAACATATGGTCAATAAAATTTATTTTCTGATTTTGACATTGTTGGATACTCTGACACACGAAATATTTTTTTTTTTCGTGTGGCAAACTTTTATTGCACTGTTTGCAGTTGAAAATTCATTGTATTGTTTACAGATTACATCTTCAAAGCTCTATCTTCATACTGTTTTAAAATTTTTATTTCACAATGTATTCTGTGGCAATATGAAATAATAGCATATCTTAATTTTTTTTGAACTTTTCAGGAGACCATTTTTATGTCATTATAATGCCGAATCAAAATAATATATTTTCATGCCGATTTTTAAAATAACTTACGAATTGTTAACTCCATCTTCTGGATTTAAAATGGTATCAAAATTGCTTAAACTTATACATATACGTAGATAAAGAATAAATGAATAATTCAATTTGAGCATATCTCGAGATATGCTGTTATTCCATATGACCACAGAGCAGTGTTTCAGAAACTATTAAGGTTAAAAAAAAGGAAAAAATGTTTTAGTTTCAATTTTATATTCATTTGAACAAAGGCATATCAAAAGTCCTGACAGTCACACAAAAACGAATAAAAGTATGTTTAGTATATATGCTAAAAATCTTTAAATCTTTAAATGCTCTTTAATAAGCCACAGGAAATTTTTGTGGGATTCTTTGAAGCTGTATTTTTAGTTTATTGAATTTTTTCATTATCCTTTGATTGGATTTTTTTATTGTTCTACGCGTATTTAATATTTAAATGATATTTTTAAATTTTTTTTTAATTAATCGTTAGCCTTACCGATAACAGTAAAAAGATAATTTTTGAAAGAATTGCAAATATATACAAATATTCATTGAATGGTTTATTCATTGCTCATGATCCCTAATTAATTTTGAATCCCGATCATCCCGGGATTGTGTAAACCTTACGGGATTGGGCTCTGTAATATGCATGCGCTACTTTTACAAAGAAATGCACAATGAAACAAACGCACACGTTTGCTAACTTATTTGTGTCAGAGTCACACACAAAAACAAACATTCACCATTGCTTATTTGCTTGAACGTTCACTGTGCAGGTTTGTTGTAGTATGTGTGTGAAAGGTTTTGAGCCTGCTAAAACGCGTATCCTTCCATGAGTATTTAAAGGACTTTTTTCTAAACAAAAAGAATATTTGCAATTTGCATAGCACAGTTCGAGTAAAAAGAATTTTATTATGAGACACCTTGTTGACATGCGAGTTGCAACAACAACAGCAAGAGCAACTGTAAAAAAAAGTACAACACATAAAATGTTTACAGCAAAACCATACAAAAGGACAAGCTGTGTGTTAAATAAAAGTGTGAAAAACAAATAGAACTCATTGAAATTCCGTTC
Source organism: Dichetophora obliterata (assembly GCA_963920525.1). Classification (NCBI taxonomy): domain Eukaryota; kingdom Metazoa; phylum Arthropoda; class Insecta; order Diptera; family Sciomyzidae; genus Dichetophora; species Dichetophora obliterata. Next base: position 219,688,151 of record OY986437.1, on the reverse strand, counting down.
ATGCTGATCGATGCAAAATTAGGTAAGTTTAAAATTAACCCGTGTGTTTGCACTAGTTTTTCTTAACTAAACAAAGATTCATGAATCCTTAATTTCATTAGCGGTTCAAAACAGATTTCGTGTTTGAAATAAAACATATAAGGAATGTCAAAAAAACAATTTTTGCCGCTAGTTACACAACTGTCCTCTATACTGGCGCTCAAATGATAGATTGCGCTCAAAAAACATAATCAAAAGAGATAGGAATAAATTTTCTTAAAAAAGGGACACATTTGTTCTCATATAATTTTGACAATTTACAGTCATATTGGCTAAGTAAAATCTATTTTACACCACCTTTTCTAATAAACGCAATGGCAGCACTAAAACAAAACAACTATCTGTCAAATACCCTGTGTGGAAGGAATACCCTGAAAGGAAGCCGAAACAACCTAACAACAAACCTAGCCACAGGCGTATTAATAAGCAACATTCAAGAAGTCCTCTTAAACACTCTTCCAAATCACGTTCTAAATCTCCTCTAAGACACTCCTCTAGTTCCAACTGGACATTTAAAACTAACATGATCCCGAAATTCCCAGCTACTAGAAATCAAACCTCAAATCCATCTTCCATTCCCAAAAAATCAGATCCGAAAAATTCCACTTATTTTACTTATCCAAAAAATAAGCGCGTTTCATTTAATCTTGCACCATCTAGTTCCGTTTCTAGCCCGCCTCCAGTCTCCCACTCCAACAGCTATTCAAACTTCATCCGTTCCGACATTTGAAATCCTTAAAAACCTCAGTCATATACTACAGATAAAAGTATTCTTAACAAAGATGCAACAACTTTTGTTCCAAAAAGAGTATCTAATCCCTCCCATAATCAAGCAACTCCCGCCACTTTTGAAGCGCCTAGCACAACATCGACCTTTACTAATGCTTCCTTAACATTTATTGATCCTCTTCTTCCACCTACAGTTAAATTAATCAAAAATCTTGTTGAAACTACCACCCAAGGGCGATTTGTACTATCTCGATTAAGGCCCTATTCTCCTTCAGCTTGCTGTTTTTGGACCCTTTTTGAAAAAATTCTCATTTGAAAATGCAAAAAGATATTTGAATTTTGTTTTTTTTATTGAATTAGTAATGAATGAAAGAAAATAAAAGTTTTTTTTTCGCCGCGATATAGGGGCTGTCCATAGATGATGGCACCGTCAAAGTTGGCCCTCAAAAAAAAAGGCATGGTGCTGGCGGCCACGATTCCGGCCCTCAGGAGCGTCCGAAAAAAAAACAAATATAGGGTTATGATCAGCATAGATGTAATTCTGGCCCGTAGTAAAATAAAAATTTTGCGATTTTTTTTGACAAAATGGCGGCCACTTGAAATTGACAAATCGAATTTGGACCCATTTTTTTGTAGTTTAGTGTAAAAAAAAATAGTAAAAAAAATCGCAAAATTTTTATTTTACTACGGGCTAGAATGGTGACAATTCTACGTCGATTAAACTTTGTTTCATCTAAATCGGTTCAGTAGAACTGGAGGAATCGTGGCCGCCAGCTCGAAAAACGTGGTTTCGAGATAAACGCGTTCAAAGTTCAAAGCAACATAAAAACTACTCATTTTAGCGAAGACATGACCCCACAAAAATGGCCATATTTTCTAAAGTATTTCGAATTTCAAAAAACCCTTTTAGGGTTATATTCTTAAATGTCCAAGCTATAAAAAAATGCAAAAAAAAAAGTCGAAAAAAATTTTTTGCTGAAAGAGAATAGGGCCTTAAGAGACCGTCGACTTTATGAAAATGTACGCCTATACCTAGCATATCTGCACAATAAATCAGATTCAATATGCATCGATGGTTCGACAAAAACTAGCGTCATGGTAGCTATTCAACAAGAGGGTCTGCCGACTAATCCAATCGACCTTAAAAATATATTCTTTCGCTACCACGAAAACTTTAATATCTCTCCATCTGAGGTTGAGAATGATTTGTCAGCATTTGCCTTATACACAACCTCAAAGCGTCTTTGGCACTTGCAGAAAACCCGATCAAATTTCAAAAACTATTATAGCTCCTAACAGTATTCCCCTGCAATTTCCACCCACAATTGCTTGCTTCACAAGTGAAACCCACGAGATTGCTCCACAAGTAATACGCCGTGATCCATTCCAACAGTCCTCATCAACTTCTTCATTAAAAATATTTTATCACAATTGCGGTGGTATGAGCGGCAAATAAAATAAACTTTTTGTCGACGCAAAATCATGCCACTTCAACGTGTCAGTTTTCGCAGAAACGTGGCTAAATGATTCTTTCAAAAATGAGGAAATTCTCGACAGCAACTGGACAGTCTATCGAAATGATCGAGATTATTCTCACACAGGTCTTGCCCGTGGGGGTTGTGTCCTTATCGCAACTCACAACTCCCTATCAAGTCAGACTGTCGAAACAACCTCGCACGAGCTCTGTGAACACAAAATAATCAGAATTTGTTTGGATAATAATCTTTTTATTTATATTAGTGTTATCTACATTCTACCTGGTTCTATAGAAGCTACACGCTCAGAAATCTTGGAATTAATTTTAAGCCAAGCGTTGGAATCATGCATTTTTTAATATATTTTTGATTAAAACTTATACTTTCAAGTATATTAAAAAATTGATTTAATGTTATCTGTATTAAAGTACAATAAAAATTTTATTATATAGAAGTTATAATACAAATTGTCTTAAAATATAATACAAATATCTATCAAGCATCTGTCAAATTGTTATTCTGGTTCTAAAATCTGACATTGTCAAAATAAAACCTAAAGAAATAGTTTTTGTTAACGAAAAACCGTATGTTATAAAAGAAACTTTAAATGAATAAATATTTTGTTATTGGTTGACCAAATATTTGCTTTTTATTTCACCTGGAATTTTAAATGTAAGTAAACATATAAAAGATTTATAGCTTTATTCCATAAATGTTCCATAAATTTATTCCATATATATTGATTTCTCCTTTCACCTTTTCAGGACAATATGTATTAAATGTTATACATCTTGTTTTACTGTTTTATGCAATCTGTATTACTATTTAGTACAATTTGATACAATTTGTTTTACTATTTAATACAATTTGTATTAATATTTAATAAAAAAATTTTTATTCCTATTACTTTTTAAAAACTGAATTATTACACTTGATTACAAATGTATTAAAATATAAACCAGAATAGTATTGTTCTAAACTTAGTTTCTATTCCAGTTCTGTATTAGAATTTAGTATTATGGGACTAGAATTCAATTTTAATATTTGATATATATTAGATTCTAATGCAATTCTGGTGTGGTCATATATACAATACAGTTTTTATTAGAATTTAATCCAAAATTTCTGAGCGTGTATATATAACAAAATGGGTGAAACAATTTCGTCACTAACTGCTTCCTTAAATGAAGAAGATAAAGTTATAATTTTTAGCGATTTTAACCGCCCTAATGTTTCGTTTGTCATTGATGAAAATGACAGTTATCTTCTTCCGGTTAACCTCTCTAACTCGATTGACTTTACCTTACTTAGTACCTTTTATGGCAATGACTTACAACAAGTTAATAGAACCCCAAACAAGAATGGCAAATGGTTAGATTTAGTATTCACTAATACCTATGATGAATTATGCGATCGTCCATCTTTTGAGACTGAACACCTTTTTTTTAACAGTGTGCATCACACAGCCTTAACTACAGAACTATTCCCTCTAATATGACATTTACTCACTCGTAAAATCTTACGCAAGAAGAGGTCGCCATTGACTGTAACGACCTCTCCTTGCTCATTTTCGAAGAAAAATGTCCCAATTATGCCTCTGGACCAAACTCCGCACCAAACAGTGACTAGTTTTGGGTGCAGCGGCTTTTCAATGTATGCGTGCGGGTTTTCTGTGCCCCAAATGCGACAATTATGCTTGTTTACATACCCGCCAAGATCAAAATGAGCTTCATCTGAAAAGATGATTTTTTTTTTGCAAAATCGGCATCTTCTGTAAGTCGATAATAGGCCCACTTAGCGAAGCGAAATGCATTGGATGGTCAGTTGGCTTCAACTCCTGAACCAATTGGACTTTGTATGGCGTCATACCAAGGGCTTTTTATGCAAAATTCGTCTCAATGATGTCTCCAATATGTTCAATTGTTGAGAATGACGGTGAATTGATGTTGATGGCGCTTCACGCACACTTTCTGCCACAGCAGCAATATTCTCGGGTGTACGCACTGCTTTTGGCTTTTCACGCTTTGGTTTATCGATGAAAATGCCAGTTTCTTTCACTTTTTTCACAAGATAACGAACATACGGAGCTGACGGTGCTTCTCTTCTTCCAAAATCCGTACGAAATTTTCGCACACATTCTGCAACATTACCATGATTTTCAAAGTAATGTCGCAATATTTCCCAGCGTTGTTCAAGCCTATACTTAACCATATTCGTACAGCGGAAGGATAAAACTAATTATTTGTCTAATCAGACATGAGCTAAGTGTTACCATTCACGAAATTAGCACTAGTTTAAAAAAAAAACGTTAGATGGCGGACCCGTATAATCCCCGTTATTACTGTAACTTGCCACCCTATGAGCATAGACTTAGCCTTCTTAATCGAATGCCCGTTATCATCAAGAAGAACATTACTCAGTTCATGTTTCACTTTTGATGTTATAACTGGAGTTATTGACAGCGAGTTTATAACAAACAAGATATAATTTAGTAATCCAATAAGGAGAAGGCTATTAAATGAATATCAGCATCATACTGTCTACGCACAAGCGCGTCGGAAGCGACGGGCAGTAAAAATGGTGGTGCAAAAAAAGTTTACCAAAATTTCTTAACATTAAACATGAAGAAGAGAGAAAGAAGAGGAAAATATATAATACAAAAATATTATCGTTGTAAAAAAACTGATATTTTGAATTACTTTTCCTTTTAAATTTTTTATCTAGCTAAAAAAGTGCGGGGGCAATTGCCCCCCTTGCCCCTCCCCTTCCGACGCCAATTTCTACGCACCTAATGAACCTATAAATAGATGCTGTGCAGAATTCAATAATGTTAGCGAATATTACTTACCACCCATGTCCAAACTCACATTTATGCGAACCCTCTCAAAGTCATTTTTCTCTTCCTAATATCTCTTTCCCCTCCTTCTTAAAATAAGATTTTTAAGAATATATATATACATCGTATCTTAGGTATGTATATAGTCTCTCTTGTTTCTCCTCTTCTTTTATTTTTGACATGCTTTTTGAAATCATGTCAATCCGGTGGGCGGAGTAATCCCACTAGATCATCAAATAAAAAATAAAATAAAAAAAAAAAACAAGGAAGAGGAGAAGAAATAAAATAAACATAACCTGTTAGAATAAGTTAGAATTAGTAAATTGCATTGCCTTGTTTGGCCAATAAATAAATAAAAAATTACACGTACGAAAAGTGTAAAAAATTTGTACTAGACGTTAAAAAAATAAAAAAAATTAAACCAAAATAAATAGAAATAAATAAACAAAATCATGTTTACTGTCTTGGATTAGTTATTAACGTGAAAGGGTTAAAATAAGAAAATCAATTTAAAAACATTTTTTTTTTATTTGAGTAAAAATATAACTCTTTTCATATTTCTTTATCGTTTAAGTGAATAAATTTTGAATTTCGAACCTATTTCTTAGTCTCTGGGTTAGTGTTATTTCAAAAAACAAAAATATTGGTAATGCCTTTGCTTTCAAGGTTTTATTTTTCTTGATTAAGCAAAAATTATTTCTACACACAAAATTATTTAAATAAATTTTGAATACAACCCAAAGACTTCAAGTTATTTCACAATTTCATTGATTTAAAAAATTATTTCAACTGACTTCTAATGATTTCATTGAATTTTAATTGATTGCAATTGAATGCAATCAATGACTCCAAGAAGTACGTCTCAATCATAGTGAATTAATCAAAAGATTTTAACAGAAATGTTCAGGAATTTATTTCAAATTCATGACTTCAAAATGACTGCAAATTTCAAAACTTGAAGTCACTAAATAAACAAAAAATTTTATGTGACTTAAATCATTTCTTTAGCATTAAGTGCCAAGCTTTTATAACTCTGCCTTAAAATAATACTAATTTTTTTGTTTTTAAGCGTGGTATATATATATAATATAAAATTTCTATTCACTAAACGAGGAATTTTTTGGAGCGAACACTTTTTTTATACATACAATATGACAACTAAAGTGAACAAAAAGTTGGCCTAACTTTTTTAAACAAACCAACTAGGGGTTAATAGCAATGATCTACATCTATTTCTTTATAAGGCAAACACACTGACATAACACAAAACACAGAACATTCACAGCACAACAGACAGCGTTAAATTGCTCTGAATAAGAATTCTAACTTCCGTTTCCGGCTTGACATTTTCCTTTTTTTCTTGTGCTATGCTAAAGCTTCTACTTGTAATATTTGTCTTTCTTATATTCCAATGTATTTTTCTCTCTTCAACTTTTTTCTTGTTCTCCAGCTTGTTCCAATGTAGAACTTATGCCGGCTCATTGCTTATTCCGTTATTGCGTGTCTTTTCATAATTTCGTTAGACATTTTTTTTTTTTGCATATATAGGAAAAGTGTTTGCATCCAAAAGAATATTAAATGTATGAGTGTGAGAGTAAGTGGCAACACTGTCCACAGCTGTGCAATCCAGTGCTATGTTCTCAAAGCAAAAACAGTAAAATGCATTTATTTTAACAAGCAAATAGATTTATTTATATAATAATTTATTTGCATTTCTTGAGGCGCAACACAAGGATATGAAAATCAACTGCAAACATGTGTAAGAAAAGTAAAAGAACTTCTTCTTGAATTAGATTAGGGATTTAAACTTAGATTTAATAAAATTAAAACTTCATTAAATAAAGACAAGAGTGTCTCAGGTTTTGTAAAATAAAAAAAAGAGTAAAATAATTCTTTGAATAAATAGCACTTTGGTTTTAAACGCATTTATTTTAAGGGAGGTCTTAAGCAAACAATTTTTTGAAATCAAATTCTTGTAAAGATGATTAATGTTATACAACTATTTAAGAATATGCAAAAAAAAAATCAAATCAATGCCGCTTATAATACAGATTCTACAGCGCTTAAAATCCGATGCGCCAGAGTAACTTTAAACGCGTTTTTCTCGAAACATATTTTTAAAAACGGCCCACACAAAAACTAATCGCCTGATTTAAATTTATTTTTAGACGACCTGGAGCCGAGCTATAGTGTGGCCCGATTTGCACCTTTTTTTAAGCACACCAACTTCAGCACTATCTTCATATATAAAAATATATTTTAAGGAAAAAATAACATTTTACTTAATCTGATAATCTATGTATATAAAATGGATGTATGTATGTGGGTGTGTGGGTATGTGGCTATATCACGTATAGACTCCAAAACCGCTGAACCGATCTTTATGAAATTTTGAGGGAAAGTGTTCCACATCTTGAGAGTGTTCCTGTGAGGTTTGGAAACGATTGGAAGAGTGGGCGTGGTACCTCCCATACAAGCCCAATTTGCGCTATCAATCACAAACCAAAAAAAGGATATATATCAGACGGTTTCAATCGTAAAAACTAAGATTTGGTAATTTTGTTCAGATGGTTACTGTCGGTAACTGTACAAAAAATAGGCGTGGTCGTTATATAGATACGCCCACTTTTTCGAAAGCATGGCAATTCCGGAGTTCTACACATTTTTACAGTGAAACTTGCTGTGTATGTGCTCCAAGAGGCCGTCACTATATATAACGTTTTCACGCCCACTTTTACCACCCACTTATCAATATCTATATGTATATATATATATATAAAAAGCAAAACGATGTTTCTGTGATGCCTATAGCCTCTAAAACTACTGGACCGATTGACCTGAAATTTTGGCAGTTGATTTCTTTCAGGTACGAGATGGTTAAGTAAAAAGTTGCCACACCCCTTTTTAACGCCCCCAAATCAATAAAAATGCTATATTTCAGTCGATTTGGGTCGTATATAGCTAAAATTTAGTAATTTAGTTTGTACGGTTACTGTCGACAACCGCACTAAAAATATGTTTCCACGCCTCCTTTTACCGCCCACAAATCAATGAAAATGCTATATTTCAGTCGGTTTGCGTCGTATATGGCTAAAATTTAGAAATTTAGTTTGTATGGTTACTGTCGGTAACTGTACTAAAAGTGTGTGTCCACGCCCCCTTTTACCGCCCACAAACCAATGAAAATGCTTTATTTATTACGGTTTTGGTCGTATAAGACTTAAATTTGGTAATTTGGTTTACTGTCAGCAACTGTACGAAAAATTGGTTTCCACGTCCCCTTTTTCTGCTCACATATCAGTGAAAATGCTATATTTCAAGCAGTTTTGGCCGTATAAGAGTAACATTTGATACTTAAGTTTGTATGGTTACTTTCGGAAACTGAACTAAAAATGGGCGTTATCGCTATATAGCCACATCCATTTTTTGATAAATCATTAAAATTGACTACTGGGTCGATTAAGCTAAAATTTTGGCTTAGTTTGTATGGTTACTGTCAGCAACTGTACTAAAAATTCGTTTCCACGCCCCCCTTTTACCGCCCACAAACCAATGAAAATGTTTTATTTCAACGGTTTGGGTCGTATTAGACAACAATTTTGTAATTTAGTTCATATGGTTACTCTCGGCAAGTACACTAAAAATGGGCCTGTCCCACTTTAGTTAAACTGACTTTTCGGGGGGTCAACGTGGAGTGAAGCAAAGTGCGCCAGGCTTTAGCTAAATTGAGCTAAAATTTTGGCAGTCGATTTGTTTCGAGTACGAGATGGTTTAAGGGAAATAATTTTGCCGCACCCCTTTTTACCGCTTACAAAACAACAAAAATTCTATAATTCAAACAGTTTTGATCGTATTTGACTAAAATTTGGTAATTTAATTCATGTGGTTACTTTCGGCAGTTATACTGAAAATGGTGAATATTTTTGGCATTTCTTGACATTTTCGTATATGGCAGTAAGGCGGTCTGGGGCCGAACAACGTCTGCCGGGGAATACAAGTCTTATGTAACCACTCTTGATGTAACCACTAACTGCAAAAACAGGTCGACCGATATAAACAAAAATTTTAGGGTACTATGCCTGGCATCATACAATGAAATCAATTAAAAATTGCACATCGGCGTACCTTTCATATGACATAGCATTTATTTGCAAAACTTCTTCCAGCTAGACGCAAAAATTATTTTACTGGTTTTGTCATTAAAACAACAAGGGTACCCTTTTTGATTTTTTGCGCGAAATTTATTTGTTCCAAAATGTTGTTTTTATATTTTTTACAAAAAAGTCAAGTCTCAAAAATAATTTATGTGAAAAACTACCCCAATATCTCTTCCCAATCAAATTTGCAACATTTGCTGCCAAACCCTATATCTCAAATAATCAACAGTTATGGCTAAAAATCTATTTTTTTCATACAATTGACAATCTATAGTAATAAAACTCATTTTCTGTTTGTTTGTTTGTTTGTTTGGCCTTTATACAAATCTAAACGGCTCAACGGATTGTGCTCAAACTAGGTGCACATATTAAATTTATCTTAACTTAAAATTTTACATACTTAGTTTTTGCCACGCCCCCTCCAAAATTTTTCAACTAACGGTAATTTTGTTATTATAATAATTTCTTATCAGAGTTTTTTTTGTATTTAATTTTAAAAAATTTCTGTTATTTAGACATCAAGAACACTCACATATATTCAAAATTGTAGAAATTTTCAGTACAACGACTTTTTCATAAAACATCGTTACCTAAGAATGAGAAAAAAACGTTTGGTCTTTGGATGCAAATAGCTCCGCTCTTCATTAATATATTTAATCCATTTTTTTTTTGTTCAAAAATTCAATAAAATTACTTCACAAAAATGGGTTAAACTGTACCGTTAAGTAAGTGAATCTATGTTTTATAATTATGTCAGAAAAGGTCCAAAATATTGTCTTTTTACTCAAAAAATTACTCAAAAATTGTTTTTGATGTAAAAATGAAATCAATTAAAAACTGCACATCTGCCTACCTTTCATATGACATAGGATTTATTTGCAAAAATTCTTCCAGCTAAGCGCAAAAATTATTTTACTGTTTTTGTCATCAAAACATCAAGGGCCTTTGATATTTTTCGCGAAATTTATTTTTTCCAAAATGTTGTTTTTATATTTTTTACAAAAAATTCAAGTCTTAAAAATAATTTATGTGAAAAAATTACCCCAATATCTCTTTCCAATCAAAAGTTATGGCTTTTATGATTAAGTTACTTTATGATTTATCGAATAGCTTTGGAATTATAGGTAGCACAGATTTAGTATTGAACCACAATTTAAACATGCTATGTTCAATGTTAACATTTGATGGGTGTTTGGAAACGGGGCGAGGCAGCAACGCGCCGGGTTTCAGCTAGTGTAAAATAAATTTGCAAATTAAATAATAAGTATAATAAACTTTTTAAGAAAACACATTCTTTTTTTATATGTCTTAAATTTAATCAGTTTTACCTAAAACCTCCCTTAAATAAAATTATTTTTAAGTTATGATATTGAATTAATGATGCCAAATTGAGTATAAACGCTGAAAGTCTTTTAGTCTTTATTGGGTTATAAATTGTATTCTTCTTCATGACTTTCTTAATTTTCCGATGCCTGAGAAGATCCCCAGGGACCTATGAAGTTTTCAACGAAGAAGCATTTCAATATGATTCGACCGAAAAGCCGCATCTTTCCGGACTTTTTTAAATGGGATGAAAAGAAGGTAATGAAATTAGATACGATACAATTACGTAAACATTTTCATTATAATGGTCGGGTTGAAGTTTTGACGGATTTATGACGGTTTTGCTCAAAAAGGTTCGCAGGGTCAAATGCATTGGTTGCATAAGAAACTAAATACAATATTTTTTAATATTTTATTTGATAGTTTGCCGACCCAGTCGATTAAAACAAAATAATAATTTGAAAAAATTACAAAAAATGCAATAAGAAGGTCCCTGGGGACCTCGTAAGGCAACACCGAATTGAAAACTTGTCAGGCATCGGAGAACTAAGTACATAAAAAAACACAATTGTCTCCACAACCTTCTTTACTTTTCACCTCTATATATAGTAACTTTGTCATACACGTTAATATAATAGTTGCCATATGCGCCAATCTAAGTTTTTGGGTTCACGTTAAAAAACAATAACAAAATATATAAAATTCTAGCAATATTTACGGAAAAAAATTTATTGCTGAACATATACAAGTACGAAAAATATGCAGCAAACTTTTCTATGCAGCACACTTTTCCATTCAGCGCACGCATAAAAATATACAATGAAAATTGATGCAAGCATTTTGCATCCGATTGAGCACAACTAAGGCAATGGAAATATAAAAATCGAAGAAGTAAAAATTTAATAACAAAATCTAATAATTTACAGCAGCTACAAAATGCTTACATTTCTCTGGGCATAACATAAATATTGGCAGAGCAATTTATGCTTTTTGGCGAGAACAAAAGTTTTTGAAATGTGAATTTTTGGGATTTCGCAGGGACACTAGTAGTTATACATATATTTCAGATAGCACCTGACGGTAAAACGTTGCCAAAGCTAACGCAATGGAAATCTATTTTCAGTGACAGCTTCGTACTAATACACATAGATATTCGTTAGCACACAAACACATTCGCATCGCAGCAGCAATCGCCATTCAAACAGGAAACTCGATGCAATTGCATTGCATAATTTTTGAAGCTAGTATATGCAGAGCAGTTTATGTGAGTGTGTGCGTTTTGGCGCGTTTTCTATATGCTTGACACTATTCCAATGAATATCCTTTTTACGAAAAGAGCTGTAAATGCCGTAGTAAAGAAATAGCGCAATATTCGAAATTTGACTATATGCAACCGTGTGTGTGTGTGCTAGTACAATTGTGATTGTATAGTTTGTGTCTTGTTAAGGTTGACATGTTGTGTGTAGATAATGTGTGATTTCCTGTACAACTGTGCTGAACTTTCAATGTAGAAATAAATATATTTATTGTCCCTTGCATTTGTGGACGTCACTGCAATATTGTCAGGATTTTTGAAACAATTTTTAAACAAAATTTTTGTTTTTAAGCATTTCTGTATTTACAAAAAAAGTGGAAAATGTTTTCAACATACACTCGAATTTCCATATAAAAAACCTTTTTTCTTCTACATATTGATTTCTTGAACATAGCATTTTTATTCAATTCATATGGTGTATCACTTTTCGGACATCAAAAACTTATTTTTTTGACACTCATATTTTGGGTTATAGATAACAAATCCAAAATCAAGCTTGTTTTTTCATATCTAAGTAACAGTACCTTTCTAAAGGCAAGTGATTCATTAGCCTCCTTATTTAAAAAAGAGCCCATGATTATCAATGATGTTTATTGAATTTTTTGCAAAAATTTTGCATTTTTTTACAAATAAATGATATGTTATGTGAATTTAAAAAATATGTAAATACAACAAGAACAACTTTTGACCTATTTCTTGAGCAAACATTGAATATCTTAGAGTATTTTTAAAAACAATTTATGTATCATAGAGTTTGTGAGATAAATGTAAATGTTTTCTCATTTTTCTATAGTGATTGAATTGAACTTCTAGTAAAAAATTTGAGAGAAATGGATTGCAAAATAGCGGAGATATGTTCCTACAAAATCAAAACATGAAATTTCCATGGTTTTTTTTCTCATTCTGAGGCGATGATCAACCTTGCCTCAAGAAAATATATTTTACTAAGAAAATCTTTAGTTTTGAAGATAGAGCAATAGTTTTGATGACAAAGCAACGGGTATTTTTTCAATATAGTATGTGTAAAAATATTTCAAACAAAAACTTTAGTATACCGCCATGGTCGTAGCCTGAATTTCATTCAGGGTGGACTGGCCAATAATTGTTTCATGTGGCTGATAAATAAAATTAATTTTGTAAAATATTGGCTTTATTGCTAAAAATATAAAATTAAATTCGAAACGATATTGAATTAAACGCGAGTTAACAAAAGTGGAAATCAAAGTTTTCATCTGCTCGAATCTTCAGCAAAACGGTTTAAAATTTCATCGTTCAGCTTATATTTTATCTCTTACATCAAATATCTGTTCACGCTTTAAAGCAGACATAAACTCAAATTAGAAGCTCAATTAGCTCAGTTGGCTCAGCTACAAATTTATTTTGTTTATCAACTTTGTGTTTGCACATTTGTAAAAACAACAATACGTACAAAAAATAACAACAAAACCGACGTTCACCAAATTTCTAACTTGCTAACAACAACAAATGCATGCAAAGGCAACAAAAAGCAAGCCTTATAGCCGATACACATTGACTGCAACAGTCATTCACCGACAAAAAGTAAACTTGCCGTCAGAAAGGAATGTCGCACTATTCTCGACGACTTGATCATAATGAACGCAACAGCGACAATCTGTATTTCATACAAAGCATAAACAAACTCTGCTATGTTCGCTCTTGTCGTCTATCAAATTAGGAATAGATTGAAGTCTGCAGCAGCAAAAATTGTGGTCGTGTTCTCTCTTTGTCGTGCCGTCTTCAAAAAATACATCTTCATAAGAAAACATACGTTCTATTTTTTGACAATTGGCGTTCGTCGCTAGTCGCAGTCAATGTGTATCGGCTAAGACTCAATGGCACTATGCTTGAGATGTTTGTGCTGTTACATGTGTTGCACACAAACACACATGATTTGTTTTTGTTTTGCTAGTCAATTTTATTACAGAAACAGAAAATCAGTGTAACCTTATTGGGTTTTTTTAATTGCATTAACATTTTTAATTTTGTTCTTTTTTGCAACGATGAGCAAAAGCAATAGAGCCCGAACAGAACCAAAAGTCGTAACGACTTGTGATGTCGAACACAACAACAGAACACATGCAAGTTAACGAAGCCATCCAAAATGAAATCGCTGAGCAAGAGTCGTAGCGACTTATCGCTAGAGTAAAATTGAATAGAGTCTATTCTATTTTTTCTCTAACTACCGGCGATTTCCTCTCTGAGTACAATTAGTGGTGCCATATTTTGTAAACAATTGGGTATGTTCAAAGACAATTTCTTAGTTTTTGTTATGTTCTCACGTTTCTATTTTGTTTCTGTTTCACTTACACAACAACAAAAACATGGCTGCTAAAAAAACTATGCTATATAAAATCAACCCTGCATCGTCAGTCGCAATCGCTTTCATTCTGGACGGGTTCTGTGTGTCTGGCGACCAGAGAGGATCACCGGTCGTAACGACTTTTGATTCTGTTCGGGCTCATAATGAGGATAATTTAGTGTTTGCATGTATTTTCCAACAACAACAAATCGTCGGCTGCAACGATTTTTGATTCCGTTCAGGCTCTAAACCAGAAACAAATTCAAGTACTACTAGCGGCTTGAATTATGGCAAGCATTGTGTAAATTGATCGCTGCTAAAGTAGTAGAGCCCAAACAAAATCAAAAGTCTTTACGACCGGCGATCCCCTCTGGTCGCCAGACACACAGAACCCGTCCAGAATGAAAGCGATTGCGACTGACGATGCAGTTGCTTCTACATAGCATAGTTTTGTTAGCAGCCATGTTTTTGTTGTTTTGTAAGTAAACAGAAACAAAACAGAAACATAGCAAAAACTATGAAATTGTCGTTGAACATACCCAATTGTTTGCAAAATATGGCAGCACTAATTGTACTCAGAGAGGAAATCGTCGGTCGTTAGAGAAAAAATTGAATAGATTCTATTCAATTTTACTCCAGCGATAAGTCGCTACGACTCTTGCCCAGCGATTTCATTTTGGATGACTTCATTAACTTGCATGTGCTCTGTTGTGTGTTCGACATTACAACAGGCCTGTAGCCAAGGTGGGGCTACTACAACCGTTTGTCCCCCTGGCCAAATCAGATAATGAAAAACTTTAAATGAATAATTAATATGCATTTTGTTGATATATTTGTTTATTGCTTTAAAATTAGTTTAGTTTAAAATAACAAAAAATATACACATTCACCTTATTCATGACTTTAATATGTTTATAAAATTTGTTTAACAAAACATCTCAGAAAAATTGTTACAATTTTTCAAATTTCTACTGGGTCGCCAACATTTGCTACCAAAAAATAAGATTTGAATTTTAATAATTTTTTAACCCGTATCCATAGGAACTTTCTAGAAGTGAAAAGCACTTTGTGCACCAATTTGATGCAGATACTAAAAGAATATATAATTCATAGAAATGTTTTTAATTTTTAAATTTTTTTTATGCATGCTGTATGTTTATTAATTTTAAAATAAGAAAAACTGCAAATCTTAATTCTAGTAAAAATTTAAAGAAGCAAAAGATTTAAATCAAAACATGCATGTTTGTTCTTAATATACAAATCTGAATAAAAAATTTGCATCAATTTGATGCAATCGACGGATGCGGGTTAATTCAATTTTTTAATTTGTTTTACTTAAAAAATGTCTTATACATATCGCAACTCATTTCTTATCCTCATATTATTACAAAGTCCTGAATTAATTTTTATATTATTTTTTATGTATTAATCTCATATACATGTATATATGTGCATGATATGTACATGTATATATTATAAAATTAACTGTTTTTTAATAAATATGTGTAATGTATTCATTTCACATGTTATAAAAATTGTTTTTTTTTTTAGTTATATGAAAAAATAAATAATTGCCCCCCTAGATTCATGCCTGCCCCCTCTGTCTTCTTGGTCTGGCTACAGGCCTGCATCACAAGTCGTTATGACTTTTGGTTCTGTTTGGGCTGATACTCTAGCGATAAGTCGCTACGACTCTTGCTCAGCGATTTCATTTTGGACGGCTTTGTTAACTTGCATGTGTTCTGTTGTGTGTTCGACACCACAAGTCGTTACGACTTTTGGTTTTGTTCGGGCTGATACGATGAAGTTTGTAACCTGTTAGTAAGTTTGGTGTTTTTTAGATTGCAAACAAATGTATTTAGATTTAAATTTATTTATATATGTTATTATATTTTTTCTTGAGTAAGAATTTTTACATAGAAT
The DNA here is from genome assembly GCA_963920525.1 of Dichetophora obliterata. NCBI lineage: Eukaryota > Metazoa > Arthropoda > Insecta > Diptera > Sciomyzidae > Dichetophora > Dichetophora obliterata. The sequence continues at coordinate 219,672,034 of OY986437.1, read as the reverse complement.
GAAAGAAAAAAATTTTCACTTTCACTCAATATTTTTGATATTTATTTAATTAAGATGATTTTAATAAAGAAGGACTACTGTTGAAGAAGCTGGACTTACCAGTTGTTTCATATAGAGTCTTTTGGCTTAAAGTATAAATGTATCTGCCTTGAGGCAGAAGATGAATAAAGCCTTGCTGCTGATATAAAAGGGCCTTGAGAACAAAATAAAGGAACACACATACACTCACTAGAAATTATAAATTATTGAAAGAAAAACTTTTATAGTGTTATAAGGATGACTTTAATGAGTCGAGATATGGTATGAACAGGGACACCTTACCTTATTCAAAAGGCATGTTGCTGGATGATTGGCAAGCGAATTTTAATTTTTGCGCGAAGAAGTATTTAGTCAACTGGACGATTGGAGGATTGATCTTTTCCATGAACCGGCAAGTCGTGCGATCCACAAAAAAATATAATCAAAATAATCGAAGACAAACCCGAGAAGCAATTTCATATTTTGTGTCTGATATATGTCCGGTGCCCGTGTCGGTAAATGTCTCACCTCTGCACCGAAAGAAGTGCTATTTCTGGAACACCTTGGGTAGGCACAATGTACGAACGAAGATCGATTCGGGCACTCGTCAGTTTATTGTGTCCGGATATAGTCGCTAGTTTTTGAACACTTTATTGACATAATACAGACATACTACGGTACTATTTCAGGTACCTTTCAAGGTACTTGTTGGGTATGTTTCGGGTACATTATAGTTAAGACTCAGGCCAGTTTCGATACATATCAGCTACTTTATTGACACAATATATACATTTTTTTCTCGGGTCCTGTTCGCTGAAGCTCGTTTTTATTCGGCTTAATATCAATGTGCGATTAATTTTTTTTCATAAACTTCGCAGTTTTTCGTTACTACTCGTAGCTTTTAAAAATAAAATTGGCTTCTCCGCATGGCCGCTGTAGTAGATATCACAGGGGGCATATCGAATGCAACCCTGTCCCTTCCATAGCATTTCTTGGATAGCAGTGATATCAGCTTTGCTCCCAAGACATCAGTCAGTTGGATAGAGGCACCTTCCCAATTAAGGGTTCGGACATTCCAGGTGCATATCCGTAAATCATTATCAGTTTTTCGTTTGCGGAATTCGTCATCAGATTTGGAGATCAGTTTTCTTCTATTCTTATTAGTTTTCATTGAAATGGGTTTTTACGGGTGGGCTTCAAACCCGACGCACAACCTATTTTAAGCCTAGGGAGGCCCGCCGCTCAGATTAGCCGCCAAACTAACGGTTGTCATTTTTGACGTTGCCCAGGAAACACCACGTGGAGGTTTGAGCCGACTTGAGGTGATTTCACAAAGATTATGCTGGCCTCGCCAGGTTGAGACAAACAGACATGTTACATTGTAACATCGCCCCCAGATTCCCCTTCTGGAAGTCCCCATACAAAAAACTCAAAAAAATATAAATGAAAACGTCTATTATAGTTCATATAAAAAATCGATGACGCTTAGGAGGGTTAAATGTGTGATATGGTCCTATTAATTATACAATAGTTTATCTGCCACCCTTCTGGGGGTCTCCATAAAAAACATATAAAAATAGAAAATGTTTTTGCTCGTGTACACAAAAACTTGACGGATGAGACAGTTTTCTTCACAAAGACTCGAAACTTTTTTTACTGCACTCGAAAATTTTTACTCTCAATAAATTTTTCGGCATGTTCATATTTAGTTTATGAAATATTTTCTTTTCATAGGTAGCACATGATTCTGAAAAATAAGACATACTTCAATAAATTTCTACATCAAAAGTGTGGTGTGTCACGTAAACCTAATACAAGTCCTTAACTGCACTGGCAAGTGCACTGAATCGTGAACACCCCTATATTGTTACATATGTGTAGTGGAGATGTAGTGATTGAGCTTACTCACCGGGATGTGAGTTCGCTAGCAGCAAAGAAACTTAATATTCTTTTTTCAAAGTAAATATCAATCTTTTATTTATAATATTATTTCTATATATTATATTATTTATATTAACAGCATAAAATTTTAAAAAAGTCACACCAGTTATAAAATCCCACAATTATCCCATAAAAATCTTTGTTAGCATCGAAATACAAGAAATACCCACATATTAAAACTTCTCAACGAAAATGCAACCCAGAATTGGTATGGAATGTCAAATGCACGAGCTAGTAGAAAAATTCTCTACTCACAACTTTGATCGTTGTTTACGTCAAACGTAAACACCTTGTGTATTAAACATGTGCGCCAGCAGCGTGTTTTTATTCGTTCTAATAGACAGAAAGTGAAAATCACCATAGCAACAACCCACCCATCCTGAAGACAAGGACATCACCACGACTAACTCAACAAGGAAGACTTCTATCAACGGATCAACAACAAATAACTACAAACACCCATCAACACTCAAAACAATCAATCAACCACCACAATCAATATTATAACACCACAATTGTTTTACCAAAAGGTATAAAATAAAACATAAGTTGTTCCTAACCCACTCTAACCCATTTGTTCTCTTTTTCCGCCAATCTATCCACGATCGTTCGCTACCCGAACAATCGTACTTTAACTCTGCGAGTAGAAAATTTAATTGAGTAGAAAATAAGCATAGACCTTGTAATTTGCAGTAACGTAAAATAAACTTACCTCCAAAAACTTTCTTGTATATCCATTTATACAAACAATTATAAATTAAAAATGCACAAATAAATCCAATAAAAAATTTCAATTCGAACAGCTGAATTTCGTTTGTTTCGTTTGTTATGACAACGCACATTAGTGTTGCTGAAAAATCGACTATCGAATTGTGCTGCTAATATTGCAATATTCATATATGTTACCAGTCAATTTAGATTAACGTTTTTAAAAAATTGTTTTAATAATAAATACGTTAGCCCTTAGTTTGTAATAAAAAAGGAATTAAGCTTTAATAAACATGAAAAACTTCGATACTGTTTTAATTATAAGAAAAATTGTTTTTAAATTCTTATTTTAATACTAGAAAAATATATTTTTAAGTTTCCCCCGTGCTCTACCCTCGCTACGCCCATGTATACCGTTATTTTTCTTAATCAACGACTCATGCAAAAAATGTTGTACTGATAAAATCTATAGTTTTAAAGGTAGAGCAATAATTTTGATATCAAAATAACTGGAACTTTTTTAGCGCACTCAGCAGTTGTTTGTTTTCACTTATGAAATTGAAAATTTCGCTGCAAAATGTCGAATTTCATTTCTATAAAGCGAATTTTTTGCACAACGAACTGATTTTTTGGTCACTTTCGTATTCGCTTGATGGAATTTCAACTGTATTTACTACATTTTACACTTATAAATGCAGTAGAGTCTTATGATGGTAAATGCGTTATTTAAGAAAGCACAATAATATTACAATGTAATAACATATTATTTTGTCCATTCATGAATATAAACAAAAAAGTGAGAGTGCTTTATAAAAAACTATACAAAAGTTTTTATTTGGGCTCATTCCACAACAAAAAGATATATAATTAAGGTAATATTTGATACTTCAGCTAGGCACATTTATCAGAAGTAAAAAAGAAAGTAACATCCACCACTTTTAGTTTTTCACTATTTAGGCTCCATATCAAAAATTGGGGTCTTTAAAAACCGAGGAAGATAATTCTTATTCATAGAGATACACCTTGAACAATGTCGTTTAGCATAATAGATCAAAAATGTAAGATTTAACAACTTTTCTCTGTCTATGAATCCAAGCTTTCGAAAATTTTATTTTTGAACTGCCATTACACTGAAAAGAAAAACTTTAAAATTTCTCCTAGTATTCTAAACTTACCCTTTTTTCAACTTAACTGCTGGTTTAGGAAGAACTAGATATGATTGAGATAATTCGCCTTGCAATTCCTGACATTATTATGTCTCATTAGTTTTAAATTGAGAGAATTTAACCTCAGATGCCTGATATTATTTTGACATTTCATTTTTAAATTTCATATTATTTTAAAAGCGTTAAAAATTTTAAAAACAAATACTCGATATCGAAAACATAAATACTTACATATCTATGTATGTTAAGCAATTTTATTCTAATTAAAGCCATACTCAAGAATAACTTTTCATGTAATCAATTTTGCAGAAAAATATCAAAAGTCTTCACTATAAATATAATTTTGGAACCAATAAGTTTTTGTAATTAAAATCCTTTCTCCAAGATATCCCCTGGCTACGGTATGATCAAAACGTTATTTTTATAAAAAATGCATTTAAAACTTAAGACTCATCAATTTTCAAACCAAAATTAATGCAAGACAATTTTTTACTAAACATACCTTTCATATTGTGCTTTCCTTTCCATCTCCTAGAAACGTTTTTAGGATGTGGTAAAAACAGCAAATATTTTTTTTAGTGTCAAAAGCTGCAAAATTTTGTAGCACAAGGTAACGATATGACTATCGACTCTGTTGAGAGCATGCCACCTTAAAAATATTGGCAAAAAAACAGCTAGCTGGCAACTTACGAGTTCTTAGTGAAACTCCTATGAACAATGAAAACCGACCAGCTTGCTTTTCAAGCATCAGAAGGACGCATAAAGGAGGCGTTATTGTGTAGCGATAAGTGTGAGTTTATAAATGGAGCATGAGTGAGCAAGCCTTGAGGCTTAGCTTAAGCTCGAGAAGGACAGCTGGAACAGCACGAATAAATTCCATAATTATGATACAATGAAGCTATTTGCACCTGCTTCCAGTTATTGTTGACTCATGCAAAATAAAGCGATTCGAAAGCTTGGGCACATTTTAAAATTGATGATGTACCTTTAACTGAAATAAATATTTAGTTGGAATTTTCTAATTTTGTTTCGATATAGTTTTATTTTTTACAATAGCCATTCAATTTTTACATTTTTGAAATTTGGTGTTCGTGAAATAAATAAAAGTTAAACACCATTTGTCATTATTTGATGACTATTATCTCAGATATTATTAACTTAGTATTTCAATGGATATTGTTTTTACAAGTAAAGTCATTTGCAATGCTCATCACTGCTGGCAAAGATAGTTATACGACAATCGAAAAATATTGCTATGGAACAACAAAATATTTCCCTAAACAGAGTGTAAGAAACGTATCGATAAAACTATTGAATGAAATAACATGGAACGCATAACAATGTTTATTCTTCATTATTGAAATTTAACATTGTAAAACAAATCCTGTTGGCTTACGAGATGGGACATTTCGCAATATCGATACAAAGTGGGGAGCGTTCTTTCTTTCAATAGAATCGATTGTTTGCAAATTCTTAGGTTATTCAATGGATGATGCTGATATCTCTAAATTAACGATTAACTTGTTTCTTTTTTCGAACATTTCAGATTTTTTTTTACTCAAAGTGATCTGTTTTTTTATTGTATTTTTTCGAATTCACTCGCAATATTTCATACCCAGCAGAAATTAAGACCCTAATAAAACTTAAAACTGACGTCAATAAAAAAGCCAGCAAAACTTTTGTTTTTAGGCCAAAATAAAAACGATTATTTTAAGTTAAGTTATTATTAGATAAGGTGGATAAGATCAACATGAAATAAGATAAAAAAATTTTAGAAATAAGTTTTTGAAGATTTGGGCATTTTGACCATTTTGTGGCGACTGTAGCCTAGTGGATAGAGTGCGTGGCCCCTAAGCTAATGATCCGGGGTAGCTCGGGTTCAATTCCAGCTCAGACAAAAAGTTTTTTAATCGAATTAAATTTTCTGTTCGGTCGTCACCTCTCTGCAAACAATGGCAAACCTCAGAGAGTAAAAATTGCCATGTAAAGCTTCTTGAGCCGTTCGGAGTCGGCATAAAACATGTAGGTCCAGTTCTCGGTCATTTGTGATCAAACATTTAATAACACGCACAACACAATTGATCAATAGAAGCTAGGTCAAAGTCCTTACAAGGGCTGAAATGGCCAGTTTATTTATTATTATTTATTTGCCATTTTGAAAAAAAAACTGTTGCATCAGCAGCAGACTTACAATTTTTTTAAGTAGTTTGAGAAATATCCGTGGCAAATGACTGTAAAGTATCAATTTCTATTATTGTGACATTAGTTTTTTTGTATCATATAGATAACATATTTTTATTAATCAATGAAATCCTTATTTTATTCGCAAGTAAAAGAGGAAATGTTTCAAACTTACAGATGTATTCACTAACTTCAGCAATTCGATATGAACTATTTATGATAGTTGATATATTATTTTAGTTTATAATGAACTTTATTTGTTGTATTATAACTTTTCAAACGTTCACTTATAAAATGTAATCTAATTATTTGTAAACTATTGTTGTAAGTGTACTAAGTTCTTATGAGTGTTTTGAGAATTATTAACGTACATAATATAACATAACATAGCAGCACAAAGTTTGTCCAGATATGCACTGAAAAACGACTATGATTTTTTTCTATGTTGTATACAATAAGACAAATTTTCTTCTGGGTATTTCTACTGATGATTGAAAGTACTCATATAAAAAAAGGTATCCATGCCAGTCAAAAGTGTATCCAAAAGTATACAGCTTAGAACAAAGGTATCAACGTATTATATTTAAAAATTCCCAAACCACGAAAAAGTTTCACTAAGGGCCAGTTTTTCAGTACGACTTTAAATTTTAGTCAAATTAAACCTAGCTCACCTCTATAATTGAACGTTTAAACTCGGTTTAACTAGGTATTTTTGCATTCGTTGAAGTTAAGTTGACTGACATTATCATATAATGTGTTTCTTTTTTGCCTAAACCGAGTTTAAACGTCCAATTTTGGCGAGTTAACCTTAGTTTAATTTGACTAGAGTTTAAGCTCGCACTAAAAAATTGGCTCTAAGGGTATTCAGAAAAATTTGTTAAGTTCTCCAAAGTTGCTCAATTGTTAAAGATAGTAGCTGTTAATGTGAACGCACCTGTTAAGATATCTGCAAATGTTAGTTTGGCAACTTCTAATGCAGCAATAGATCTGTGGTTTTGATACCTCGTGTAACCAAAAATGCATTTTAATTCTTATATTAAAGTGCGTTTACACTTTTGATACATTTGCAACTCAAATCCTTTGAAATGTTTTAAATTTCTACCAACCCCGTTGCAAAATTTTCATTTTATTATTAATAAAGAGCAATTTTTAGACCTTGATGCTGCAAGTCGAAAATAATTTTGTACTTGTTAGAACTCATTTCCAAAACTATTCATCACTACAAAAATGAAAACTTCCTTTTCCGATTACGAGTGAAAAATTAATTATGATAAGGCTAAATAAGTTTGACGTTTTTAACTTAAAAAATCGTAAACTAAAACACGGTGCTGAGCTTGCTAACTTGCTAACAAGCTACTAAGTCTGTTCCCATAAGAAATTTGAACAGGACTTAATAAATTTGTTAAGTTAAGAAAGTTAGCAGGATTTAACGAATGTAGTGAATATCATTTTTATAATTTTTGGTATTGTCAATACATATCAGGGTTGGAAATATCAAAAATAGTAATTTTCATACAAACAAACACCACTCCTATCCCACTACAATAAATCAGCTTTTTGTTACTTTACTTTCCCGAAAATCCGCGCCCCTTTAAGACTCCGGGCCCGGGGGGAAACACCCCGTCCTCCTCTCGACGGGCCTGATGACATCGAATAGAGCCCAAATAAAGAACATTTTATGTGCGCTTATAATCATGTATACAAAAAGAGTCCTAATTCTGAAGATTTAATGAACGCATCTCAAAGCATTCTTTTCAAAATATGTGTGTTTCATTTGATTTCAAAATTAAAAAATTTGTATTGAGTTAAAAGTTTTGTGTACACACTAGAGCTGTCCTAACAAACTTTTTTTCGAATTTAAATTCATACTGCTCGGAAAAACGTGACATTGGGCGGCAAACCGAAGCTCCAGAATTTTCACGGTGATCGCCTAATGCCTAACCCTGCCTAGTTGGGCTCAAAATTGAGAATGAAGGAAAATGGGACAAAATTTCACTATTTTTAAGGTTTTGGCGATTTTTTTGGCACTAGGCATCAATTTAGTATAAAAAAAATATTTTAATTGTAAAGTACACATAAATTACCTTTCCAAAAACCATTATAAGTTTACAGTCGGTTGAGATTTATGGTTTCTTTAAAATATTCAAATTTACTATGACAGCAGAAACAAGCAAAAACTACTAAAATCCATTTTTGTTATTTATTTATTCAGAATGAAATACAAAAAGAATTGCAAGAAAACTTTAATAAACATATATTCCTCTTATAGAATATCATCTCATTGAGTCCCACTTTTAATTCAAAAGATGAGATTTTTTGTGTGTTGGCCAATTGTCTTTATAATATTCTCTAACCTGCAACAAATACTGTCTCTCTTCTTCGTCTTGGGTCAGCGTACGATTGTACTCGGTAATCAATTTAACCGCTCTTTCAGCGGGATCGTTAACGACATGAATACTTTCGCAAATTAGAATTCCTTTGGCAAAGTCTTCACGATCACTCCATGTTGACGGGTCGCATTTTAAAAAATCCATTTTTATTTCCAAGCGATGAAATAATCCTTTGCTGTTAGTAGTAATGAAATCACTTAAATCTCTTCTAGCGAACGATTTAAATTCTTCAATAGAAACAACATCTCTTGTGCGACAATCTGTGTAATCTTCGTGGTCAAGATGCAATGCTGTCAGCATTTTCTTCTTTGTTTCCAATGGCACTTGTTGATCAAAAAATGCAAACGCTGCCGGCTCTTCTGATAAAAATGACATATGTCTTCGGAATTTGTCAACCAAAGCAGCGGAAACTTTTGGAACTGGGTAATTAACTATTTGTTTGATGAGAGTTAAGTCTTGAAATGGGGCTTCGATCGCTTTGTCACATCGAAACCAGCATTTTATATAAATGCGAACCAAAAAGATGCATATTTCACGTAAGCCATCCAGTTCTTTTTTTGCCATTTGGAACTGATTCCGAAACAGGAACATTTTAAATGAGTAAATGGCCTTTGCCATAAAGCGAGCATGAGAAATTGCTCCAGGAGTACGAAGTTTATAAACACCACTGCCTAGAAAAAGAATTGCCAGTTCCAAGAGCTCCTTGTAGTCACCACGCGGTTGCCTATCCTGTAGATGTAAACGGCAGAAAGCTATCAGCTCTTCACATTCTTCAAAACTTATACTTTTCTTAGTTATTTCATCGCTCATTCCAGACTCATACTTGGTAATATCTATATTTTTCCATTGTTTGCCAAAACGATCAAACGCCGTTACCTCAGGTGCAGATGATATAGCGAAAAAGGCTTCAAAAATCGCACGAAGCATAAGTTCGCTAACATGTCTTCGGCATGGAAACTTCAGCAACGAGTGACCAAGAAATTCTTCTAGGCGGATTACTGCTCCATTTAAGCGGCCAGTGTTAGAAGAGGTTGTGTCAAAACAAACCATTGCAGTTAGATCTGCAATTTTCCAGTTGTTCAAAAGCTTGAACACGGCCTCTGCTATTGATTCTCCAGATCCATCTTTAATTATCGGTATTCCCAATAGTTTATCATTCCTATCGGAAGTGAGTACAACAGCCAATCTGTCATGTTTTCCTCTACCAGTTAATTCTGGTAAAAGTTTGGAATCCCAATGTATGACGAATGTTCGAGGTATCTATGTTATTAAAGTTAAATTTAAAACAATATACAACTGATACTTCTATCTTCTATATCTATACTACATTATAATACTTGTAAATTAATTGACTAAAAATTAAGTTTTTATTACTTCGTAGTTATCCAACATATCTTTTGCTTGTCTGGCACGAAAACTTGTCCGCATACGATGAACGGATGTGCGATTTAGAACAAGTTTGCTTACATCGTGTCCCAATGCAGCCGCCGTTGCACTAATAAATCGAATCGCCCCTGGAGTTGACATATTTTCGAAATCCATACATGCGAGCATTCTGTCATCAATAAAATTATGTTTTGCACGCATTCTTTGTTCTGTATTTTCTAATTTGGGGGCGTTGGCGAGTGCGTAATCGTCATTATTTCCACTACACTCCATTGCCTCTTCGATAAAATCATTTTCTTCGCTATGGTCAAAGTCAAAATTTTCAGTGAAATGAGATGCAGATGATCGCTCTGTGAATGACAAAATTTATAATTGGAATTAAAATATGAACACAAAATCTTGAGCAGCTATTACTATCATTGTAATTCACTGCATTGAGTAATACCTGCTTCTTGCGTCAATCGCTTTTCTTTCCGATGTTCTTCACTAGCCATTCGCTTCATTCGCTTCATGTGAGATTCATATCAATGCCAATCATACTCCCAACAAGTCCTGGCTCACGTTGCTTAAGAAGAAACTGCCTGTCTTCCTCGACTGTAATAAGTGTAAGTGCATCTAGATGAGCTACATCGAAAAGCGTTTCCAAATCGGCCTCGAAATTTTTCACTTTTTGTTGACATGTCCTATACTTAGATTTACTATTTTTTTGCACATTTCTCACGTCACCGTACAATTTCTTTAGTTTCTTGAAACAATTGTCTTCACTTAAAGTGGGTAGTCGAGCCTTATTCCAAAACTGAAGTACTTCATCAATTACCAAACGAGCACTTTCATTTACTTGCAATTTATTATTGCGGATATGATAGTATAACGTTTGCAGCACTTTCCGTTTCGATGGCAGCTTCGATCCTAATATGTGTTCTTCACAATTCCCCACTAAAAACACAAAAGAATCTGAAGATCGAAGATTAATTTTTGCCTGTTTTGAAGTTGAAGCCATTCCAATTTGATTTTTTTGCTTAGATTATTTATTGCACGTATAATTTGTCGGCTGTCAAGTACTGTCATAGAATTAACCCAGCAAACTAAACGAATCGTTATAATATTTAAATGTAATCAAAAGATCGAGCATTTCTCTTGTTAACGATAATCATTTGCGATTAACCAATGATAGCCGTCTATAACTTCAGTAATTAATGGAAATAATATTAGAATTGACTTCAAATGGCGTTAACGATATTCATTACAAGTAAAGTTAATTTAATTGAGATCTCCGTCAAATTCAACTGGCTAGTGGTTTTTAAAATCTCAACCGATTTTGAACATCTTATGCTTGTTTGAAAGGTAATTGTGTGTAATTTACGATAAAATTATGTAAAAAGGCTAATTTGATGTCTTGTGCCCTAAAAATAACCTAAAACTTAAAAATAGGAAAATTTTGGCCTACTTTCCCACTATCTCAACTTTGAGTGCAACTAGGCAGGGTAAGGCATTACGCCATCAGTATGTAAATTCTGGAGACTTGGTCTGACGTCAAGTGTCACGTTTTTCCGAGCAGTATGAATAAAAATTCGAAAAAAATTTCGGCTCCATACAACTGGAGGACAGCTCTAGTACACACCCAAAAAATATTTAGGATAAAATTACGAATAAAATCTTTGTAGAAATACAAACAGAGGCTATTCGTAGAATGTACAAATGTTTTGTACATAGTACAAGTTTTGTAAATAGTACAAATTCGTAACTTTGTACATTCTACAAACGCTAGTTTGTTAAAATCTATAATGTGTAAATTTGTGAACTGAACGAACATTGTTTGATAATATACAAAGCGGTGGCAGCAGCGTTCGTATATTTGTTCGTATCTTTGTACATGAAACGAATGCGTTTGTAAAATATACAAATATTTCTTTGTACAATGTACAAACTCATTTGTATTATTCACAAAGTCGTTCGTATTCTGAAAAAGAACAAACAGCTTTGTAGAATATAATAATTGTTTTGTACATAGTACGAAGCTTTTTTTTGGGTGTAAAATATAAATAAATTAGTGATATATACAGTGTTGCGCAAAACAATAGCAACAAAATAAGTGTGCTGCAACAAAATCGTGTATCTTTTTTAATATTGGGGACACACAAAAATGATTATAGGAATCAAAGCATATATTCATACATCATATATAAAACAAATCAAATTCAAATTTGGTTTTGTTTTTTTTTTTTTTATTAAATTTAAATTTAATGTGACTACATTCAATTTGTCTGTGAGCAAAACAATAGCAACAAAACTTGAAAAATGTAAAAAGAGAACAGAATTTCGAAGAATTATTGGTAAAAGTTCCGTTATTGTAAAGAACGTGTTGTTTGTACGTCATAAACATTTAAGTTTAGTTTTTTTTTGTGGTAGTTGTGACATTGACTGTTCCATTTATAATGGCACGTTTTAAATACTGTGAAGCTCTTAAATTACAAATTATTTCCGAATATAAAAACGAAAATTCGCAAATATCTAACGTGAAACAGTTTGATATTAATCGGTCAATAGTTTGCAGATAATAAAGAAATGTACCTTCACAAAAGACGTAACAACGGTACATTAAAGAGGGCGACCGCGGAACACATCGCTGCGTAATGACAGGAACGTTTGTGGTGTGTTCAAGCGAAATGCATTTGCCACAGCCAAAGAGGTTGTTCGGACACTTGATTTAGATATCCACCACAGCACTGTTTGAAGACGAGCCGTTGAGAATGATTAAAGAAGTTACAGACCGGCAGAGAAACCTTTGCTTACAGCTTAGTATAAAAAACAAGGTGAGGTGTTATAATTTAAACAATTCTGTCTGAAATTGTGGCAACTAGTTGCAATTTATTGTTTTTTAGACTCAGTCTTCCAAAAGAGCACCTAAATTGGTCCGTTCAAAAATCGAAAACCGTTTTTTTAGCGATGAATCAAAGTTCAACTTGATTAATTCAGATTGGATGTGCACGGTACGGCGCCACTCAGGTACACGACTTGAAGCCCGAAACTGCAAAATAAATTTTGAACACGGATGCGATGGCATTATGGTCTGGTCTTTTTTTTTCTATAAAGAAGTTGAACCATTTCAAAAAATCTATGGAATTATGGATGAATTTGTATATAATGACATTTTAGAAAGCAAGATGCGATTACATTCAGAGTGGAATATGTCGCTTCAGTGAATGTTTCAGCCCGATCACGACCCGAAGCACAATTCAAAGCTCATCAAAGATTAGATAAGAGGCAAAGGGATTCAAGTCCTTGATTAGCCGGCACAGTCACAATGACTTGAATCCCATTGAAAATCTTTTTAGTATTTTGAAGGTAAAAGTTTCTGCTCAAAGGTTTTCCATTAAGACTGCACTGTATGAACCGCTGAAACTTAATTGGGAACATATACTAATACTAACATATCTACTTTGCCGCTCAGCTGTGCAGCGGTTATCAAGAATAATGGATCTTACACCAAATATTAATTATGTTGCTTTTGTTTTGCTCTCAGACAAACTGAATGCAGTCACATTAATTTTAAATTTAATAAAGAAAACAAAACCAAATTGGAATATGATTTGTTTTTAATATGATGTATGAATATATGCTTTGGTTCCTATAATCATTTATGTGTGTATCTAATATTTAAAAAGATACACGATTTTGTAGTAGCGTACCGATTTTGTTGCTATTGTTTTGCGCAACACTGTACTTCAGGAAACCCATTAACGCCGAACCATATTCTCACCGATACATTGCATATTGGCTTTTTTATCAACAAAAATGTAACGGAAATATTCAATCAAAATAAAAAAAAAAAACCTGTGTCTTACGCGCTGGCCCACGTCGTTTTCTTTTTCTATGAAAAATCACCCAAATACGTATTGAAAAATATTGTGTAATTAAAATTTTTTTTTTTGTGATTTCTCTTTGGACGATTTTTCCTAGAAATTAGAACAAAGTGGCTTAAAAAACTTTTCTTAAACCTACTTATTCTGCGATTTACTACAAAGTTTATATCAAGTTGTTGTTACTTTTTGTAGCATGAGCCGCAAAATAAGCTTAAAGACAAACAATTAACTAGTGACTTTCAAGCATCGCAACTATATCATCTTCTTGGTCAAGCAGATATTTCGTAGAAAAGAATAAATAGCATACATTATGCTTGTTGCTTGGACAGTAAACCATTCCATTGATAAAGCAACGCTTCAGTGGTAAAGCATAAAATCCTATAAAAGCGCATAAAGGCAACAAAACTGAATTGCCAGGATATACGCAATATAAAGCGACTTTAGTTTGTTTACTCCTCCTGTGTAGTCTCTGTTAGCTGTAATGTCTTTCATTCAGCTACAATTCTCGCATCTCCTGCCACACTTTATAAAGCACGCTGCTGCATGTTGCATGGAACGAATTGTTTATGTGACTGTGTCTGTCCGTGTTTGTCTTTTGTCCCAAACAAAGCCTCACATGTGTACTTACACTCAAACACACAGAACTATAGTTAAGTCGCAGACGTATTGATACATATGCGGTTCTTTATAAGCAACCATTTCAGGCGTTCATTTTCGAGAGCATTTATAAATTATTGCTGTACAGAAGTCTGAGTCACCATCAGAGTTATTTAACGAGCCATGTGGGGAGGTCAATAGATTTATGGACCATTGGCATTTCGCATAAATATTTAAATAAGTTTTAGCTACGGTCAGAAAAAAAAATGTATATACGAAAAGAACGACGAGGGCAAAGTTATGTTTAACTCTTAATCCAAGGATGTTTAAGATTCTATGCAGATCCGACTGCATTCCGATGCTAGAGACTAATCTTCAGATACGTATGTAAGTAGTAAATTAAGAAAGCATTTTAGTTTTTTTTCGCAAATGAGAATACATGCAGAAAAATTACATTTTCGGTTTTGATTGTAGCAAACACATTTCTAGCACATTTCTAAAAGCATTTCAATGTTTGCTTACAATTGCAGGTAAACATATTTTTATTGATGTGACAAAAAATATTTTTGTGGAAAACTATTCCAAAATATGTTTGCGGTAAAATAATAAATTTTTTTAATACGAACGAACATGTCATATATTTCAGAAATATTTTTTCAAAAATGTTACCTTCTTGCTATTGCACAATTTTGTTGCATTTTACACATGAATTTCAATGACTGAGCGCAACACACGCAGGAAAATTATATTTTCGACTTTGATTGCAGCAAACATATTTCTATTTACCGTAAATATATTTTGCAATTTTGACCATATATTGTTTATCATACATATTGCTATTTTTGTGGCAATCATTTCATTGTTTGTTTACAATTCCAGGTAAACATATTTTGATTGATGTGACAACAAATATTTTTAATAAATAATTATAATTACAATACAGCAACAAATAAGCTTACTTGCCCCAAAAACAATTTTATGTTTCAACAAACATAATATATTTACTGCAACAAGTAAGCTTATTTGCAGTGAACATTAAAGTGAACATAATTTGCTTCCGGAAAACATTTTATGTTAACCGTAAAATAAAAACACATCTCTTGTAAAAATTAACTTGTTTGCGATAAACAAATTTTTAAACAGAATAGTATCCTTCGATATTATGTTTGTGTCAAATATATATTTTTTTCTGCTTGTAGATTAAAAAATTGGAACTAATAGGAGCATGAAACTTATTTAGGTTGAATTGAATTAAAGTCAAGTTATGATAGGCACGTTGTTGCACGATCTTAAACTAAAGATAGTCTCCTAACATCATAATGACTCGATACAATGGTAGAATAAGACATTTTGCGCCCCGCCAAGCTAACCGCAATTTCGGTTTACTATAGTATCGCTTATTCGCTAACGCATTTAGTAACACACTTTATGAATAAACCGTTCATATTATCGATTAGAGCCAACGCACAGTTGCTCGATCTGACATTTCTCGTTGCATAAATCATAACTTCTGTAGGAATTGAGAATTCTTAATGGCTTGTTGTGGATAGTTAGTACGTGGGTTAGTTTGTAGTGTGCTATTAAAACAGACAAAAACTTTGGTAGACCTTTGAGCTTTGTGATCTAAAAAAAGCAGTTCTGCTTTCACGTCATATGAAAAATGGCGATGAAAAAATGAATTCGTGAGATCTTAACAAAGGAATTTATTCTAACGAGTGTCAAATCATATAAGACTAAAACTGTTGGTTGGTCAAAGCTTTATCACTCAGGATTACTGAAGATGGAAGTTAAGCTACTTCCAAAACAGTCTGTGAGAATTTGTTGTTGCCATTTTAACAACTTGCTTGATCTTAATAGCTTTTCAATGATTATACAAACTGAGAAAAATTTGTGAGTTAATAAGAAGGAATTAATTCGAAATACTGTCGATAAAAGTAAAACGTAAAAGAGAGTATGCTACTGCTTCTCATTGTCCACTCAAGACTTCTGATGAAGAAAGTTTAATCCCTTTCCAAACAGTCTCCTCAGTCTGCTGTGTAATTGACTCGATACAGAGTTGTTTTTATTGATTGTTGCCTTGTTTGTAGCTTACTTTGACCTAGAGCATGAAGATAAGATTAAATAATAGTCAAATTATCAAAGGTCACAATTAATTAAAATATTTGTAATTAATTTGTACAAATATTTATTCTCTTTTTCCTGCGTAAAAACATATTTGCAATAAATTATTTTTAACGCACTAAAAATATTCAAGTTTACTAAAACCATTGTTTAAATTGAAATTAGTCCATTGGCTAATTTGCTTAATATAAAGTTCCTTCGCACGTATACAAAAGGTTTCTTAAAATTTCCAGCAAGAAACCAGATCGTACTGTGGACCACTGAAATATAAAGGGTCCGCCAAATAACTTTTTTTTTAATATTCTATAAAAAAAAACTACTAGATATTTT
Source organism: Dichetophora obliterata (assembly GCA_963920525.1). Lineage (NCBI taxonomy): Eukaryota > Metazoa > Arthropoda > Insecta > Diptera > Sciomyzidae > Dichetophora > Dichetophora obliterata. The sequence continues at coordinate 219,655,333 of OY986437.1, read as the reverse complement.
CTCAAATTTCTTTTTTATTTGAAAGTACAACCCTTAATAATGGAAAATAATTTCATTCAAATGGCTGCCTCGGCTGGCCATGCAGTAGCCTACACGATCGGTCCAATTTTTAAGCACATTATCGATTGTGTGCAGTTGAATTTCACCAATGGCTTCACGAATATTGTCCTTTAAAGCGTCAATTGTCTCTAGCTTGTCGGCGTAACACTTATCTTTGAGGGCACCCCACAAATAATAGTCCAACGGTGTCAAATCGCAGCTCCGAGGTGGCCAAACGACATCAGCTCTGCGGCTGATAATGCGATCTTCAAAAACAGGGCGCAAAACATCGAGTGTAGCTTCGGCTATGTGGCACGTAGCGCAGTCCTGTTGAAACCAAATGTTGCCAATATCCTCCTCTTCAATTTTTGTGAACAAAAATTCGTTCAATATGGCCCGCTAACGATCGCCATTGACTATAACGGCCACTCCTTGCTCATTTTCGAAGAAAAATGGCCCAATTATGCCTCTGGACCAAACTCCGCACCAAACAGTGACTCGTTTTGGGTGCAGCGGCTTTTCAATGTATGCGTGCGGGTTTTCTGTGCCCCAAATGCAACAATTTTGCTTGATAACATACCCGCCAAGATCAAAATGAGCTTCATCTGAAAAGATGATTTTTTTTGGCAAAATCAGCATCTTCTGTAAGTCGACTGTAGGCCCACTTTTCAGTGTTGTTCAAGCGTATACACAACCATATTCGTTCAGCGGAAGGATAAAACTAATTATCTGTCAAATCAGACATGAGCTAAGTGTTACCATTCACGAAATAAGAACTAGTTGAAAAAAAAACGTTAGATGGCGGACCCTTTATGTTGCATTTTAACTTTAGTTGAAAATTTAATTTATTTTTAAAATATAAAAAGGTGAAAAATACAGTTAAGAGCAGTTTAAGTAAAAAATATAATTTTACGCAAATACACTCGCTACACCTTTCAGTTCTTAGACTATAATATCTTATTAAACACTAAAAAAAATTATAATGTTAAATATAAGTGTACAATGTGCAACTTCTGAACCATTTATATATATATATACATACTACTAAGATTTTGTAGTCCGAAAATGTAGAAATTGTAGGAATGTAGGAAATGTAGAAATTTCATCAATTACACGGTATAACACGAAAAAACCCCGCCTACTTTGTTATCGGTTCTTTATATTTTCGTGTACGCCGATCACGAATATGCAATTATTTTTTCGGGTCACCTCTAGTTTGGTCCCTAAAGGACTTTGAAATTTTAAAAGATAACTATTTTTGAATAATTGTTTAGTATAGAAGTATATGTCCTATCATAACAAAATTGGAATGAAATTAAAGAAAATACAGTAAAAAAAATTAAAAAAATATTAATTGCAAAAATTTTCGAAAAACGGATATGAAAAGTGTCCTTTATATTTTAAAATCCTTTGAAGTTTTTTGTCCAATTAAAACAAAAAAATTTGTTGATAAAATATAATATATTTGCAATAGTTCTGCAAAATTGCATTTAAATCGCTTCATTGGTTTATTTTTAATCAATTTTTAAAATATTTTAGAAATCAGCAATTGTGAAACATGTCGTATGAGTCACTTATGTTATGACCAATTAAGATGTACTTAATCACGCAATAAAAGTAAACTTTAAATTTTCCGAATTTTAATTTTTGTCAACATTTTAAAAGGTTTATTAAATTTGCTTTATTATAATGAATTTTATACATACCGATTTATGTACAGTGGCGTGTAACTAATTAGCATCGCACTAAAACTCAAATATGTTCATTCCTACATGAACTTTTAACGCTGGTTCCAAGCCTGTACTCAGTTTTTTTCCTATATGGTAAAATTTTCAAGATACAGGGTGTTTAAGCGTTTTTGACCATTCTTAGTTTTTTTTTTACTTAGAATCTAAGCTGCATACCATAAAATAAAAAGTAATAGTTTGTATTTTAGAAAAAATATCAAATTTTTAAATTTTAAAACTGTATCTTAAAAATTCAACCATATAGGAAAAAATTAATTAAAGATTTGGAACCAGTGTTATATTTATATTATATATATTTATATATATTCGCCCAACCATTTTTGAATTTCAGTGCTGTGCTATTCATCTATACGCCACTGTATCTATTCAATGTAATTTAGTTAGTATTTTTTTTTTCTTTTTTGGATGACAACTGTAAGAGTTTTCCAAGTCATCTAGCTTAACCATTACATATTCTGCAACCATTACAATCAAGCTTTTCCCCTTGTATCTATTTTCCATTTGAAGCATTTCTTGATGAAATTTTTCCGTAGTCCGAAAATTCTCCCATATTTGGTGGAAAAAAAGCCAAGATGATTGTGAAACATATGCATTTTAAAAAACATTAAGACTTTCATTATTTTTAAAGTGGAAATCATTTCTCTAACAAGTCTTTGTAGTGTTCTGATCTGTGGTTACCTAAAAGGTTTTCTTTGACAGCCTTGAAACTCAGCCATGGTTTTTTTTTCTGTGACATTTAAATTGCTCTCAAGCATTGGATTGTTTAGAATGACTCTAATGTTGAGACCAATTAAAATTCCTAAAGATAAAAAATTGTTACGAAACAAAAAAATTGTTTTCTTTTACTATTACCTTCTTTTATCTTAGCCTCACTAATCCAAGAAATTTTTTTAAGGTACTTAAATCCTTCACCTTCTTTATCCATAGCCTTTATAAGGTTTTCTACTCTAGATGTAGAAAGGGAAGAAGAACTTTCTCCCTTGGAACTAAAGCTTCATCAATTATATTATTTTTTCCAATGATATTGGATTGGTGATGTGGCCACTTAATTCATTTCCCTTTCTAGACTGTTCCATTCTTATATAAAGCAATTGAACTTTGTGAAACCTTGTTGTAATCCCAAGAGAAGGTCAATTACTTTGAAATCTCCGGAAATCAACCAATTATGTTCATTGTATTTTATTTTTTTCTACAATTAATTTCATTGATGAATAGTTTTCTTTTAGTTTCACGGAATGTGGTATTGGAATCGTTAGGAGATTTTTTTTCCATTATTGAAACAAGCTTAATTTAGAGAAATCAATAAACATATACCACTCAGTTTTTTCATATTTTATGTTTAAAGCCTTTATTAATCCTGCAATATCCTTACAATAAACAATTAAATCAGATAAATTAAAATACGATTGCAACTCATTTGATCGACGACGAGAACGCACACGTTGGTATCCAATAAATTCTGATCGCGATGAATAGAAGCCGCAATTTCAGTTTTGTTTTTATTTAGACCCAACAATCTGACAAAATGGTCGAAACTTTCATTATTAAATGGAATATGAGTACAATCAGAACTACATGATGGTGCATATAATGGATCATTACAACATTGCGATTGGTAAAGGCTTAAAGTTGGCGCAAGCTCGAAATTACGTAAACTTGGCTATGGGATACCTTATGTTGAACTTAGCACTGGTGTTGCTTCACCATGTGGCTTCGTTCGAATTGCTGAATCCAAATTTGGATAGTTTATTATTGCCTTTGTTCTTAAATTGTGACCCCTTATATTGATAACATAAAAATAACATTTTTTTCATCATGCTCCAACTGAAGTGCTCACATCATAGGAATGCCAAATGGCATGCTTTCTAATTTTCCACTAGACCAACGTAGCATATTCCTGTAGCAGATATCACAACATATGTTGGGTGCAAAAGACACGATTTCACTGGCAAGAATTTCAAATCCAAAGTACTTCAAGTAAATTAATCGCAAAGATTCAGTAAATGGTTTTCTTTGTTTAAGGACTGTAAATTCACCACATATATTGCAAAAACAATATACACAATTTTTATGTTTAAAAATTTCGAATTGCATCGATAGAATAACATGGTAGTTGCATTGCAATCAGTGGCGAATCTACATATAGGCCAAAAGAGCTTCAACCCTCCCCCCGCCCCTTTTGGAGTTTTCTACACACAAAAACTTCAGAAAAAACTTCAAAAAAAAAATTTGACTCAAAAAAACTTAGAAAAAACAGATTTCACTATACACACAACACACAAAAAAAATTCATTCAGCCATCACTTGGCTCTTCAGGGCCCCCTTCGACAAATCCTAGATCCGCCGCTGATTAGAATCACGCTTTCGCACATGCTCTCAGCGACTACAAAAAAACAGCAAGGCAATAACACAACAAAGCAGTAACAATGACGTATGTAAAATTGCTTTGGCTCTCGCGTTTTCAGCTCTCCGAATTGCCTCTATGTAACTGTTAAAAAATTCAAGTTGCTATACACTACTTCTAAACAGGTCAGGGTTTTAACTCTGTGGAAAGATTAAAACACCGAAAAGAAAGCGTGGCCACTATGGAAAAGTATATATAATCTTGACCTCCTGAGTCAAAATACTTTAAAAATTGATTAAAAATAAATCAATGAAGCAATTTTAATAAAATTTTGCAGAACTAATATATTATATTTTATCTACAAATTTTTTTGTTTAAATTGGACAAAAAATCTTCAAGGATATAAAGGATTTTAGAATTTTCAATTAATTTTACTTTATTCTCTTTAATTTGATTCAAAATTTTATATGATAGAACATAAACTTCTTTACTAAACAAATATTCAAAGATTTTCAAATATTCAAAGATATTTATATTTTCAAATATTCAAAGATATTCAAATTATCTTTTAAAATTTCAAAGTCTTGTAAGGACCAAACTAGAGGTGACCCGAAAAAAATAATTGCATATTCGTGATCAGCGTACACGAAAATGTAAAAAACTGATAACAAAGTGGGCGGGGTTTTTAAAAAGGTGCAAATTTTTGTACAGTGTTATTATTAAGAACTTAAAAAAAGTAATTCTATAGATTTTTTGATAATTTTTAGTTACAAAAAAAAAACTATTTTTTCCCCAGGTTTCCACAGACAAAATTGGTTTAATTGTCTTTGTATCAGATCCTAGTTACAGCTATGTTGATTTAATCATTACCCGCGATTAACTGTAGAAGTTCTATTTCAAAGAAAAAAGCTTTTTACAATTTTTTTTTTATATATAAAAAAGTGTTATTTTGATAAAATATATCCTTTGATAAATACCTAGAAAGGTATGGTTTTCCTAATGAGAGAAGTTATTTTAATTACACACTCTTAGTTAGTTTTAAAAAAATTTAGATAAATTGCTAAGGAATAATCTTCTACTGGGCCGAAGTTAAAATTTTCCCTCAGCCGTGCTTTAGAGTGTTCGTGATTAGTAGAGTATTAATAGTTAGATATTCCAAATTTTGGACATATACAAGCTGATTATGTCGGTGATTTTTTTTTTTTATTTTCTTTGGGAAGTAATCAATTTAAGGGCATTTAAGTAATGTCATGAAATCAATTTTGCTTGCTTATATACATTTTCAAACTTTGACTTTGACCAAAAAAAAACTGGTTAGACATAAATAATATTTGATTTGGTTTCTGGTCACATAAAGTATTTAAAATCATAAAATCAATGAAAAAAGAGATTATGAAATTTTATTTAACTATACGCGTGTTTTAACTCAATTTTCCCCAACTTTTTAAATATCCAAGTGTATGTGCTTTAATAATTTTATGAAGTACTTTCTGTATCCGACCTGCGTTTCATTGCTTTTTAATCAAATAAAAAATTTATTATATTCTTATTAGGCAATTTTCTTTTTCCACATCAGACCACAGATCTGAGCAGATTTGATCAAACCGACCATAACCTGAGCTGACAACATCAGATCAAACAAAAATTGGTCTGATTTGGTAATGAAACATTTTGGGAACATTTGCATCTTTTGTCCACTTAAATGCCAATATATGTAGTTTTTTAGATAAATAGCTAAATTTAATAAAAAATAGTACATGATTCATTCTAAACTAGTGCCAGCCATTTTTTGCTTATTGTTTTTTTTTTATGTATGCGTTGGCAGCCGATTGCTTAGTGCTCAGTAAAAAAAATTCTGAGCTCGTCGACAGCATCTGACTAACACTCAGACCATGAGCAGACCATGAGCAGACCATGAAAAGAAACGCATATATTGAACACAGCTAAGTCTGAGGTAAAAAATAAACGCTGATTTGTTTTTGACAACTCATGCTCAGCTCGGATGCAATAAAGAAAAACGCCTATTGTAATGCTAGAGAATAAGGGGCGGGTTCAGGAAAATCTTTCGGGGGGTTTTAAAAATATTTATGTACGTAATATATAGGCATAGTATATTTATTAAATAAGTAAGCAGTTAATCAAATCAACTGTGGCTTTTGCAAGTTACTTTCACGAACAAAGCCAACCCGTTCAATCACTTGTGCATAGAGAAAATGAGCTTTCTCTTGAAGCCACTAAATAGGAAGGGTTGCGGCAATTTATAGAAACCGATGTATTAATGGGTATCAAGGGCATAGATTTGAAGGGAATCAATATGATTTCGATCGTTTTTATATTGGAATCTTTGAACAGTGTCTAAAAAATACGGAGTTCTTATAAGATGTGAGTATTGAGGGCAAACATCAAAGATTTTCTTTTATTATACTCTAACCTTTTCACATCGCAAAGTACACTACGAATTCTCCCACAGTATCTTTCGGCCATGATACAATTATTTTACAAGGTAGCCGTGACAGCTTTTTGGCGATTGGTAGTTGTCAAAAACAGCTAAAGAATGTTGTAGTTTGCTGCTGTTGATTAGCTATGTGCTTATTTTTAACTTACCTTTGATTCATTAAATTTATTCGCGAAGTTGTTTGAAATGTTTTTAGTTTGTTGCGGTTGACTAGCTATGCTTAATTCGTCGCTTATTTTTTCACTTTTCTTTGATTAATTGCATAAATAGCTAATTTTGACAACTACCCATCGCCGCTCGTGAGAAAAAAGCCAGTCTACGCGGCTACCTTGTAAAATAATTGTATCATGCTTTCGGCCATCGATTTTCAAAAGCTTGCATCGTTATACGATTTTCCTCTGAATTGAGATCTGTGCATTTTGTTGGCAAGATATTTTGAATCGACAGTACTTCACCAGTCCAAAAATCTTAGTTACAGCTAGAAAATACGATTCCGCAACGCCTTCGTAATTATCGCGGACTAACTGCTGTCGAGTACAGCTAGGAGCTTCCAGGTTCGCATTGACTGCTTCAGCTATTTCCGTGGCCTTGATTAAAATTTCGTGAAATTTCTTCTTCACAATCTGAAGATTTTCTGTAGCAACAGGCTCAGGTTTTTCGTTGAGCTGAAAATTGGTACCGTCAATGAAACAATATACTGCGATTTGCAAATTAACGAAAGCAGTATGTCAGGTTGTATGCCATTGGCTTTGTATTACTTTGTGTCGAAATCACGAACGCAACATCGCACAGTAAACTGAGCCAGTGCCGGAATGGGAATTAAAATTTGATCTAAAAAATAGTCACTTGGCCAGCCCTATCACATATGCAGTTCCTATCCGAAAGTATTATATACTTGTGTGTTTGCTGATTTTTTTTTCTGATTTTTTCTTGAGTTTTTTTGTACCATATCCATCAGTTTCTTCTACATGCAGAGAAAAAAACATAATTGAAACAACCATGTTTTAACAGGAAATCATGGTATGATTTGGCTAATGATTGTTGCTACCATGTTCTTAAACATATAATGGTTTCTATGATCATGGTAAAGGGTGTTGTTTATAGAGTGATACAACTTTGATTTGGAATCACTGCTTTATTTGACCACCCGTTTAACAGTTGATAGTTGCTTTTTGTTTAATTTACTTTGGCATTTTATTATGGATTGACTTACATAAAAAAATGGTTCTATTTGTCAAACTTATCGTGCACTTCGTCCATTTTATGGCGTACATAATCGTCCTTCAGAGCTGCTAATTCGAAGAACAAGAGATCGTTTCCGGACCACATTTAGTGTTACTGATAATGTGCATCCCGTGAGACGCCGAACAGTGCGCACTGAAGAATCTGTAGCCGCTGTACAGGAAAGCATTGAAGATGATCCTAATCAATCAATTCGTCGCCATTCTCAGCAACTGGGGTTGTGTCCTTCCACTTTATGGAAGATTTTACGAAAATATCTTGGCTTAAAACCTTTCAAGATTCAACTTGTGCAGGAATTAAAGCCAAACGACCATCGTATGCGCCGCCAATTCGGCGAATGGGCTGAAGCACAAATTAATATTTATTTTGAAATTCCATGGAAAATTTTATTTTCCGATGAAGCCCATTTTTGGTTGCATGGGTACGTAAATAAACAGAATTGTCGTATTTGGAGTGAGGAGAATCCACAAGCTTTTGTCGAAACACCATTACATCCACAGAAAATTACTTTTTGGTGCGCTTTATGGGCTGGCGGGGTCATTGGCCCACATGTCTTCAAAAACGATGATGGTCAGAATGTTACTGTCAATGGTGAACGGTATAGGAACATGATTCGAAGTTTTTTCGTACCTCAATTAGCTGGCATTAATCTTGCTGATATGTGGTTCAACCAGGACTGAGCCACATGCCACACAGCGGGCGCTACAATTGATTTACTCAAGGAAACTTTTGACGAAAAAATAATTCCACGAAATGGCCCAATTAATTGGCCCCCAAGATCGTGTGATTTAACCCCATTGGATTATTTTCTTTGGGGTTATGTAAAGTCATTTGTCTATGTCTATAAACCACAAACAATTTAACACCTAGAAATCAACATTCGAAGAGTAATCGGCGGGATACGACCGCAAATGCTGAGAAAAGTTTGTGAAAATTGGTGTTCCAGATTGCGCCTTGTACGCGCCAGCCGTGGCGGCCACATGGCCGAATTAAAATTTTCTATTCAATAAAGTTCGTTTCATTGATATTAAAAATATATTACTATGTTTTATTATTGTCAAAACTTGTATCACTCCATAAAAAACACCCTTTACAATTATTGCAACAACTATATTTAGAAAAGTATCTTTTTTTAATGGAACCAAATTATTAATGAAACAATCATTATTCTCTTATTGGGATTTAAATGAAATGATTGCAACAACTATATTATGAAAAGGAACCTTAAAAAAAGAAACAAAAATGCTATAAAACTAATTTTGCCAAAACACAGAAATTAAGAAAAAGAGTTCTTAACAGTCCCTTCTTTTAATACAGCTATAGCTTATAAGTGTCATTATTTTAAAATTTTGTAATTTCGCAATCCCGGAAAATCCTGGGATTGCTAAGACCCTTCGGGTTTGAAAGCTGTACACGCAGAGAAAAGACATGGTTTAGACATGATTATTGCAATAATAATTTGTTTTCTAACATTATTGTACTATTCCTGCAAGCATAAATTTTTGACTTAATAAAGTCATTATTAATGGTGATACCAAAAATAACAATCCCGGAAAATCCTGGGATTGCTAAGACCCTTCGGGTTTGAAAGCTGTACACGCAGAGAAAAGACATGGTTTAGACATGATTATTGCAATAATAATTTGTTTTCTATCATTATTGTACTATTCCTGCAAGCATAAATTTTTGACTTAATAAAGTCATTATTAATGGTGATACCAAAAATAACATTATGTTGAAATCATAATTATTTAACTATTTTAAATGGTGTTTCTCGAACCTCTACATCAAAACCGCAAGTATTGAAGCCACCAGCGATCAAAATTTCCCTAAATTATTTTTGGATTAAAGTCCAATTAATTACCCTTCCAACGGTAATTCAAACTAAACAATCTGTTAAGAAATGTTTGATTAAGTATCATGTGTTTAACACATTGGGCCTTACCCATAGACGATTTAATGCCTATTCTAAATTTAGTGTGAGCTTTTCTGATATTATTTCTAAAAATTTTTTTTATTTTACTTTAATTTAATAATTGATTTAAAAATTTATTTTCAAATTTGTCAAATTTTTATAATCAAAAAATTATTCAAAAATATTGACTCTAATATTCAATTTCATTCAAAAAAACATTCAATTGTTGTTTTTCACATTTTTAATAACAAGTTTTCAAAATAAAATTACATATAAATTAAAATTATTAACAAATAAAATAACGAAGCAAGCACCATCAATGCACTTACTAAAAACTGGCCTGCAAAAGTAAACGCACACTTCCACAGGCCCATTGTGTTATTTTGTTCAGATAGTTTTAGAAGGTTTTTTATATTAAAATTTTTTAAAATCACATAAATTTTTTCTTAGGTAATATCATTGAATTTTTTGTTGGAATATTTTAGAATTGTGCAATTAAATATTCAAATTTAATATAAACTATTAAATCCGCATTTGTGTTTCCCTCAAATTTTTCAAGGGTTTTTATAATCCCAAGTGATCCTTATTATCTTCTAAGTTTGAAAGTGTATAGACAAAGTACACGGAGAAAACTATTTGCTAAATTTGTATTGTGGTTAAGCAAAACTTGCGCTTGAATCTCAGCCACTTCAAAATTATGCTAGATTTCAGCAAAAACGAACCAAAATTTGCTATTCCAGTATATTATTTTGTTTGAATTTAATGTAGTTATTATAAACTGCAAAAGCAAATTTCTACTTAATTCAATCAAATATTTGCTAAGTTGTTATAAATTGGAATAGCAAATTTTGATTCGTTTGCATATTTTGCATATCTAGCATATTTTTGAAGCGAAATATTTATTAATATTAAATTAAATTGAAAAATTACCATTATCCAGAGACTTGAACATCGGCCGCGTGAGTGTAAGTGCATGGGCTTATACATTCGATCATCACAGTTGTTGACATCATCGCTTAATATTCTTCATAAAGAATAAACGTGTGCTAGTGTGTTTGAAAGAAATTTTGCTTGAATTTAGTAAAAATTTGCAATTTGAGTTTATAATAACTTAGCAAATATTTGCTTCAGTTTTGTAAAAATTTGCTACTTGAGCTTACAATAACTTAGCAAATATTTGCTTGAATGTAACACAATTTTGTCTTTTTCCTACATACATGGGGAGTGATTTCAATTAAGCAATATTTTTCTAAAATCACTCCGTGATTGAGCAAAGTTTTGCTGATTTGCTCTTGCGTGTAATAAAAACGGAGCTTTTGCAAACGTAAGTAAACTAAATGCAATGAAAAAGCTTCTGAAATTTCGAAACCTTAAAAAAGCATATGAAAGATTTTAAAAAATGTATATTTCAGGATAATTTTCTTTTTTTGCGACAAAGCACTCTTGGCTTCCTTTTTTAAAGACAAGTAAATATTTTAGAACTTTTCTGTAAAAAATAATAAAAAAAGAAATGGTGAGTTACGGGTAAATACTTAATAATTTTTTGAAGTCATTTGATTAAGTTTGAAATGTAGCACTTTTATTGATTTGTTGGCGGTAGAAGGGGGTGTGGAAATTTTTTCTCAAACCATTTCATACTTGAAATAAATCCACATCCAAAATTTTAGCTTCATCGGGCCTGTAGTTTCGGAATCTTTTAATGATTTCTTGAAACTGGGCGTAGAAACAGTGGCACCACGCGCATTTTTAGTTCATTTGCTGACATTCAACTTTAAAACTTAAATATCAACTTTGAGTCTAATACAAAAAAAAATTCTGTGAAATAATAATTTTGAATCATTTTTCAAAATGATGTTTCACAAGGAATTAGTTAAATTTTGTGAGTTTTTTAACACATAACTGCAAGACAATAAAACGTTTTTACGATATTTGCTAACGTGAATGCGGGATTCGGTATTAATATTTTTGTTTGACTGCCTTAATTGGAAAATTTTTAAAATTTCCTATTGTTTTAACCGTTTTCAAAATACTGTGAGAAATTTTTTATAGTTTTTATGAAAACAACAAATAAAATTATTTGGATATTTATTTACCTAGACGCGCAAAATCTAGAAAACGAAATATTTGCAACAATTAAATTGTCCAGAACTCCTGATTTTAAAGGGCTAGAGAAACCACAAATATTACTCTTTTTAACTAATAATTTGGATTTACTTTCTTTTTAAGTATTTCCTTTACAACGATACCCATTTTCTTGTGTTTCGAGACAAAAAATAAACCAGAATTTTTCTCCATTACTGCATAAGAAGGAACTCTACGACTACAGTTTCAATACTATTTAAACTGTGTTTGTAAAATTTTTTTTGTTGGTACGCCTAGCCTACATAATAAACACCAGTACATCACATTTAAATAAAGGTACTCCGAGAATTTCGGAGTGGTTTGATCCCCTTAGCCCTGCCCCCTCCCCCCCCGTAACTCCACGCCTGTATAGAATATACACTATTTTCAGTTTTTCCATTTGGTGAAAAATTTAACAAATTGAATTGGCACTCATATTTTTTTTGTGAAATAGTTGTGATAACAGTCGCCTCTGATTTAAATTTCAAATGTTGCTTCAAATGGCAGCAGTTTTACCCGTCGAAGCATGATTTGTGCTACTTTTATCTGGTTCAAACAAGAAATTTGAAAAGGTTTTATATTTTATTTGGGAAACTTTCAAAATGTTTTACAGCAAATCTGAACATTTTCCGATGCTGTACACGAGATTTAAATACTGTACTATTCAGCACGATGCTGAACGCATGGTCACAAAACTAAAAGCCTTAAAGTAACTATGTCAATAATAAAAAAAAATCATCATGAATACATTAATTGAATCAAACAAAAGCTTCCAGAATTTTACAAGTCACAAAAGTATTTTACTAAGCACTTGAAGAAAGATTTTCAGAAGAGAAACAAACTTTTTCCCAAATAATAGCTATGCGGAGAAAGCTCTTTCAAGCGGCCAGCAACAAAAGTTGCTATTTGTTAAACTTTCCTGGCACTAAATTTACAGCCAAGCAACAGCAATATTCCTTACTTTGGTATAGTTTCAAAAATTTTTAATTGTTTTCAAACATTTTAAATGCACAAATGGTGTGCGCCATTTAGAAAATGATAACAATGTACAATGATGAAGTCTTCTTGAACATAGTATTCATTGCATAATTTGGAGCAATTACTTGGAAACTTTTTTGAGCGTCAATAGCAACAATATTTAACAACAATAACTGACCACTTTGCAGTCAGGTAGGCAGCGCTACAACTTAGCAACAGGAATTATATTGTTGTAAAAATTGCATCACATAAAGTTCGACAACAAAATATTTGAAGTAACAACAATAAAATGAGCAGCTTAACCTGATTTTTACTTCTGTTTTTTTGTGTTGTAGTTTGTTTTTTTTTTATTTGGCTAAACATAAAAGCTGCGGAATTTAAAAATTTCGGTTTTAGTTTGTTGGCAAAAAGTTGTCATGTCTTAAAGCACCACCCACCACTTCAGAGTATAAGCAAATACCTGAGCAACAACAAAAACAGTACTTAAATTGCATCATGTTGTTGCTGTTGTTTTTGTTGCACAACAAGGTAACCATTCTATTCAGGATGAGGATAACAGCGCATAAAAAAAGTATCCCAGGAAAGACGTCACAAACTTCAAAACAATAAACTAATAAAAGACAAAAACGGAAACGGAAACGAAGTAAATTGCACTTTTGCCAAGCGGAAAACCAAACGTACAAAAATCACAAGAGTTTCACGCTTTGTTCCGGTTGTAAAGATACGAGCAGCAAGGTAACGACGACTGTTGCTCAATTGGGGGGCGTGGACAGCATGAAGCATTGCTGTCTGCTTGGCAGACAAACACCCTTCTACAGAAGTCAACAAGTTCAAGCTGGCATTTGTTAACTTGGTTTTTTCTTCATCTAGCTTATTCTACTTATTTGCTACTCTAACTATTTCCTTTTTCTTGCCATTTCTGCTTTCCGAATTGCATTTGTTGTGTGTGCTTGTTTATTTTGAAGAGTGGTTTTACACTTGATTCTTCTGGCTATGGAAATGTCGCGTATGTTTGCGTTAACTTATTTTTCAAGTAAGTGGCAAAGCCGCACAATGCAACGAGTTGCGAACAAAATAGAAAAATTTTAAATGCCATTGTAAATGCTTTTATTAGCAAGAATCACAAAAAATTTGGATATATTTGATTTTTTGTAGCTACTAAGTCTCTTTAACCCACTTCCGGCGGCTCCTTAACTACCAGGCCAAAATCGATGAAACTTCGTCCAGAATCTATATATAACCCTAAATTTTATCTTGCAAAAATTAAAATTTTTACCTCCACAGGTAAGGGCTGGGCGGACTGATGCATTTTTGCCACTAGCTGCACCACTAGCTGCATCACATACCTTCACAGCCGTACCTGCCTATTTTAAAACAACAAACGGGCTCTAAATTTATTTTAATATAAAATTTAAAACTTATAATAGTTACTGTTGCAAAGCAATTTTCGCTATTGCGATTTGAAATTTTTCCGGAATTTTCAAAAATAAAAAAAAAATAAAAACCAAATATATAAACGACCGAATCGACTAAAACCAAAAATAATGTATATTTTCAAAGATCCATACTAACATAATCCCTACAATGCTAGATAATACCACTTTCGCACTCACCTGGAGAAAATTCTAAAGTTACTGGTGCAAAAAAGGAACCAATAGCTGGAAATGGGTTAAAGTTAGCGAATTTTTTGGTTTGTGCGTTGATTTTAAGTTCCAGTAACTTTTTTGTTCTGACTTAAAACTTGTTTGTTTTTTTGTATAATTTTTTTGTAAATTTTCTAAACGAAATAATTCTTTTACTATACTATACTATACTATACTATACTATACTATACTATACTATACTATACTATACTATACTATACTATACTATACTATACTATACTATACTATACTATACTATACTATACTATACTATACTATACTATACTATACTATACTATACTATACTATACTATACTATACTATACTATACTATACTATACTATACTATACTATACTATACTATACTATACTATACTATACTATACTATACTATACTATACTATACTATACTATACTATACTATACTATACTATACTATACTATACTATACTATACTATACTATACTATACTATACTATACTATACTATACTATACTATACTATACTATACTATACTATACTATACTATACTATACTGAGATAAGTTCTCAGTACTCTCACAATATAAATTTAAACATTTTGTCTCAATTATTACAGGTGTAAGAGAGTTTAAAGTATTATTTAAGTTTTCAGTCTTTAGGAAAATTTTAAAATAAAAAAAATTAAAACTTTTTACACTTAATAAGTAAACTACGTGCACATTGTGATTTACACTTGTAGTTAGTGAGTACTTTCAAGTGTTCAACAAGTGTATTTAAAAGTTTGTTAAATTGTAAGTGCCTGTGCGAGTGATGAATTAACTTCACTAGGCAAACTTTTTAATGTTTGTAACTGTTATGCAATTAAGTGTATGTGTTATTCACACAAACTATTTTAAGACATGTGCTTGTGAATTTTTGTAATATTTACGTAAGTTTAAACAATTTAAGCAGCAGCATTTTCAAAACTATCTGATAATTTTTTTTCGTTCTTACGTACAAGTATTTTACGATTTATAGTTTTTATCACCACTTTAATATTCGGATTCATGCACTTATTTCATGCTATATATATATGTACTAGTATACCCCGGCAGACGTTGTCCTGGCACAGACCTCCTTACTGCTATATACGAAAATGTCAAGAAATGACAAATATATTCACCATTTTCAGTATAGCTGCCAAAAGTAACCATATGACCTAAAATTTTTGTTGATTTGTAAGCGGTAAAATGGAGTGAGGCAAAATTATTTCCTGTAAAAAGTTCAGCTTAATTTAGCTTAAGCCTAGCGCGCTTTGCTTCAGTCAACGCTGACCCCCCGAAAAGTGAGTGTAACTAAAGTGGGACATGCCCATTTTTAGTGCAATTGCCGAGAGTAACCATATAAACTAAATTACAAAATTTTTTGTCTAATACGGCCCAAACCGTTGAAATTAAACATTTTCATTAGTTTTTGGGCGGTAAAAGGGGGCATGGAAACCAAGTTTTGGTACAGTTGCTGACAGTAAGCATACAAACTAAGCCAAAATTTTAGCTCAATCGACCCAGTAGTCAAATTTAATAATTTCTCAAAAAGTGGGCGTTGCTTTATAGCAATAACGGCTATTTTTAGTACAGTTGCCGAAAGTAACCATACAAACTTAAGTACCAAATTTAAGTCAAATACGGCCAAAATTTCTTGAAATATATAGTATTTTCACTTATTTGTGGGCGGAAAAAGGGGACGTGGAAACCAATTTTTTTTAGTACATTGGCTGACAGTAACCATACAAGCAAAATTACTAAATTTAAGTCCTCTACGATAAAAACCCTCTGAAATAAAGCATTTTCATTGATTTATGGGCGGTAAAAGAGGACGTGAAAACTCAGTTTTAGTACAGTGGTCGACAGTAACCATGCAAACTAAATTACTAAATTTTAGCTTTACACGACCCGAACCGACTGAATTCCACGGTAACTCGCGTAACAACAAGAAAACATTTTAAAGGGTTCAACTAAAATTTTATTACGAATTCAACGAAAAAATACCAAAAAATAGTTTATAAATGAAGAATTATAAATACATAACAAAATCCTTGCAGCATTCTTTACCGAAATAAAATATTTTTCCAAAACAAAGTTAGAAAGCCATGGTACTCGAGTTACAATTTA
Organism: Dichetophora obliterata; assembly: GCA_963920525.1. NCBI lineage: Eukaryota > Metazoa > Arthropoda > Insecta > Diptera > Sciomyzidae > Dichetophora > Dichetophora obliterata. Next base: position 219,638,717 of record OY986437.1, on the reverse strand, counting down.
CGGACAAAGATTTTTGAGTACTTTCTTTTTTTAGAGAAATCTGCGAAACTAAACACATAAATCCATTTTTTATATTTACTTACATTTTAAGATTAAAACGAAGGGTGATATGAAAAAAAAAATACAAAAGTAATATTACTAAAATTAAAGAAATTCAATATAATGTGTGGTAATTCGCGTTCCATAAAATTGGTAACTCGCGTTACTTTTGAGTCATGTTAAAGTAAATCGGTATAAAGTGAAAGTTAATACTTCAAAAGAAGGATTTATTTAAACCTTGTAGCCAGAGGAATGTCATCTTCACTGTCGCTACTGGAGCGATATATTTCATCCAGATCTTTAGATGTTTCAGCTATTTGCAAATGACCGTTATACCAATAAATCGCGTGCATCTTAAATATACCGGATATCATTGGCCGCATTCAGCGCAGACAACTGTTGTGAACTGTAATGGTAGCGATACCTTAGTTCACGATGTTTTTCTCTGAATGTGTTGCTACTCTATACATCAGAAGTTAGATTCAATTTAGTTATATTTATTTTTTATGTAAATTTAATTCAATTGCAAAGGTTTCTCACTTAAATTTGCTGCGTTCTTTCTGTGTTTATTAATTTAACAGCGTCAGTAGCAGCATCTGACAGTTAACCAAACAGTTGTGTTCATGTAGCATAGAATTTGTTTGCTCGATAAAATGGCGTCCGCTGCCTGATCAGTTTTAGTTAGCGCTCCCAAAATTCGACCATTCAGCGAATTTTCACAAACAGTTGCCAACTGTTGTCTGCGCTGAATGCGGCCATTGGTGCGTTAAAAAAGATATCTTCAAGATTCATTTCTATCACAGTCTGCTGCCTCAGCAAATTGTTCGGAGTTGAATACAGTGGCTTCTCTTTTTATTACTCGACACCGAACAAATCGTTTTAAAGCTCCGCCTATCCTATCGTCAGGACCTATCGTCATTTCTTTCCACAAGCAGCTTTATGCTTCCGGATATAAAACGATTCTTGAACTGTGATACCGGCCCATCAGACCGTATGCGAACAAATTTTACACTTGCTGACAGACTTTTCAATATTTTATTGATATAAACTACAGTTGTTTTGTTGTGTTGACGGTCATCAGAAACTAAAACGATTGGATGATGTACTCAATAGTGCCTTAATGAGGCAGTAAATAAGGTTATCTGAGGTTGCACCCAATGAAAACTTTGAACTTCATCTTGAGCTATGCAAGGATAGTTGTCGGCAAAGTCTACTTGTAACAGCGCAACAGATGGATCAAAAGTTGCTAACGATACACCAAGCTCGTATTTCTGATAATAATTGGCTTGACTCCTTTTATATATGAGTGCACAAAAAAACTCGGTGCCATATCAAGGATATGAGTAATTTATTCCATAATTGTTCCAGTTGTCGATAACTGATTTTACCATCTGACTCTTTCCATTTTTCACAGAGAACGGAGCTAATGAAATTATGACTATATAGTGGGCAATTTGTCACTTTGTTTAATGCACTTAACGATAAAATAAAGTTCTCGTGGTATTTACAAAGGTATACATTATGAGGAATGTTCTTAGATAGATATACTTGTTTCGGTCGCAAATTGGCAAACTTGCTTTTACCTACGACATCACCGTGTTCTTTGACGAAAATAGCGATTGTTTCAGAAATAGAAGTATACAAATGCCTTATTTGAAGCTTTTGTTTAAAGTTTTGTGACTTCGAATTATAAAAATATCTTTAAGGCTTGGAGTTTCTCTGCTAACATCATCGCGAATGTAAAAATCTTGTATTTTTTGTTATTTATCAGCGCTCAAAGTCAACCCATATTTGCTGAGATGCTGCGAACTGGAAATCTGCTCAATGTTATTACACTCTACAAGAAGTTTTTCAAGAACTTCTATTTTCCTTAATGGACAATTGGGTAGGGTTCTGCGAGTACGCGAAGCCGCCTTTCCCAATGATTGAACATTAGTAAACGATAAATTAGGAAGGAATTAAGAAAAGCACTGCTTTGAGTTTTTTTTTTATGTAGCCTAAACTTTTCAACACGTTTTTTAACTTTTATTCTTTCTGCGCTTAGAATTTTTTTCTGTTTACACTTAGGTAGCTGTTCAGTAAAGGTTTTCTTTTTAGCTCTACTCTTTCGATATGCTTCTTTTTGCTCTATAATCATTATATTTGCCTTCTTCTTACAGTTTCTCTCTTCTTCACCTCATCTTTTCAGCTCCTGAGAGTGGCATTGTTACTAAAACCTTGAAAATTGTCAAAAAATTAGCAAAACTAAAATAATTTGACTATTGTTTTGGAGTTTTTGGTTGTAACGCAAGTTATCGGTAACTTGCGTTACAGAAAAGAAATTGATTTAAAAATTAATGAAAATTATTCAAGCCAAAATTGATTCCATCTCATTAATGCGCTAACCTATTGGGAAGAGAAAACGATTTTCTGATCAATTTGTGAGACAAATAGAGATATTATGTAAAAAAATACGGTTTTGGTAGCTCGCGTTACTACAGAAAAGCAAGTCGACTTTTTGAGTTTTCTAAAAATTAGGATTTATGAAATATTTAATGTAACTCCACAAAATTTACAATAAAAGCGGATAATACCGATAAATCAAGAAAACCAAGTCATTTAATTGCGACAAAAAAAATGCCGCTACTTTAAAGCAGGTATGCAATTAGAGTTTTTTTAGTGTTGCACACACAAAACTTTTGGTCCATGTAAATTTTTGGCGCTAATTTGCCGTTTTTTAAAATGGTGCCACATTTTTTCAATGACTTCTCAACCAAAAATCTTACAAAATTACACAAATAATTCTCGAATCATGTCATAATTCTGTGGAATTGCCCATTATAGCATTTTCATTGATTTGGTGGTGGTAAAAGGGAGGTGTGGCAAATTTTTTCTTTCCTAAACCATCTCGTACCTCAAACAAATCGACTGCCAAAATTTCAGATCAATAGGTTTAGTAGTTTTATAGTCTTCTATAACAGACAGACTGACTGAAGACAGTATTTTGCTTTTTATATATCAGGGTGTCCCAGATCAACATTTCAATCTTGCGCTGGTTGATTCAAGTTAACAATATCTGTTTCATTTTTTTTTTTTTTGGTATTTTTAACTATGGAATAATTTATAGCAACTTAAATATGAAAAAAAAAATTTTTTATTTTCTTTTATTTTTTCACTTTAAGCTCGTTTTACAAAAAAAAGTTCTTATTAAATTTTTTTTTCTGATGCAGTTTTAATATCCAAATAATTCTCTGAAATGTTTTATTATGCGGCTTCACCGTATAGCAACAAATAAGAGCAAATTAATTATTTTATGAAAACATACACTCAAAAAGCACTTACAACCCAACACGGCAACAGCAAAGTTACGCTTCACAAATTGTTCTTTGAACATAAAAACATAATTAAGAAATGCATATCGCTTTATTTTACTCTTATATAGTATTTTTTAACTTTTCTTAAATATCAAATTAGATTCACATGAAAATGTAACATAAAACATGCCATACAATTTTTTCTTGTCTTGGCTTAAGGAATGAACCAGCGCCGGATTAAAACGTTGATATGGGACACCCTAGATATACAGGGTGTCCAGTGTAAGAGTATAAATATTTACGGAGATCAAAGAGGAGGTCGAGTTAAGCAAAAAATCGTATTGGATGGGGGTTTATTTTCACACCCTTAGGAGTTACGGGGTTAATTGGTATTTCATGACTTTGATTCATAGTATTGTCTCTAGCAGAAAAATTGACTCATGGCAAACTTATTTTAAGTGCTCATATGAGAGGGAATAAATTGACCTTTCTAACGGTAAGTCAACGAACCGACCCAACTTATCCATTACCGAGCTGTGCTCATGTTTAGATGAAATAAAACCTTTGAAACTACCAAATTTCAAATTTGAGCATCAAGTTTTTGATTTATTTCATTTTCTTTCCAATAACATCAAAATTATTAACATATCTTTAAAAATTAAAAAGTTAATTGTATTTCAAAATTTTTACTTTTGACTTACAATAAATCTTGTTTTTTTTAACAAAATACAATTACGTTAAAAGATAATATCATCAAGTTTTCAATTAAGTAAAATTTTTTTATGCGCAACTAATTTTGTTATTTTTAAAGATATGTTTATGATTTAAAATTAAATGCTAATAAAATTTTGATTTATTACACGTAGTTCTGAGAAAATTGCGCTCAAACTTGAAATTTTGTATTTTCAGAGGATTTATTGTTAATCTGTTTGCTTTTTTTGATTTTTGATTTCATGTTTACACGAGAATATTTCTGTAATAGTTAAGTGGGGTGCAGAAGAGGTCACTTCATTCATTGCCTTTTAAATGAGCTCTTAAAATAATGTTTTCATGAGTTAGATTTTCTGCTAGACAGAATAGTATGAATTAAAGTCATGAAACACCAATTAACTTCGTAACTCCTCAGGGTGTGAAAATAAACTCGCAGCCTCTCTTCATCTCCGTAAATATTCGTACTCTTACACTCGACACCCGGCGTATAATGCCAAGTTTGCCGAACATTTTTGTTGTTATTGTTTCACGTATAAAATGAAAAATGAACTTGTTCTCATATTCATTCTCTGGCTCTCAGACCGAACATTTTTGATTGCTGATTGAAACACCAAACATGCCGAACTTTCCAGTGTTGCCTTTAGTCATTTTGCACAATAGCATCGAAAAAGTAGCAAAAAGTATTAGAAAGTGAAATTTATTGTGTGCTCAAGCAACCCTTAACACAAACAGCAAGCATTGCTTTGTTGAACTAATTTTAATAACAAAAAATCGTGTTAATTGAAGTAATCTAATAATATTTTTAAAAAGGATTAACAAATTCATGAATACTTATTGCATATTTATTGGAACTAAAAAAAATTCAAAATAAATAATAAATAATTGAATACAAAAAATAATGTCCCTTGCATAACCAATCTCAATTGGAATTATTTCGGTAATTTCGTTTTACATTTTATAGTAAATTTGAATAATATGCCTAAAATTGTATATAAAAATGCAAAAAGGGTTTTTCTTATTTGTGTTTTGACTTATTTTTATGTAAAATGCAACTGTGCAACAAACATAGCATAACCACCAAATAAACATTTCAGCGAAGAGAATAAATTAACGAAAATGAACACCGAACATGTTTGGCTAGCACATGGCACAATTACTGACAAGGTAGTAGCGTAGACTGACTTTTTTCTCACGAGGGCGGTGGGTAGTTTTCAAAATTAGGTGTTCTTGCAATTAATCAAAGAAAAGTGAAAAAATAAGAGACGACTTAAATATTGCTAGTCAACCGCAGCAAACTGAAAACATTTCAATAAACTTCGCGAACAAATTTATCGAATTAAGGAAAAGTTAAAAACAAGCACATAGCTAGTTAACAGCAGCAAACTACAACTCCTTTAGCTGTTTTTGACAACTACCAATTGCCAAAAACTGGCACGGCTACCTTGTCAAATAATTATACCATGGGCTAGCATAACCACGGCATAAGTAAGGGTTTTTCGTATCAACATAGTTTTATATGTAATAGATGCAGTGCCTTGTTGTCAGGTGAATGTACCCCAAAAATTCTCTTTATCTCGCATTGAATTCTCACAAAATACCATACGTCAAAAATACCAAAAATTACTACATATTACCACAAAATTTCACAAATTACCTAAAAAACCGCAAATAAACGAAATGCCGCAGTATTGCTTAAAATATCAAATAATACAAAGATTATGACAAGGTATCAAAGAATTTAACGAAATCAGACCTAAATTGATATATATTTGAACATTTTTAATTAATAAAATCTCTCATTCGTTTCGTATCATTTTGTTTTTTAGATACTCACGACGTTTGTATGCTATTTTGTATTGCACAAGGCATAGAAATGTCTTGAATGTTTGTGTGTATAACAGAACTGCAATGGAGTCGTTTTTTTAGCATTCAGAGTATACTCACAAAAAAAGGTATAAGTAAATATTCAACCTTGAGCAAGGCTCATTTATAAGGTTGTGGCACTTGAGAGCGAGCTCGGTCGAACTGTCAGAACGGATGAAAAGAAATGAGGAAAATGAATGCTTAGAACAAAGAAAAGCAAAGTGACAGTTCGAGCAAAGGCGGAAAAAAGAGTGCATTTATCTCAAGTGCCACAACCTTATAAATGAACCTTGACCTTGAGTAAATGCCACTCTTAAATTTTAATACTTATGCTCAATTTGCCCAATGACTCGCTGATACTCATAAAATACTAAGATCAGGGCTGGGCATTCTAACACAGTCACATTTTATATTGTCTTGTTAGTATTGGTGCGCTATTGAATAGCGCAGACTGAGCGAAATAGTTGTCACAATTATCTAGATTTGCAAGTTTGTATTTTTATACCTCCACACCAGGGAAGTCAATTTCGGGATCACGGACGATTTAAGCCCCTTAAAATCCCAGGATTTTTATAAAAGAATTTTATTACAAATATTCATGTAAATGCAACCATTTCAATTTAAGTTGATGTGAATTAGAAATACCTTTTATTTAGGCTGAAAAAGATTTTTAGGAATTGAATCAATTGAACAAAGCCTTTGGAAAGTTTTAGAAGATTTTGTAAAATTTTCAGATATTCTGACTTAGGAAATTATTTTTTTTTGTGGTGAAGGCAATTGTAATCGAAACTTACAAATATCTTACGATTATCGTAAACTATTTTTCCAACTAGCATAGAATTAGAAAGGTGCTTCTCATTAGCGGGTTATATTTGTTATAATATCCGAACAAAACTCTCTAATGAAAAATAAGACGCGTTGATCAGCTTAATGTATTACTTTAATAATAAATTAAACAAAAAATTTAATACATGATTTAAGTTGTGAGCTTTAGATCAAGTAAGTTTTTAAGAAGGCGGCAACAACAACAACAACAACTCTGTATAGAGTCAATCACTTAGCTGACTAGACACTCTGTTTCGGAAATCGCTACTTTTTCATCTTCAGTAGTCTTTGAGAGATTAAGCTCTAATATGCATCAAAAAATTTTAAAGTTTTTCAATAGTTTATGATTTAAGTGAAAGTGAGAAAGAAAGGTTCTCTGCAGGACAGAAATCGCATTAAGATTCAGTGTCAAACATTGATTTTAGGTGTTTTGGTTTTGTTTTTGTTTTAATAATATTAAATCTTAATATATACGAATCATTAAAATTATAATCAAAACCTCAAAAATTAAGTATCAAAAAAATAAATAAATACAAATAATATGAAAAAATTAATGCAAAGAATCTTAATAGGCAATATGTATGAATTATATTAAACCTTAGTAAAATAAAAAAATATATGCATAAGAATCATGAATCTGGTTTTTATGAACAGTTGGTTTTTTATGAGTGTACATTAAATGTCCGACATAGATCTTCACATCATCACCTTCAGCGAACGACTGAATTATATTATCTTCTGTTGTGAGTTTTGTGTATGTATGAAAAGTTGCGCTCAGAGAGCGCTCAGTGAGCTATGGGGCGCCCAGCGCTGACTTAGATTCATCCAATTCATCCATCTGATTGTGAATTGCAATGAAAACAGATTTTGTTAAATTCGTGTCTTTCTGCAAGTTTATAAGATTCTTAGTGAGATTAACTGCATGTTTATGTAAAACGAAACGAAGACTGAACGTTGTGAAAGAAACGAGCAACAATATTTTTTGATATGGAGACATGTATTGCTTATCGTGTCTCGTACCTCGTTCAACGTTCGTTTCGTTTTACATAAACATGCAGTAAAATGAGAATATTTTCTTCGATATGTTCTTGAAGCAGACGATGTGAATGCAATTTAAAAGGAGAGAGATAAAAAAACTGGTGATGTTCAACCCAGCAGTTTGCAGAAAGCATTGCGGAAAAAAAGAGTGGCATGCGCTCTACAGTATGGCAAAACCACTTCAATTGGGTGAATTAATTTATTGTGTATTATGTAAAGTTTTGCCCACAACAAAAAAATATGTAAATATTAATTGTTTTTATGAATATAGAGTATAAGTAAACGAATAATATCTCACGCCCGTATAATTCCACTTTTTACATCATCCAGTACATAGTAAGCATAAGTCAAAGTTGTTTTTCTGAAGACATGGAAAACTATTCGATGTTTTTTATATTTGTTCTACTGTAAGCAAACAAGTGATCATAAAGCAATCCAATAGGAAATTAATATGGTGTCAGTGTACATTCCATATTTAGTACTATTTAAAAAAAACTTCATGGCTTTTTTATTTAGAAATAAAGAATTAGAAAAACTTGATCATTTTGGTAATAATGGGCTTTCATTGTAGAGTCTGTAGTAAGGATATATAAAAATTAGGCGTGCTGCTTGCTTGACGACGCAAAGACCAAACCAGATGGAAACTGAAGAAAAAGTACTGTTGAAATAACTCTTATATAACTTTACACAATGGTATTAATGATTTAAAAATATGCATATACCATTTTAATTATTGCTTAAGAAAAAATTAAATAAATGACAGAATGTGTGTTTTTTCTAATTAGGTAGATGCCAATCAAGTAAAAAACATGTCTAGCGTTCGTTATCGGTTTAAAAGGTTGTATATTCGAATAATTTATATATTAACTTATTTCAGAACTATTGGCGAAAGAGACATTCTATTAAATTTCCGGCTGGGTGTTCCCTCAAACAACGTTGTGCGTTATGAGCCAATGAGTATGATTTATATAAATTCTATGAAAATTAGTCAAGTACTTATGGCTATGATAAATATTTTTATGAGTATGAATGAATATAAATACAATGAAATCATGGGTATACGATAAGTATACTCAAAGTATGAATCACTCGTTGCAGTTATCTGGTGTGAATGCATGTTAAGCAGGGTGGCAACAAAAAAACAATGAGAAAGCGTCCTGTGATTCTATGGGAAGTTTAATAAACAGCCTCAGCTTTGTTTTTGATGCGCATGCATAGTGTGGCTCATATAAATAAAATTATATATAGCGAATAAAATTAAGTTATTCTATTTGGATGGTTAAAAAATTTCACCTGAAGGGTAAAAAATTTAGAAAACTATATACTAAGGCTGTGTGTCAAAAGGAAACTTTTCAGTCGTGGTAGGATAGAAAATATCAAGTTGAATAAAATTTGTGTGTGTTGAAATAAATTTGTCTTTTTTGCTGTGTCATATGGACGATGAAATTTTGACGTTTCACATTTCGGTCGTGTTTTAGCGCAAATATTTAATTTAATTTGTATTTTATTCAATTTGCGACATATTTAACTCGAGTACTTGTACTTGCAACTTATTTCGTAAACTTGTAATATTGTAAACTTAAAAAACTTAAAAAATAGCAAAATAATAAAAATAAAAAAAAAACGAAAGTGCTTGAGTTTGCGTGTGCGTGTGTGTGAGCCAACGATCTTTCTATGCTAGCCAACATCCTCCAAGTGCCACCAGCAGCAGCACAAGCAAGTGCAGCGCAAATTTCTTGTAGCACCAGGGGTAGCCCCAAGGGCTACTACAAATTTTGACGATTATATTCACCTCACAAATGATAAAAATTGCTCTACCAAACTTGATTTGCTATTTTCAATTTGATTTTGCCAAACTTGATTTTCATAGTGTAAATTAAAAATTAAAGCTTATGTGCAAAATTTAAAGACATTAAATATTTTTTTTGTGAAATTTTCCGTTTTTATGTCTATGGCTTTCTTCCCAAAAATCTGGACCTTTTTGACAATCCATTAAAGTGGACATTTTAAATTACCAATTCCCGTTAGTTTCTGAACAGAATGTATGTACTTGTGAAATTAATTTTCATTCTGGAGTTTTTTACTGCTGCGCTATTTTTAACTTCACCGTAAAAACGTTTTTTTAACACTTTTGACCCTTAATCAAGACCATATATAAACAACTTTTCATTACGTTTGAAGTGAACTGCGTAGTTTGTGCTTTTTTCAACTTCACATTTTCCATTAAAATATTTTGTATTTTTTCAAACTGCAATTTTAACGCACAGTATTTTTATGTATTTATTTATTGTAATTTAAATAAATATAACGAATTAATGGTAGGTCATACTTGGCAGGTGAGGTCGAGTTCTCGTTGTACATATTTAATTTATTTTTCAACTAGATGTAAAGAAGATTAATGTATGTGTGTGAGCTTAATTCTGTAAATATATTGTTTTAAAAATTTAACTTAATTAACGTTATCAAAGCATATGTGGTGAGTTTAAAAAGAATCTTATATACTCACAGTTTGCATAAGCTGTAGTCTAGTTTGGCTATTTTATTTTTTTTTGTGCATACAGTTCATTTTATAATTACAGTATGGCTTCGCTCAATGCAACCTTCGATGCACTCGACTCCTTGATTATTGCAACACTCAAAATATTTACATTGTTGAATAAGTTAATGGAACCTTTAAAAACAAAATACTATGTTCTCACAACTCTCTCTCATCTTCACTCATGAAACAAAAATCGAATTAAAATTTTTTCGAATTTCACATTCCAATAGGTCTCAAAAGTTGCATTGGGTGGTCAAGATCTACCAAAAAATTTTAGAAAAAAATAAGGATCTCTTTCTCTCCCGCAAAGACAAAGTTGTTTTTTGAGAAAAACAGTTAAAAAATCACTACCTTAAAACGCTTTAATTTTTGTAAGAAAAACTACATACACAAACATTGTTTCGAGAAAAACGCGATTTAAGATTTAAAGGTTCTTGAATATCACGCGATATACGAATATAATATATGTTATAACTTTTTTCTATTCTATTTTTTTTTTCCAAAATTTTATATACGTATTCTTAAAGCTTTAAAGAACCATATTCTAATGAAAAAAAATTTTTGAGATAACTTGAATTGATCGCTCTGGACTTTCTACATATTCCATTGACTCACCTGAAAACCAATAGTTTAATTTGAGTTTTATTAGATTGAAATTGTACTGCAACATTAAAAAAAATATTTAATACACGATTTACGTCAATAGATATACAGAAAGTTCTTCATAATTTCTTTTCCTAGATATTTCTCTCTCTCACGTTCATTCGGCCTGTTTTGTCTTTTATATGGAGTCATGATTTTAAACAATACAACTGCGACGTCCCTTTTGTCTCTGCTGGATCAGAAAGAGTTTATCATATTCTTTTCGTATGCTTTGCAGTGCATTTGCATGAGCCATGTCAAACATATCCTGTAATGCATTAGTAGATGAAGTTGCAACAATTTTCTGGTTACTCGATTTTTTTCACAGATGTTGTTTTTAAATCAGTTTCCACGATTTATATAAATTTTCTACTTTTTCCACACGTCAAAAAATGTCTCGCGTTGGAATACGTGCTTGTTGTCAAAAAATCAATGCAGCATCAATTAGAAGTTTTTTACTCTCTCTTAATTTGGGATACACAAAACTCATATGGGGCATTTCACGTGAAGCGGGCCACGAAAATAATGTCAAATTCAGGATTTTGTTCATATTTGGACAAATTGTACTTTTATATGGCCTGAATAAATTAACATCATTATTTTTTTTATCAAGCCTAATTGCCAGCTTATAAGCCTTTAAAGAATTAAAGAAATTTAAGGAACGGATTTTTTAAAAGCTATTACTGCTATTATCCGAAAACATAAAAAATAAGGCAAGTTGTGTTTTTTTGAGGAAATTATATGCTCTTCTTGACAGTTATAAAACATTTTGAATTTGATTTTTTTCAGTGTAGGAAACCGGAAGTAACATTTCAAATCGGGTTTCAATTAACTTCGGTATATTTTTTTTTTTTATTTTTATCCCAAAATGTAGCTAGTAGTCCATAAATAATACGTGGAAAGTTATAGAATGGGATCTGCATTCGTTTTGGAGATACATCAACTATAGTGCACTTTTTATACCAGTAACCGATGGCATTAGTGTTAAAAGAACAAATTATAGTGAGCATTGCACAGTTGTACAAATTTTAAAATAAAATCGTTCTGTTCGACTACTATTTAAATTTTTCTTAATTTTTATACTGTTAGCTAAGTGCAGCACCTTTGCACTATAGTTGATGTATCTCCTAAACGAATGCAGATCCCATTCTAAAACTTTCCACGTATTATTTATGGACTACTAGCTACATTTTGAGATAAAAATAAAAAAAATCAAAAATACCGAAGTTAATTGAAACCCGATTTGAAATGTTACTTCCGTTTTCTACACTGAAAAAAAATCAAATTCAAAATGTTTTATAACCGTCAAGAAGAACATATAATTTCCTCAAAAAAACACAACTTGCCTTATTTTTATGTTTTCGGATTAAAGCAGTAATAGCTTTTAAAAAATCCTTTCCTTAAATTTCTTTAATTCTTTAAAGGCTTATAAACTGGAAATTAGGCTTGATAAAAAAAATAATGATGTACATTTATTCAGGCCATATAAAAGTACAATTAGTCCAAATATGAACAAATGCCTGAATCTGACATTATTTTCGTGGCCTGCTTCACGTGAAATGACCCATATTGTAAAAGAGGGCTTGCCATAGTTGCATGTTTGGGAGCAACTAATTCAATCTAAGCAGATTGTATTTTCGGTCTGTTGACTTGTTTGAATCGCTGTTTAGCGAAATACAAACATTTAGTTCTTACATTATGATAAACAACTATCTATCTTTTATTTTCTTACTAGACGATTGATACTTGTCTCGTACAAGGGGTACTGAAAGGGTTCTGAAACTTTATAGAAAAACACGAAAAAGCGCAAAATAATTGGTGCCACTTATTTTTAACATAACAAGATGTCATTTTTCTGTAACTTTTTAAGGGTACATCCTAGATATGAAGAATTTAAGGAGTGCATGATAGCACCTATATGACTGAAATAATCTAATAAATTTAATTCAATATAAAAAATAAGAAATTTAGAGCAAAATCAATGTAGAATATAATTGTTTAGTAAAAAATTAAAATATCATAAGAAAATCTAATATTTTTTAAAGATGGTGTAAAAATCTTTCTCGTATCATGTCCGAAATATTTAAAAATTTTATTTTGTTTTTTGTCATATAAAACATTTCAGTAATTTTTTGCTTAAATAAAAATTCTTAATAGTTTAATAAATTAGATAATAGTTTAATAAATTAGATAATGTGAGGCCTTAATCCTTAAATGAAATCACATTAATTGCTATTAAACTCCCAAGTTTTCAACTTTTAAAATAAGAATACAAAACTTTTTAATATTAAAACATTTTTTTTATTGGAAAACTGAAAAAAACAAACTAAATTTTTAGGCTGTTTTTTAACTTTGGAAGCCTTTAACTCCTAAACCAATTTAGAGCGGACTGAAACTTTTCAGATTTGAATTGAGGAGGTCCAAATTCATATCATTCGCAAAAATTACAAATTTTAGATGTCGCTATTCTGGAAATGTTAACCCGCATTTTACGGGAGATATTTTTTATCGGATCCCACACCGCATTGACACCATACTTTTTATTTTTTTTTTTTCTTCTAACATGAATCAGTTATAGCAGCTTGCAAGTTCCTACAATCGAGTATGAAAACATACCTATTAACTAAATGATTTAAAAAATTTATTTATTTTTTAATTCAAAGCGTATGAATAAATACATAAAGAGGTATATGTTTATTAGATTGGTTTTGGGTTTCATACATTTTCTTAACATATTCCAGAACCTTCCTGCGAGGCTTGATTCTGAATCCTGGTTCAATACAAGCACTTGACGCGTAAAAAAGTCCAGAAAATTCTGAAACTGGGTGGGCACCGCTTAATAACGTGAATTTTAAGAAGTATAAAATGGCTATTTCGAATCAAGGTTTCCCATTTACGTTGATGTCATAAAAAACTTTTGACTATAACAAATTCTAATGTATAATCGTTTGCTTAATATGAAGTAGGATTGTTCAAAAATTAGTCCTTGATCCAAAATTATTCGCAAAAATTTTAAATTTCCTCTTTTAAATTTCCTAATGTTTTCTTTTGAATTATAAGCTTTGCTCTCGCTTAGATCGCTGCAAATTTCTTAAATTTAAATGCTGCAGGATTGTTTATCATTCTATTAAGTTTAAGAAAAATTAAAAGAAAAATTAAATAGATAAAATTCTATTTTTACGATAGAAAAACAAGCCAACTTTTTGGAAAATAATATTTTTTTTTAATTTATTTACTTTACCTTTTGCTTGTCTACAATGACTTTAAAACATAAATTTGCTGATCGCCAAAGTTTATATCCGTTATTGAATAAAATGGCTCTTGCTATCTGTTGCTACCAAGAATGATGTTCAACTAATAAGGGATATCATTCCTAAACATTCGTCAATTTCTCGTTGGAATAACTTCGTTATTTCTTTCATTATATTTCTAGTATTTACTAAAAAATTCATTCGTATGTTGACCGTATGCATTATTCGTAAAAGGTACGAAGTTTTAGTTGAGTTTAAAAAATTCACAACTGAAATCGTTCAAACTGGTTTGTCGAACAATTACTGAATATACGCTAATGTGTGATAGCTAGGTGGCCGTAGCCTACAGGTAAAGTAAGTAGCCCATAAGCAAAAGAACCGCTGTTCAAACCCCGGCTAAATAGAAGGTTTTTTCGTAACTAGGTATTAAGATCATTCGAAATGTGTACCAAACTACGTCCATTCTACGAATTAAGTTCGTGGCTGAAAATTACGAATAAAACTCGTAGCAAAATTTTTATAATTTAAGAAATCGAATTGAGAAGTGCCTGCGAAACAAGGGTAAATTATATGTTATCGTAACTTGTTAGGCTGTGTTCATTTTACGCGTTTTTGATGCGATTGCGACACCGCTTTCAATTTTTTTTTTCGCAAACGCGGTTGAAAAATACTGAATATTAAACAAATAAATGTATTTCAATACATATAAAAATCAGTATTTTTCAGCTGCGTTTGCGAAAAAAACGCGTAATATGAACACGGCCTTACAGCAACGTGTACAATACACTATTTAAAAATGAATGGTTTAGCTCAGCTTTATTTATAACTAACCTAAAAAAAGTATTTTTGTATTTTCTCCAAAATTTATTAAATACATAATGAACATATCGTCATATGAAATAAAAAAGTCACAAGTTACAATAAATGCAGAGTCGACTTTTTGATTGATTATGATGCATCTTATCAAAATACATGTTTCGCAAAGTTTTAAACTTCTACAACTAAAACCGGCGTTTTTATTAACAAAGTTCTCAAAGCCCAAAGTTTAATTGCAATTTACAATTTAGAAAGTTTTTTTTATATTCTCTCTAAATTTTTTAAAATAAACTCATGGCTTTTTTGATTTAATATGAAGATATATAAAAAATGTTCATTGCCTAGGGGAAGGGGGCGCTTGCTCCCTTTCCACCGCCTAAAATAATAATAATTATTATAATAATATAGGCTTAATGAAATACAAAATTTTAATCAAAAGTTTTTAACTCATATGAAATATTTAACAGATTACTGAATAAAAAAATTTTGTATATAAAGAATATGCTATCATTTAGCAAATTTTCAACCATTTTTAGTTTTAATATCTTTTTATGTGTTTATTTTATCTGTGAAAAGACATGTATATCATTTGATAAAAAAAATTACCTTTATTATCAAAAATCTGATCTAACTGAGTAAAAATCAAATTTTTTACATATGAGTTTAGAAGGAAAGGAACAAAACTAGCCCAATCTAGAACACATTTCAGTTTTTTTTAACACCTCTATAGAACACCTTTAGCTTTTATGATCATAACTTTTTCATAGAATTAGTATTTTTCAGATGTCGATTGTTATAACTTTAGGCAAGAAATAATGTTCGGATTTGCTGAAAAAAAGTTAATTTAGGCATTTTTCTAAAAGAATTGAAATTGGCAATTTTAAATTTTGGCTTGTAGAATAAATTCAAATAAATCACTAACACCTAATAAATCGCTAAAAATCTTGAAGATGATTATTAAAAACGCTTAATTTCCTAAATTGATTGAATTTTTGCTTGTAAATATTGTTGCCTTTTAAAATACAACTAGAAAAAATTACATTTTTAACTTTTAGCTGTGGACGTGGTGGTAAATTTTCCTGTATTTGTAATTTGGCTTTATTCATATATTAGTTCATCAGTTATAATAGTTATTCTTTCGCGTACAATAAAATAGTATAATATATATCTTGAACAAACATAAGATCAGAATGAAAAAGAAACAAACAGCTATTAATATTATAGTTAAAAATTACTTAAGTCAAATTCTAAAATTAATTTAATTAAAATAATCAAATCAGCACAAACTTATATCTAATAAATAATTAAATAAAAAAGGGTTTAATGAGAAAAAGAGAAAGGAGAATTTAAAAAATGTGCAGATATTAATTGCTTGAAGTTTTGTGCCTCGAAATAGATTAAAGATACCTCGGCAAGGAGTTCCACAATCTAATGGTGCTTACGAAAAAAAGTCTTGAGGAATTTAAATATTTAAAGGAATTACCAAATTTAAGCTTCTGGATGATAAACCAAACTGAAGTTTAGAACATAGATAGTTCGGAGTTTTTGAGTGTATCAGCTTATGCGCACGCAGAGAAAAAACATAAATGCAACAACCATGTTTTATGAGGATCATAGTATGATTCGGATTATGATTGTTGCTAACATGTTCTTAAACATATAATATTTTCTTTGATTATGATAAAATGATTACAACAACCATATTAGAAAAATAACTTTTTTGTAGGAACCAAAATATTATTGAAACAATCATTATTCTCTTATTGGGTTAAAAATAGAATGATTACAACAACTATATTATGAATTTATTTTTAGGATCCAGAATATTATTGAATATTATTTTTTTTTTCATGCACTCCAATTTCCACAGCTATTAATTAAGATATCTCCAAAGGTTTGCCATTGACTAGGCTGAACAGAAATATTAATTCAATTGAAAAATCTTTTTGATAAAATTTTTTGTCCGAGCTGGGTTTTGAACCTTGGCTTTTTCGCTTACGAGCCACGCACACTACCAGTAAGCCACAGCCGCTACTACCGCTCGACTGACTAATGCCATTCATAAACATGGTACATTAAGTGCATTGTCACAAAAATAGCAATATTTGCGATAAACAAAATATGGTCAGAATTGCGAAATATGTTTACGGTAAAAAGAAACATGTTTGCTACAATTAAAGTCGAAAATGTCAGTTTTCTGCGTGCTGTTTTTAGGATCAGGCAATTTAAAACAAAACACAATTATTGAACAGTTGACAAACGAAACAGCACATAGCCAGGAATCAATAAAACTTATTGTGTCTGAATGAAGTGAAAGTTTTTCCTGCAAACTGTTCAGACACGATAAATTCTTTCGATTTTTGGTTATGTTCTGCTTCGTTTGCCAATAAGCAAAGAATAGTTCAGACAAACATTCAAAATTCTAATATCTTTGTCTCTATAATAATATTCACATTTATCATGATTGACAGAACTACAACATTTTTGTTGCAACTAATAGTTGAGGCAATCATAGTATGTTGATGATTTCAACTATGTTATGATATCAACTATAATGTTATTTTTGGTACCACCATCAGTAAATAATGGCTTTATTAAGGCAAACATTTGTGTTTTCAGAAATAATACAATAATTTTAGTAAAAAAATTATTATTGCAGTAATCATGTCTCAACCATGTCTTTTCTCTTCGAGCGGGAATATACAATTTCTTGCTTTTAATTAATGTTCTACATTGCATCCTAGAATTCGGGTGCTTAGACCAGTAACATGGCTAAGTCTTCTGATATCATACACATAACGGGCCGCATAGTTTAACGCCACTTGCAGTTTATGTAACGAATGTGAGTCTAGATTACTTAACACCACTTCAAAATAATTTATTAAAGGCATAATCAACTGTGCCTACAGCTCTTTACATTTTTTTAACTACTCTCTTCAGTTGCGCTCTAGCATTTTATTTATCTTTGTATGTTCTCATATCATTATCATAATTGAAGCACAGCTGCGAATAACGTTTTAAGCGACAAAAACGAAATTGTTCATACTACGTAAAAAACGTTTCAAATTCAGCAGATAATTTTAAGACATATAAACTATTTTATTTGGCCTCGGCGGCCATGGCTGTAGCAAACGAGTATGCGTTAACTGTACAAGTACTGAATTTAAAGAATAAAAACCTCCAAAAAGGATGATCCCTGTTTTCTATAAGAACATATTTTTTTACATAATCTCTTTTTTTTTCTTTAAATATATATATTTTGCTTTAAAAAATTCCCTTCATGTTTTGGATTAATTTTTACTTTATAATTTTTTTATAAGTTTTCCACGTAATGATTTTGTTGAGTCAAAAAAAAGGCCTGTGAAATAAAGTGCCAGTTTTGTTGAACTAAAAAAAAAAACAAAATTCAAGTGTTGTATTGTAATTATTTTACTTAAAAGATTTGAAGCTTATTATCAAAGAACAAATATTTATCAAAAACCCTGTGTTTATCAAAACTTTTTAGTAAAAATAAAAGTGGTAAAATTTACCCCCATGTCACAGACTATGGGACTTTGGCTTTTGTTATTGATGTAAAGTGACAATGTAAAGAGACAATGACTCTCCTTTTGTGTAATAGTGTAATTCACCTCCATAGTTAAAGGTTAATTAAAAAGAGAACGGTCTGTTTTGCTCTTTTTGAGATTGGCCATAGTGAAAATTTTACTAAAATTGTAAAAAAACTGCACTTAAAATTCGACTAAAACAGAAGAGAAGCACTTCAAAGTTGGTTTAATGACGACTTCAAACGATTGGAATGCGAACAAAATGAAAAAATAGGTGTCCAATCTACACTTCTAACAGCATTTTAAAAACCATTCAAAAAATCGGCTTATTCACGGTTTGAAAATTTTGAAAAAGTTTGAATCATGAAAATGCATAAAAAAAATCCATTAAAAATCAATAAAAATTTATCACGTAATGAATACAAGAAAAAAATCACCTTTTTAATATACAAAATATTTATTCATACGATGTCTGGTCTGGCGGAGGTAGATGTTATGCTTCTTCTCTCTTCGAAACCACATGAAAGTGAAGTATAACAAGAAAATTATGTTGACAGTTGAAATCGCGGTGTTGCCAATGCTAGAAATGTCAAAAAAAGCCATTTGCCCAAGCTTTAAACCTGTCTCCTACATAAACTTGAAAAATATAAGGATATGGATTACGCACAAGGACGATATGAAGTTAAATCAATTTATACAATTTTATGAAGTTTACACATTTTTTACATTTTGCTGTTGCGTATTTTTTTGATCAATTGAGTTCCAAAAATGTAATTATTATTTCATGATAAAAATTAAAATCATTTAAGTTAAAAGCACAAACAACGGCGGCTGAAACTTTATTTATTGTAGCATAAAAATGCTCAGTTAAACTGAGAAAATAGTTTTTCACTGAAAACAAATTTAAGCAAATTTAAGCAAATTTAAGCAATGTCAACATGTAACTCTTTTATTTATTTTGATTAAAATCAAATCATTTTCTAAAGCCACAATATAAACATATATAATTTGAGCAAATCTTTTGGATGGGCTTAAATTTAGCAAACAAATAGCAAATGTCAGAGAATAACAATAACAAATATCTCATAACAATGACACGGCTTACGAAAACAACAACAACACTAAACATTTTCCTAACAAAAGCAACAACAATAATGTAAGTCGAAGAATAATAACGAGAGTTACAAGAAGAAAAAGAAAGCCACGCTAAAAGTACAATGAAACCACAATGGCAAATGTTGACGAAGACGACAAAATGGAATACATAGAATTCAACAATTTGTCATTTATGTAGAAAATCCTTTGCTTTTATTTTTTCCTAAACACACAAAAGGAGGGATATACATACTATCCCATACTATCAGGCGCGTACCCAGAAAAAATTTCGGGGGAGTTTTTAATTTTTTTATTCAGACTTTCTCCAATTTTTTATATGAAATAATCTTTGTATCATAATGTCTAGTCTTTTTTTATTTCGGGCTTGTGTATTTAAAATTTTCTCCATGGTCACTTCCACATCCCAGTGAATATTAAAATGAGCTAATCAAGCCTTTCTTCTCCAGTTTTACTTCTCATGGTTATTTTGAGTCTTCGAAGCGAAGAAAACGAGCGTGTACTTGAAGCGACTGAAACCGGCTGCGTTGCACCAATCTTCAGGAATTGGCTTATTGATGTATATATCATTGCATCGCAAAAATTAAGGCATTCGATTAACGTTACACGTCGATTTGTTTGATTTAAGGAGTTCCTACAAATATGGGATACAAAATATTGGTCAGAATCAATACATGTATGTATACACTGAAAAAATCATGATGTTTTAAAATTTAACTTAATGCTTTTAATATCAATGCTTTTTTTCATATAAAATTTAAAAAAGTTTTTCAAGTTTAAATTTGCAATCTCACCACAATTCGTAATAAAAATTTCTTTTATTAATTTTCAAAATGAGCTGTTAATGTCAAGTATAGAATGGTTGAAACTAAAATCAGCGCATTTTAAGTGTTTATATTTGCGTTGCCATATGGCAACCACAGGGTGATTTGGGTTAAACATATTTCATCAAAGTAGCAACAAATTGCTTTTAATATGTCGCCCATTTCACATTGAAGTTTAATATCAGTAGCCTGACCATCTCCGATTTAGCTCAAACTTTGTTCTTAGATTGGTTTATTGTTTAGAAAACTAAGTCCGGAGTTTGAGATTTTTAGATTTTTTTTTTTGTCGTGAACCAACAGCCGTGCGAAAATATGCTTAGCTACGGTGACCATATTTTTTAAAGAAAAATACAGGACAAACCAAAATTTTAAATTTTCCATATAAAGGATGTTTATAGAATATAACAGTATATATTCAGAACAGCCTACCCAGTGTACCAATTCTTCCGAATTCGGTCAGAATTCTGACAGAAAGTCGGCAAAAGTTTCCGAGTCTGATGCCGTCTTTCGTCAGAATTCTTACCGACATTTGTATGAGTGGTTGACAAGAATTCGGACCGACTTGTCTGGAAAAATTCGAAAGTTTTTGGCGACTATTCTGACAGAAGTCTGTCCGAATTCTGATGGGAAATTCGGAGGGAAATCTGACATTTTGTCAGACAAACATCAAACAAAGGTCAGACAATTCTAAGCTTTGTCGGATAATTTATCCGAGAATGTCCAGACAATTCTGACTTTTATCGGACATTTTGTTTGAGAATGTCCAGACAATTCTGACCTTTGTCGGACATTTTGTCCGAGAATGTCCAGACAATTCTGACAATTTGTCCAATATGATACCTTGTAAACAAAGCAATAAGAGTCATTTGATGGTTTTTGTATACATATATTGTTCTTATTTAAAAAATGAAATTACACCGAGTTACAAAAATGAGATTTTGTTTTGTCCTATGAAGCCAATATACCTTTCCGGAAAGGGGAGAAAAAATAAAAATACACGTGTAACATCGATTTTCATGTACACGTAAGATTTTTTATGTTTAAAGTTCTGGCGCCAGAGAAGTGTACATGAAAATCGATGTTACACGTGTATTTTTATTTTTTTCTCCCCTTTCCGAAAAGGTATATTGGGTTCATAGGACATAATGTGTGTAACTTAGTGTTAAAGCAAATTCATTAAAAATTAAATTAACGTGTGGAAAATTAAGTTTTGTAATTAAAAAGTTAAAAATTAAATTAACATGTGGAAAATTCAGTTGCGTAATTAAAAAGTTAAAAATTAAATTAACATGTGGAAAATTCAGTTTTGTTATTAAAAAGTTAAAAATAGTTAAGAAATTCTTCAATCTTCGTGTTGCCTTTTAAGTTTTTTGTTGAGTCTGTCTTTAGTGGAATTAAAATATGTCTTCATGTGCCCTTCTATTGTTGAGTTGTTTGTTTGTGGAATTTTTTCCGCCGCAACTTCTATTGAATAAATAAAAAAATATATACAAATGTAATATAGTTTCAAGCAATATAGAAAAAATGTAAGAGGGTACCTTTAAGTAATTTTATCAAGTAGAAATCCTTCACCAAAATATTATTCTTTGTAACAGACCACGAAAATGTTTGTTGTTTTTTTGCGCGCACAAAAACCTGTTGACACTTGAAGACAATGAACACTAATAAGCATGTCGCACAAAACAGAAACAGATAATGTGCAAAAACAAACGGTAAATTGTCGGCAGAGGCAGAACAACGCTCTGCAGCAAAAACTATTTACCATCAAATGACAAAATCAAAAAATAATAAGGGAATCAAACACATAAAATTTCCTACAGAGAATGTGCAGACTATGTCGGATAGTTTTCCGAAGGAAATTCAGAGATTGTGCAGACTATGTTAGTAAAAAAGATCAGACTATGTGTAGACTAAGTCGTAGAAATGTCGATAGACATTTAAGAGTTATTCGGCTAAATGTCTGATAAAATAACAGACATTTAATAGACGATTTCGGAAATCAGACATGTCGGAAACAATTGCACACTGGGTACATACAGAGCAGTATACATACGAATTCATTAAACAGTATTAAAAATAGATTAGCTTATACAGTGAAACTTCCCTAGCTCGAACTTTCATAACTCGAAATTCTCATAACTCGAAGTAGTATTTGTGCTTTTGCTTTCCCAAGACGTTTTCCTTATATTTTGATATCTATAGGTAATAACTCGAACCGAAATCTCATTTGTATTAGAAAGTCTTTCACGCATATTCATCTCCATAACTCGAATTTCTCTCATTTAAAACAAGTTCAATATTTCTGGGTGTCTTGTAATTCGTAGAATTGACTTCGTCGGAGCATCGCTCGGCGACAGCATGAAATAAATTTGCAAAGCATCTTTGTCAGTTTGCGTCTAAAGATTTAAAAGTTATTGTATCTTGTGTTGTGTGTATTTTGTTGGTATATGTTTTGTGTAAGTAAAGAGATTTTTTGAATTTGCAAGGTAGTGTTGCTCATTTTACAGTATTCAAGAAGATGCTTATTCACTTAACGACTATAAGAAAGTGATAAGTCTGATGACGATGAAGTTGAAAATATTCCCACGCCAACAATTTTCGAAAGATATCACTTCGTAGACAAAAATTATATTATTTACATAATATTTTATTCTATAACTCGATTTTTTGTAACGTAAAAGACTTTTAGTGTCAAATCGACACTATGCATTACAATCAAGGATTTGAGTTTAATGCCACGAAAAATCAAGTTTTTTTGCTTATATTCAGGTTAAATAAAAATATTTATTTTAAAAAACTCAAAAGGAATGTTTCAGATTTGCTAGAACTGTAAAATTAAAATAATTCATAAAAAAATGTTTTGTCATTCACCAACTACACTAAGTTTGAGCACATTTCTTACATAGGGCAAGAAGATGAATCGGACAAATTGAAGATGACCAGTAATTTCAATTGCAATGAAGATGACCAGTAATATTTTTATAAAAATGAACAAAAAATTTATGGTATAGTTTTTATTTTTTCTTTTCGTTCTTTTCTTAGCTTTGTGTCACTTTGACACTGAACGTCGTGTGAGGGAAATTTTGTGTACAGCTTAACAACGACATCAATTGGAATTTTTTCTTTGGTAAAATCTAAATTTAGGCATGATTGGCATTGAGCCAAAATCCCAAGGGAATTTGAGCTCAAATAAGATTGATACACAATTTTCTATATAAAAATAGAGTCAAATTGACACTAAAAGCTTTTAATCTTTTTTTTTAATAGTATTAATCTATATCACATTTTTCTGTTCAATGAGGATGGTAAAAAGCTAAATATAAAAAAACCAAATTCAAATAAAAAAATTTTAAATAACTTTTATGGAGAACTGTACAAAAACAGATCACTTTAAAAAAACAGAACATTTATGTGTTTTGCATAACAAAATAATTTAAACAGGAAATTACCTTAAAAAAGAGTACTGTACTGTATTATACAGTACGAATGGTCACCGTATGCATAGCTCAGTCAATTTAAATGCTGTTTTCGTAAATAGGGTATCATTGGAAAGGCTATTTGGTCTTTTTTAAGGGAAAAATATGAAACTTTTGAAAAAAATTGCTGTAAGTTGACCCATTATTAATTTTAAAGTTTAATACCATGCCAGCACAGGCGCTATAATTTGTTTTAATTTTCATTTTTTTAACGTTCCATTATCTTTCCAACGATATAAAATGAAAGTGTGTCCTTCAAGGGTTCAGAAGTTATATCGTAAAACGTTAGGTAATAATGAATTTTCAATACAAATTCAACTAGCGTTGATATTTATTATAAAATGACTTACTTAGGACTTATAGTAATACATAGAGACTTAAAAAATTTTTTCCGTAAGTAATAAAGAAAATAACTTTCTGAAAACATTTTTTATGCCACTTAGCAAGAAAAAGATGCATTTAAAAACAAATAAAAGATTTCTTTTAGAATAAACTTTTAACTTTAACAACTTTAAATTGCAATAAAGAAAAATTTAAAAAATAAATTTAACGCTTTTGCGTTTCTACAAAACAAAATTTAAAACAAGCATGTTAAATTTTAAACTATAAACTTATTATTTTTTTTTATTACTTTTTTGCAATAAAAAAATAGCTATCTAATATTGAATCAAAAAATTATGTTCAATAGAATCATTGACCAGATATTTGAAAACCAGCTGAGAAAAAATTCGATTTTACACTTGATTGCTTGAAAATATTTTTGAATTGATTTTACAAATAATGAACATTAAATGAAATAAAAAATAATTTATTATATTACTACTTAAAATATTTCAATTTTTTAAGCCGCAATAAAACGCAAATTTCATCGAATGGAGTTAAAATGTGGTATTCGGTCCCAGGGATCGCGAATATGACGTCGAAAACTCGGAAAAATTAAAAAATGGTATCAAATTTAAGAACAATATTTTAAAATTAAGTTTTGAATTATATGTTTTCAATATTAAATATTTTGTTTTAAATATTTTTTGAATAAATTTTTTTGACTGTTAATGTTTACTATAAAAGTATTTTTAAAAATATTGTTTTCAAAACAAAAACATTTTTTAAATTTAACTTAACAAACATTTGAGTTTAACTTTCACGAAATTGTTTCAAGCTCTATTTCAAAAACAAATTCGTTTAATATGAACACAGTTTTATTCAATTTTAGCACATTTTTCCCTCAGTGTAAGTACAAAAATTTTAAGTCTTTATATGTATTATAGTATTTTCGCAATAAATGCTTTAAATTGAGTCCTACGATAACTGCCGTAATTTTTTAGCTATCGTAAAGAAATTCAATACATAAGCTTTTTATTCAAAAATAGAGGTCAAGTTTGAAAACGAGCCAAATCGGATGAAAACCACGCCTACCTCCCATACAAAGTGACTTTATCAAAACCGTAAAATCTCTTTAAAATCCACAAAAATAAATATAATGACTATAAATTTTGCACAGCGTTTTTAATATTTATTATAAACTTTGAGTATAAAATTTTTAAAAATGGGATGAAACCACGCCTACCTCCCATACAAAATGTCTTACCCTAAACGGTAGAATCTCTTTAAATTCCACAAAAACTACTTTAAGGACTTCAAATTTTGCACAGTGTATTTAATATAAACTTTGAGTATGAAATTTGTAAAAATGGGATAAAAACCACGCCTACCTCCCATACAAAGTGACTTAATCAAAACGGTAAAATCTCTTTTAAATCCACAAAAATGAATTTAATGACTTTAAATTTTGCACAGCGTCTTTAATATTTTTTATAAACTTTGAGTATAAAATTTTTAAAAATGGGATGAAACCACGCCTACCTCCCATACAAAGTGACTTACACTAAACGGTAAAATCTCTTTAAATTCCACAAAAACTACTTTAATGACTTAAGAGTCTTTATTAATTTAATATAAATTTTGAGTATGAAATTTGTAAAAATCAGATGAAAACTACGCCTACCTCCCATACAAAGTGACGTACCCAAAACGGTAAAATCTCTTTAAAATCCACAAAAATTAATATAATGACTTCAAATTTTGCACAATTTTAAAATATTTAAATATTTTAAATATTTATTATAAACTGTGAGTATGAAATTTGTAAGAATGGGATGAAAATCACGCCTACCTCCCATACAAAGTGACTTACCCAAAACGGTTAAATCTCTTTCAATTCCACAAAAACTAATCTAATGACTTCAAATTTTGCACATAAGCTTTAACCTTTAATATGCATATTTAGTATAAAATATGTAAAAGTCGAATAAAAATCACGTCTACCTCCCATACAAAGTGAGTTCACCAAAATGGTAAAATCTCTTTCAGTTCCACAAAAATTAATCTAATGACTTCAAATTTTTCACAAAACCTTTAACAATTAATATAAACTTTAGGTATGAAATTTGGAAAAATCGTCGTCCGTGGGGTATTTTAACTTCGGCCTAGTCGAAGATAATTCCTTACTAGTTTTTTTTAATTTGCAATGTTATTTATTTATTTATTTATTTCTATTTTAACTATCAACAATCGTTTAACAGTTTGAGTAACAACATATAAATTATAAAAACAATATGATATAAAACTAATAAAATGTAAACATAATTATATTAAAGAATATTATCATTTTATAAATTCATTTTAAACAATTCTTAATAAATTTTGTTTAAAAGTTTGTCTATTCAAAGTGAGATCTATTTGAGCACTTATGGAATTGAACGCTAAGCACATATTATTAATAGGATTATTTCGGCCATAGTTTGTCCTATGATACGGAATGTAAAAAATCTCTTTGCCTAAAATATCTCTCAGGCTATTTTATATCTCATATATTCTTAAAAGAGCGAGGAGTGGCGCGCAGTCTATATGTGACATAATTATATCGCGAAGAAAAATAACAAGAAAAAATTTTCGTCTGGAGGCTAAGGTATTAAGACCTAGAAGAGCACACCTGGATACGTACGTTGGCATAAAATTCCAATTTAATTTAAATATTATGTAACGAGTGAAACTTTTTTGTATTCTTTCCAATCGCAAAGAATCTACCTCGTAATATGGATCCCAGATCACACATCCATATTCCAAGATAGACCTTACTAAAGATAAAAATAACGTTCTAAGGGTATATGGATCTTTAAATTCCTTCGAATTACGCCTCAAAAAACCCATCATTGTATTAGCCTTAGTAATTATGCAATCGCAATGGTTGGAAAAAGAAATTTTTCTATCAAATAGAATTCCCAGATCAGATATAGACTCGACACGTGAAAAACCACTATTTGCGATTGAGTAATTAAAAAAATTTGGTTCTTTTTTCATATAAAAAGACAATGTTGCATTTGGCAACATTTAAATAAAGTCTATTAACTGAACACCATTTAATCATATTGTTTAAATCAATTTGAAGAAGTCGATGGTCGGAAGGTGAAGAATCCGAATTAAACAGTTTAACGTCATCAGCATACATCAAACAGTTAGTATGCTGTAAGAAGTTTGGGAGATCGTTGATGAACAAGACAAACAATAGAGGTCCAAGGTGGCTTCCTTGGGGCACACCAGAATGGTTGGTAATAGATTTTGAGCAGCAGTTACCAATACGGACAACTTGATATCTTTCAGAAAGGTAATTACCTAAAGGTAAGGGAAAGTTTTTTAACTATAATGGAGTGCTGAACTCTATCAAAGGCTTTGGCGAAATCAGTAAAAATGACGTCAATTTGATTGCCTTTTTCCATTTCAGTTTTAATGAAGTGAGAGAACAGTGTTAGGTTTGTAGAAGTAGATTTACCACTAACAAAACCGTTGGAATTCAGAGATAGAGTTTTTAATTCTAGCATTAATGTGTTTTTTGACAACTGACTCAAATAATTTAGGGATCAAGAGCAATTTTGATATCGGTCGATGGTTCGCTATATTTTGCCTAGAGCCAGACTTATGGATAGGGACTATAATGGATTCTTTCCAAATATTCAAAAGCTGCCCTGTCTTTAAAGATAAATTAAATAAAAGCGCTATGGGCTGGGCTAGCACAGCTGCGCAGTTTTTTAGAAATATTGGGGGAATATTATTAGGACCAGTTCCTTTATTAATGTGTAGAGTGAGCAAATCTTGTAAGACATCATCATCAGAAAGAACTAATGAACCCATATCAATAATAGGGTTGTCATTATAATAAAAAGGGCAGTTCACGTCATCTCCGTCGTCTAATAAAAAATTCGATTGAAAATAATCAGCAAAAAGATTTGTGACGTCTGAAGTGCTACTTGCAGTTTTTTCGTTGAAGAACATATTTTTAGGGAAACCCTTCGTGTTTCTTTTTTATTCAAGAAATTCCAAAAGTTCTTCGGATTTCCTCTTATATCAGACTCCAGCTTATTAAGGTGAGATTTGTAGAGCGATTCTTTAAGAGATGCGTATTCACTACGCGCCTGTAAATAGTTTTGACGAAAAGATATATTTATTTTACTTTTTTGAACAATTTGTTCATACGGTTTTTTAATTTTGAAAGACTTTTATTGAACCACTCCGGCTTAGAACTTTTCCGGCTTAGAAGATATAATTTCGAAGAAGAAGATATAATTTCGATAAAAAAAGTCATAATTATATGACAAGATATCACCAAAACCTAGACGCCAGTTCACACTCGATAAAAATGTAGATATCGCTGTGTAATCAGCTTTTATAAATGCAAAAGCAAAAGTATCTTTTTCTATGGCAGATGTATCATTAATAAGAATTTCTAATTGTATTAAAAGTGCTTAATGATGAAAACTATTATTTGAAAGAAGTAAATCCGATTCAACACAATTGGCATTAAGCTCATTATCAATAAAAATAAGATCTAAGATTTTGTTCAAGCTATTTGTGACAGAGTTTATTTGAATCAGACCCAAGGAATATATAGAGTCTAAGAAATCGATTTCCAAATTGTTGCACATCGAGTTCGGAACGATACTTAAAAGATCCTTAGAATAAGTCCAATTTACACTACTTAAGTTGAAATCACCAAATACAATCGGGTATTCATTATCTTTGAGCCTATCAATTACGTTCAAAATATGAATAAAGTGCATAGAATAAACTTCACTAAGGACTTAAACTTATCTAAGGATCTTTATCGTGGCCATAAACACACAACGGCTAGCATGTTGCGCTGAGAGTTGCTCTCGGTAATCGTTAAAATTCGTTCATTTCGGGGGGTTGGGGTTTAACCCCCAAAACCCCCTGCGTACACGTCTGCGTACTATTGCTATGGTATGACATGGAAGTGTTATGCTTATTTTTTTTTTAAACTTGAGAAAGTCCAAGATTCAAAGGTTTAGAGCCAAAGAGTTGTTACAAGATGGTAGCTTAAATTTATGTTCATTTATTCTAACATCAGCAAGAACTGCACAGTGTGCCATATAGTAAAAAAAAACGAAACCTTAAAGTTTTTAAAAATGGTTTTTTTTATGAAAAAATAGAATTGTACGACTTATTGCAAAAACATGATATGCTACAAGAAATATATTTTTAAACAAACAACTTTAATGTTTTGAAGAAGAATATTTTGGTATGAAAAAATTAAATCGAACAAGGAAACTTCTGTAAATAGGTCACAAATTCAACAATGAATAGCTTAAATCTCTTCAGTAGGTTATTTATTGTTATTTGTGAACTTATGGATCGAGACTTTTTTAGCCTAAGTGATGGCATTATATCTTGGTTTTCCTCTTGAGGTCTTCTGAATAAATAAAGTTCCATCTTATTATAGAAAACTTAGTGTTTTACTCCGATTTTCCGACTTTTTTTGGGATTTGTCAAATGGTTCACAACTCAGCCACGATTTTGAAAGATCCAAAAATCACGTCCTTACAAAAATTGGCCGTAGAGAGTTATTGACCGTTTGGTTTTGACCCTTCCAAAAGTATCTTGGATGATTCGATTCTGTGAACGGAATCCGATTATTATTTCTGCGAAAAATTAGAGCCCAAAAACAAAATCCAGTTCACAATCCAGCTCTTTTCCCTATTAATAAGCAATGAATTATAAGCTTAATCTAATTTTTAATCTCTTACAAACAAAACTTCTTGTGCAATGGATTTATTAATTTTTGTGCGTCTATATTTAATCTATGTACTTCTCTTTTACTTACTTTTAAAGTCTGCACGTGTATTTCTTTTTGCTCTCAAAATATTGGTCACATTAGATATGGCCCAATGGGACAGGAGAATTAATGCCCATGGTAATGCACGTTGGGTCCGTTCGTCCCTGTCAATGACATCGATGTGCTAAAAGGACGTTCAAGATACAAGGCGAGGAGCTTGCCCCTACCAATGAGGGTATGTAAATTCTCATACCAAGTAGTAAGTCCAAGTTTCAACTTGGATGATTCTAATCAATATGATTGCGTTTGAAAAATTGTTGCGTAAAATTGTTCTATAAAGTAAAAACTTTAATAATAATATTAACAACTAAAAAGATTTACAATTTAAGAAAGAAAATTAAAATTAAGAAATTAATATTTTAAGAAATTTTTTAAAATATACAAAACAATATAATACGCTTGCAAATATTTTCAAAAATAGCAGAGAGACAAGTTTTGTATTTAAATAAAAAGATATTATTTTTATACAAAGCCATTTGTATTGTAAATATCTTAAATATTTAGCATTTAGTAAGATATATGTTAAATTTATTAACATATATAATACCAAACTAACCAAAACTCATCTTGTCTGTGACTTTGTTGTTGGTCATAAATATTTTACTAGCACAAAAATAGAAAGAAGTTTACTTAAAAGATTAATTGATAGCTTCAAGGTTTTTGAATACGTGTAGCAGACATAAAATCTAACTCAGGCATGCAGGATATTTCAATGAAACTAAAAAGATTTATTTACTGCCCAAAATTATGCCATCATATTTTATGGTTAGTAAAAGCCTAAGTAAGACACAAACAATTCTCGGTCATTTATCAATGACAACGGCAAAAAATTGCTTGAATATAATGTATCTCAAGAAATAGAGCAACAGCAACTTAATAAAATAAAAAAAAAATCAAATGAGTGCCTGAAAGTATTCACTGTTTGTCATACATTATAAATCAGAAAATCATGCCTACTACGAAAAATTATTCAAATGTACACTATGAAATATATTTTATTCACATGCAAAATTCACACGAACGTGCGTTAAGGAAAATACATTCATGGCTTGTCAGAGCCTACCTGTCGCGCCCCAGACACCATTTCATCATTCTTTCGGCTGACAAAGTGATGAAATGCATAAAGCTTCAATTTAAAAAGGGGTTGAATGATTTTTTTTTTTTTGCTCAACTCTTCATAGCTAAACATAAGATTTTTGTCACGTTTCATTGTTTGTCAAAGACTCATCAACACGTCTCTATTGTTGTTGTTGTTGTTGTTGTCTCTGCTGCAAACATAAGATAAATTTTGACACTTCTACGTTTATGTCTACCTCACTTGTTAATATGTTTTAAGGCTATAAATATGTATCTCTGCACGTCAATGTTACTGTGTGTGTGCAAATTATGCAGGTGTACTTACAAGTGTTGGTTGAGCATCTTGTGATTGTATGGCATGATAGTATGTGTGTATGTGTAAATGTCACGCTTAAGACAAATGAAACCGTTATCAAACTCAACTGACAAATGAATATTGTTGTCAAAGATAATAGCAATAGTTTTTGTCTTTTATGCTACTATTGTTAGTGATAGATGATGTATAATTGTTTTCCTTGTTGTTATTGTTGAAGCTTGAGGCAACATGTTAAACTGCGTACATAAAATGGAAAATTTAATTAAATTTTGATAAATTAGAAAATTAAGACATTCAACAGCTCAATATATTTAATTAAAGCCTAAATGTATGCAATATTCTATTCTTCTTTTATATTTACTTCGTTGAATGAAAAGGGATGTAGCAAGCGATTACACTGGCTTACAGTCAAAATATTCAATGAACACCACTATTTATTTGTAATATTAAATTAGTCGGTGTTTCCGAAAATGTCATTTTTTTTATACCCCACGTTTAAAAAACGTAATAGGGGTATATTAATTTTGTCACTCCGTTTGTAACGCCGATAAGCAGGCATGGCCGGTATAGAAAAGTATATATTCCTGATCAGCATCACCTCCTGAGTCGATTTAGCCATGTCCGTCTGTCCGTCTGTCCGTCTGTGTCCACGATAGCAGCAGTAATTTTTGAGCTATCATAACGAAATTCAAAATATAAGCTTTTTATACAAAAATGGGGGCAAGTTCGAATCTGAGCAAAATCGGATGAAAACCACGCCTACCTCCCATACAAAGTGACTTAACCAAAACGGTAAGATCTCTTTAAATTCCACAAAAATCAATTTAATGACTTCAAATTTTGCACAGTGTCTTAAATATTTAATATTTATTTTGAGTATTAAATTTGTAAAAATCAGATGAAAATCAAGCCTACATCCCATACAAAGTGACTTCACCAAAACGAGAAAATATTTTTAAATATATTTAACAGTTTGCTTAAGACTTTATACATACTCTAATTCGGCCGTAAGGGTATTTTAACTTCGGCCTAGTTGAAGATAATTCCTAAATAGTTTTTCTGTCACTCTGTTTTCAAGATTAAAAAAAGTTGGTTCCTTTTAACACTTTGAGCCCCACGCTCCCACCCGTGGTCATTTTTCTATGCACCGACTGACCGCGTGCTGACGAGTGGTTATTGCTTAGTTGACAAGCTGGGACCAAAATTGATTTACTTAGTTTTATTGATTTTTTGAAATGGTGTGACTTTGCGATATTTATTTTTGATAAACCAATTCTAGTTTTGTTGTTTGTTTCTGTTTTTTTTTTGTGAACACCGGTGGTCACATTGTTCCAGAATATTGAAATACATCTTGGGCCCGAGTGGCCTTCAGTGGGCATACTCTAATTTGTCTATTTTTATATATTTATTTGTGTATCTTTTTATCTTTTTGATTTTTTAAAATTTTTTTCCATTTCTTTGTTTTACAGATTTAATTTAAGATGTCTAGAAAGCACGTGATGACATTGTTGATGAGCTTGAAAAATCGAGTGAAGACGAAGTTAGACTTTGAGCCAGATGCTGAAAGTTCTGATTCAGAATATGATGACGGGGATTTCGAGGATAGTGATACAGACATAGCAGTGGATTTGGCTGAAGATCCTGACGAAGTAGTTCCTCTTGCAAACTTGATAAAAAGTCGAACATGGGCGCCTGTTGGTGGAGATCGATTAACATTTGTTGAGTCTCCGATGTGTACAGGCGTGAATCCTGCAGTTTTTTTTAACTATTTTGTATCCGAATACATGATAAATTTGTTTGTACAGAAACTAACAGGTTTGCTGTGCAACATATCATTGCAGCCGAAAACTCCTAAAATAAGTCGCAGAGAACAAAGCTAGCAAAATGGGTTGATACCGATCCTTCAGAAATGCGTAAATTTCTTGGAATTATTATTTAGATTAGCCTACTTTAAGTACCACAACAAAGAGATTATTGGTCTAGGAACATACAGGGCTCTTATCACGTATGACGAGAATCGTTTGATGATATCGTTTCTACGATACTTTAACATCACGTAAACTTTCATTTTATGTATCTTCGAAACGATATCGTTTTGCTTAAAAAAACAACAAAAAAAAATTTCTTTCCGAGTTGGGTCTCGAACCCGAGCTCTCAAAATAAGCTATTGATTCTTAACAACCACGATTGACGAGTGGGTGAGATGTCGGACCGCCACATGAGAGAGGACATGGTTCAAATCTGAAATTATTAGTAGTTTTTTATTTCAAGTTCATATTTATATTGCTTTTCCTTCTAACGTGACTTCTCAAAAGAGCGCTTCTGGCAGATCTCTTTTGAGCAAGGAGAGCGGAAGGCCTGACAAATTTTTCCATTTCATACAAGCAATAAAACGTTGCTCTCAAGGAGTGTGGAAGGCTTTTTAAAACCTAACGCAGACCTGCTAGTAGGCCTTCGGACTCCTGCAATTGCCCACTGGGATGCTGCTTTTGTGTCTAACAATTTAATGAAGTAATGATTTTTATGTTTCTTTTTTTTATATTTTATAAATTTAAATTTCAGTATTTATTATGAGTGGTTTTAAAGAAATAAAGGATACAAGATTTTAAGTTAAACATGTAGCTTTATATTAGTTAAAGAATTACTAAAATCGGTTCAGTAGTTTTTAAGTGTAGCGTTACTGAAATCGGTTCAGTAGTTTTTAAGTGTAGCGACGTGTAGCAGATACGTGGGAAGCCTTTCTTTTAATAGTATAGACCTGCTGTAGATACTCATAATTTGTAATTAGAATATATTGCCTTATTGCCCATTAAAATTCTGCAAGGAAAAATGGCATATCAAAATCAATATCAAAATCAAAATCAATAAAATGTATTATGTATAAGTTTTTTACTTAATAGACAAAAACTATTGAATATTTTGTACATAACAATTTCAGATGAGAATATTTTCTTGTTTCATACTTTTTAGAATGTGCTTTTTAGGAGTCGGGTCTTAGTTTTTTTAACTAGTTTATTTTAACTTTACGGCTCAAAACACGCTCGCAGGAGATTATTTCACTACTTTAACAACATTACTTCGATGCCCAAGAGAGTTGAGAGAGTATGAAGTATTTCGATTTCATTTCAAATATATCGCACGACGTTTAATAAGATCAAAAAACACCATATAAGACCTTAAAACTCCTGCCTAATTATTCGAATTGTACTTCGGTGTATAAAGTGCAGATCATGCGAAGATCAGCTTGGTTGAAATATTTTCCGCACCGTTTTAAGAAACCTAGGGACTTGACCGCTTCTTTCAGCCTACCAAATTGAATCAATATGACCAAAACGTCAATAGCAACTGATTCCACAAGATCTGCACCATTCTTAATGAGGCTATCTAAGGGGCAATATATACCCAATATATACTGGGAGGGTTTCACAAAACGTTCCTCCAAAAGTTACATAAATAACCATTTTTGCGGTAGTTGCCTGCAGCTGTATTTCATAGTTTGTTTAAAAATATTTTTTGTTATAATAAACTGATTTTCTGGTCCCTTTCGAATTCGCCTTAGAGAAATTCAATGTTCCTTACAAAAGAATACTGATGTTCTATAGAAAAAAAAGGAAAATGCAGTTATAATTTCCTTTACCTCTAGTTTTACATAAAAATGTTTTACGTCGTATGTGAAATTTTTATTGGATAAATGTACAACAGTGTTATTTATTAAAAAAATCTAAAATAATTTTTTTTTTTTATTAAAGTTACTCCGAAAACTAAGTTTCCCTAGCTAAAAAAGAATCCTCACTGAAGAGGAAATTATTTGGCCAAATCGTAGATTTATAACGCCATTACAAATTACGAATCTTTTTGATTCTATTTAAAAGTGTACTTTTATTGTGTCGGACGCATCAGCGGATGGACCACAAACACAATTATCGTTGGCTAGTCGTACTTCACGAACTCGGTGATGAAACGACGCGAGTCGAATGAAATAAGTTTTTGATTACTTTTTTTGTATTGCCAAGAAAAAAACAATCTAATGTTACCCTCCTTAATAAAATTTTAAGCAGATAATACTTCATGTAACGTACGTTCATGTGCTATACATAAAAATTAAGTAAATTTCATTGAGCAAATTAGCTCGTACTTTGATTACCTTTCATTGCAGAATTATTTCAGTGGTTCAGTGAATTTCGTCTATCAAACAAGACATAACGATAGAAATTATAATAAAGTAAGAACACCTATTATGAAATGAATTTATACACGCCAACATTTATGCCACATTTATACAAATGCCAACAAAATTGATTGCATACATTCTAATGCAGCACAAAATTTATTCACATCAGCAACCAGCACTTTAACCAGCTAAAAATAACCTTGAGTTATCGTTGGAAATGCAATAAAAAATTTATGGTACACACCTTAATAGCAATTGGAATCAAAGAAAGCACACACACAAACACAAGGCACACACACACACACACTCACTTGCATTTAAATCGTAAAATCAAAATATGCAGTTACGCAGATACACATCAAATCATTCGACTTTTCAAAAATGTATAAAATATTTGTAAATTGAAAACGTACTCATACACACACGCAAACACACACATACACACACTACCTACATAAGATTCATAAAAAATTTATAATCGAAAAAATAACCATACGCACACACAAATCATAAACGTAAAAACAAAATTGCTATTAGAAATAACAAAATTTGTTAACTTGCGGTTGTTGCGTTGCATTCGCTGACTTGGCTTCCAACCGCCAAATCCAATTCATTCTCAATTCAATTTTCAAATGTATCTCAGCTGAGTACACAACGCAAGCAAATCAGCGCCTCAATAAATCCCATAGAAGTGGATACTAGTACGCCACGCATAGCAACCATTTTGAATGCTCGTACATTGAAAATCAGCAACAGCCAAAAAATATGCAAAGAGTTGTGGCTTCTCCATGCGTGGCTCTGCCTATTCATGTTTGCGCGCTTGAATGTGTGAGTGAGTGTGTGTTTGCTTAGAGCCATTATTTATTTGGCTTCTTGAGTTGTGTTTGTTATTTTTTTCTTGTACAAAAATGTTTGTGTTTATTTTTGTTTTGCTGTTTGTGTTAGAAAAAAATGCAAATATTTCATATTCCTGCGTTAGTTAGTTTTTGGTATTGGACTCATATTCAGAAAAAAATGCTATTGTTACTACGCAAGCAATTTTAGCTGCATAGATAGCACCACGTGTACATACAATGGAGTATGTTTTAAGCCAACATAGCTTTTTTTTATATTAATGCCAAATTCAATAGATTATTTTTTTCAATTTGTGTTAGTTTCAGCTAAGCGCATATTCGATTTTTAACTTGTAGAAACGGAAATGTGAAAATGAAAATTCACTTTGATGCTGCTAAGGCTTCAGTTTAATACGGAAACAATATTTGTAAGCCCGAAACATATAAATTTTATAACCAAAGAATTATAACATTGGCAGAACTACATAAGTTCTTTAACAATTTAACAAGAACATTGAATTATAAATGTTTATAGAGTTTAAAATAATAAACTATTTTAAAAATACTTGCTTAGAAAATGTAAAAAAAGCTGATAGTAATAGCGCAAATATCATCTATGCTTGAGGACATAAATAGAGTTTTGATGTAAAAATCCATTGGGGACCATTACAGCTCCGCTCATCTGTAATAATCTTAAAATATTTACTGGTTGACATATTGATTGAAAAGTTGATATTTTTTTTTATATACAAAATATTATTTCTTATTTTATTAGAATTTAGTAGTTTAGATTCTAGGTCAATAATACTAAACACGTGCTTACAACGTAAAACACCCTGTATCTTGAAAACTTTGTAATATAGGAGGAAACTGAGTACAGGTTTGGAAATAATGTTGAAAATACATAAAGGAGTGTTAATGGGTTAACCAGATCCGAAATTGTAGACTAGTATAACTTATTAAAACATGTCTGAATATAAAAGTACTGCTATTATTTCATTCGCAACTGTATATTTTAGTGATTTTAATACATGATATTATTAAATGAAAAATTTTAGATATAAAAAAATTTCAATGAAAAAGAAAGTAGCAAATCCTATAAAAATAAATGCCATTTTTTTCTTTAATCTACTAAAGGGTGATCCAATACGAGGTCCTTTTTTCAACTGGGTAGTTTTGACAGCTGTTATGTATCAAATGGCTTGTCCATATAACGTTTGTGTTCAGTATTTAATACGACTCAATCAACGTTTATTAATTGTGGAAACTTACTACCAAAATCAGTCATAAGTAAAAGAATGCTATAGAGTTATTTAACATCGTTTTAGTCGTTATGAGCGTCCAAACCATCAAACCATCACCAAATTTCGAACCAATTTTACACTATTGGACATTCATCATTCAACCAGAGTTCATAGAGATCGTATTTTTGAGAATATTGCTGCAGTTGCAGAGAGTGTTCGTGAAAATCGTGAACAATCGATTCGTCGCCGATCTCGAATTTTGTCGAAATTTGAAAATTGGTCCCACCATTTAAGAGCTAGTCGTGGAGAACATTTGAACGAAATAATTTTGAAGCATTGAGTTGTAGGATCCGAACTATCATTCCAAATAAAAATTTGCATCAATGCCTTTATTTTTATGTATTTTATTGAGAAAACAAAGTAGGAAGCTCTTATTGGATCACCCTTTATTATTGATGCTATAAAACCAGGAACTGCAAATAACTTTTCCTACTTCGTCCTACAAATATATTTGTATATGGATTTATTTATTAGATAGGCTAGTAAAACAAGATTAATATCTTATAGTTAAAGCACTAGCATCATGAAGTTAAAAACATGAAATAAAGGAGTGATTAAATTTAATTAAAGAAAGTGAATTAAATAAACATGACAATTAAAAATTCAAAACTAAGCATTATTTTCAAAATAACTTAACAACATTAAATACACTAGACAACATTATTCAACAAATGACAGTTTACTATACTTGAATATTAAATGAAATTTATTTGGTAAGATGATTAGAGGGTTTGTTTTTAAATTGTGATGCATTGCTGATTGACTGAGTACTTCTGGGAAGTGAATTCCAAAGCCTTATCGCGTGAACAAATAACTGTCGTTCAAAAAAAGTCAAGAATGCCGCATAGGTAAAATGTTATTGTTCCTTTCAGAACGTGAAAAAATCAGGATGTTAAACAATTGCGACAATTGCGAATTTTTGTATGTACAATTTTGTGAAGAAGCAAGGTTGTTTTAAAATCTAAAAAGTATCTAAGGTCATTTTAAAAAGTCCATATAAGGGTCATTTTTTACAAACCGAACGATTTAAAGAAAAAATTACTGTCCCATTTTTGATTTGGAAAATTTGAAATTTTTTTTACGGGCTCTTTATCGAAAAAAAGAAGAAGTGTTCGAGGATTTTTGTTTTTATTTTTTTTTTTTTTTATTATAGAGGGGGTTAAAAGTTTGAGATTTCGTGATTTTTGACGTGGAGACTAATTTTCAAAAATTCATAGCTTCGGTTCTTTATAAGCCAGAGAAAATTTTTTTTTGTTTTATTTTAAAGATAAAAAGTGAATTTTAAGAAAAAATAGTTAAAAAAAATTTATTGAAAATTTCATACTTTTGTAAGCAATTTAAATGTTTAAATACATTTTTAACAATCTTGCCCACCACTTAGTGTGTTTTATACATAACCATCGTATTCTGCGTCAAATTTTGCATAGAAAATGCTTCTTTTATCGATGGAGAAATGATTATTAATATTGCAAAATATTAAATAAATTCGCGCGGTATCTGACGTCGGCTCGCCAGTTGCAAACTACACCTCATATTCTCGTCTCATAATGTTGTTCTCAGTATTATAGTATAATTTAAATTATATAGTGTGTAGGGCTTCCAATTTTGGGACTTAAAAGCAGGATTTATAAGTAAGAATCCCGGAATCCCAGGATTAGTCCTGGGATTTGAAAGTAGATGAAAAGTAATTTTTTAGCAAAAACAGAGTTCGTGTGCAAAAAAAATCATTATTTTTAATAATAGAATATTTATTGATTTACAAATAATAACAAATCTCAAAAAAAATTTTCATTCTCGGTATGTGGAATGCCATTAATACGAATTTCCGAGGAAACTGCAAGATTTTATTGTTTTTCCTGCTGGGACTTTAAAGATTTTAGTTCTGCTTGCAAAGCACTGAGGCACAGCGTCTTCTAGTAGAGTCACTCGTTGTGGGAGCACACTTAAATGAGACTTATTTAATAATATTTATTATTTTTTTCTTAAAAAAAGGGTAAAAATTAAAAATTTAGATTTAAAATCCAGTAAAAAATTAATATAGTTCCATAGGAGGTACCTTTAGCGCTTAACCGATTTCGAATATTTTCAGTACACATCTATAACTCTATTATACTAAACTTTTGACGAATTTTTGTTAAGATCGGTCAACCTTTATATGTACTTCTAAAACAAAGTCAAGTAAAAAATTAATATAGTCCCAAAGGAGGTACCCCTAGTGTCTAACCGATTTTTACTTTTTTCAGTACACATCTATTACTCTATTTGGCTACCTCTCTGACGAATTTTTGGTAAGATCGGCCAACTTTTGTATGTACCTTCGACACCAAATCAAGTAAGAAATATTATTTTCTTATACAAGAAAAGAAAAAGGAAGGTATAAGACCCTTAGGGTCTAACCAATTTCGTCCCTTTTTTGAAGTTTTTCTTAATTGGCTTAAACTTATTAAGCATACAAAAATGCATTATCATAGGAGCACTCCTTCAATTTTTTGTCCATCGGTTATATGGAGACAGTTCATTGTGTGTTGGCTCAAGCTAGCAGGTACGCATACACTCAAAGTACATACTTACACTACTTAATCCCATACATTTGGTTTCTGAGAAAATAAGTAACGTCTGGGGGCCTATCTATTTATATAAATCTATTCTACCCAAGCATTTATTTTGACCTTATGTTTTATGGTGCCCAAGTCTGCGGTCTCGAGAAATTCGAGCAAGTTTAGAAATTATTTAGATTCTTTATTAAAAAGAAATATCGTATCCGCAAAATACGCCAAACTATATGATACACTTAGAGACAGGCCTTCAAACACAGTTCCTTTCAACGTTGAGGCTGCATTTAAATTACTAGCAATGGAATCGCTAGAAAAAAGAGTTTGCTGGGTACCGGAGTGAAGTAATCAACATTTAAATTTAAATAATGAAATGCCGTTCGATTTCGATTTTAGATAACTACCAGAACATCTCAATAACGTGCTAAGATTTGTTGAGAGCAAATAATT
Organism: Dichetophora obliterata; assembly: GCA_963920525.1. Taxonomy (NCBI): domain Eukaryota; kingdom Metazoa; phylum Arthropoda; class Insecta; order Diptera; family Sciomyzidae; genus Dichetophora; species Dichetophora obliterata. The sequence goes on along the minus strand of OY986437.1, from coordinate 219,597,852 downwards.
ACAACGACACATAGATATTGCCAGAATAGCTCAAAATCATAATTTGCATCCTCTACTTCAGCATGATATTAATCACTATTTTGACGAGCTTAACTACTCACGGTTAGTAAGCCTAGTTTTAAAGCTCAAGCTGGGTTGCTTAATCTAAACGCTAGAGTCTTCAGAAATGAGCCGCTAGGTCCTTGCTCCCTATGTAACGCCCACCTACTCGCGGTTTGTCCCATGTTATACAAGGCTTAAGTATTTTGGAAAAACCTTATTAACTTACCAAGAAAAGTATGACATTCTAAGCTTAATCGACATTAATAAAACCAAAGCGCTCTGTGAGTTTTTAACTAGCTCTCTAAAATGCAATACAGAGTTTAATTAATAAATTAATACTTTTAGAAAATGAAATGAAAAAGTAATGAAAAAGAAAACAAACACTGAATTTATATTTTTTTATGCACATTAGTAATTTCAGCAAAACGACACACACTTTACAATGTTAATGTCCATTACTCGATCTTTGTAAACCTTTTATTGTATACTATAAAAATTGAATAATTAAATCGAATAAAAAAAAATTGGGTTATCTGTTAATCTAACTCTTTGTATATTAAAAGAACTTGTTTTTATTATACAGATATTATTAGTCATAAATAAAAAATAAATCTAATCTAATCTATATAAAAATATGTCACACAAAGCAGATCAATACAATTCTGAGAATTATTTAGCAACAAAGAAAAACCACAATTGTAGCCAAAGGTGTGCAATCCTTTCATCATCACTCATGAAGCAATCAAAAAATATTCAATTCAAGTTGAAATTATTTGGCCCATCACACAGTGGGTATTCGATACTCAAAAACGAGATTAAATCAACCAAGTCCTGTAACAACCTAATTTTTTAGTAAATTAATGACAAAAGAGTAGAATAAATACTTTAAAAAGTATACTTTAGAGGATTTTTTTTTATTTACAATATAATAAAAAGGGAACATTATTCAAATTTAAAATTATTTTTTAATTGAACATCAGTCATCATCTGATTGATTCGGATAATCACAAAAAACATCAGCATTATCGTCATTATCATCGTCACCATCATCATCATCATTGCTATTATCATCATCATCAATGACATCATTATCACATATTGCACATTTCAGAAGTTTTAAAGCTTCTGAGGGCAAATCATGCGTCTTTTTTTTCAGAAGGTATGAGGAACATATTAAAAATGTCTTCACTGCCCTTGTGGCGACTATATTTACTAGAAAAATTATCTCCAAAGTTTTTTAAAGCTGTATTACGACATTCTTGAGCTTCCTTAGACAACACTGTAGGGACGTCAAAAAGACACACGAAAACGCTGATGTGCCGTCTCCACACGCCAGATCAGCTGTTATGTCAAGTGCTACGTCCTGTGGAGACAAAAATGTTAGATGTAACGACTGAAAAGTCTGCCACAAATTACTGACATCTCTACGGACAGAAATTGAAACACAATTTGACATATGCATTTTATAAAAAATGGTTGAGTTGGTGTTTGTCTTTTATTTACATTATATTCCGCCTTTTCTTATTCTTTAAGCGCCTTTAAATGAACAATAGCTTGATGTTATTGACGGTTCAACGTCATTTAACAGTAAAAAGTTATGCCAAAATTGTCCCAGCAGAAAAATCAACGATTTTTTAATGACGTTTGCTAACACGTTTACCTAGAGCCGGTAGGTGAGACACATGAACTTAAGTTTTGGTCGTAGAGTTTAGTGACATAATCAGTTTTCAACAAGTTTAAATATATTTGGAGACCAAAAATTTTGGCCAAAACTTTCAGAATTGAATCTTCTTATGAAATAAAATCACTCGTTTGATTAAAAAACTTTTTATGTTTTTTAAAAGTTCTTAAGTTCAACGTTTAAAAATTAAAAACGAAAAGACATACAAGTTTAATGTTGAAGAAATTTAAAGAATTTTTATAATTTTTTTTAATCTTTTTGAATTTGAAGGTCATTTATCAAGAATCTGAATATCTAAAGATTTTGACCTAATTGGGGAAAACTGAGTATGTCACTAACCGTATATGTATGTTCTACGACCGAAAATTGAGTTTACTTGTCTCGGCGTTTTTGTGTGTCTTTTTAAAAGTTGAAAATTCATCCACAGTGTAATTGACCTATGGCAATAACGCAATAGATATTATCTCGAGTCTATGTTCAGTATATTTATGCACTGTTATTCAAAAAATTGCACTAAAATATAAAAAACTTTTGATTCTCACTATGCTTGCACATAAGTAAAAATAAACAATTAATTTTAAAAGTACATTACTCGTTAAAAGTTTACTTTTTTGCAATTTTTCTTTGAGACGTATAATTTTATATTATTTAAATCTGTACTAATTTTTATTGGTTATCTTAACTTTGGCTTTTTTAATTAATCGCATTTTTGAGTATGAAATACCCCAATGTGCATCACATCATTCAGCTGATTTCAATGCTGCTTTCAAAGAAAAATCATTGAAACTTTTGTACAGAACATCAACTTAATTTTGTTGAATCATTTTGCATTTATGCCGCTTTTAATCAATGCCAGTCAGTCACTTGATGATATCCTGTTGACCTAGAAAATAATATCGCAATTTACCTCATTTCTGTTAACAAAGCGAAAAAATAATTTCATTTCCATGACGACTGTGTTGAACTTGAACTGTGTTTGAGCGAGCGCAGCTAGCTAATGAAAAATCAAAATCAATATTGAGTTGAGAGATGAATAGATTGAATTGGTGCTTTAACCTGCATCCCCAATCCCCCTCCGACACCCATCACGGTATTATCTGAATTCGGCATTGGCTTTATTTGCTAAATTGCAGAATTTTGCACTTCTATTGACAGGTGGCTGGCATGCATCCCATTATGTAGAGGGAAATGCGCGAAATTTCCATGAAAGACTCCGTGTTGAGATTGAGTGTAGCTGAAAATGGAACTTGATTTAAATTCTCAGATGGGAAATCACAAGGAAATCACGAATTTAAATTGCATTTAAATGCAATTAACGAGTCTTCCTTCGAAAGGCCTATGAAGAGCTTTGGCTGGAACAATAAAAATTATAATCAATACTTATATGCAAAAAATATTATTTTTTATGATACATTTTGAGTGATATATTGATGAATGATGACTAATGAATAATAAGTAGCGATTGATCAATTATAATAATGAATTGCGAATAATGAATAATGCACGATGAAAGAAAATAGCGACTAATCAATAAATAATAAATGTTGAAAAATTAATACTGATGTTTAATACTGAATAAAGAACAATGAATTACACCGAAAAAAATGTGCGGAGCTAACCCAAGTTTTTTCGTGAGTCAAAAGAGTTTTTGAGAAGATAAAAACGATTTGTCGCCGTAAAACGCAAAATGAATTGTATTAATATTTTTTTTTTGTTACTATAAAACTTTTTTTGCTTGATACAACTCATTTTCAAAGCTTGTAGTAAATTAAAAGCAGTTTCAAATTTACTCTGCATCTTCTCCGAACATTTGTCCTTTTAACTCCATTAAAACTTATTGCAACCATCTATGAAGAACGTCTTTGTATTTTAAAGCTGAAACGGAGTTATGTTTAGCACGAAACAGAGTCTGCTCGAGCAAATATTTCCGTTTGTTCGTTTTACTTTGAATGAACACCCAAAAAAAAGCGGAGTAAATAAAGTCATATTTGGAGTCAATGTGACTGAAAAACACAAAAGAAATTACGGGTTCTTTATTTGACTCTTTTGTGGGTGAGTTTGTTTATTTTTAAATCTTCATGCTGTATTTAAATGAGTTGATTGTAGTTTTTTTTTTTTTGACTGAACTCAAAATTTAAAAATTCTCAATTTCTCAACCTTAAAACAACTCAAAACGGAGTCAGTACGACTTTTCAAACAAATCTAATTTTTGAAGTACATTGAACACACAAACGGAGTTAAATATAGTTTTTACAGCTTTGGCAAAATACCATGCACGAAACGAGTTAAATTGACCCCGAATATGACTTTATTTCCTTCGTTTTTTTTTTTTTTTTGGGTGTACTTATGATGAATATAAAATATATAAACGAATTCATTTTTAAAATAGACTATGGAGATGTGCATAATCCTGCCAACTAGCATTTGATTTATGTGTGCTATTAGTGCGGCATCCACGTTATTAAAGGCGCCTTCTATATTAATAAAAGCTATCATTGTATATTCCTTCGGATGGAGACATTTTTAAATAAAAGGAAACTATGGAGTGGAGAGCTGTTTCCACGAATTTGGCTTTGGTGTAAGCATGTTGCGCTATTGACAATGGCTGCTTTTCTATCATGAATCTCAAGTGAATGTCGATTAATCTCGCGAGGATTTTTAGAAAAGAAAGTAGGAGACTAACTGGACGAAGGTCTTTTAGGTTTATGAGTGAGCTTTTGGCTTCCTTAGGTTTAAAGATAACCTACTCCTTACACCAACTTTTTCAAATATGATTTAGGACAAGGCAGCCTTGGTAGGTCAACAAAAGCCGCTCCTTAATGATGCCATACGACTTTTGAATTTCAATAGGAGTTATACCATCTGGTCCCAGTTACTTAAATCGTTTGAAGCTAGTTCTCACTAGATTTTCTCACTTTGACGACATTGTGAAGTCATTCTCACTTATATTGTATCTGCTATAAAATGAGAAAAATCAGTGACTCACAAAGCTTGTTTCAATTCCTTTTTCAAAGGACTCGATAGACGAAGTGTGTCTGTAAACAAAAAAAAACAGATGCGTCGCTGGACACTCAAGAGAAGCGAGGCTTTCAGTTTCATAAGTTTGATAATTTTATGGTTTTTTTAATTAAAAAATTGTAATACCATAATTTTAACTAAAAACAATTATATTCCCACCAGTAAATTTTATTACCTTACATTATTATTTTACATTAATTTTTAATTATTTTTGTAAATGTTAATGAAATTATTGGTTTTTGATATCTAAAATATAAAATGTATATTATATAGATGTAATGTCATTGATATTTCTAGCAAAGATTATATCAATAGTTGTCCTAATTGTTTTGTGCAAATATCTGGATCGCTTATCATTCGCAAATTATATTTATCAAAATGGCATTTTTTAAGGCATAGAATTTTTATGAAACTGATTTTTTTTTATATATCAAAAGCAAAGTCTTTCTAACGTTATTTTCACTTCTATAGCCTTTTTAGTGATGTCGAGCCACAGTGTTCCAGAAATTCATTCATTCTCTTTGTACTCATTTATCTCGAAACTACTTTTTTCGGCTTAATGTTGTAGAAAAAAAAACTATTCAGCCGAATTATCTGAAATTTAAATAACATAACATCTGTGGCTATCGCTGGATCTATAATCAAAGTTTTTTTTAAAAAGAAAACAAGCTGTTTTAAGAACTTAATTTTCAAAAGCGCGTCATTCTGTCAATTTTCAATATTTTTTTCTAGTGCCAGCCATAGCTGTCATCGTTAAGAGATCTCTGACGCTTTGTGGGCACCGGTTTGGGTTTTAGAGGACTTTGTGATTTCTCTTAGATAAACACCGCCAGATGACTTCTGATCCTCGGTGCGCTGGTTTTCGGGACTACGCGTAATGCGATCCAATTTTTTCCTGAGTTTTGTAAAATCGAAGTTTAATTTAATTAACAAACTGATATACGAATGGAATGAAAAGCTTATTTGCATTTCAAGTTAATGAAAGCACATCTCAGTTTTATTGAATATATCCTTTATCCTGCATCTTTATCGTTCTTCCAAAAATTTTCCAAAGTTTCGACTGCAAGATTTATTTGTTTGCAGCATTCTATAATGGAATAGAATTTCTTTTAGATCTTTATCAATGTTTTGCAACTATATTGTCAGATTTGACGTAAATAAAAATGTTTTATATATTTAATGGATTGCAACCAACTATTCTGGGCTCGTAAATGCGCACATTAATTGGTTAGCTTGAGACTAAGTGTAACCGCAAGAATTTGCGGTAAAAAGTTATTGTAAGCACTTGACGATAGTCACATACAGTTAAAAAAAGAGTGCAACTAACAAATGTAGCAATAAAATGCAGTTTTACGTTAAATCAAGGGAGGGGTAAAAGTTTTTCATTGTCAAACATCTCAAGAACATAGTTTCAAAATTTAAAGTCAATCAGAGCAAAACCCTCGAAGTTATTGACTAATTAGTCTCCTCTCCTCTTTCACTGTAGCACCAACAGTAAACATTTAAGCTCGTTTTTATCAAAATCTCCTTTTTTAAAGTCCGTGTTCACTTCCTTTAACAAACTACATTACTTATTCATTTCAAACTTGGTACATACTTTCTACAAATAAAATACCTCCTCAACGATAAGTTTTTTAACTTTTTTAAGATTAAGAGGGTTTTTCATTTACAAAATGACTGAATTTTTCGTGAAAAATAGCAATTTTCACTTCAAACGACGACCAAAAATGTAAAAATGAAATTAATAACAATCAGAGAACGTTGGGGGAAGGATTTGATGATACTTTGACTAAATTTCAGTTTTCTTTGATTTCAGATAATTTCCAGCTGAAAGTTTGACCCCCTGAATCGCCCCTTTTCTACGGCGTTAGTGCTAACATACACTCTAACGAAAATTCACGAGAATTAACTACAATAATTGCTGGCAACTGATTGCCTACATATATTGTCGTTAAATCCCATGAGCAAAACTATAAATATTTATTGTTAAAAATGCGTGAATCCTCTCACCTACAATTATTTCTTTGGCTCTCTTGTAAAAACTCTCGTTTAAAATTATTTCTTCCAATCTTGTCAGCGCTTATAAAAAAAAGCTAGAAATGCGTGAAGTCTCTCAAGTAAGTTTTGAACATGGCAACAACAACAACTCTGTATAGAGTCAATCACTCAGCAGAAGGCGCTACTCTTTCCTACTCCAGTAGGCTTGAGTAATAAAGCTGTGACCAATCTAAGTTGTATATAATTGGACACTTGTTCAAATAAACTTTTTGAAAGAATATGACGTTAAAGCAGTGGTGTTTATTTAGGGGAAAGGGTAAAATACCGCTGCTGGAATGTTTTTAGGAGTATCTGAGCGAGAACACGCTGAAATAGTGTAAAAAGTAGGGAAAGTATACATATTTTAAGACTCTCTGAGCGAAAACATGCTGAAATAGCGTTAAAAATAGAAAATATACATATTTTAGAATTCTCTGAGCGAAAACACGCTGGAATAGCATGAAAAGTAGAGTAAATATACATATTTTAGAAAAAGACGCTGATTTTCAGACAAAATTGAAAAAACTCACTGTATAGCGTGGTTTTTTTACAAAATCGCCATTAAATGTCGTGAAATTTCACAACATTTATTGTAGAGATTTTTCAATCAGTTTTTCGAGTGTACATAATGATAACTGAAGTAATGTCTTCATAAATAGTGTTTTATTAGTATTAAAAAGTAAATAAAAAATTTAAACAAATGTTTATTAATTAGGTAAGGATATAAATAAAAGCAAAAGAAATCAAAACTATATTTTTAATTCAGTCTACGCTTTCTTTCAGAGAGTTTATCTAAAATAATATCCACTGATCGTATCATATCTCTGTAGAGATGTAGCAATTTATCTATCTTAATCTATCTTGAAACATTGGGCTTATTAAATAAGTTTTGAATCGGTGAAGTACTAAAAATGTTCGTTCGTTTTCACACGAAGTGACAGAAAAAGTTGCATGGATAACAACTAAATTAAATATATTTTTAAAAATCACTATTATAAGGCTTCAAACACTTTATTTTTTTCTAATGTTATTTTTTTATTGCTTATTTAGTATTCAAAATTCTGTTCCATTATTAAATCACCAAAACCTTCTTCTAAATCATCTTAAATCATCTTGATAACAACCCATTTGTTTTCTAAGGCCTCATCGTCTACCGATTTCGTAGCGTCAGTCAACAGTGTTTGAGGTCCAATTACAATGTATCTACATATATTTTAAAAATCTGTCACTTAGGCTTTAGGTAAATGAATCCAAGAAAGGTACGCAAACCGAGATCCGATTATAAGATTTAATACTTTGTGGATGGAAAGATGTAGTCAGTGGTTTTACTTAAAGAAAGCCATTGCTTGTTTTGCACATTTTAAATAAAATTTATTGATTTTCATTTCAGCATTATCCCCTAAAATTTTGTACATCTTGCAAGCTTATATTGTCTAGATCAATTGCTTGGGTCAAATCAATGTTTTTAGTTTGAAGAAATTATTTTTTAACCTCCAAGTGGTCTGAATCAGAACTAAAAAAGTATTAAACATATATATTTTGAACGAACAAAACATGTCTAGTTTAATAAATTATGCTTACCCACAACCGATTTGAAATTTACATTTAGCGTTTTCACTCTTTTGATAAAAATTACATTTCAAGACTCATTTTAATTGTATCCTATATTTCTTGTTGCTCCAGTCATTTTTTAGGTTACTTTAAGCCCCAAAAACCCCCCTTGGTTGCACTGCTGTTGATTAAAGAAGCAAATTCAGAAAAATAGATAGTGAGCTTGTTACTCGCTTGAAAACTAAAAGTTTAAAGTCCAGTGCTTATTAAAGAAGCACCTTTCGCTTTTTGCCCAAGAAGCATTTCGATGTTTTTTAAAAAACACCTTAGAAAATGGTCTACATATATTTTTTACAATTAAATAGAGAAGCATAATATTTGCAAAAAAACATCAAGAATACACACACTAAAATCTAAAAAGCTGACAAATTTTTTAATTATAAAATCACAAACAAATGCTTACAACTAAAGTGCTAGATGTTGTTTTGGTAAGTGATGTAGTAGATGTTGTTGTTGTGTCATACTTATTTAGCAGCAATGTTTGTTTTTACATGTGTTGAATGCATTAAACTTGGGACAAGAACTCAAAGTCTCCCAATTGATAAATTTGTTGTGATGACACTCTTTTGTGAATAGATATCACTAAATATGCAAGCATTTCAGAAGCAATATGTGTTTCTTTTGCCGATAGATGTGATGATGTGAGTGATGATGATCAAGTTTTAACTATAATAGTTTCTGAAGCATGTGGGACACAATACAAATGTTGTAGTATCCCACCAGAAAATAGAGAAGTACGTTCACTTAAAATTACATAAGTACTTCTTTATAAGTGAAAAAGGTTTCTCTCTCGTTTCACGCGAAGCTAATAAAGAATTGTTTTTAATATTTCCAGCAACGCATTTTTCGATTACACATCATTTATAATGCACTTAAATAATTTGTTATACGGGGGTTGGTTCATTTCGATTCGATTCAGGTACAGTGATTGCTTTGATTTTTTTCTATTTTTCTATATTTTATTCATTAGAACAATTCTGAGTGCCACCTTAAGTATTGGCTCTGAAACTGTATTGGTTAACTGATAGTGCTCCTTCGGAATATAAACTCACTTAAGCAGTGAAATGAAGCCAAACTTTCTGTTAAAAAGCTGAATGTGATTGAGGAAAGATCACATTGAGATCTTAAACAATAGAAATAAAAGAAACGATTTACTGATTCTTCATATTCAGTGCAACTTTTCTCTGCGATTACCATTAGCAAAGTGCAAGGACGATCTTTACTAGTTGTAGGACACAGATGCGAACATTTTTTTTTTTTATACAAAATGGAACTGCATTAATGTTGTGTATTCCCTTGCATTACAATAAAACTCTTACAATTTTAATTTATTTATTAACACAAAAAACACAACTTTTTTTACGAAAGGTGTAGCAACACAGGCTGAGTACAGATAGTTTATTTTTAAAGTATGTTTATAAACTGAAATCGTTTATCACTCCATTGTCTTTTATTTTTGTGTTACAGGATCTTTCTATGCAAGAGATGAATTTTGAAAAAAACATTAAGAGGAATATATACAATATATGTATAAAATTATTTAAAAATACTTAAATTTGCCAATGGTCGAAATTCAACCTTTCCGCATACGTTCTCTGTTAGTTAGATACAAAATTAATGTAAAAAAATATTTGTTTTTCATATAAATGTGTCATCTTTTTTACTTTCCTTATGAATTAGCCACCATTTCTCTTGCTGAGAAGAGAGCGCAATGTGAGCGACAAACTGAAAAGAAATGGATTAGTTTTTTTTCCTCTTTCTACGCTCATCTGAGGACTTATGCCTGATATGCGAACTCATATCACGAACTCCATCACCAATCCAAATTAAAAACAAAGCAGGCCTGCTGATGGAAGGAATGTGGCAGGTTATAATTTTAATGTTAAGTTTACTTTTTGTAATTTTAAAAACTTCCTCTTTACTTCTATGTGAGGCATGTATCATGTTTGCTAATGCAAAGTCCCGGTAATTTTAGGAGACAACAACTTCAATATTTTCGTGATTGTTGTAATTTGCCGAAGCCAACAACGATCGCCAGAGTAATTGTTGTTGTTTTCATGTGCTTTTCTTTGTTGATAGTTTCGTATCGTTGTTGTTGCATTTGTTGTTGTACTCTTCAAATACTTTTTCTAAGCATTTCTGGTATAAAGCATGTGTGGCAATGCAAAATTCTGCTGAATTTAAGCCGACAAAAAACCAGAGCTGCGATCGTAAAGAGTTCTATCGATGTTCTAATTTGGAAACTTGACTTCAAGGTGTAAAGTTGCGAACAGTGAGTGAGTATGTATATTCGTATGCTATACCATATATCATACCATCATACCACCTATATGCATAAAAATACCTACTGTATGTCTGTCGGCATCATGCGTTGGAATTTACCCGCTTATATCTTTTTTTTCTGTAGGCATGTCCTAGGACAGTATATCTGCCAAATGAACTGCCGTAGCAGTAATGCACCATGCATCTCATGGTATGCGTGCAGAATTAATACCGTGAGATTAGTGCAGCATTAATGCCGTGAGATGCATGCAGCATTGCTGCCACGGCAGTTCATTTGGCAGACATGCAAGCCTAGGACATGCTAAAGAAAAAGTTATAAGCTGGTATGGAGGCGAGCATGTCTCCTGACCTTCCTAGACATGTTGCCGGCAGACATACAGCAGGGCTTCTTTTCCAACTAGGATGCGAACTTATATCACAGTGTTAAGAGAAAAACCTAACGAAACAATGCCTCTTCTAAGTGTATATGAATCCACAATGAATGGATGCGTGAAACACTCAAAATTCTATCAAAAATATTCGGTGCACTCATTATCCCTTCTCTAGTTCATTTAAAAAAATTATAGGATGGGAAAACAGGAGAGAAAACGATTTTAACTATTTCATCTACGCCTATTTTTATTTAGAGATAATTCTTAAGCTTTTATTAATTAAACTTAATAAAATATAATATATGTTCATATATCTGAAAATGCCTTGAAGTTTGAAGTTGGTGTCTGCGTATGGACTTGTTTACCTATTATATTAAGGATACCATTGAAGCGAGAGAAAAATTATTTATAGGTACATTAAATTTAGATAAAGGCAGTTTTCTTTGACTCCATTAGAAGCGAGATTAAAAGTACTTTTTCTGCAGAGGTCGCACATTGGAAGAAATAAAGACAAGACTCGCATTTAGGATTAATCCGCAGTTACGGGGTTTACTTATTTTTTACTACTTTTTGTAATCTGGATATATCCAATATGTTAAAAAATACACTTTGCAAGTAATATAATTCCTACGATTGGTCTCTATGGTCATCCAAAGTTGAGCTTCTAAAACCGTTTTGTCTTTTTTATCTACAATCTTGTTTTCACTTCTGCATTCGAATGCTTGTAGAATCTTTATTTAAGGATGAAATTAACTCAAACTGAATTTTTAGCTTAACTTTGGACGTGCTTTTCAAATAGAATTTTTTTTCCAACTGCATGTAAGATACCTTGCCCGTAGTTTTAAAATTAAGAATAAAAGATATTTTTGTGAAGGATGCAGAGAGAAAGAAAGTAATATCATCTCAAAAGAAATACAATACAATATTTGCATATAAAGTATTCTGTTAATTTAATATTTACACTGTCATTGGTAAATCGATGACCCATAGGGAGGTCAAGTATATCAGCTGGTTCTATTAATTTTTCCCTTCTAAGCTCACCTACACTCTACCTGCCACCCTTCTGGGCATACAAAAAACACAAAAAATAAATGTATATTATAGCAAAAATATAATATCATATCAAAAAATATATGACTTCTATGGAGATCAAATGTATAAGCTAGTCCTATTCATTTTTTCCCTTCAACATTTCTTCTGAACACACCTGTACTCTATCTGCAACCGTTCTGGGGGTACCCATAAAAAAAAACGAAAAATAAAAAATATTATTGCTCGTGTACACAAAAACGTATTGAGACTCGAAAATTTTTTCACTCAATATCAAATCGTCGCCAAAGAAGTTTCACTTCAAAAACATTAGGGGCATTCACAATGTGTGTATTTTTGATAAATTTCATATTTGTAGTAAGATTTGTAAAATTACAAAAACAAAATGTACAGTATTCAAAATAAAACCCTATGACAAAAATACAACGATGGATCCCTATTTTACTCTTTGTAAATTTCGTTGTGTATTAGATCAGCTGACCACAATAGAATTTCTACTCAGCATGGAGTAAGCTACCGGCAACGCTGCGAAGTGTTATTTAATGAAAATTAATATAATTTAGTGCTTCATTTCAATTTTTGTACGATTTCCTTAACCCGAATCACCCTGAGTAAATTTTTTTTTAAATTTTCAGAATGACTTGTTAAAGCAAATATAACATGGTTTAAACTAAATTAAGCACATTTTAAGTATATGTGTTTGCGTTGCCATATGGCAACGACAGGGTGTTTCGGGTTAAGTTAAATGATGATTTAAATTATTATTTCCAAATAAAATAACATAAAAGATCAGCTGATTTTAAAAAATGCAAAGCTTTAGTGTTCGTATAACTGATAAATTGGAAGATTCGCGATCGGTACTTTCATCATATAAAGGTATCTTATTGACTGAATTCCTCCGGACGCGTTTGTATTCAGCCCTATCATGAATAATTTTTCACCCGAAATCAAAAAAGGGAGTCTCAAAGTTAAATCTCAAGAACGTTTTCGAAATTTTTAATGCAAATTTGTTCATCAAACGCCAATATTCACGAGTGTAAGAAAGATATGATGTCTTTACCTGCTATATTAAAAATGAAAATACCCTTTTTTGATTCCGGTCGAAAAATTATTCATGATAGCTGAATAAAAAAGTCTCCAAAGGAAGAAACCTTTATATGATAAGTGCCGATCGCGAAACTGCCAATTTATCAGTTATACTGGGGAGAATACGATAACTGGTGCGCCGCGATTTGACAATGGATTCATGAAGTACTTTTAATAAAAATAGGAATGGCCGAAAGAAAAATCGATGCATCGATTTGTTTTCGAGCTATCAATTTTTTAATTTGATTATCATTTAATCTTTCAATTAATTAATATCGATTTCAATCAATAGATTAATCTTTTAAATGGTAACGATATAGATATTTTATTGAACAGATCTTGTACCAAGCAACAAAATTTTAAACATAGATAACTAGTTGAGCTATCGATTTTTTGTTCGAACAAACATTTTTTTTTGTTATGAAAAGAACAACACTTTCTAATCGCGGTGCCCCAGTTATCGTAATAGTGCCTTTATACTTTTGCAGACCAGTGTTATTGAAAACCTACGTATTAAAACGTTCTTCACTTCCTGATTTTTAGTGATGGGTAGAGTATCAAAAATTGACAAAAAATCGTTGGTCATCCATGACAAAATAAATAACATTTCCAAATGTCTCTTATGCGAAAAACCAATCATGGGATGTGTACTAGGGAATATCAAAAGGCATTACGAGAGTGTGCACAAACATAATTTTGACGATGCTTCATCATCAAGATCAACATGAAGTAATCAATATAATCATATAACAATCATAACAAACCATCTTTTTTCATTTGATTGGGCATATCAAGTTTATTTACCTTATTAAATCATTATTTTTACTCATATGCATATATGCAGTCTACATCTGTTTCATCTTTTCATGTCAGCAAGTGTACAAAAATACAACAAACTTATAGTTTGTCTAATAACTCTACGTACAAACGAACGTTCGTGAATTTTTTCTTCAAACGCACATTTTGAATGAACAATTCCAAACGAACGTTTATTGCTTTTTGTTCTTGTGTGAAAAGTTCGTTCGAAAAAATACAAAGCTCACAAATTTATCAGTGAATAAAAAAACGACGCAAGCAGAGCGTTCCTTTTTCGATTGCGAACGTTCGTCTGCTTTTAAATTTTTCGTTTGAAAAATTCTCACACACAGCAAAAAACGAACGATAAGATCGTATTTTAATCAATTGCGAACGAATTTTTCCGCACCCTGCTGGATTCAAGCAAAATAATTATATCCGTGTATATTTCAAATCAGATTTTATAAATATCATTCAAACTTTATTTCTTAAGACCATTAAAAAGAAGACCATAGACACATAATTATTAAATTCTAAAAAATATATAACTTTATTTTAGGTTTTTAGCAAATATCAGTAAATAATATTTTACACTAAAGCTCTTTGTCCTGTTTTGAATCTTTCAAAAAGTCTTAACTTCTGAGCGTAGGTAGATGATGATGGTTAATGAAGAATATTAATTAACAAACTATGACAACAAAATTTGCATTTAAAAGTATCACGTTTTACGCAAATATTTTAAATAAGTTCACTACATTCAAGTTAACATTTTCTTGTTTAAATATATGCATAATTTTTTCAAGAAATGACATTTATATGACATCTATGACAACTAGGTCCATATACTTTTATAAAACATTCTCCACAAATGCAAACTTTAAAATCCATAAAAAAGTTTCTGTGCCTCAAATTTGAAAACGCTGAAATACAGTTTGTTTTTTTTTTTATTTTTACCTTTCCAAATTCGTAACCAGAATTTTGATATTCATTTTGACTTCAGACAGAGCTGTTCTTATAAAGTCGTAACTTCCGGCTGTAGGGTATCAAGAACTGAAAAAGAAAAACTGGCATATTTTATATCAGTTTCTTCCATACGGAAATTTTTAAGCATTACCCATAATTCAAGTATCTAGCTTTAATAATATAGATTTTATAAGGCCTTTTTCATTAGGCAATAATAGCCTTTGCCACAAGCAGTTCTTCGATTATTCGCAAGCATTCGGGTTGAAAGGAGACTTTCTTCAACCCCCTCATACTTGCGAATAATCGTCGAACACTGCTTGCGGCGAAGGCAATTATTGCCTCATGAAAAAGGCTTCTATCTTCAAAAACAGGCGATGCGAGCGTTTTTATTATGTTTTTACCAATGTGCATCGCCTGTAGTAAAAGTATTGACTGAAACCAGAATTAAAACAACTTACACATGCAAAAAACTAATCCAAGAACAGGTTTAGAATTGCTTCTATTTTCTGCTGGGATATTCAAAGATGTAGAAGCATGTAGATATAATATTTATCCTTATTTTTATAAATATCATCATTTGTTCTTTCAGAAATTGACATACAAATTCATACATTTTATACTTATTTATTCTGAGTATTATTGTGAGACGTGCTAGTAACTTGTTTGTATTTTGTTTGTATTTTTGTGCATACTATAGCTTTGTTGATATGTATGAAGTTATGGATGTTTGTGTGGCTTATTTTTCAAAATGTTTCACTTTTCTGACACGTCTTAATTATGCAAAACAATTCGAAAACAGAACGAGATACAATAAAAATAAAATGGATATTTCATATACTGAAAAATATTCATAAAAAACTGAGAAATCGTCTGGGTGAAGCACTCTGGGGAAATATGTAACTTAAGCTGTTGACAGCTTCGATATTTTTTTAATATTCTGATATCCTTTAAATTGCTTTTATTTTTTTTAATGGAATGTGCTAGCAGTTGGTAGTCGCAATCAAGAGCAAATAAATGTTAAACATACGTCTGGTAATGCAGGAAATTGATTATTTAATTAATGTCATGCTTGAACATATAACACAGCTTGTATAACAAAAACATTCATGCACGGACAGAAATCCTTATTCACAGTAAAAAATGGTGTATCCTTCTTCGAAGTAAAATACTTTATCAATCGTTTTTTCTCAACTCTTCTTACTTAAAGGGCCATCAGCTTATCCTCCATTCAATGGTCACTGTGTGTGACATATGACAACATCGCTCATGGTTCGTCATAAAATACTTCAAGGACAGATGCTTAGCTAATGCATCACTCTTTCTTCCTTTACCTAGTCCTGTCATGTGTTGTCATGCTTTGGCTATTGAAGGAACATTTGATGCATGCTGCTTGTAAAAGTTCAATGTTCATGATAGTTCAATGCGGGTATGAGTTGCTTAATGTCGCGCACTAAGCTTACTATGAAGCGCTTTCTTGCTAAAGTACTTGTGCTTTTATTGATTCTCATGCTGAACAAAAAAAGAGAATTGCTTTTGAAGCAATGTATCATTGATGTTTTTTCGTACTCTGAGTAAAAATATTTTAAAGGCTTTAATAAACATTTTTCCAAATTTTACCAATTTGGCCAATAAAATAAGTTAAAAAAAGTAGAACTCGGAGCGATTTGGTGTTAAGATTCGTTTCAATTACTTCATTAGTACCAAACTAGCCAGATTTAAAGTATACTCCATTTGTTTTAGTGATCCACTTTTCTTAAAAATTATTGATAATACCTTTATCAAACAGAAAAAATACTGAAAATTTAATATAGCACAAGATTGAGCAAAATTATAAAATCACAACTGATTCTAACATCAAACATTATTTCGATGCTTGAAAAATCCGTAAACGCAGTCATATGCAAATACTAAGTGTAGTAGTTTTAATAACTGGTGATTTTTTTCATGAACAATTCTAAAATAATTTCTTAAGTCCTAACCAGGATATATCTAGGTAGGTAGATATTAAATTTCGAGCAGATCGGATAAAATTTTATAGACTCATTTTCGACTTAAAGTTCAATATGTATGTGATTTATATGACAAAAATGTTCTGTAAAATATTATTATTAATATACCAAATAATATTATAAAAGGCCTTAAAAAAGGGTCTTACAGAAATTATATGCTCCCTGTTTTTCAGTGAATTCTTTGAAAAGTTTACAAATCAAACATGAAACTTGAACAAAAACTAGCAGAGTTATGAAATTTTACTTTTTGATTTAATTTACGCAGCTTGCGGGTAGTGTGATTTGGTAGAACAAATCTCGTAACCGTTTGATTGGTGTGTGTATGCGTGCAATGTTGTATGTACATCGATGACTCCTTAAGCACTTGCCCGATTGCCGTAATTTTTTTGTCAACAGATAGAAACATTGAACGCGGAGATGACCATTTAAAAAATCGGCGATATTCGACAAAGGGGCGTGTCAGTATTATAAAAACACTATATCTTAAATAATATTGACACTAAGGAACTGAAATTTAGTACAGGGGTGGGCAAAATTATTACAGATTACGGTCAATAAAACGGACGTTATTCGACAAAGGGGCGTGACAACATTAGAAAATCACTGTATCTCGAATAATATTGACGCTAGGGCACTTAAATTTAGTACACGGGTAGGAACAATTAAAACAAATTACGGTCAAGTAAGTGGGCGTTATTTGACAAAGGGGAGTGGCAATATTAGAAAATATTACAAATAATATTGACACTAGGGTAATAAAATTCGCTACAAGAATGGGTAGAATTATTACAAAACACGATAAAGAAATATGCATATTTATTAAGTCTCTTTATTGGACTTCTAAATAAAAAAATTATTTAAATTATATATATGGGCATTTCCACAGAAAACGTGACCAAAACATTAAAACTTATTAAAAACTTTTTATTTTATGATATTATCTAAAGAAATATTTTAATTAAAGTTTTTTCTAAATGACCTCTATATTTATTATGTTGACTTTATATGATTTAAATACAAATTCAAAATGTTTGATAGTTTAAATCATACTTGATTTTAAATACAATTTCTAGTTACTATCAAACAACTAGAATTTGTATTTAAAATCAAGTATGATTTAAACTATCAAACATTTTGAATTTGTATTTAAATCATATAAAGTCGAAATATCTTAATTTTATTAATTTAAGAAATTTCTATATAAATTCATTAACCATGATGATCAAATTGTCTGCACTGTCTCTCAAATGTAGTTTCCTTTTACGTAAATGTTTAGTAAATGTCTCGTAAACTTTTTGTTTTAGTAAAAATGGAAAGAATTGGATTCAGCCAATTCATATAATAGAAAAATGGTAAAGGCAAGAACAGGACAAAATATTAAATTTTTTGTTAACAACTAAATTACATAATTACTTTACTACCTAATTGCTTAGTTACCCAATTTAAATTTAAGGAAATGTTTTCGCGTGTGTTACGTCGCATGAGTTACGGCAAATATTTTTTGGAAACTCAATATATTTTTAAATAAGCAAAGTTCATGGGTATAGTGGGCTTACTTCACTGTTTTCCCATTACTTAAAAACTAAAAAAAAAACAAATTATATGAGAAAATGCGCTGAGTTTTTACAATCTAAACTTGCTTGTAAAACACACATCCTTTTTGTCTTTTAAATTACGCGCATATTTACCACTGCCATTCTTAAATAGTTACAGTAACGACGATTTTGGTAAATCATACCATTACTATTTCTTGTAAGACATATGTACACAAGAAATTTTTTTACATTAATAAAATAAACTTCCGAAAAAACGAAGCTTTAAGTCGTACGCATGTAGCGTGAGTGACCATGGAAATGCCCATATTTGGAAACAGCGGAGATATTTGCTTGAAAAGTCCACAATTTGATTTTTAAGTTGCTTTATCTCATTCTGAGGTTACGATGTTTTATGAAAAAGTCGTTGTACTTAATATTTTTACACTCAAAAAAATCTGTTTTCCTTAAATTAAGGAAATGGGGCATCAATTCATAACCATGGGTTTTTCAGTAATGTATAGAGATTTCTCCTTAATGTAGAGAATTTTTACATGATTTAATGATATCTCACGTTTTGAATTCGTTGCAACGTTATCAAAATAGTTCCTTAGTTTTGAAGACAAGTTAAAAGTAAGTTGTGTATAAAAGCAGAAATAATTTGAAGAAAAACTTTATTCATATCAAAAAAAAAGTAACAATACTTGGACATTTCATAGAAATGTATGTAAGTTTTTCATTTTTGTACACCACAAGTGACTTATTTTAAGGATGCTTTTCTTATATTTCTAAAAAAAAATGCTTTAAAATTACTTACAAAGCAAACGGTTCTAATTGAAGCAAATTAAGCGATGATTCTTTAACAACTGCAATGGTCGAATGAATAAGCTAATGGATTTCCACTCAAGCAGCCGAGGTTCAAGTCTCCGGGTAATGGTAATTTTTCAATTTAATTTCATATTAATAATATTAAAGTTTTTCATCAGTATAAAAATAATAACTCTCACAGAATGCCGATGATTAATAAACAGTAAAATGTTTCTTATTTTAAGAAAAAATATTCCTCTTAGTTATAGCTGATGATAAATAAACGGTAGAAAAATTTTAAGTTTCTTCAATTTAGCGAAATAGTTCGTAAATGATTGGATAATTTTCCTAAACTATTTTGCACTTCTGGTGTCAATTTAACGAAAAATACATACTTAATTTTAAGAAAATCGACCATGGCACGTAATGAAGCCTGATTTTCTAACGATAAAAATTTCTTCTAAATTTTCTGGAATTTTTTTTCTGAGTGTACAGTTTTCTGAAGGTTTCACTTCTTTCGTGCGTGGCAGCCACACACATACCTTTTTATATTTGTGTGTTTGTTTGAAATCATACGTGAGAATCTTTTTTGCAATTAAGTTTTAAGAAATATATACTGCAGCAAATGTGCATGGTTAAAAATCTTGGAATAAATATTAGTCCAGCTAAAATACTACTGCATATTTTTTAACCTTCAGGTTTAAAATCTAAACTTTCACAAATACTTACCCATGATTAAAAATTTTCTGTACTAAAATTTAAACCAAGGAAATGCTGAAACTCAATATTAGGCTATTAGGTTCATATGCTTGCTTATTGCTATTGTTTCGTATAGCATAATAGCCCAGAGGTTAACGAAGTGAGCTTACAAACTGGATGTCCCTGGTTCAAATCTCACTGTGTTTGTTTTTCTTATTTTATATATATATTTCAATCCAAGCTTGTACTAAATTTCAAACCAAAGCTGTATTAAAACGATTTTTTAGTATTTTGCAAATACTAGATTTAAAACCAAAGCTGGTGTGATCATATATAAAGTACAGAAAAGTTTCAATTGCATTCCAAGATTTTTAACTGTGTGTGTAACATAGCGTAATCTGATGTTAGAATTTCAAAAAGTTACTTGACATTAAGGTGGACCCTGAAAATGTGTATTTTTGTTTTTTACTCTTTTTATATGTGCTGGCAGTATTAAGGGGTCGCTGATTTCGAACCTGATGCAAGTATTTCAAAAAGTTTTTTGACACTAGAGTGGTCCCAAAAAATGTGTTTTTGTTTTATACTCTTTAGTGATTCGCTGGTCGCTATTTTCCAATCTGATGTAAGAATTTCAAAAAGTGTTTCGACACTGGGGTAAACTCTAAAAATGTGTTGTTTTTTATACTCTTACGTAGGTCCAGTTTTCAATCGAACTTTTCGGTGAATACAAGCTCCACACGAGGAACATGATGAATGTTCAATACTCAACGCCTTGTTACTTCATGAAACGAACATCGCTAGTAACGGTTACTGCCTATTTCCATCTCTCACAATAATTTAAAATCTCAGTTTTTAATAAATAAATCTTTTTCCTAAAATATTAAATTAAACTTCTTGATTTGATTGTTCATTTACATTTTTTGACTAAAAAAAATATATAAATACAAAATAATAAATAAAATAAAAATATACAGATTTCATTTCAAACTACATTCGGAGATGAAGAAAAAGCGTAAAGAAATTCGTTCCTGACGGGGGTCCCACGGCCAAAAAACTTTTTTTTAGGATATACAATGTTGGCAAATAAGATATAAACATCTTTTGAACGCCCAAATAACACAATGTCCTTTTGAAAAAATAGTAAAGACCTAACTATAAAAGTATTACAATTAAATTTAGTAAAAATACTTACTCAAACTGCTGTTGATTGAGACACAAAAAATCGTGCCATAACGTTGAATAACTTGGCAATTATGAAGTATTTTGCAAAAGTGAACCTTTTCGGAGAGGTCAGAATAAAGTTTTTTTACTACAAAAAGTTACAAAAGTCAAAGAATCTTTTTGACCTTAAGCATATGACCTAAAGTACCTTTACAGTAAGTAGTTCTAGAACTTTTGTCATAAGCTCTTGTACTTAGCGAGTTATAATTGCATTTAATGGCATGCTGTTTTGCACTCTACTTTTTTTTAAGCTCACGTTGCAAGGATTTACCTTGTCTCGTCAAAAAAGGTAATTTTTTACATTAATTAAATTAAATTGTAATAAAATAAAAAAAGGTTAAATTTCCAATGTTGATAATAAATTAATATCGAACTCTTTTTAAGCTGAAAGCATTAAACAGAAATTATGAAGGATTAAAAAAGTTATTTTAATATTTAATGTTAACAGATTTAAAAGCTTCAAAGATCATATGACCATTATAAATAAAAAAAAGAACTATGCTTTGATATGTAATAATAAAAATAATAAGATTAATTCAATTTGAAATTGAATGAATAGTCGAAAGTATAAGTTAATTATGTGTATGTATTCTAAGTATGTATTCTACGTAAGCATGTAACCATATTTGTATTATATATGAATGTATGCATAATATTTGCTTACAAATTTATTCTGGCAGCTTTAAAGATAACAAATCAAAAATGTAACTATGTTGTCTTTAAATCAAAATTTTTTTAAAGAAAACCGTATCTTTTTTTCCGACTTTTTTCATTAACAACACAACAAAACAGCCCAACAGCACAAAACACACAAGAGATTTTTTTAGTCGATCTTACATCTGACAATTGTAAAAAAGTTGGCATACTCAAATTTTTCATTAGCTCTTCATAAGCTTATGTAAGACGAAATTAATTTTTTTAATTTAAAGTGGTATAAAACATTCTGTTTGAATCAGATCAAAATTTAAACGAATTTTGATTAAGTTTAAATTCACATCATCAATATACTATCTGCTGAAGCTGAAGTAAATCTCTTCCACAGCATAATGGTATTGGTATAATTTAGAAAAAATCTCATTGCATAATCTTTAATGTAACTAGGCAAAATCATATACGTGATTGTTTCTTGAAAAATTAATAATAAAGTTATGCTAAAACTATTTTTGGAAAAAATCAAACAAGTGTAAAATATAATTCGAAATAGAAATTTTTTTGTAGCGTGTATAAAATGTATGGTTTTTTATAACGTTTTCTATAAATTCTTAAATTTTAAGGTATTGTGAATGCCTTTGAATTGCTACTATTCATGGGCGTCCACAGGATTTTTTTTTCTAGGGGGGTGGGCAAAGGCATAAAGGAATCTAGAATGAACATAAACAAAATGTAACCTATATAATGCTATTTAC
Source organism: Dichetophora obliterata (assembly GCA_963920525.1). Classification (NCBI taxonomy): domain Eukaryota; kingdom Metazoa; phylum Arthropoda; class Insecta; order Diptera; family Sciomyzidae; genus Dichetophora; species Dichetophora obliterata. The sequence goes on along the minus strand of OY986437.1, from coordinate 219,575,241 downwards.
TCAGATTTTTAGTACCAATTTTTTAAACATTATACGCACAATGCACCTGATGACACACGCTTTTACACATAAGAAAATATAATATGTTTTAAAGATCGTGTAAAAATCTTTCTCGTATCATGTCCGAAATATTTAAAAAAAAATTTTTTTTCATGTAATTCATTTCAGTAATTTTTTGCTAAAGCAAATATTCTTAACAGTCAAATAAATTAAATAATGTGAGGCCTATATCCTTAAATCAAATCGCATTAATTACTTTTGAGCCCCCAGGCTTTCAACTTTTAAAATAAGAATACAATATTTTTTGTTGTTGTAAGACTGAAAAACACAAAGTACATTTTTAGGCCATTTTTAACTTTGGAAGCCTTTAACAAACTCCTAAACCAATTTCGAGCGAACTGAAATTTTCAGATTCGGATTTAGGAGGTCAAAATCCACATCATTCGAAAAATTGAAAATTTAAGTTGTCGCTATTCTCGAAATACTCCCCACATGCTAAGGGAGATTTTTTTCACCGGATCTCACACTGCATTGACACCAATCAACTTATTTCTTTTTCTAACATGAATCAGTTCTAGCAGCTTGCAAATTCCTACAATCGATTACGGAAACATACCTTTCATCTGAATAATTTAAAAAATGTATTTTTTTTTAATTCAAACCGTATGCATAAATAAATAAAGAGTTACATGTATATAAGATTTTTTTTTTTGGGTTTCATACATTTTTTTAACATATTCCAGAACCTCTTTGCAAGTTCATTATGAATTCTGGTTTAATATAAGCACGTGATGTGAAAAAAAGTATAGAAAATTCTAAAACTGTGTAGGCGCCGCTAAATAACGTGAATTTTAAGAAGTATAAAATGATTGTTTCAAATCGAGTTTCTTATTTATGTAAATTACATAAAAAACTTTTGACTACAATAAATTCTAATATAAAATCGTTTGCTTAATATGATATAAGATTTTTTCAAGAAATAGTCCTTGATCCAAAGTTGGCCTACTTTATTAAATTTTCTCATTTTTCTTTCGCTTTTGAATTAGAAGCTTTGCTCTCGCCTAGAGCGATGCAACTTTCTTAAATTTAAATGCTGCAGAATTGTTTGTCATTTTATTAAGTTTAGGAAAAATTCAAAAAAATCCAAATTATGTCATATTTATGATAGAAAAACGAGCCGACTTTAGGAAAAACATTAATTTTTTTATAAAATGTATTTTCTTTGTCTTCTACTTGTTTGCAGTGACTTTCAAACATAAATTTGCATATCGTCAAAGCTTATATCTGTCATTGAATTAAATGCCCCTTGCTATCTGTTGCTACCAAGAATGATCTTCGACTAATAAGGGATATTATTCCTTAACATTCTTCAATTTCTCGTAGGAATGACTTCATAATTTCTTTCATTACATTCGTAGTATTTACTAAAAAATTCATTCGTAGGCTGACCGTACTCATTATTCGTAGAAGATGCGAAGTTTTAGTTGAGTTTAAAAAATTACAACTGAAATCGTTTAGACTGGTTTGTCGAACAATTACCGAATATAAGAAAATGTGTGATTGCAAGGGGGCCGTAGCCTACTGGCTCATGTGTGGCCCATAAGCTAAGGAACCGTGGCTCAAACCCAGCTGAACAGAAGGGTTTTTTTCGTAACTAGGTATAAGGATCATTCGTAAATCTATTCGTACAATATACATTTGTTTTTGTACGAATACGAATAAAATATTCGAAATATGTACCAAACTACGTTTACGAATTATATTCTTTTTTAAATATTACGAATAAAATTCGTAGAAAAAATTTTTAATTTCAGAATACGTATTGAAAAGTGTTAGCGAAACAAGGGTAAATGTACATGGGTAAATGTACAAGGGTACATGTTTCGCAAAATTGTACACTTCTACAACTTAAAATGAAGTTTTTATTCACAAAGTTCTCAAAGCCCTGAGTTTAAGCGCACCTTATAATTTAGAAAGCTTTTTGCTTCTCTCTAAAAATTTTTAAATTTAAAATTACGGCTTTTTTTATTTAATATGAATATATATAAAAAATTTTGACCGCCTAGGGAAGTGCAAGCGCCCCCTTTTACCCCTGCGGATGCCCATGCTACTGTCCATAAATTTGAGTATTCTACTTGAAATTATTAAAGTTTTAAGGAAAGCCTAAATATTTTTTAAACAATTTTCTTAATTCAGAATTTGAACTTAGACAACCTTTAGGATTTTAGCTCGCTTATTGAAGTATTGAAAGTTTTTATGGAAATTTTTAACTTATTTTACTTAAAAAATTTGATGTGCTACAAAAAAGTACACTTGAAGAATTGTCGATTTTTTGAGTATTTTTTCAGAAATAATGCTTGCCTTTTGTTCGCGTCACGATCATAATTTTTATTTTCATATTTTTATTGAATTACTAAATACTCACTGAATGCCACGCAGTTTTACACTGTATAGTTCAATGTCAATTAAGATAGAACCAGAGAAACAACAAGAGCTCTTAGAAAGAACAATTTCTCCTTTATGATCCCTCAAAATATTGATTAAATATCTCTAAAACAGACTTTTTAACATAAAGAAATGTGCAACTCTGTATGTGCCCTTCTTGCATGGGACGATAGAAGTAGCAAAAGTATTGTTTTGTTCTTTGCTTTGACATATTTTTTTCTGCTTACTATGCAAATATCGAAAATACTCGTATAAAACTTATTTTTTATGGCTTGAAAAAGTTTTAATTTTATTATAACATTGCCTAAAATGATCAATTCAAAAACAATTCCTAAAAAGTGGCATTAGTTTCATAATGCTTTTAAAATAAGAAAATATACTACCTTATGTAGCAAAACTTACATTGGAATAAAAAAGCTGAATATTTAAACTAAACATGCTTTTGTGAAATAAAAACGTGAGACTTTTCTTTAACTTCTTTGTTTTATGCAAGAAGGGCATATCTCCCGTTAACTTTTTTACAGATTTTGAACTATAATATTAAAAGCAGATTTCTTAAATATAGAAATTGGAATGACAATATATGAGTAACAATAAATATTAAAACCTGTTATTGTATACTACAACAACAAAAACACTATCCCCATCAAAATCTTAAAATGCGAATATCTCAGAATGCAGTTTTAACAGAAGTGCCCTTATTGCATCTAACTCCTCGGCTGTACACCTTCTTACAAGCGTTCTCATCATTTCATAAAGTGTCGTCTAATCGCAGCTTAACCACTTTTTTAATTTTTTTTTTTAGGATCAAAGAACCAATTCATGCGCCTCATACAAACAAGGTGTGGTCTTTGACCTGAAAGGAAAGGGATAGATTGTTAAGAGGAGTTAGTTGGAACCATACGTGAATTATTGATTAGGCGAAACAACCGACAATTTGAGTTGCTTTTTACCGAGGCTAGTGTTATGCAAGCGCGTCGGAAGCGAATTTCATCTGGGGGTACAAATGGTGGTGCAAAAAAAGTTCACCAAAATTTCTTCAAAGAAACATGAATGTGAATACACAAATTTTTTATTTTAGTTTAAAATAAAAAAAAAATATAAAAATATATAAAAAATATTAAAATTTCATTATTTTTAAAAGTTCTTCCAATTTCAATATTAGAGATCATTCTTTAAAGGATCTTTCATATGGTAATATGAAAATATAAGAAATAATGGTTGCTTTTATGAAGCAAGACTAGGTCTATATCTTTACATGGTTTAAATGCAATAAGGTACAAAAAGTTATATCAATTTAAATTATTCCAAAATGTTTCTTTCTGTCCTTGCGAGAAACAAACTCTTTCACCACCTCCATCAAATTCCATTCTTCGGTTTTATCTTTGTGAATATGTATAAGTGCCGCATGAGTGAGTCCTTTCTGTGTCATAGTTGCTCGAAGATACGTTTTAAGTCGTCTTAGTGCACTAAAAAACGCTCAGATGAAGCTGTTGATGCAGGCACAGCAATAAGTTTTTCAATTTGATTTAATAGTTTTTTTTACAGTATCCGAATTTTTTGCAAATTGGGATACAATGCCACTACAATTTGAAGGTGTTTGGCCAGGCAATTGCTTCAGCAATTTAAGTTGCGCGTGGAGGTCGCTCACATCAAAGTCATCTGCATAAAGATCTAGTTTTGTTTTTAGATTTTGTTCAGAAGACACTTTTCCGTTGAAGGCTTCGATTACAATATTACAGTATTAAGCTACATACTTAAGGGTGCTTTTAATCTTTTTGCAAACACAGAGAAAGAAAATGGTTATCCGCAAGCATGCTTATGAAGAAGAGAGAAAAAAGAGGAAAATATATAATACAAAAATATTATCGTTGTAAAAAAAACTGACATTTTGAATAACTTTTGAAGTTTTCTTTTTAAATTGTTTATCTAGCTAAAAAAGTGGGGGGCAACTGCCCCCTTTACCCCCGCTTCCGACGCCAATGGTGTTATGCCATAACCTCGGCAAGCGTTTCTAGCCCTAGTTGAGTTCCAGTCCTTTTAATTCCACATTTTCCAAAATTAATAAGTTGTTTCTTTATAGTTTTCCATAATTCTTAAATATAGGAAAGAACAAAAAAGTGGACCTCTGGATTGATAGTCCACTAGACTACAAAGGCCGACTACAAATTTTAATTTGCCCTTTAAAAATTTTTTTATCTTGTAATGTGAATATTTTTAATAAAAATGTATGCTTTTTAGTTTGACTTTTCAATGGCTAAAGTGCTTTCAAAACTAATCATTCAATGTATGACCGCAACGGAAATGAGAGCAACAACATGAGCAACATGCAAATTTGTGCGTCATTAAATATTGAATGAACGTCTAGCACAATTTCCTGCATGTGCCTCGTCATGAGATCAAATCGATGTGAATCTAGAAAATCTCTGATTCAATTTTTAGTTCGAACTTCAATAATTCAGTTGACTTCAAAGAAATGACCAATAAAGTGATGCTATGAACTGATTGCTGCATGAATTGCGGTTTGAAGTCAAAGTGACTAGAATGTGGTTAACCATCAGTTGAACGGGGAATTGATTTTGCATATTTTTAAACAAATTAAGTGCTAAGCTGAAAATATCTAACATGAAATGCATGTGCCATGGCTTTGAAAATTAGAGTTCCATGAGTTAATGAGTTTTTGGACACAAAATTTCTCTTTCATGCTTATTATATAGAAAACGAGCTAGATAAGACTCTTTAAGTTAGAGATGAGAGCACCTTTACATGGAGATGCATATTTTTTATTGTTTTTCACAATACAATTTTAATACATATAATAGGCACCTTAACTTTTTCATGTACCTTTAAAAAAAATTAAACCAAATAACTTACTATAGTTAAACATTTTTTTTAATGAAATGTAAGTTCTTGAAAAACTTATGCTTGACACTTGCTTTTAGTTTATTTTCTTCTTCTGTCTTAAAAATTTTGCTCAACTTTGATTTCATGCTTTTTTTCTAAAAATATAATTTATGCGCCAAAGTTTTTATACAACTTAAAAACTTTGAGAGTTCTGACATTGATCAAGTGCCATTGCAAGCCATAGAACAGTGTGTTGAATAGGTACAAAAATGCATACATAAAAATACCGGCATATAAAGAAAATGGTCTAAGCACTTAAAATCAATAATTCAAACGATCAATAATTTATAAGTAAAGAAATGCAAGATTTTTAAAATTCATCTTTTTAACTCGAACATATTTACTTTAACATTTAATTAGCATTTCGAAACTTCTGGGAGCTATATAAAAAACTATTTGTGAAAAATAATTCTTGTTTTCCGATCATGCGAATATCTTTTTTTATAAATATTATTTTTAAATTTATTTTTATAATATTCTTTTTAATTATTTTTTAAATTTCTTCAATCTTTTAAAAACCATAAACTATTAAATTAGTAGACTTTGAAAAGTGAGAAAAATATTATTTTTTAAAATAAATACAGTGCCTCCAACGAATAATCGGACAACTTTCTTCATTTTTTTTTAATATAAAATATATTACGAAGAAGCTGGAATAAAAAAAAAATTGGTACGCCATTTTATTTCTATATTTATCTTTATTACAATATGGAAAAGAAAAACAACAACAAAAACTCTTGTAACTAAAACAATAACATATTAAAGAAAAAACTCAATTTCTGATGTTCAACAAATAATCGGACAAAATTTAAATTCAAGAAGTAATACGAAAGAAAAGGGCCATTGCAAATATTTTAATATCTTGTGGCATATCCTTTGGCTTGGCGTACTGCCTGGAGGCGCCTGGGCATTGACTCAACCAAATTATTGCAGACCTCAGGTGGTATTGAATTCAATGCTTGCAATAGAGCATCTTTGAAGTCAGTCATGGAGTTGTATGGGCGAGTGTAAACTCTTCTCGCTAGTTCTTCCCACAGATGCTCAATCACATTTAAGTCCGGGGACTGAGCTGGAGTCTGCAACAGTTTGGGACAGTTGTGGATCAACCAAAGCTTCGCAACTTGTGAAGTGTGTTTGGGATCATTGTCCTGGTAGAACGCAAAGTTGTCTAAAATGCCCAATTTTTCTGCGCTCTGCTTAACATTTTCCTTCAAAATGTTGAGATAGATGAACCGGTCCATTTTACCATCCATAAAATGTAGGTTGCCTACCCCAGCACTGGACATACAGCCCCAAACCATTGCAGAGCCACCACCGTGCTTAACTGTAGCACGCGTGTTTCTTGGATCAAATTCAGTATTTGTTTGACGCCACACATGCGGCTTTCCATCCGATCCGTGCAAGTTGAATTTGCTCTCATCTGTATAAAGCACCTCTAAATTAAAGCAATCAATTAGAATAAAATCATTATTGCCGTTTATATCCATTTATTACCGTTTTCCAAAACTCGTTTGTTTTTATCAAATATTCCTTAGCAAATTTTAAGCGTAGTCTTTTATTTTTGGAGCTAATGAAAGGCTTCTTCCTCGCGATTCTTCCATAGTAATCATGTCTATGCAAGGTATTGCGGATTGTGTTCACGCAAACATCTTTTCCGGTGGATTTTTTTACTGAAATTTGCAATTCCCTTGCGCTTAAAAATGGATCTTTCTTAATGGCCACTACTAAGCTTCTTTCTTCTCTGTCATTAAGAATTTTCCCTTGGCCTTCCCTGCTCTTATATGAAAGCCTAAATTCTTCACGGTACCTTTTAATAATATCGTGGACCGTCGAACGACTTTTTCCGACCAACCTCAGAAATTTCCCGCACTGTCTTTCCCTCTGCATTTAATTTGACAATAAGCTGCCTTATTTCAAAAGTAGCTTGTTTTCCTTTTGGAGCCATAATGCACTACAATCAATACTGCACCAATTTAAATTTACTACTGAATGCAAACTAATAACTTAATAGACTAATATGCAAAAGAATAATTAGAAAAAAATCATTACTCTCAATTCTAACGGTGTTTTTGCACTTGCTCTTTGTTTTGTCCGATTATTTGTTGAACACAAAATACTAAAAATCTTTGCCTAAATTTAAACCGGTTTAGTCGGAATAAAGTTTTGTTGTTGTTTTTTTTACATGATCGTGCGAGCGCCAAACAAAGTATATAAACGACATAACAATTTTTTTTTTATTGCAGCTTCTTCGATTTATATAATATATTAAATAAAACTAAATAGTTTATCCGATTATTCGTTGGAGGTACTGTAAATAATAAAATTTGAAAAAAATTATTTACATTAATTATTTAATTTATAATTAATAATTTAATTATGGTTCAGTTATAACTATAATTTATAATTTAAATTTATATTAATTAAATAAGATGGTTTCTTCAATTTCCTTAAATATTTTGCATTATTTTTATCAACAGTATACAATATACAGTATATGAAAAAATAAGTTTCCACAACTTAAGTTTTATTTTCAATGCTAATCGAAATAAGAAACATGTTATTGATCCTAGTTTTTTACTGCACTATTAAAGCTCTGCTATAAAAGATTTTAAGTGTAAATAATAAGAAGCAATGCTACTTTTTTAAGTCACATGGTGCAAATTATTCATTAAGGTTTAAGTTTGAAAGTGGATAAATTAATTTTCCATGTCGATTTTCTGACAGGTTTTTGTTAAAAACGATAAAGATTTATGGTCAAATTTCGGTAATTTTATAAAATAAAAAACTTAAATCATTTTTAATTGAAGCAATATGGGTCATTCTTTTATAAACCGTACAGATTTGAACAAAAAATTACCGATCAATTTTTGATTTGCATGAAATTTTTTTAGCGGGTTCTATATCGAAAAAAGGAAACACGTGTTCGAGGATTTTTTTTTTTTAAATAGAGGGCGTTAAATGTTTGAGATTTTCATGATTTTTGCCTTGTAGACTAATTTTCAAAAATTCATAACTTCGGTTCTTTTCAAGCTAGAGACAACTTTTTTGTTTCATTTTGAAGATAAAAAAGTGAATTTTAGGTGAATTTAAGAATAAAAAATTTCATATTGTTATACAAAATTATAAGGCGAGAATATGAGGTGTACTTTGCAAATAGCTCGCCGACTTCAGGTACCGCGCGAGTTTATTAAATTTTTTTGCAATAGTAATAATCATATCTCCATCGATAAAAAAGCATTTTCTTTGTAAAATTTGAATACGAACAAAAAAATCCTCGAACAAATGTCTCTTTTTTTCGATAAAGAACCCTTAAAAAAATTTTGGGGCAAATCAAAAATGTGGCGGTCAGAATAATGACCCATATGTATGTTACTCCATCACTTCTAACACGTTCCAATGGTGTTGTTTAAATTTTTAGGGTGTGTTCAGCCAGTCATGGTTCGAGATTTAAACTTATTTGTAGAACATCGGATGAGCGGTTCTCGAGATATTGCAAAAATACTGGATGCCCTTTCACCCATACGATTTCTCATATAAAAATTGATCGTTGTTTGTTCAGATGCTTAAAACTTGAAAACGACTGGACCAAATTGGATACTTCCTTTATCTAATTGGTTTAAAAAAAAGTGTTGCTTTTTACCGCCCAAAATTAAATAAAAATAACATATCAAAAACAGTTTTGGTAGTATTAATCTAAAATTTGATAATTAAGATCGTATGACATTTGTCGGTAACTTTATTAAAAATGGGAGTGATCACACTATAGCTACGCTTACTTTTAATATAAGATAAAAAGACTTCGAAACTTTTGGTCCGATATAGCTCAAATTTTGGCAGTGGATTTATTTCGATTACGAGATGGTGTCTAAATCGAATAGCTTTGGAGTTATAGGTCGCACAGCTTCGAATTTCGGTATTCGTGTAAAATTTACAAGTGCCGTTGCACTGATAACATTTTATGTGAGTTGGACAAGGGGGAGTTGCACCTCCCATCAACCCAAATTTGCGATATCGAATAGCTTTGGAGTTATAGGTCGCACAGCGTCGGAATTCAGTATTCAACCTCAATTTATACATGCAGTTTTACTGATAGCATTTTATGGCGATTATCAATAGGGCATGGAACCTCCCATTTGACCCAAATTTGCGATATCGAATAGCTTTGGAGTTATAGGTCGCACAGAGTCGGAATTCAGCATTCGACCTCAATTTACACATGCAGTTTTACTGACAAAATTGTATGGGCGTTTGACAAGGGAGTGTGACAGCAACGCACCGGGTTTCAGCTAGTTAATTTTAAATAATTAAGATCCGACAAAACACATTTTTCTAAATATTTATAATTTACATAATAATTTACATGAAAGTTGCCAATCCAACAGGTTCATTGCAAAAATATTTCAGAAATCGCACACCGCGATTTTCAAAGTGATTGCTGCTTACAAATCAAATAAACGGGTATCTCGAAAGGAGAGACCAGGGCGCTCTTTGAAATGCCCTCCGCCTCAGCTAACTCGTGCAACTTCACTTGACGATCATTCAAAACGATTTGATTCACTTGCTTTTAGGATTTGAACTTATAGAGGTGCCTCTTCGTAGTGATCGTTTCTTCAACTTTTTCATCGCGCTAAAAAATTCAGTTAATCGGAGCTCATAATCGATTTAAGTCGACTTTTTTGTCAATATTGGTATCAATTGAAATGTAATGCGATTATCTGCATCTTATGTATGCCACTTTTTATTGTATAATTCATAACTCGTAATAATAATAGTTTTTAATATTTATATGGGAGTATTTTTGATCACTCAAAACATTTTAGATATGGGTCAAACTTAAACAATGTCATCAAAGTAACGACTTACCTGAATACGCGGGTCCAGCCTGCAACCTTCTGACGGCTTTGTAGCAACAAATTATATGCCTTTAAAAAATTAATATCCCAGTATCGGCCTTACCCTGGCTCTTAAGGAGGGAAATAGGTGTAGAGGTCTAAAAAAAAATTAAAATTCTTTTTCATAAATCGATGTTACAGCTTATAATATTCAATAATATACCCTAAAAATTTCAAAACAAAATTCCAAGCCATTAAAAATATTTATGCATTTGAGCGAGCGTCCTTTCGGAGCTGTTTCATTACCACTCCTTTTTCAAAAGCGTTTTTCTCGAAACTACTTTTTTCGACTTCGTGACTCTAGCGCGCAGAGTTCTTGATCAATCCTTACCAAATTTAGCACAAATTTTCTTTTATATATACGCTATAATTGAACTTCAATCATATACAATATCTTTATTTTTACTTTATTTTATATTTCAAAGAAAATAAGAAAATACGGTAAAAAATCGTGTTTAATTTTCACATTCTAAAAAAAAATTTATTTTTTTGTGATAATTGTAGTTCAAACAAAAGTGACATGTATAAATAAAGTAATTTTCTTAGAAAAATTGATTTCAGATACAAATTGTGATCTCCAGAATACAAACTGCCGAACCGGTATCCGATATCTCCGGGATTTTTCAAGAAAACTGTTTCAAGAAAAAATTCGGTTAATGTTTTTCTATATATCCGCAAAATAACCTCAAAAGCAATATAAAATATATTTATTTTTTATAATAAAAAAAAATCGTGAAAATTACTTCAAATACTCCGTCCTACACCTATTTCCCCTTAAATCTGTCTACTTTTTCAATAAATTCCAATTATATTTCTTCTACTGCTTTGGTATGCAAAAATAAGATAAGTAAAATTGTTCTGAACATTCACTGAATGCTTGATTATTGCATTATAATTCTCTGCAATCCGTTGCAAATCAAATTAAAGTTCTACCGACGCGATTTTGTGGATTATTTCAAATCAAAACTCGACGTCAAAATACTCGATTTTTTTGGGCAAAAGTCGATTTTCGATTATATTCGAAGTTGATTTAACCATCACTATCTCTTAGGTGCTTGTACGAGCCATTATAAATTCACTAAACCACCGATAAACTGCGAGTATTGTCCTCTAAGGAGCAGATGTCGAATAATATTACTGCACCCATCGCAATGATTGATCAGACGTTCTTACCAACAAAAAAACAATGCGATATTCCTGTTTTTCCATTTTTTCTTAAGAAGGTGAAAGTAGCGTCGCTCAAACGACTGCACACTGAGAAAAAAGTAACATGATATAATCAAACATTAGCATGTTTAATAATTCCGTGGTTTACTATGTCCTCATGACGAAATTTTCAAACAAAAATAATGCGCTATCTACCAAAATAATGTTTGAATGTTGTTTTAATAAAAAACAAATTTGAATTAACTATGCAAATGTTTGATTCAAACCTGACCCTTTTGACTCAAATTTGAACCCGTTTGACTCAAACTTGAAACTGTTTAAATGTTGTTTTAATAGAAATCAAATTTAAATTAACTATTATATTTTTTGATGAAACCTTAATAATATTTGATTCAAACACTAAGCTATTTCACTCAAAACTGAAATTGTTTGAATATTGTTTGAATAGAAAACCAGTTTAAATTAAATATTATATTGTTTGATTCAAACACGACAATATTTGACTCAAACATGACAATATTTTACTTAAACATGACAATATTTAACTCAAACATGAAATTGTTTAAATATTGTTTTAATAGAAAACTCATACAAGAAGCTGTTTGACTCAAATCGGAAACTGTTTAAATGTTGTTTTATTTTAAAGTTAATTTTAATCATATTGATTTTATATGATTTATATACAAATTCTAAACGTTTGATAGTTTAAATCATACTTGATTTTAAAAAAAATTCTATTTGTTTTAGTTAATTTAAATCTGAACATGTTTAATTCAAGCTTGAAACTGTTTAAATGCTATTTGAAAAAAAATTATATCAACTATTATAGTGTTTGATTAAACATGACAATATTTAATTAAAACATGACAACATTTGATTTCAACATTAAACTATTTTACTCAAACTTGAAATTGTTTAAATATTGTTTGAATAGAAAACAAGTTTAACTTAATTATTATATTTGACTTAAACATGACATGGCGAGATAATAAGCCATGGAATTTACTTTGTTTTTAATTCAAAGTATTGATTTTCTTTTAAAATCGGAATTTTCCAATGAAAATGATATCGTTTATTCACAAAAGCTTATTGTAGAACACCAATCTTTATATATTTGGTTATATGGACCAACTTTAAAACCTAAATATCACTTTCTTACATAATAATTGTCTGCATTTAGGAAATGTGGCTCATTAAAAAAAATGGTGCTTTAGATTTGAAGCTAAGCATAGACCTTCAAAAATGTATTCCAGATGCATAACTTCTCGATTAAATCCATCTTTAAGTCTTGCTACTAAGGCTTCATTAAAATTTACTGAGTTTTTGACTAAGTATGAAGAGGGAATATATTTAAATGAAATTATAGCAAATAGTTTCAAATTCATTAATATGCAATCATTGCCATTTTATGAAAAAATTGATACTTCAGATGTTTTTCTCAATCCTTTAAATCATCAAAGAAAATCATCAAAGAAAATTATTATTTATCTTTCTTTCTATTTGTATAAAATTGTTTCACTTTAAACTGACAATATAAATGTTTATGTTTACTGTTACTGTATTGAAATAAAAGGTTTTGATCAACATTTTCAATCGTATGTGATAGGTAAAAAAAAATTAACAATGAAATGTGTGTTAAAAATATTTCTTATTTTACTAGTCTTCCATTCTATATTTATAAAATAAATATTGGAAAAAGCTATGTTAGAAATAAGTTTTTATAACAATAAAATATGTATAAAAATAAACAAAGTTTGCTTATTATTTTTAATAGTTTCTTAAAATAAACCAGGTAAGTAATGGAATTTGAAACGATATGTAAGTAAAATTTTCAATTTAAATTTTTTTTAGCAGATTTAATAGTCACAAATGTTTGCTTGAAAATATCAAAAAATATATATTTCATATCAACAATTAATCTATTAAATTTAAAGAAATGTATGTTTAAAAACATCAAACATATACATGTTTAATATAGACAGGAAATATATTCAATTTAATCAAATGTATGTTTAAACATATTAAACATGTACATGTTTGATATCAAAAGGTAATCTATTCAATTCAAGCAAATGCATGTTTAAAAATTTCAAACTTGTACATATTTGAAATCAATAGGTAATCTATTCAATTGAAACAAATAAATGTTTAAAATCTTCAAACATGTATATGTTTGAAATTGATAGGTATTTGAAATCAAATCTGTACATGTTTGATATCAACAGCAGCATTATTTAATTTAAGCAAATTCATATTTAACAACATCAAACATACACATATTTGGTTTCAACAAGAACCGAGCTTAATTCAAAGCGGATCATTGTCGTAAATTCAAAACATGGTTTGTTTAATTAAACTAAAATTTTGTTCAATTTGAACATTTTCTTGTTATTTTTTTAGCAATTTTTGGTTTGATTCAAATATTTTTGATGTTTGATTCAAAGTATATTAAATATCTGTTAAATATTACAAACTCGTTTCAAGTTAATCGAAACAAAATATTGATAAGTCAACAATGTTTCCTTTCATTTATATCAACCTACATATTGTTTAAAAGAAACTCAAATCCTTTTGGAGACAAATCACGTGTGTTTTTGGTTGAATTGACCTCATTTGAGTTAGATTTTTTTTCTCTGTGTAGCTGTGGCAAATGAGACTCTCGAAATGAGCCATGTTCATTTTCTAGTGGTGCCGCCTATTGAAAAATTACGCAACTTTTCAGCCCATAAGTTATTATAAAAATTGTATCCATCTCTGTCTATGGTTCGGAATTTAATCTGATCTGACCAAAAGAATTTCTTAAAAATACATAAAAAAATTAAAATTGTTTAGATTTAGATTTCTTTATTGAGTCTTTGGAAAAAATATCCTTACAGACTAAGATTAATTATTTAAAAATAAAAAATAACGATGCAAATAAACAGTAGAATAACACTACAAAAAAACTATTTAACAATTCTTTAAAACATTCTTTAAATATTGAAAAATCAAACAAAACTCGAGACGATAGATCATTATATAAAGACAGAGTTCTTTGAAATGGCTCATTACGAGCATAATTAGACCTATGAAATTGAATTGAAAAACTTTGAAACGGCGCAACTGTCTTGAAGGTATATCGAAATTTATGAGTGCCAAAAGAGAAGGACAGTCAATGTTACTCGATATTATGTCATAGATAACAATAAGAGACTGAACTTTTCTCCGTAAATCTAAAGTCTTAATGCCTAAAAGCAAGCATCTGACATTAAATGAGGGAAAATCTTCACGACAATATAATGAGAAAAGTGCAAATTTTGTGAATCTTTTTTAAATTTGTACCAATCTCAACGTGTGAACGGCATAATGCGGATTCCAAATGAAAGATGCATATTCTAGTATCGACCTTACATAAGAATTAAATAATGTATGAGGGTCCGAGAATTCTGAACTATTTCTACGGATGAACGCAAATAAAGAGTAGGTTTTAGAGACTATATAGTTAACGTGTTGATCAAAAGTGAACTTAATATCAAAGATGACACCAAGATCTTTGATCGATTGAACATATTGAAGAGATATGCCAGAAATAGAACAGGGGTATGTATCTTAGGAAATTACTGCTTTTAGAAAAAAAATATATGAAGGTTAGGGCGGGTCAATTTGTATGGACGAATTTTTTGGAGGTCTGGCTCAGCGAAATTCGTAAAATACATGTAATTTCAAGACTTTTTCTCCACTACAGCATATACAAATTTTGAAAAAAAGCTGTGCGGACTTTCGTAAATAGATTTTGTTCTCAATTATAAAATATGAATGTATGAATGTATGTGTATGAATCTATTTACGAAAGTCCGCACAGCTTTTTTTCAGAATTTGTATATGCTGTAGTGGAGAAAAAGTCTTGAAATTACATGTATTTTACGAATTTCGCTGAGCCAGAATTTGACCCGCCCTAATGAAGGTAGAGAGCAGTCAAACTACTCCATTGGTACAAATTATCTAAGTCAGCTTGTAAGGAAATTACATCAGATAAGCAACTAAACCTGCGAAATAGTCTTAAGTCATCAGCATAAAGTGATCCGTTTGAGAGAAAAATCCGATTTGAGCCAAAACTAATAAAATATATCGCCCCTTTCACATTTAAGTGTAATATCAGTTGCACTGACCCTCTCTTATTTAGCTAAGATTTTGTTCTTAGTTTGGTTTATTGATTAGAAAACCAAATTCGAAGTTAGAAATTTTTAGAACCATTTTTAAATGACCAAAATGGGGTCTTCTTTGAGACAACGTAGGTACAGTCAATTTAAATTCGATTTTTGTAAATAAAGTATCATTGGAATGGTTATTTCGTCTTTTTAAAGGCAAAAATATAAAATGTTTGAAAAAAAGGCTGTAATACCATGCCGGCAACAGGTTTAATTTTTTTTATCTATCGAAAGTAAATTGTGCTACGTTGTCTCAAAATAGACAATATGTGGGCATTTGTATGGCTGTGGGTCCGCGAAAATAAATTTTTAAAAACTCAAACTCAGCATTTGGTTTTTTAAACAATAAATCAATCTAAGAACAAAATTTCAGCCAAATCGGAGATGGTCAGTGCAACAAATATTCAACTAATATTCGAATATTCATCCAGAAAAGAAGCTCAAAAGAACTTGAAAATGCATATTCATGGAAATTAGTGGATTTAAAGAAATTTTTAGAAATACCTTGAAACAAAATAATATTTCTTATATTTAAGTTTTTCAAAATACACTAAAATAATTTCCAGTTCAAACTTTTTAGAGGAAGTAATAAGCAAAAATTACCACCTTTTTCTGATAACCAATAAAAAAAATTACTTTAAATCTGAAAATTAAAAAAAATTAGTGCACATTTAAGAAAAGCAACCACGTCATAAATTTTACATTAAAAACCCTTATATCTTATTAGTTCCATTACTTTTTTTTTTATTAAAACCCCTCTAATGTATAATTCTCATTACGAGCTTTATATACATAATTTATATATATTTTTTTTTTGGCATCAACAATATCAAATTAACTTACGTGTAAATTTCTTTAAAGACCAGTCACATCTTTCTATTTTTATAACATGTCTATATTGGCTCAACGCACTGTGCTTCGTCTTTATCAAAGTCCTTCAGCGTGCACTCTGCTTGCAAATACTTCGTTTCAAGTACTGCGTTTTTCTGTTCTTTCCTTTCGATAATGTCCTGTTCAATGTCCTTTTATAGTTCTTCAGCTGAAATAATATTTTCGATTGTGTTTTATTTTCTGCATTATGAGTAGTGAAGAGGAGGAGCGAACTCCATGGACCGTTTTAAATACTTGATTTTAAAATAATAAAACGGAAAATCGTCTAACGTTTTGCTTAAAGGGAATTTTGTTTACAAATTGAATGTTGCATAAATTGTTTGAGCGTTTAAGGAATGGAACTTTTTATTTATTTCAAAAAATTCATTCAATTAAATTTTATTATTTGAATGAATTTATTACAGAAAATTTTAAAATGCATTGAAATTATTTCATTTTAACAATAAAATTTAAATTGTTTTAATCTCAATCTCAAACTGTTCAATCTCAAATTCATTAGATAAACAAGAACCACTAAAACTAAAAGAACAAACTTATATGAAAAAATACAAAACATTAATTTAAAGTGTTCAAATATTCCATTTCATAAGATGAATTTTAAAGTGAACTTAAATAAAATAATAATAAGATCATGTTAACGCGCTAAAAAAATGCCTCTTTTCTTTACAATAACATTTAGCTTACAGTACATTCGAGTAAATGCTTAGAAATTTTTTCAATTATCTATGTAATACGAATATTAAACAAAAATATCATGGAAATGAGATTCATACTTGATAAATCATGTAATTAGGTGCAATCTAATTGCTTACAAGGCCGGGGAAGACGATGCTTATCTGCTGAGCTGTTTTAGCACCAGAGTGAAGCTCTATTTAAATGAATTCAGGATTTATGCGGAATAAAGTTGGAGGACTGCATTCTTGATGACTAAGATCTCAGTGTGCTCCACACAATCCACAAGAAATCCTATCCCACTATTTGTGCTCACTACCGTGGGTTAAGCCTTCATTATCTATATCTATATAAATCTATGCTGTTACGTATGTAAAACACGAGAACTTATTGAAGACGAAAAGTTTTATTTATTTAAGGCTACACATATGTAGCCTTACTTACTAAGCTTACACTCCTAAGTTGTAGTATAGAGATTACAGATATGACGATCGCTATAATTAACCTACACATTTTTTCTTCAGGTTAACTCCAAATGTACTGGGCCAATTTTTATGAAATAAGTTTTAAGATATCATATTTGTGCTACAGCTTAACTACCCAAAATCGCGCTATAACACCAATTTTAAGTTTTTAGTGAAAAATCTCTTAAACAGTCGCAAAAATAAATTTAAACAACTTTTGTTTTGAAATTAATATTTTTTTTATAAAAATATTTGCAAAAAATCGTTTGTTGTGGATTTTTTGTTTGTTTAATGTGTTCTTTATATTTTTTAGAATATGCATACATTCATGTTTTTAAATCGATATTAAGAAAAAAAGAGAAGTTAAAACGTTTTCGTAAGCCTATGTCTAAGCTCCCTATAACGAAAAGAAAACTTTAAACGCGATTTCCTCGAAACTAGTTTTTTTTAAACGGTTCGATATATAACTCGAAATGTATTGCTTCAATTTCAATGAATCTTGCTGCATTTTGTTCGTAATCTTGACCTTTACGCATCCCCCCAAATTCAGGTACCCATTTTTTTTAGACAAAACAGCGCGCAAAAATCTATCAGTTTTTAACTTTTTACTCGAACCATAATTATCGAACATAATTTAAAAAACCCCTGGGAGTCGTGCGTAGGGGGATGCCGAATTAATTATCTACACTTTAAAATGACATTTGATTTGTTTGTTTCAGATATATGGGAAAGGACATATCCATCGAACCGTTTTGGATGTCTTTTTTTCAATGTAATTTTCAGCACCCTTTATAAAAAAGCCAGAAAATTGATTTAAAAGAAAAGATTTATAAAATATTTTTTATGTACAATAACCTGTATAAATTTGAAAAAATTAATAACTTCTTGTATCTAAATAAAGTGTTTAAAAAAGCTGTTTTTTTTTCTTGCAAAACGTTTATTATACCTTTATATGATAATTCAAGAGTAACGTTGTTTAATAACTGAGCAAAAACTTTAAATTTGTTTTCTAATTATTAACACTTCTAATTACAATTTTATTATTTTCAAAATATATTAAAAATACAGCAAAACAAACACTGCTGCTAAATTCAAAATCACGCTGTTGCAACTAAAAATAAAAAACTGTTGATTGATTTGTTCTCTTATTGGTAAGTTAGAGTTATTTGGAATGTTCATGAGACATTTATAAGAATTCCGACTTAATTTGTTCTCTTTGAGTTATTTTTCTAGAGCAATTTCTTAATGTTTCAAATCTGCAACATGGCGCGATATAGGGTTAAGGGGTATTTTTCTTTCGAAATTTTAGTGATAAGTATACAGGGTGTCCCGAATAGAGTGCAACTATTTGCGGAGGGGAAAGGTGATTTGCGAGTTGATCAAAAATCGTATGGGAGGGGGTCAATTTTCACACCCTTAGGAGTTACAGGGCTAATTAGTGTTTCATAACTTTGATGCTCATTATTGTTCTTAGCAGAAGAAAAAACTCACGGAAAACTTATTTTATGAACTCATTTGAAAGGTAATGAATTGGTCTTCTTAGCGGTGTATCAACGAACCCACCAGACCTATTCATTACCGAGCTCGTGTGAAGATGAAATACATTCTTTGAAACTACTAAATTTCAAGTGTGAGCGCAATTTTCTCAGAAACTCTCGCAATAAATTAAATTTGTTTTTTAAATAAATAAATTATGTAATATTATTCAAAGACATCAAATGCATAACCATATCCTTAAAAATAAAAAATTTTTAGTACTTCAAAAATTAGACAAAATTAAAAACATAATCATTGTACTGTGTTTTTCATTATGATTTTTTATTGTTCATTGTTTTGAATGCAATATCGATAATCAATAATCGAGGCCTTTCATACTACCCATAAAAAAAAATCCCGTGGAGTCAAATCGGGTGATCTTGGAGGCCACCTTAAGTGGTCTATTTCTTCAAATCCAGCTAGCTTGATATTTTTGTCTAACCACACCTAAACGTTTCTGCTGTAATGGGGCGGAGCACCGTCATGGTAGAAAATTATAGCGCGTCCATTCTGCTAGGGCACATAATGGAAGCGATCGAAAGAACGGCCCAAAGATAGAAGCAAACAAAAAAGATGCATTACGTAACAGAAAATATAAGTTTTTTTTTTAATTGCTTTAAAAGTATTCTAATTCTTAATTTTTATTTCCATGTACGAGAGTAATTCAATAAGTCCTTCATAAATCTAAGAGATGGCGCTCGTTGTATTAAAAATAAAATAGAGTTGCTGTTGTATACATCACTTAATTTAATTTTTGTTTTAGATTGAAATAAAAAACGTTCATTTGATTGCTAACCCACAAGCGGATGGATTGCCCCTTAGCTCCCCTCATTGTGAATGGTGTGGATCTTGAAATCAGCCGCTCTTGACGTTCTGGGCATAGCGATCCAATCTGATCTTTTGAATGATCATATTTTCGATGTGTCGAAATAAGCGTACAAGTTCCTAGCTTTTTTAAAACTGTGCAAGAAATATTTCACTTCAGCTGATCTTTGCATGATCTACAACTCATATATTAGGCCAAAAATGGAGAAATAATAAAAACGATATTTTATACCCTTTGAAATCAATTTGATACTACAAATACTATTATACTTTTTTTTAAGACATAATCAGTAATAAAAATTAATACAAACTGAGCAATAAATTGTAATACTTATTTTTTTTTTAAATTAATTTAAGTATTGGGCCAGTATTTCATTTTAAAACCAGTTTGGTGTGGTCATGCGAGTTGTGGTCTAAGTGTCTAGAAAAAATAAGCTTGTATTTAATATTTGACATTATTTGTAATCGAGCCAAAACATAAAAAAATTTATAAGACAAGCAATAGTGTCTATTTTTGAAAAAATCTTTGTTTTTATTATTTTGTTTCGTTATTTTTAATGCTACTGATAACTTTATTCAAAGTTTGCCTAAAGCATTTATTCTTGAGTAATTTCCAATTTCACATCTGAAACAATTCTATTTCAAAGTTTTTTTTAATATTATAAAATCCATTTTGACTGCATGTCAAACGATTTTCAAAATTCAGAATTGCAATAAAATGCATTCAAAAATAAATATATTTCAAGTTCTTTGCAGTAAAATGCTTTTGAAAATTGAAAAAAAAATCAGAGTGCTTGTATTGGTACTATATTTATAAGCTTCAATTCCGAAAAACACATTTGTATTTTTTGTGTAAGACATTTCACTAAGACTATGAACAAATAAGTATAAAAACAAAGACATTGAAAAAATATTTCAAACAACTAAACTTAAAATCGTCGTTGAAATGAGCGGAGTTTAAATAAATTGAATGAAATGAGAATTAGCCATAACATGAATTAAAGCTTAAATGAACTCAAACTAAAATATAAAATATAAAAATTTTAAATCACAAAACGAAAATACTTTTATTCTGTTTGAAATGAATGAAGGTCTTTTATTAATTTTAATGTGAATTAAAATTTCAAAGGGCATTTTTCCCCTATCCCAAATATATTATCATTGTAACGTTATACATTTATTTTGCAAGTGATACCCTTTCGCATCATGGGTCGAATAAAGCCATTGTAAACTGTTCCTTTCACCATTGTCTGTAATTATTTTTATTGCTCAGTCATTTACGCACTCAGTGACTGAAACGACAGGACCAAGAGGACGATTGAACAAAAGTACAAAGGCCGCAACCTACAGCAGTTGGACTTAAATTGTTCGTGAAAATGGGTCGATAGTATCCCAACTCAATAATGTCGAGGCACAAAAAAAATATGTGCTTCCTTGCATTGGCCAGTGATGCTCCATCCTTTCTTCATTGGTTCATTTCTTTGTCATAACATTCTTCAGTGAATTATTTTTTTTTTTTCTTATTCTGGCTTAGCACTCAACATGACTATTTATTATTTTTTGTGAAATTTAAAAATGACACCAAATGTGCACTTCTGGTTCGTTAACCCCACAGTTAGGATAAAGGGAATTCAAATTCGAAGTTTAA
The DNA here is from genome assembly GCA_963920525.1 of Dichetophora obliterata. Lineage (NCBI taxonomy): Eukaryota > Metazoa > Arthropoda > Insecta > Diptera > Sciomyzidae > Dichetophora > Dichetophora obliterata. The sequence goes on along the minus strand of OY986437.1, from coordinate 219,553,610 downwards.
AGTTGGGCAAAAAAAAAATAAAATTAAGTTGTGGAAAAAATCGCTGCTTCGATCTCAACAATTATAAAATATGCATCTAGAAATGATTTTACAAAAAAAAAATACTTTGCGTGTGCAAAATATGAAGACATTATACGCATTATAAACTGACAAACCGGCGTTGCTCGAAAATTTATTTTTTTTAAATTTTGTTCAAATGATTTTGTTCTAATTTTATTTTATTGGGAGATTTGCTAGAATGTGGAAAAAACAGAAGAAAGAGAAAAATAAAAACATATGTTTTCTGGTCGAGCTTCATGAGAACCTGCCCTTAAAGGCAAAATATTTGTCATTTCAATCGTTTTGTTGTGTTTGTTGTATTTTTGAGAAAGTTCTGTGCTCCTAAGAAAACACTTTTTAGTAAATAATGGACATGAAAAAAACGTTGGCTGTAATTTTCTATAATTTGTATTCTTTTAAATCATTACTTTGCAAAAAAACACGACAAGAACTTGACCTAGGGACTTAAAATTTTGTATGTTCTACTTTGGTATCTAGGGGTAAACTTTCTAAAGTTTAAAGATAAGCAATGCCCACCCTAATATATATTAAGGCATGACGTGCATAATGTTTTGTAAATAAAGATTTCTTTTTGTTCTCTTTTTTAAGAATTCTTAAGCAAATCTGTTTAAAATGATAAAGTGAAAACGAAAATGTAGCAGTAACTTTTCCTAAAGAAATGCCTTGTTTTCTACTTTGGCTTATAGCTTGATCAAAGAATATTTCTGAAAATCTACCTGTTTTAAGCACGATCCTTTTCTTTCTTTGCTATTTCTTGTGAAATATATTTGTCGAAGAATATTTGCTGCTTTTGCTGCACTCCCCTTACAATGACTTTTCCTAATTGGACTCATGCTGAGTTTCTTTTGTATATCGGAAATTTTCCGGTTTAAAACTATGAGTTTTGAACAAAAACGTTTTGCTCTTGCAGGCTTAGACATTGGCACTTTAGGTCAGGCATAAGGGTCAGCTAAGAACTAGTTTCTAATTGTTCTTTCTTCTCATGAAAACCAGTGACCTTTGGCGCACAACACTTGCTTCTGGCTAGAAAAAACTAATAAAGACAGAACTTAACTGCTTTTGCGTTTGTGTGCTACAAGAGCTGCTTACCCATTAGTGTAACCTTTGTTTGACCTTTCATTATATATACTTGCTAATACAGAAAATTAGAAATTGTAAATTCACTTTATATTAGCTATTCTATTTATAAGACTAGGGCATTTGCCTTTAATAAATACATACGTTTACATAGTCTTTAAATTAAAAGTGCAAAGGTTCAATTGAATGCAACTATTAACAATCTGAAATCCATTCTAAAGAATTCACTTTTCTACAAGAAACAGGTTTTTAGATTTATGTAGATTCCTTACACATTTTCTTTACTTTCTTTAAGAACACATGTTACATAGTCTATAAATTAACAGTGCAAAGGTTCAATTGAATGTAACTGTCAACTATCTGAAATCCATTCTACAGAATTCACTGTTCTACAAGAAGCAGGTTTTTTGATTTATGTAGATTCTTTAGACATTTTCTTTACTTTCTTTAAGAACACATGTTACTTTTCTTATTTTTTTCTTAGAATTCTTAACTCCTATTGAGGATATACTGGTGTTAAATGTCTTCTACCCTAATTCATTTTTGACCTTTACGCTAATAAGATATTTGAAGGTTTTAAGTAGACTCATATATATTACATCTTATAAGAATTTTACGTTTTTAGACAAATCCAAAACAGTCATTATAAAAAATAACATGTAGTGATATTTGGCTCTGTGATCATGATATTGTTGTATGTTCCTTTTATGCTTAATGATACAACACTTTTTCTTAACTAAGAATTAACATTGTATTTAAAGAGTGCCTATACCATGTGGGCAAGGTAGTTATGATTCAAAATTATTTGATTGCTGCCCTTAATTTGTACTTGTATATAATTATGATTTTTTATTAATCTATGTTGTATTAAATCATCAATTTTTAAAAATAATCGAGGTAAAAAGGTTTTAAAAATTTTTCGAGCTGAAGATAACTTCAGTTCTCGTACAACTTCGTCTTTAAGTTTTTAGTGACCAAAAAAAAAATCATAAAAAATTGGAAAACATATACACTCGCGTTAAGAAAAACGCCATGCTAAAATATTTTCAAAGAATTTTCTTCTACTCGATTTGTTTTGGCATATTCCATTAAAATTTTCTAACTTAATAATAAATATTTTTATAAGTCGTGAGTTTTATGCCGATCAGAACAAATAAATTTTAATTCAATCCACGTTTAAGTGATTTTATAACAGAAAAATATGGTATCAATACAAAGGCAATAAATTGAAAAATAAAGACAATGTTGCTATATCAATGACAATGGGCTGTCACAAATCTTCAGTAAGACGATTCTGGAAAAAGTATTTCGAAATTGTCAAGCCTATCGGGCAGTGATTGTCCAAGAAAGACAAATGAGCGACAGCACGGAGATAAAATGAATATTAGTCTAAAAGTTCGGAAAAAAACTTCATCAGAAATCGCTGCATTAAGAATAAAGACAGCCCCAAATAAGTTGTGCAACAGTAAACGTCAATTTTAAGTAATAAATCTTAAATCAAGTAGACTTGTGAAAAAGCCACTGCTAACAGAAAAGATACTTTCAAATTGCTTAGATTGGTGCAAAGCAAACAGAAATTGGTCGTATAATGATTGTGCTCAAGCTACAATACATTCTCTGACAAAAGCAAATTATATTCTCTTGTTGGTAAAAATTCCGCCGCAGGCCAAACGAAAGATTCAAAAATTAATAAGGATATTCACTTCAGCGCTGAAATTTGCGAAATGCTCAAATTTACGAAAACTTCAGTGCACTTGTTGTTGTTTTGGTTTTCAGAAGATTGCTTAAATTTAATCACCTATTGAGATGATGAAAAATAATCGTCGGAAATTTGCGAAGATAATATGTGTTCAATAATCATAAGTGTATCTGTTAAATGAGTGTGAGTTATTGTGAATATGATTATTTCGATAGTAAGAAGGGCATTCTATCAAATCCTGCCTTAAAGCTGATGCAATGTCTGCGAGCAAGAACAAAACTATGATTAATTCTATTTTAGCTGAGTGGCAGTCGTTTTATATATCTGTGTATTAATCTATCTGGGGGAATCTGGGGGAATCTGGGGGCGATCCCTTACAATGTAACATGTCTGACTGTCTCAACCTAGCAAACCCGCCAGAGGACCTTCGGGGAATCTGCCTGTCCCAAGCCAGGAATGGAAGGGTGAGGGTTGGTTATTGGATGGGCAGTTCATGGGGCACGGCCCATGAACTGATCTCATAATGAGTTCTTTCTGGAGGCACGGCTCCTGAATGTTCGTCTGATAACTGTAAAAGAAAAGGTTTACCTAGAGCCTTGGATGTTGCTGCCAAATTCTTGGAGAAAGCATTGTTTTGATATTAAGTTATCATAACACCGTAGTTGTAATATGCTTTCGATGGACGATCAATCCAACATAACTTGAAGAGCGGGGATAGTCATCCATCAATGATGAGGAGACCTGATCTATTGTTGTTCTGCAGACCTATCTTAGAATAGAGGTTATTATGTAGGAAACATTTAACCTTCGGACCGTTGTATAAGCAAATTTGTATACAACGGCTCATGCTTCTTAGTTTTCTGTTAAGGCTTTTATTAGTCTTAATTTAGGAAAACGACGTTGCATAAGTAGAATTGAGGTTTACCCGGTTTTACTGGGAAACCTATGGTTATTTTTTAACCTTGCCAAGTACAATTCGAGTGGCTGAAGGTGTCACAGTCAGATATAAATGTTCTAAGAACTTTTGGTCTGTAGACGGAATGTTGAAGAGCCTTGTCAGGTGGAGCCTTTTGCCCGGGTTTTGACTATCATATGGGTTAGGCCCACGTGGGGTTTTAATAGCGCTCTGGTTTGTGGTTAGGCCAGAAAGGCCGGTGTGAGTTACACTTTAGTTGAACTCGGGCTGGTGATTCCCTTAAATTACTAAGAGAATGATGGTAGATTGAATCTCGCCAATTTCAAACAGTAAATGTTAGGAAGGTAAGCAACTACCGGATCAATATACTGTTACCTTTGGAATTTGAGTACAGGCGACGGGGAAACCTAAATAGTCTGAGTTGTGACCATTTGAGATTGAGGAATTTGATTGCATGAGTGACAGGCCTAGTTGCCGCCTTAATTTTTCGTGTCAGAGAGTGATGACCTCTGATATGAATGGGATGATTTTGTGCGGATCAAATAAAGGGTTGTATTACTTGGTATAGTATACTGAGATGACCCATGGTTATTATAATAACCAAGTCATGTTTAAATTCGAGTGACTGAATGAGTCACGGTCATGTATAGTGTCTTTTTGACATCAGTGCTGGGGTTCTGTGGCATGTAATTAGAGGAACCTTTCAAAAATGGTCTTTCTTGAATTCCGAAGGGGCGTTGACCGACGCTTCATATTTGTCCCAAGCATTGGAGCACCGTTGAATTAAGCCTTCGCGGCAGGGGTCAACGTTAAAAACATAGTGGCTTTCTGTCTCAACCTAGCAAACCCGCCAGAGGACCTTCGGGGAATCTGCCTGTCCCAAGCCAGGAATGGAAGGGTGAGGGTTGGTTATTGGATGGGCAGTTCATGGGGCACGGCCCATGAACTGATCTCATAATGAGTTCTTTCTGGAGGCACGGCTCCTGAATGTTCGTCTGATAACTGTAAAAGAAAAGGTTTACCTAGAGCCTTGGATGTTGCTGCCAAATTCTTGGAGAAAGCATTGTTTTGATATTAAGTTATCATAACACCGTAGTTGTAATATGCTTTCGATGGACGATCAATCCAACATAACTTGAAGAGCGGGGATAGTCATCCATCAATGATGAGGAGACCTGATCTATTGTTGTTCTGCAGACCTATCTTAGAATAAAGGTTATTATGTAGGAAACATTTAACCTTCGGACCGTTGTATAAGCAAATTTGTATACAACGGCTCATGCTTCTTAGTTTTCTGTTAAGGCTTTTATTAGTCTTAATTTAGGAAAACGACGTTGCATAAGTAGAATTGAGGTTTACCCGGTTTTACTGGGAAACCTATGGTTATTTTTTAACCTTGCCAAGTACAATTCGAGTGGCTGAAGGTGTCACAGTCAGATATAAATGTTCTAAGAACTTTTGGTCTGTAGACGGAATGTTGAAGAGCCTTGTCAGGTGGAGCCTTTTGCCCGGGTTTTGACTATCATATGGGTTAGGCCCACGTGGGGTTTTAATAGCGCTCTGGTTTGTGGTTAGGCCAGAAAGGCCGGTGTGAGTTACACTTTAGTTGAACTCGGGCTGGTGATTCCCTTAAATTACTAAGAGAATGATGGTAGATTGAATCTCGCCAATTTCAAACAGTAAATGTTAGGAAGGTAAGCAACTACCGGATCAATATACTGTTACCTTTGGAATTTGAGTACAGGCGACGGGGAAACCTAAATAGTCTGAGTTGTGACCATTTGAGATTGAGGAATTTGATTGCATGAGTGACAGGCCTAGTTGCCGCCTTAATTTTTCGTGTCAGAGAGTGATGACCTCTGATATGAATGGGATGATTTTGTGCGGATCAAATAAAGGGTTGTATTACTTGGTATAGTATACTGAGATGACCCATGGTTATTAAAATAACCAAGTCATGTTTAAATTCGAGTGACTGAATGAGTCACGGTCATGTATAGTGTCTTCTTGACATCAGTGCTGGGGTTCTGTGGCATGTAATTAGAGGAACCTTTCAAAAGTGGTCTTTCTTGAATTCCGAAGGGGCGTTGACCGACGCTTCATATTTGTCCCAAGCATTGGAGCACCGTTGAATTAAGCCTTCGCGGCAGGGGTCAACGTTAAAAACATAGTGGCTTTCTGTCTCAACCTAGCGAGGCCAGCATAATCTTTGTAAAATCGCCTCAAGTCGACTCAAACCTCCGCGTGGTGTTTCCTGGGCAACGTCAAAACTGAAAACCGTTAGTTTGGCGGCTAATCTGAGCGGCGGGCCTCCCTAGGCTTAAAATACGTTGTGCGTCGGGTTTGAAGCCCACCCGTAAAAACCCATTTCAATGAAAACTCATAAGAATAGAAGAAAACTGATTCCCAAATCTGATGACGACTTCGGCAAACGAAAAACTGATAATGATTTACGGATATGCACATGGAATGTCCGAACTCTTAATTGGGAAGATGCCTCTATCCAACTGACTGATGTCTTGGGAAGATAAAAAGCTGATATCACTGCTATCCAAGAAATGCGATGGAAGGGACAGGGTTGCATAAGGCATGCACCCTGTGATATCTACTACAGCGGCCATGCGGAGAAGCACGAGTTTGGATGCGGATTTGTAGTTGGCAAGAGACTAGGGCCCCACGTCCTGCGATTCACACCTGTGAACGAACGACTTGCCATAATCCGCATCAAGGTTAAATTTTTCAATATAAGCCTAATATGTGCACACGCTCCGACAGAAGACAAGGACGATGAGATCAAGGAAATTTTCTACGAGCGCCTTGAAAATGATTACGAGCGCTGCCCCCGTCACGAAGTAAAAATGGTGCTTGGTGACTTCAACGCTAAGGTGGGCAAGGAAAATATTTTTGGTCCAACAATCGGAAAGTTCAGTCTCCACGAAAACACCTCCGATAACGGAATGAGGCTGATTGACTTCGCCGCAGCACGAAACATGGTCGTAGCTAGCACTAGATTCAAGCATTTCAATATTCATAAAGCCACCTGGATGTCCCCTGATCAAAAAACCAAAAATCAAATTGATCACGTTTTGATCGACGGAATAGGCTAAGAGGTAATTGGCTACCACCGCCCTCGCCGAAACCAGTGATACGACCAGGAGTGTCGTGATGCCACTGCAGAGAAAGACGCCGCCTACAAAGCCACCCTGCAGTAATTTGTAACGCGCGCTGCTAAGGAGCGATACAAAGAAAAGAGGAGGGAAGAGAGACGTATTTTCAGGCGGAAAAAAAAGAGAGGCAGAAGAGCGTGAGCAGGAGAAGATTGAGATGTATTGTGACAGGAATGAGGCCCGAAAATTTTTCGAAAAAATAAGACGCCTTGCCGATGGTTTTAAAACTGGGGCCTCTTCCTGCAAGGATAAAAATGGGAAACTAGTGACAGATGTCCAGAGTACACTGACGTTATGGAGGGAACACTACTCTAAGCTTCTAAATGGCAACGCTGACAACAATCCCGCCAATAGAGATGATATTCCTGAAACCCCAATTTCGGCTGACAGCGTCGAGGTTCCGCTGCCCGACTATGATGAAGTTCTGACAGCTATAGCTCGGCTTAAAAATAACAAAGCCGCGGGAGCTGATGGTCTACCTGCTGAGCTGTTTAAGAACGGAGGCGAAGCTCTACTTAAATGCATTCACGAGCTTCTATGCAGAATATGGTCGGAAGAATGCATTCCGAACGATTGGAATCTCAGTGTGCTCTGCCCTATCCACAATAAAGGCGATCCCACTATCTGTGTCAATTACCACCTTAATATCGCATATAAGGTCCTGTCGAGCGTTTTATGTGAAAGATTGAAGCCCATTGTAAACGAACTGATCGGACCTTATCAGTGTGGCTTCAGACCTAGAAAGTCCACCATCGACCAGATTTTCACGCTACGACAAATCTTGGAGAAGACTCAAGAAAAACAAGTCGACACCCACCATCTTTTTGTCGACTACAAAGCCGCCTTCGACAGCCCAATAAGGAAGCACCTGTACTCCACCATGTCTGAATTTGGTATTCCTGCAAAACTAATACGACTTTACAGGATGACACTGAGCAACACCAGCAGCGCAGCTAAAATCGGGAAGGACCTCTCCCCACCATTTGTTACCAAACCAGGTTTTAGACAAGGTGATTCCTTATCGTGCGACTTTTTCAACCTAATGATGGAAAAGATCATTCGAGCTGCTGATCTGAACTATGTCTCTACGACGACGTCTCTCTGATCTGAACACTACGACAATATTCTACAAGAGTGTTATGCTGCTTGCGTATGCTGATGACATCGATATCATTGGCCATAATACGAGCGAGGTCAGTGCAGCATTTTCCAGATTAGAAAGAGAGTCAAGTCGAATGGGTCTGGCAGTGAATGCAAATAAGACGAAATACTTGGTGTCAACAAACAAACAGTCCCAGCGTCTTGGAACCAACGTTACCGTTACAATACCTCCTTCGAGGTTGTGAAGGACTTCGTTTATCTGGGATCCAGCATTAACTCAACCAACGACATCAGCATTGAGATCAAACGAAGAATAACTCTTGCCAACAGGTGTTAATTTAGGCTCAGTAGGCAATTGAGAAGCAAAGCCCTCTCTCGACGAACGAAAATCTCGCTCTATAAATCGCTCATCGTGCCCGTCCTACTTTATGCATCATAAACCTGGATGCTGAGCAGTTTAGATGAAAAGACTTTAGGAGTATTCGAGAGAAAGATTCTTCGTAAGATCTACGGACCAATCTGTGTCAATGGCGAGTACCGAATACGGTGGAATGATGAACTGTATGAGCTGTACGCTGACATCAACATAGTCAAGCGCATTAAAATCGAGCGGCTTCGCTGGCTTGGTCATGTTCAGCGCATGAAAGACGATGCTCCAATGAAGAAAACATTCGATTCGGTACTCAGCGGCGGTCAACGCAGAAGAGGACGACCGCATCTTCGTTGGAAAGACCAAATAGAGGACAACCTGATGAAGCTTGGAATTTCCAACTGGCGCCAGCAAGCGAAAGACAGAAATGGCTGGCGCAAATTCTTAGACGAGACCAAGACCGACATATGGTTGTAGCGCCAACTAAGTAAGTAAGTAAGTATTAATCAATGTTTTACAAAATATGAACAAAATCATTTGTTTTAGCAGGCGCACTAACGTTAGTAGCAGGCGCACTAACGAAATGAAGCAATGGCGATTTTAAGTTTGGCAGATGTATGTGTAAGAAGCGAAACATTTCAAATGGGTCGCTCACTTAAACTCGTCGGAAATTTTCGATTTCTGAAATTTCAGCATTGAAGTGAATACCCCTATTGTACTTTAAAATTCTATAAAGCACACCCAAAAAAAAGCTTCGTACTATGTACAAAACAATTATTATATTCTACAAAACTGTTTTTTCTTTTCAGCCTACGAACGACTTTGTGAATAATAGAAATGACCGTTTGTACATACAAAAAAAACTTTGTATATTTTACAAACGCATTCGTTTCATCTACAAAAGAAAATTATTAAATACTTCGAATGCCTTTGTATATTTTACAAACGCATTCGTTTCATCTACAAGAGAAAATTATTAAATATTACGAATGCCTTTGTACAATATAAGAATGCATTTGTAGAATTTACGAATCCGTTTGTACATTGCACGAAAGTATTCGTAATATTAACAAATTTTCATTTGTTCACAGAACAATTAAGTTCATGCAATATACAGACGCGTTCGTAAATATGAAACGAATGCATTCTTATATTGTGTAAAAGTGTTCGTAATATTTAATAATTTTCTTTGGTAGATGAAACGAATGCGGTAGATGAAACAACCCAAAAGAGGTTGCTGGCGCAGTTAAAGATAGGCAAGCAGACCCAAAAATTGGCAGAATGATCAATCGTTTAGTATTGCGAAAAAGTGCAGTTTATTTTAATGACGAAAAATTAACTGATCAATGTTTAAAATTAAGCAGTGTTAACGATGAACAATTGCAACTTAAAATCCGTGTAAAGGAGTTTAATTTTATGAAATAAAATAAACGTCTCGCATTTAGATTACATTATTCCTAAGGCGTATGCTATGTTTGCTTTCATTCGCCGTAATGGTTCTTGTTTTTCTGATCCCTACACTTTAAAAGTGTTATTTACTAGCCTGGTTCGCTCAAGGCTTGAATATGCTTCGGTTATTTGGGACCCATTTTATGTGACGCATAAGACGAGGCTTGAACGAGTCCAGAAATCGTTTACTAGGTTTGCCTTACGCTCGCTTAATTTTGAAGATTCTTTTCCCCCATATAGTGCTCGTTTTTTGCTTATTGGTCTTAAAACTCTTGAGAGTAGGAGAAACATTTTGTCTCTCCTTTTCGTACATGATATTATTTCTGGCCTGGTTGACAGCCCTGCTCTATTAGAAATGATTAATTTTAATGCTCCTAATAGGATTCTCAGAAATCAGGATCCTTTTTATTTAGTAATGTGTCGCACTAACTACGCTGCTAATGCTCCTATTTTTAAAGCTCTTCATAAGTTTAATATTATTAACGCAAATCATAATCTAGATTTTTCTGTATCTAAAAATCAAATGCGATCTCTGTTAAATAACATTTTGTAATATATATTTTTTGTTAATAACTATTGCCTAGTCTGTAAGAATCATTGTTCATAGACTGAAGAAACTAAATAAATAAATAAATTATATAAACAATTAAAGAGGGTTAAATCGGTATTCTAATATTCATGCTAATTGGATGAGCGGTTTAAAAATTTTCGCGGAATTTTTGAAGATTTGTACTACAGCGCTCTCTAGTGTTCAAGATGGATCAAAAAATATAGCGCCATAATACTCATTGTACAAGATAACTCCCGAACCGAGTCCAATTATAAATCCAAACCATCCAGGAACCATCCCAAACACACCAGCCATTTAGTAGGAGCTCAGTGACATACTCCTGGCTTACACTCGTCAAGACTTGACGGTAAAGTCTTAGCTTTGTGGATAAAAGACGCGGATATCAAACGTGAGAGATGTGGAAGTTACAAATTGAATGGCCAAAGAATTGATGTCAAGTCTCGATAAGTGTAAACCAGGAGATACAGACGAATTATATATATAGAGATTAACGTTTGATTGCCACATCTCGCTCAAAAAAAAAAAAATCTCTCTCAAAAATAGAATATTTAAACGTTGTTTGATATTTCTTGTTGAAAATCTGATGGTCTATTAATCGTAACATATAATATTTAAAGTTTCAAACACATCCACTTATTCTTTTTCTTGGCTTGTGGCAAACTTTACAAAGTTGTGTGGGCGACTTTAAAAATTTGTATCCTATTTCCCAATTGAACGAGTCTTAAAAACCCTTTTTCTTATTTAAAGAAAAAATACCAAAAGAGAAGGAAAATAGCAAATATCTGCGAAAACAGTATATTATGAAAAACATTTATCATTAATAAATTTACACATATATTAATTGAAAAGTTATTCAAATACAATTTACATATTTACTCGCTATGCAATCATGCTGCGCTTCCGATATTGATTGCCACTGCTTTTGGTTCTGTTTGATTTTGTATTTCTTCAACGTGTTGCTTTTTGGCGTCTAGATTTAAATATAGTCAGAAAATGGAATTACTAGCGCTACATAAGAAATTAATAAATATCCGAATTTAATTACCTTTAATAATTTTAATTAAGATGTGCGCGACAAGATTTGGCTATTCGTCTGGCAGTTGGTAGAATTGGTTATTTATAAACTGCCACATGCGAGGCTAGGCTACTAAACTGGAAAGGTATTGTGAGCAATCTTCAGCAAAAGAGCACCTGAAGGTATCTTTTTCTTTTAGCGAATGAACCAGTTTGGAATGCTTTGACATACATTTCATTGTTAAGCGCACTTGCCAAATGAAGCAATCCATACCCGTTACAATAATTAAATTGCGATATATGGGTATAATTTCTATAATAAAAAATTAAATATACTGAAAAAATATCAACGCGTTATGAATCAGATGAAAGTCGATTTTTTGAGAATTTTAATATAAGTCGTCAGTAAATACAGAAATATTGCGAATAAGAAAAACGTTCACATCAATTTGAATTAATTTAAAAACAAAATAGTACATATACAACAGCAATATAATTTGAATCATTGGATTAAATTGATTCGATGCAAATAAATTCAATCTAAAAGTATTCTTAAAAGTATTCAGGTAACTGACCGCGGCTAATAGTAACAGGAAAAATCTTGGAGTTGAAGAATATAACGCCGTGCACACAAAAATCTTACACAAAACACAAATAATTTCTGTATTAATATACTTTTGATTTAACTTATATTTTTCAGATTGAGTTGATTTAAAAATTCGATCGAACTGTTGCACAGTAGGGCGTATCGAATTACAATTTTTTTTCGAATTTCATAATCTAAGAGGTCTCAAAAGTTGAATTGGGTAATCAGGATCTCCCAAAAAAAAAATTTTGAAAAAATAAGGATATCTTCCTCTTCCGCAAGGACAAAGTTGTTTTTTGAGAAAAACAGTAAAAAATCACGATCTCAAAAGGCTTTAATTTTTGTAAAAAAACTAGAAAAGTAAATATGAACTTTACTTAACAATATTTTGGCAAACACGATGCTACTCTTGGTTTTTAACGAAAAGGTCCTGTGTGAAGGATATTCGAATCTAAAGGTACACTCAAGATAGCACAGTAGTTTTAATTGTTTTCTGACTGTCTAAATTTTGGTGGTATTGACTACAGTGTTAAGGCTTTCTTTAAATATGGCGAACTAATAATTTGCATATTTTTCGCATATATATTTTCTTGTTTTGTAGAAATGTATACTTGAACGTAATTTTTTAACTTTTTCAAAAAAATTAATATAGGGTTTTATATCTCGGGCACCAAAAGTGGTACTGAAGATAATTTTCTCAATTAGGATTCTGCAAATAGTTTTGAACGAAACCCTGTCTTAAAATATCTTTTTTAAAACAGCAGGAAAAGGCCACGATTTTTTTCCTATTTTGAAATTTAAAAAAGTTACTTCAAGCATAAAATATGAAAATGTTGTTCATATCTCCTTTATGGTTATTATTTCATTAAAATACTTCTACACAACAATTGTTATGAATTGATTCTTTTGGACAGAGTGTTGTTCAGAAATATATGAAGAATCTAAATTAAGAAAACTTTCTTCAGTACCACTTCTAGTGCCCGAGATATAAGACCTTATATTAAGTTTTTTGAAAAAGTTAAAAAATTGCATTCAAGTTTATATTTCTCAAAAACAAGAAAATGCATATGCAAAAAATATGCAAATTATTAAGTCGCTAAATTTAAGGAAAACGTCAACACAATAATCGAAATTGCCAATTGGAAGATTTTGACCACCCTATGCAACTTTTGAGACCTCTTAGAATACGTTCTAAATTTTTCGATACGCCCTATTGCACAGTGGTTCCCTTTCAATATAAAATTGTGACAAAAACATTCCCAATCGGGATATTAACATGAAATTATGCGTACACGCAGAGAAAATACATGGTAGAGACATGATTGCCGCAATAATAATTTGTTTACTAAAATGATTGTATTATTTCTGCAAACACAAATTTTTGCCTTAATAAAGTCATTATTTACTAATGGTGGTACCAAAAATAACATTATAGTTGAAATCATAACATAGTTGAAATCGTCAACATACTATGATTGCCGCAACTATTGGTTGCAACAAAAATGTTGTAGTTCTGTCAATCATGACAAATATGAATATTATTTTAGAGACAAACATATTAGAATTTTGAATGTTTGTCTGAACTATTCTTTGCTTGTTGGCAAACGAAGCAGAACATAACCAAAAATCGAAAGAATTTATTGTGTCTGAACAATTTGCAGGAAAAACTTTCACTTCGTTCAGACACAATAAGTTTTATCGATTCCTGGCTATGTGCCGTTTCGTTTGTCAACTGTTCAATTATTGTGTTTTGTTCTAAATCGCCTGATCCTAAAAACAGCACGCAGAAAGTGACATTTTCGACTTTAATTGTAGCAAACATGTTTCTTTTTACCGTAAACATATTTCGCAATTCTGACCATATTTTGTTTATCATAAATATTGCTATTTTTGTGGCAATGCACTTAATGTACCATGTTTATGAATGGCATTAGTCAGGCGAGCGGTAGTAGCGGCTGTGGCTTACTGGTAGTGTGCGTGGCTCGTAAGCAAAAAAGCCGCGGTTCAAACCCCAGCTCGGACAGAAAATTTTATCGAAAAGATTTTTCAATTGAATTAATATTTCTGTTCAGCCTAGTCAATGGCATACCTTTGGAGATATCTTAATTAATAGCTGTCGAAATTGGAGAGCATGAAAATAAATAATATTCAATAATATTCTGGATCCTAAAAATAAATTCATAATATAGTTGTTGTAATCATTCCATTTTTGACCCAATAAGAGAATAATGATTGTTTCAATAATATTTTGGTTCCGACAAAAAAGTTCCTTTTCTAAATATGGTTGTTGTAATCATTTTATCATAATCAAAGAAAATATTATATGTTTAAAAACATGTTAGCAACAATCATAATCGAAAAATACTATGATCCCCTTAAAACATGGTTGTTGCAACTATGTTTTTTCTCTGCGTGTACGTACTTCTGGAAAGATAAAAATATTATACTGTGAGAATTAGCGTGGTCGGACCAGAAGTACGCCCACTTCCCATATATTGTGAAAGGTTTTTTCTTATTTTCCCCATTGTTATGAAAGTCTTTTTGCTGAAATTTTGGTTGTAGTGTATTTTGTAAAAAATCGGTTTGGTCGGCCACCTCCCATACAAAGTGATAGACAAAATTTTTGTAAATAGAACCTGCTTTGTTCAAGATTACATAAAAAACAGGAAAAAATTTACATATACATTAAGGTGCCTTACATATACATTAAAATGAGCCTTAATCTATTTTAAGGCGATTCCCAAAATATTTTGGATGTCACGATAAACGTCAGTGAGCTAAACCATTTGGAAATAACCTCCAAAATTCATGTTTATCGTAATAGTTGTGTAATAGTTGTAAAAAAATAAACTATCAGAAACTATAGGCCGGAAAAATCTCTTTCAATCTGCATTAACACATTTTGAATTTTTGCAATCAGATTTAAAATAATGCTGTTTTTTATACATATTTTTGATAATTTTTTATTTTATTTCCATACAAAAACTTACGAAATTCAAATAACTTCAAGATTTCTACACTCTAAAAAATAAGTGTAAGTTTACTGCTATTATAGTAGTAATAATTTGTTGAAAATTGAAGTGAAGTGTAATTTAACTACAACTTTTCAAGTAATCTTTAATTTTTCAATTCAAACGTAAATTTAAGTAAAATTAAACACATATTGTTGAATTTTGCTACAGCAAAAATATCAATATAAATTCATTTTTGAAGCAATCTGAAATTGTTTTAAATTTGACAGTAATTTCAGTAAAATTAAACATAAGATGTTGGATTTTGCTGCAATATCAGTAGTCAACATTTATACTACTACATCAATTGTATTAAAATTCAGCAATTGCTTAACTTTCAACAACTATAACAGTCGTGCATGTATTTCTCATTCGCGTTTGCTTATAATCGCGTAAGGACGGTTGTTTTTTGTGCTACTGTTTTTATTTATATTTATTACTCTAAGGTTTTTTATAAAATCGTGCAGTTTAATAAGTCACTAATAAGTCATTAATAAGTCACAGTTTAATAAGTGCAATATATGTAAAAAAAAATTCATGTATTTAAAAGTGTACAACTCTCACTTATATGTGCATAAGGAAGAGAAATTTAATGACTTTTTCAATTGTTCTGTAAGCCAGTGCAAATATCTTGGATCCAGCCATACCGATGTATATCGCCACGTTTTAAAACACTTATACGTATTATTTCTTAAAAAATTTTAAAATAAAAATTAACTAATAAAAGTCAAGTAATCCTGGGTTGATGCTGATATTTAAAAAAAGGTCAAACTTGAAAATTACTCATTTAAAAAAGAAAATTACGTCATTTAACAGTGTTAAGGGCTCGCTGATTTCGAATCTAAAGTCAGAATTTTAAAATTCAAGATGGTGGAAAAGGTAGGATGACGTTTAAAACTCTTAAAAAGACATATTATAAGGTGGCAACCCTATTATTTCAAAATTTTATCATTTATCACGGATTTAGCAACTCATTTTTTGTGTACCATTTTTTTTGCCAGCCCCGAATTCATAAAAATACAAAAATTAAGGTGGCAACCCTATCCGCCATCCTGAATTTTGAAATTCTGACCTTAGATTTGAAATCAGCGACCCCTTATCACTGATAAATGACGTTTAAAACTCTAATAAAGACATATTATTAGGTGGCACCCCTATTATTTCAAAATTTTATAATTTTGAAATTCTGACAACGGATTCGGATTAAGCGACCCATTTTTAGTGTACCATTTTTTTTGCCAGCCCCGAATTCATAAAAATACAAAAAATCAAGGTGGCAACCCTATCCACCATCTTGAATTTTAAAATTATGACTTCAGATTCGAAATCAGTGACTCCCTAACACTGTTAAATTATGTTTAAAATTCTTAAAAATACATATTATTAGGTGGCAACCCTATTATTTCAAAACTTTATAATTTTATAAACGCAAATAAAAAATTTAAAATTTGACTGCACTTTTCATTGTAAGACAAATGTTGAATTTTAAACTGAAGCAGAAGTATTTTTTATATTGTTATAATATATGAAGTAAAATTACTCAACAATTGTTAAAATTAACTACTATGAGATTAGCATATTATGAAATATGACTACACTTGTTGAAAAGAAATAATGCAGTCATGTTTAAGTTTACTATAACATCAATAGTAAATACAGTGCTTAATTTTACTACAATGTACAAAGTTAAACACATGTTTAATTTTAGAAGGTGCGTAAATTTACTATAGCAACAGCCGCAAAACTGTTGCCTACAAGTATTGTAGTAAATTTAAACAAAATCTTTTTAGAGTGTATTTGTTTTTTAATTTCTTTCATTATTTTTTCAGTAGGTGTTTATTTTATAATTAATATTTTTGCTTCAATATGTAGGTATCAATCTAATCAATTTTGACAATGAATCAATCAATGCAGCACTCAAAATCTTTCCAGCGATATCTTGATAGTGGAGATCGCATTAGAAATAATGAAGTTATTTGAATTTTAGTGAAAAAAGCCTAAAAAAATTCAAAAAAATACACGAAAAACATCATTATTTTTAAACCGATTGCAAAAATTTTTAAGTTTTTCACCTATGAACTATAAATAGAGGCGTATTGCTCTTCATGTTTGCTTTATCTGAGCACATTCCCAATGATATATTTTAGTAATATTTTGCTCCATGTCATCGTTCAAATACGCTAATTATTCCAGATGAATTAACCGGCCAAAACGACTACTTAGTGGTGCATAAATTTTCTAGTGTTGTATCTAGAACCAAACTATATCAAGATTATACATCACTACTTAACTAGAAATGTCACTAGAAATGTCCACAGCAAATGTCAAAATCATCGGTAACGCAGTTCGTTTCGCAGGAATCAACAATGGAAATAGTTTTGTCCATCGTAGATATTTTCTGCAGCGGAATTTATTCCGCGCTAAATCAACAATGAGGCCCATTTAGTATTTAAATAGAAATCAATTTGGCATGATTCAACCTCTTTACTGGAGATGCCGATACCTTTTAATTTTTCCAGAACTGTTTCTACTGTAGTGAAGAACTTAATTTGGATACATAGTATTTCTTTTTGTATTATCTAATGGCTAAGGTAATTTAATTCTTTGATACTTTATGGGCCTTTCACTTACAGTTACTATTGGTTTTTTAACGCTTTTTTAAAAGTCGTTTTCACAAAAGAAGTCATGAAGTCTTGGTGACTCAACGGGTGCAAATTTTTAACATTTTGGTGATGAAATCTAATATTTTTCTGCGAAAAAAATAGGTTTACAGTGAGATTTGCCACAGTTGAAAATTGATCATTATTTTCTAATACATATTTTTCGAAATCAGAACATAAAAAATGAATAATTAAATATTTTTCAAACAAAAAAATGTTCACTTTATATTTTGAAAAAGCCTCGTACAGTCTTAATATGCCTTAATTCAAAAATAATATGGAAAATCAGTAAGAAAGAAAGCTAAAATCAAGTGAAGCACCAAATCTAAATATAAATGTAGTAAAGAGGATTTTTTACCGCTGATATCATTAACAAATATTTAAAAGATTGCTATCACAGAAATAACAAATAGCTAGTTTATACTTTTAACATAACGAATATTGCTTGTCTCAAATCAGTTGGCACTACAAAAAACAATCTTTCAAACACTTGACACGCACGGAAAATGTGCGCAACTGATTCGAGACAAACAAACAATAGTGAAAAAAACAGCACTAGCTATTACTTGAAATAGATTATTCTTCTCACATACTATACGAATTGAAATTTTTTACATTACAAGCATTCAACATTCTTGATATTCTGTTGTCCTGTTCAACTAAACACTAGTAATTAATCTCCTGCTGTGATCCTATGATTGAAAGTGAGATCTTATGACATATAAGATCATTACAATTAATTACCAAGCCCTCTAGAATCTATTTATAATGATGTCTTAAGGCTAAAAAAGAAGTGTAAATTCTAAGAGGAGAGAAGAACAATGAATAAGATTATCAAGAAGTTTATGAAATCTTTAATATACAGCAATACAGTGTGAAGAGCATAACAAGTAAGCATAATTCCAGCAGATAACAAAAAACTAAAGAACTAAATATAGGTATAAAGAATAGTTATTACAGTCAAAATAAACTGCCTTCGGCTTTGGAAAATACTTTTTCCCAAAAAAATATAAATAGTTTATGCTTAACATCTCAGGTAGTTTATTATTTTGAAAAAATTGGGGTTCATAGAATAATGCACCCACATGTTTACAACAATCAACCCCCCGAAGTAACAGGTTTACAGCAGCAGAGAATCAGCAATGGACAGAAGTAGAAACTTCAGGCAAATAACTGTATACATGAAATGTATTACTCATAATACAAGCATGTTTTCGGCTGTATAGACAAAACATGTTGAAATCAAACACTTATTTGTTAAGTGTATGTATTCATGATTTCTTTAAAACGTGACAATAATGTGGCTCGATCAGCTAAAGAGTTAAAAATTATTAAAAATAACTAGGAGCTCAGCAAGAGTCAGTAGAACGAAACTAAAAAAATTAAGAAATAACTATAAACTAGCAAAAGTCGAACAATAGATAAGATGAAAGGAAAAGTACTTCAACGAACTGCTGCCAACCTATTAAAAAAACCGACATTTTGAAACATGATCTACGCCAAAACAAGCAAACAAACAATGAAACAAACAAACGAGGCAGTCAGAGTGACATCAGTAGTATTTTGACAGTCAGTGAGCGTTGTTGTTAGAGGAAACAACATTTTTATACTCAATAAAAATTTAAAAATTTAAAAATAAAAATATTTTATCATAAATCATAAATAACATCATGACTGATCCTCGGGAAATACGTCAAAATATTAGAAAAAAAATAGATGATTTCATGTTTTTGTAACAGGTACACAGAAAATAGTAAAAGAAAAACAAATATGTAAATGATTAAAAAAAAACCAACACTGACCTTTGTTAGTGCTTTGAGTAAAATCAACACACAACACAGCCATGCACAAATCAACAGCAACACCAATACCTACAATAACTCAGATGCCCTTCAAAATACACCAACACAAACTAAAATAAATAACACCTCCGCACTCACTCACGATCACTCTAAGGGCTATACCAATGCATGCCCTTTGAATATTTTTGTTTTGGTTTTGTTTTGTTTTCTATTTTTTCTGTGGGCCTGTTAAATTGTTACACTTTGTTATGTATGTTCCAAGAAAACACTTTTGATTTAAGTTTAAGGGCCAAATTAATATAAAAGAAAAAACACAACCACACAGTAAAAACCACAGCTGTTAGAAAAATAATGTGTGGGCTCTTGAAGCATAATGTAGCTGTTGAATGTAAGAGTATCTCAAAATTTATTTATTCAATAAGGTGTTTGGAATTTAAATTGTTTATATGCTTGAATGCTGCATTAATTGTGTTTTCCCAAACCAGCAACAAATTTCAAGTTTTTTATCTTTTTAATTTTTTTTTTTTTTTTGTTGGAGATAAACCATAATTTGTGTGTGTGTTTGAAAAGTTATACAAAAAATTGAGGTCTATGAATTAAGAAGCATACAATATAATAGACTTACAGACAGAAAAATTAAAATGACAACTCTATCTTAACCTTTATCGGTTTTGTATATACTTTTAAATACGAGTAGATAAAGATAGAGCATTTTTAATAAACACTAGTATCGCCTTCGGTCGAAATTCGATCAACTATCTGTAAAATAGTGAACACTAACGTAGCGTTTGTTAAGGCACTTCAGCGTAGATTTGAGAAGACAGAACATTAGAGATGCATAGCGAAGATGAAAGCACTCGTTTGTCATTTTTGAAGCGTTGAACTTTTACTTGAACGCAAACACAAACATGAACCCTTTACTATTTTCGCATAAAAATTAAAACAAACTTTGTCATTTCGTAGCTTCACTGGAAGAACCGTTTGGCAAAAATTTATCCGATAAAGTATATATCTCTTCCGAATTAACATCCAGAGGAGTAAAATGTATGAGCTGGCTATATTATTAATCCTATTAACATTTCTTCCAAACATATCCTTTCAAATAGCCTTTTAGGAAACCGGCCCCCTCTTAAAAAAATCCATATAAATGAAGAAAATTCCCAAAAACAGTTCATAGCTGTAACAGCCTCTGAGGTGATTCTTAAAGCAGTCAAATGTTTAAGATGGTCCTATTATGTTTTTAACCTTAAACCTTTCTTTTAAGCACAAATACCTATCTGCCTCCATGCGCGGGTAGAGGGTGTTATTACCCCCCTCCACTCAAAGACCTATTTATAGTAATTTATCAGATAACAATAATTGTATCTACAGCTTAGTACAATTTTAGTATACATTTTTACTGTATTTCATAATTCTAAATTCGATTATTTAGATTTTACCCAATGCCTCTGCAAAAAGACTTCTACGAAAAAGCGCTTTAGCAATACTTTGTTTTTGCTACTGCAATTCTTCAGAGAACACTTAACGTATATCTGGAACGAAACTTATTGTCCGTGTTAAAATCATGCTCTAAACTTATCAATTTCAAAAATTTCGAATACTAAACCAATTTAAAATACTGTGGCGATCATGAAAGAAGTAGTGCAATTTTTTAGCTCGTCCTCAAAGCAAAGAAACATAATAGAACGCTTTTCCAACAACCAGAAGTGAAACGGCATTTGTGAAACCAGGTGGGTGGAAAAACACTATTCTTCATTAAGTTTTAAAATTAACTTAAGCGAAACTATAAGTGAATTGGAGAATATATCACAATGGATAGATCCAGAAACTTCAAACAAATCAACATTGCATTTACGTTAATAGTCTGATGACAACAAACTGTATTGTATCTATATGCGTACTTTCAAATTTGTTGAGAGCATCTTAGATTTTAAGGACGAGGAGGAGGAAGAAACCATCCCCCTTCTTCTATGTTCCTGTCCCGCGCTTGCTAGAAGAAGGCATAAATAGCTGGGGTCATTCTTCTTCTCGGAGCTAGACGACCAGTCAAAAACAAGCGTCAAACGTCTTACAAGCTTTATTAAGAGCTCAATGTGGTTCTACTCGGACTAAAGGCCAAGTGCGCAGCGGTATCACGATGGACTTTATAGGCTCAGTGAGCCGTGGTACGTGTGTATGGTTTGAGACATCTCAACCTGACCTAACCTAAATTATCTCAGATTTGAAGTAGGTTCTTACAAAAAACTAATCTCTATAAGGGTGCAGCAAAAAGATCCATTAAAGCTCTTAAAGTGCCTAATAAAAAAAGAGAAAACCATATTTTAATACAATATTTTAAAAATACAGGAATTATACGAGAAGTTAGATATGTCAATTAATATGCCTCGTGTTGCTAAAAGACAAGTTGAAGTAGTAATGTCAGTGCTTCAACACCAGAGGACTACTTTCGAATCTTCATATATGTACCCTAACTGGATAATATCATTGCTGATAGGGGAGCTCGTTTCAATGAAAAAATTTTACAAAAACTATATGTCAATGAAATTCTGCCAAACACAATTAATAGACAGCAATGAAAAATGCAAATGAAATTATTTCACGAACTTCAAATTTGGCAGTGTAAATGGGAGTGCGAAACTCAGTTAAATGATATCAACTCCATGTTTGCTCTATATTACAATGACATTTTTCCACTGATTTCCAAAAAGGTTGCTATTTTCGCTGCGTTTCCCATTAGTGTAGCAACAGCTGAGCGATGTTTTTCTACACTGCGATTATTAAAAAAAGGTAACGTTCAACTATGCAGCTGTAACGATTTAATGAACTCATATTATAGCATATTCATAGAGATATTTAACTAAATATTAGTGAAGTTATTAATAACCTTGCCTTGCTATAAATAAGCGGTATTATGACTGAATCCTATAATTTTTTTTCTATCTACTAGCGTACCATATCACTGTCATACCACCAAAAGTACAAATTTCCAGTTGCTTTAATTTTTTCTAATAAAAAGACTATGCTTTTACTCATTACACAAAATTAAAAATGTAGTAGCACAATGTTTTTTTTAAACAGGATAAATTTTAAAAATTTGAACAGATCAACCTTAATTCCAAACAATAAGATGGTTGGTTGGTTGGTTTAGATGGTGATTCTACATGCAAGTAGGATCCAAGTAGCTCTAGTGAGCCGTTTTGATGCCATAACCTCGTGTTTCTGTTGGTTGACTGGGTAGCGCACTGCTAGGTTATAATCATCCGGTGCGATTGATGAACGTTAGGAGATTTTTGATTTTTGTTGTTGAAAGTTCCTCTAGGTTGCTGAGGAAAGGCCTGCCAAGCGTTGTTAATCTGGACCTGGCCAGGGCCGGGCAGGTGCACAGAAAGTGTGTTAGTGTTTCTTTTTCATTTGGGTCATCGCAGCTGCGACAATAAGATATTTCTATAGTTTTTATTTACTTGTCGCTATGTGTTTATTTCAAAGGTAATGAAAAATAAAAATTTTTGGAAATGTTCGTCTGCGAATATTTATTTAAAACAATTCGTCTAATTACAATTCATTTTGCTTCAATTCATCTAAATATAATTTGTCTTTTGCGAGAGAGTTCTAGAATAATTTTTAGAGACAAATTGTTTTAACCCATTCTTACCGCTTTCTCTTCAAAGAAACACTAATTTTCAAAAAATTATTTAAAAAAAAGGTAAATGATATTTGAAAACTAAGAATTGTAAATAAATCATACATTTATTGACTTCAAAATCGTTTCTAAATATTTCATAATTTGATCAACTTTACTAGAACGAGGACCTAGACAATATGTACACTTTACAGACTCCTTTTAAAAAATACAAAAAATCATTTTATTACCATTCGGTTAGGTTAGAAAATGAAAACTCCCTTTTCCAATTCCCTGAGAAAAATTATTCAGAATCGAGCTGAGTATAAAACAAAGTCACTTTTTGTGTCTGTTTGTTTTTACTTACTTCTTCTAAACTACGCAATGGATTTTGATGCTGTTTTCACCATTCTGTAGGTAATTTTTTCCAATAGGTTTGTGTGTACAATACATAATATTAAATAGTAAGTACTTTTGATTAAAGTAGTAAAAAAACCGTCCACAGTGCTACGCATTGCTTGATAGGTTGCTATTAACGAGTTTGTGCTACGAGAACTTGAATAAACTCCATGTTGCTCTCTTGTGGTGCCTTGACAATGTGCGATTGCTCATTAATAGTTTGGGACGAGGCTATTATGCCAAACAGTGTTGCCGTTTGGATCCAATTGGATCCATTTGGATACTTTTTTCCTTCAAAATTTGATAGAATTGATAAGAAAAATTCTGCAGCACTGCAATCGTCAAACATTCTAAATGTAAGTTTTCTATTAAGCGCCACTCATCATTCGCATCAAAAAAAATTCAAGCTGCAATTTGGACGCTTGATAAATGCATCACGATTTGCAGCATGCGCATTTATCAAGCGTCCAATTACTTTTCCGAACAGACCCAAAACTTAATAATTCTAGTATAGGTTGTACTAATAAGTACCTTTATTAATATACGCTCTGATTTTTTTGTTTCCGATAAATTGGGTCCAAAATATCTTGACCCTGGCTGAATACGACAACTATTTTTACGCCTCCCAGCGAGAAGGAAATGCATTAAAAAATATATTTTTTTGTAATATAAATTTTTTTGTATTATATACGAAAAATAAATTTCAAGTCTTTATCTCTTATAGTCTTTTCAAAATAAATGTTTTTATTTGAATCTTTTTATTTTCTTTTCAACGTGCAATGTAAGCTTAATAAATTTAAAGGGTAATAGCAACCCATATAATTTATTTTACACTAAACTGAATAAGTTATATAATTTTGGTGTTCCTTTTTTTATGCAGTTATACATTGTTTTATATATTGCTTTTCTGTAAATATTATACTTATAAAATTAATGTACTTAAAGAGCAATAGCCACACGGTTAGAAATCTTGGACTAAATTTTAGTCCCACTAAAATATTACTGCATGTTTTTAAACCTTGCGGTTTCAAATTAAAACTTTTCAAATACTAACTCATATTTAAAACTTTTCTGTACTAGATTTGAAACCAAAATAAATATTACAGCATTAATTTTAGCTTTTTGGTTTAAATTTTAGCATTTTTTTTTAATTTTAGTCTTTTTGGTTTCAATTTAAGTACATCTCTGTATTACTTTTTGTATTTAATACAAATAATACTAAATTCTAGTACATGTGGATACTAAATTTGGATTAAGACCCGCAAAAAGTTGGCCTGGCAATGCTGCGACTCAATATTAGGCGACTCGGTTCATATGTTTGTTTATCGCGCTTTTTATGTATAATCCAATAGCTCTGTGGTTAGAGTAGTGAGTTTACAAACTCAATGTCGTGTGATCGAATCTCGAGTTGTATGTTACTTTTTTTTTAAATATTTGAATCCAAGCTTGTACTAAATTTGAAACCAAAGCTGTATTAAAACTATTTTTTTGGTATTTTGTAAATACTAGATTTGAAACCAAAGCTGGTGTAGACTTATATGTAGTACAGAAAAGTTTCAATTTTAGTATAAGATTTCTAACCTTGCACACATATAAAAGACTGAAGTTCTGAAATTAATGTTCGTTTTTAATATTATTATACATGTATTATTTCTTTTTATTATATTTTAATAAAAATATGTTATTTAAAAATATTAAGGTTATATTTTTGTGTTTAAAAAAAAGAATATAGTATTCTTTTGGGATTTTGATACGTGGTTACGTTTTTTTTTTTTCTAAAGTGGATACTTCTGGATACTTTTTTGACCTTTTCCTGGACCTTTTTTTTAGAATCGTCACGGCAACACTGATGCCAAACAAGACTTTCGTCGAAACTTACATTTCGGTGCATAAAATCCCTTTTTGTGTCTTGTTCGCAGGAGACTTTCGTCAAATCTTACCTATCGCTATGAGAGGGACAAGTTCTGATGAAATTAATGTTTCTTTAAAAATATCTTACCATTGGCCATATTTAATTAAATTGAAACTTAAAATCAATATGAGAGAATCGCTCTCTACAAATAAAATCCCCTTTATTGCAGATTTGTTGCTGAAAATAGGAAATGGACAGCTACCACAAGAAAATGGTCGTATTAATCTGGAAAACTACAATCTTTAGCTATATTAAAGTATTGACTGATTATGGATATCCTGAAAGTAATTAGATAAGTACTAGATCTCTAGCTTGGTTCAAGGAAAGAGCCTACCAACGAGGAAGTAGGCAAAGTGAGTGAGCTCTCGAAGATCAATACACCGACGAAAGCCTTCTGGCACTATTGTCAGCATCGATGAAGCTGTTCGTTAGCCAAAAGCATTTATCTGTTCCTTAAAACTTTCAGGACTCTTTTGGAAAATATTTACTTTGGTCCGATTATTTCGATACAGATACACAATATAAGAGTGGATATAAACATGATGTTACAAACTACCGGCCCATCTCAAAGTTGTCTAACGTTTCTAAACTCTTTGAATCCATTATTAAACCTAAGCTATACTTTCATGTTAAGAGACATATTTGCCTGGAGCAACATGGTTTCGTTTCTGGCAGGTCAACTGTGACTAATCTTGCTCTCTTTTCTAACTTTTGTATCTCTGCCTTTGAATCCGGCTACCAAGTTGATGCCTTGTATACGGATTTCTCGAAGGCATTTGATAAAGTATCTCATAATATTTTGATTGCCAAACTTTGCAAAATGGGATGCCATTCGGTTTTTCTTAATTGGATTAAGTCATATTTAAGTGGTAGAGTGTGCTATGTAGCGATTAATGATATTCACTCTTATTGCTATAGAGTTACCTCTGGAGTTCCTCAGGGAAGTATTCTTGGGCCCCTGTTATTTGTATTATTTATAAACGATATATGCAAATGTTTTTGTAATGCGAGATTTCTTTTATATGCTGATGACTTAAAGTTTTTTGGTAGGGTGAATAGCTTGGTGGATGCTGAGTTGTTGCAATCTGACCTCAATAATGTTTCGGAGTGGAGTACTCGTAATGGGTTGCCATTGAAAGTTAGTAAATGTTTGAATGCTTCGTTTAGCAAATCTTCTAATTTTATTAGAACAACCTATTTTATGTCACATCTACCACTTAAAAAAGTTGTTGATATTCGTGATTTGGGAGTAATTTTTGACACGAAGTTCACGTCTGTAGAGCATCTGAATTTCATAGTGCCTAAAGTTTATTCTCTCCTAGCCTTTACAATTCATTGGTTCGTTCTCGGTTGGAGTACGCTGCGTTTATTTGGAATCCATCGTTTGCAATCCATTCGTTGAGATTAGAAAAAGTTCAGAAGATAGCCACAAAATACATGTTACAGCCTACGCGTTTTTCTGAAAACTTACCATCTTATACTGCTCGATGCTTGTCAATGGGCCTAAAGCCTCTTGAGACGAGGAGAAAAATAAATTCCTTGTTATTTATATACGACATTATATCAGGTAATATTGATGATCCTTTTTTACTACAATTAATTAAGTTTAACATTCCTATAAGGCAGTTGCGGTGTTTTAAATTATTTTTTATAAAACACCATCGAACAAATTACGCTCTTAATGAACCTATTACGAGAGCTTTGAGTTTATATAATGAGTTATAGTTAAAATATGTTTTTGACTTTTCTCTCTCTAAGACTTGCTTTAAAAATTTTGTTATAAATTTATTTTAAGCTTATTTGTTAAGTGGTAATGGGCACTTTAATTATGCTCAAAGTATTCTTAAATATTTGTTTTATCTTTAATTTATATTTTATTATATAGAATTAATGCGTATTCTAGTCTGTAAGGATTTTTGTCCATAGACTCAATAAAGACTCAATAATAGAGTAGGCTTAATTGATAAAATGATGTTTGTACAAATTTTCCTTATTAGAGGAAAAAAAAGGATTCTAGAGGCGGATATATTTTTCTTTGTTATATAAAACGTACCGCCCTTATTTTGTCTTTTGTAATTTGGCAATATTTTTGTTCCCCCTTTAGATCCCCCAATAAAAGTTCGTTTTTTGGAAATCTGATACCAAATTAAAATTCCTAGGTTTATAAAACCTGACTTTGCAAAATTTTAACGAAATCGATCTGTCTAAAGTTAGCAAAAAGAACAGCAACGACAAAAGTATGAAAAGGAAAAACTAAGCAAAACTGAGAAATTGACACTGAAATCTCATCGTCTCTGTGGTGCAGTGCGTTAATGCGCTGGCATAGCGTTCCACGCCCGGGTTCGATCCCAGGTGGTGGCATCGCAAAGATTTCTGATGAAGCCTGTAGCAAGGCCGAAATTGCAATAAAATCAGATAGTGATGTTCTCCTTTTCATATTGAAAATGTTGTGGTTGTTGTTTCTTTGGAAAAAATCGTTAGAGCAATTAATTGTTCTAACCTGACCTAAAAAGCATAATAAACGATTTAAAGCTATCAAACAACTAGAATTTTTATTTAAAATCAAGAATGATTTAAACTATCAAACATTTTTAATTTGTATTTAAATCATTGAAAATTAACATAACACGAAGTTACTGAGCAAAATTCATATATTTTCAGCTATCAAATTTATCATAAGTGACTAATCTTCAATATATTAGATCCATCTAAGCAAAATCCTCTTTTTTTTTAGTCTACTGAAAAAATTTCAATTTTATAGAATTTAATGGATGATAACCATGTCAAGCACTTTTTTATAAATAAAACATTTTTACAATTTTCCCTTTCATCCAAAATGTATATCTTACCTTTTCAAAAATACATTCTCAATTTTTCGCAGTTATGTATGTTTTCGTGTTAAATGGATACAATTTATTTAAATTTAAATAATCTTCGAGACGTAAGTCATAAGCTCAAATATTAAGAAAAATTATTTATTTCCAACTTCTTATCAATACTTTTAAAATAAAAGGCGCCTTTTTGTTTTAAATTTGCACATCTTGCGTGAAAAAATACGTTAAATTTTCATAAGAAAGTACAGAATATCAGCAGGCGCTCATAAAACGCTGAAAAAAGTATCACCAAATTTTAGGATTATAAGAAGTTCGAGAAAATTAGACAGGCTATATATTTAAAGCTACCTGATTTTCCGGCTTAATTCATACTCTTACACAGAGAAAAAGAGCAATAAAGAATGGTTTTAGTAAAATGTTGCTAATCATTTTTAAAAATGTTGCAAACATTTTACGAAGCCTAATTTTGATAAGTTGGAAAATATTATATTTCTACAATAAGTTTACCTAGATGTTTTAAATAAGAGCAAATAGTTGCTTATTATTTATATTTCCATTTTCAATTTAACCTTAAAAATTAATCAGTTGTCATCTAATAATAATAACTGCAATCACCTGCACCTGCAATTAGCTCATTATGTCGGGCATTTTCTTAAAGAAAAGGAAACTAATAAATTTACTAAACGAATGCAAAAAGTAATGATTGCTTTAAAGAAGCAAATTTTAACTTTAAAGATAAAAAATTTTTTTCTGTGCAGTGTAGGTACCTGCCATAAAGAAAAAATTTCATATAAAGAATTAACAACTTCTTCATCCCAACACTAAACAGCATAGCTTGTTTCCCAAGCGAGACCCTTTTCTATTACAAATATTTTCGTTTGTTTAATCCATAAATTTCACATTTATGCTTTAAACTCTGCGCTCTTTGTATTTGTTTTGTTGTGTGAAAGAAAATGTTTGTTATATTTTTCAGGCCTTTTCTGATCACTTTTGAACGATAACTGTTAAAGTTTTTCCTTTTTTAACATTATGTTAAGAATTCATATTTTGGGTTTATATTGATTGCAGTTCGCTTTAAAAATATGAGATCCTGTTTATGTGATACAGTTTATTCAAATCAATTAATTATTTAAGAAAATTTTCTAAAAAAATAGTCTTTTTCTATTCTTATATTGCACACATTTTCTATGTATGTTAATAATAGAAAGTAATAATAAAATAAATTTCTAAACGGGTTGAAAAGGACCAGGAGAGCATCACTAGCAAAGCGATCTTCTAATTTTCAAGTGAGATAATTAAAAAAGACAAGACAACGCTCGTAAGGATTTTTACCTGTTGCATAAAGTCGGGTGAAGAGGTTAATGAGAAACTGACTAGACCATTTAACTTTACTCTCCTCATAGTTTTCTCAACGATCTTGTCTTGGATTTTTTTTTTATTATATTTGATAGGCTTTGTTATGACAACCAAGCCAAACATATTTAAAATGCATTTGACTGTTCTTTCCTTAGGTAAATGTAGAATTTTCCGGCTGGTAGAAATATATAAACACCTAAGTATCTATATGTGTAAAATATTTTATTTTATGTTCATATATAGACGATTTTTCAACGATTCGTCACGACCTTCCACGACATCGAACGAATATACCAGGATAACAGCCATAAGAAAAGCAAAATATAAGTTTTTTCACATGAAGAGCGATTGGCAATAATTGTTGTAGTATGTAAAGCAACATCAAAGAAATCCTCAGAAATTACAAACCCAAATTAAGTTGGTGAAATAATAAATTTCACAATTATATTATTTTTGCATGCCAAAAGCAATGTTAAATGAACGTAAGAAAAACTTGTGATAGGATTTTTTAATGGTTATTGTCACAAACTACCCCATTATTTGTAGCAAATGTTAAAGAGTTAAGTTAACTTAAGGACAAGCCAGGTGAACAGAAACACTAGCTGCCCAATAGAATTTTTACAGACCGAAGATGAACATTTATCGACCTGCTTCAGAATTACCTGCACATACATTCTGGTAAGATCTCGAAAATGTTAACGCTTGTTTGCCTGAAAGAGATATAGTACAAAAAGTAGTTTTACATCTTTGAACATTGTGATTATACTTACATTTTTCTGCCAAAATTTTATTGGATCAGGTACATAAAGCAATCGTCATATTATTGCATCATAAATTTTATTTTAACTTTATTCGATGGAATTTTCACAAAAATTTGATGCTTAGTTAAATCGTTTTTGAGAGAACGATCATACCAAAAACTTCAAATTTTTTTCAATAACTGCTAATTTCACCTTTTATAGCACATACAAATTGTTCTTTAACCGCACACACTCACAATTTTAAAAATAGAAATATCGTGATCGAAATATTAGTAAACGGAGAGTTTTTGCTACTTTAATACAAGTCCTTAAATATATAAAATACGTGATCATTGACTAAGAGCACTACCGTTGCAGTCAAAATTAAATTCAAACTAGCAATCATGATACAATAACTATTAGGTGTCATGAGAACGTGCGTCGTTCAAAACTGTTGTGAACTGTTATGATAGCGATACCTTACTGACCGATGTTTTTCTCTGAATGTATTTTACTTTAAACGTCAGAAAAATTGTAAGTTATTTAATTTAATTATTAATATTATCCAATTATATAAATAATTTAAGTGCAATTGTTGGCTCCGCTGAATGCGTCCAATGTGTGTGACACACGCGGTTTGTTTTGTTTTCTTTTGTTTAACATTCGACGGTCGCAGCTCGTGAAAAAATAGGTAGCTGTCATGGCTACCTAATAGTCATTGTATCAAACAAAGAAATAATTCAAAAAATGAAATGACAGCTCATAAAAATATACAGGTGCGGCACCTGTGTTTCACATTTTTTAGGCAACAGTAAAAAATTAACTTAAGTCCGCCATTTTGATTTTAACTTTTTCCAAAATTTTACTATTAATCTGTTAAAAGAGGTCCAAATACAATATTGTTTATTTTTATAATAATTTATACAAAATATATGCTTTATACTATATGCAAATCATCCTCCTAAACTACTGCTGATCTACAGCTGCTGAGCTTCTGTTCTAGATCTCGGGTTTTTTTATTGGTGCAAACTATCACATCACCGCTTTTTAGTTTTTTTTTTTTTGTTCTTTTTTATTAGTTTTTCAGTTCTGCTTAACCTTTTCAATGGATTTGTCCTAGGGCATCCCGGATCCGGGAATCCCGGGGCACCGGACTTATTTTAGTTCCGACAGTTCCGGGATTGCAAGGCCAAAAATCCCGGGATTTTTGGGATCTTTTGGGATTTTAATAATGCAAATATAAAAATATTTTGTAACTGTCTGTACAAAATATGACGTGAAGAATATAAAAATGTAAACAAAGGATACTGAACTAAACAAACAAAATATTACAAAATACTAACTTAAAAAAACTTAAATGTAACCTTAAAAATTAAAAAAAAACTTCCTTAAACAAGCTGTACGAAATATCACAAAATTCTTACTTAGAATTACTAAAATTATTATAATATTTTACTGTTTTTTAAATAATTTTATGAGCCTTCCGAATGATCTCAATGAATTAATTTATTGTTTAAGAACTTTTCTTTGTTTTTCAGAAAAAAACAATAAATACTATCCAAAAATTTAATCGAAACTGTGTTTTTTAGTTTTTTTAAACCTTCTGCATTGTTTTGTGTTGTAAAACAAGGCATAACTACTTTGGAACTTCATATTACGTCTTCCAAAAAATTAATTTTCTAAGGGTTGTCAATCCCGGGTCTAGTCCCGGGATCCCGGGATTGTGTTTTTTCAACCCCGAAATCCTGGGATTTTTGAAACGTCCCGAAATTGGATGCCCTAATTTGTCCAATATTCCATCCGGATCCAGACACGTCAGCAAGTAATTTTATATTTATTTTGCAACGCTTTTTTTAAATCAATTCATTTGGTTCTATGGCAAAAAGATGAACCAACATGAAAAAAATAAATTTAGAGAGATATTTGACTTTAAAGTCAGTTGGGTTTTCGATTTATTGCCGAAGAAAAGCAAAAAACTTTTTTTGGCCTATTTTATAAGAAAAAATCAACTGGTTCAAAAAATCAAAATTATGTTTTTTTAACTTTTTATGGCTTTAATGATAATAATATTAAGAGAGTTTAAGAAACAAAGATCTAAAGGGTTGAACAACCTTCAAGGGATTAAAAAAATAGTTTGTGCCGAACAGGAGCAAAACAATTTTTTCTTAGAGCGTAGGTAAAAATCAAAGGTATGTTTTTTTTATCTTTTTAGGACCTAAATAATAGGAATATTAGCTCAAAAAAATTAGTTTGTTCTTAGTTTAGCCTAGCCAGTGGAAGGGTTAAAAAGGGCTCTCTTCAATTAAATGTCAGAATAAAAAAATCTTCAATTTGATATGCTCCATATTTTATGTACAATTGAAGCGTCGCATAGTGATGCGAAAGGACATGCTAGACGGAATTAATTCAAAATCGAATTTTGGAATTCTGAGCATGTATAACTCTTAGAAAATAAAATTTCAGGACTAATTTTTACTTACCTCCGCGTTCTAAAAAAAATGCGAAAATTCTTAAAAGTTTGTCCAAAAAAGATATTGTTAAAAATTTTTGTTTATGAATTTTAAAGTTATAATTAATTATAATTTTTAAATATTTCGCAATATCCAGAAAAGTTAAAAGTTGGCATACTTTATGACTAAGGTATTTTCTTTTGAAATTAAATCAACTCAATAACGTATCTTTTTAAATGTTGGCGCTTTAAAAAGGTATTTAAGGACATATATGCGTAAAACCGGAAAGATCGGTAAAATATTTTGGAAAATAAAAAAAGCGCCATTGTATATTTGCAAAATTTTTTATTTAGTAGCTATTATATCAGCTTTAAGCCCTGAGAGTGCCAAGGTGCGCAACTTTTATTAATTTTTTTTCTAATCTATATGATTGTCCTAAAGATGCCTGCATATACCAGGCCATGACCGTTTCGTATGAAAGGTATTGAATTTCTGGTCGATGAGACTGTATGCGGGGATTCAAATATTTTAAACTCGTCACACTTTATTTTTAAACTGAAAAAAATTAAAACATATAAAATAAACAAAAAATATTTTTTTTTAAAGCAAAATTTGGTAAAACATATAGTGAGATAAAAGAAAGGGCCACCGCAAATTGTCACTAAATGTTTTTTAGTTAATCACTAGTATGTCTTCATTAAGATGTAAGAGTGATACTCTTCGCAAACTTGAGGTTGCCTTATTTTTAATCTGTTGGATTGTCCTAAAAATGCTATTTATTTCAATTTCAAAACCAGGTTTCGACTGTTTTGTGTAGTTATGATATTGCGCAATATACATTGAGATAATTTGAGGTCTATGAGCTCTAATACCAGCAATATTTTACCCATGATTTTAGTGATTAAATAAATTTTTGCGGAATTTCAAATTTTACCTTTTGTATTGTATAAAGTCACTTTATATGGGAGGTAGACGTGGTTTTCCACCGATTTGGCTCATTTTCGCACTCGAAGTGTGTAATTAGGATTTAGGCTCATTTGCTAAATTTAAAGTGTTTTAATTAATTTTTTGGAATTTAAAGAGATTTAACCGTTTATATAAAGTCACTTTGTATGGGAGGTAGACGTGGTTTTCAACCGGTTTGGCTCTTTTTCAAACGTTAAGTGTGTAATTAAAATTTAAGCTCATTCACTAAATTTAAAGTGATAAAATTAATTTTTTTGGTATTTAAAGAAATTTAGCGTTTTTATAAAGTCACTTTGCAGTATTATGCCAATCATAACATATTTGAAGTCGTTTACTGCAAACTTGACTCTAGGTCCTTACATAAGCTCCTTGTCGCTTTTAACAATGCAGCTCGCTATGTATACAGTCTTAGAAAGTTTGATCATATCTCTGTCTGTTGTAAAAAATTACTTGGTCTTGACTTACCTAGTTACCTTGAAGCTAGACATAGCATTTTCCTACACCGGATCATCTACACACGTAGTCCTACATTTTTTTTTTTTTTTTAAAACTTTAAATTTTGCAGATTGTTTTTCGTCAGCGTTATTAGGTCTTGGAATTCATTACCTAGTAGTATTAAAAGCGTTTCTAATAAAAATAACTTTAAGCATTTCATTTTCAAACACTTCTCTTAGCTCCCAATTTCCTTTTTACTCTCATTTTTTCTTCTCTCACTCTCTACTTAGTTTTTAAGGAATACTTGTTCATTATCTAAATTTAAGTTTTTTTAAGTACAATTACTATTAATAGCAGTCTATAATATTTATTTGCATTTTGTTTCTTAAATGTTGTTATATCCATTGCAAATTTGGCATGCAAAAGAACTGTTATTCAATGAAAATTTTTTTAAATAAATAAATAAAAAAAATAATAAACTTTGTATGGGAGGTAGACGTGTTTTCATCCGATTGGGTTTATTTTAAAATTCAAAGTTCATTATTAAGATTTAAGCTTATTTGCTATATTTTAAGTAATTTCATTAATTTTTATTGTATTTACAGGGTTTTTACTGCTCATTTGTTATGGACCAAAGTATATAAGGCATATATAGGAGGTGCTACGCCTAAACTAGATCACATATCAGTTATCCACCGATAATTCTATTGGTGTTGCTGTTAACGTCCCAAAATATGTTTAATTTTTATGGCATCTGTTGTACACCCACTTCTCCAAATGTGTCGAAATTTTTAAAACTGTATGTTTTATTTTGTAATCGTAGTTTCTCTCATTTCTAAAAGATTTGACAAAATTTGTTGTAGTTGTATTTCAGTCAATCGAACCGAAATTTTTAACACTTTTTTGAAATCAAACAGTAGAAGTCTATGTTTGATTTCGCTATCGTAGTTTTTTTCATTTCAAAGATATAGCACAGCTGAAATGCCCACCTGTCCTAAATTTTTTAAATAATTTTTTTTGTATTTAGTCTTACTTTACTTTTATCTACTATACCTTAAACATAAAAAACTAGCAAAAAAATCCACAAAATAATATTTTCCGTCTAACTTGTACCAATCGCATCACTGTGTGTCACACAGTGGCCCCAAATTGACTTTTGCGTCTCAAAAATCTATAACTTTTTTGTCTCCTGGTATATTTGATATTCTATGATATTCAATAAATCATTCGAACTATTTTTTTTTTTTAAATCCATGTTGTTTTTTAGCACTAAAATTTTATTTAAACTTAAGAAATATACAATTATAGCTTGATTTGCGCGTTTTAATATTTCTTTAACTTTTGTGTCTCTTGCAATAATAAAGCTTAATTTAAAATATATTTTCTATGACATTCAATAAACGATTCAAACTACTTTCAAATTTAAAAAAATACGTTTTTGGCTTTAAAAATCTGTAACTTTTTTGTTTCTTGAAATATTTAAGCCCAATTCGGAATGTATTTTTTATGATATGCAATAAATCACTTGAACTACTTTTTTCCAAAATCCTTTTCAGTTTTAATACTAATTTTTTTCAAGTTCAAAATATACGATTTTGCGTTTCAAAATTGTGTAACTTTTTTGTCTCTTGCAATAACAAAGCCAATTTTAAAATATATTTCCTATGATATTCAATAACTCACTTAAATTGCTTTTTTTTTAAATACATTTCAGTTTTTAGTACCAACAGTTTGTTTTAAATTTAAAAAAATACGATTTTGGCTTTCAAATATCTGTAGCTTTTTTGTTTCTTGAAATATTTTAGCCCCATTTGGAATGTATTTTCTTTGATATTTAATAAATCACTTGAACTACTTTTTGCAAAATCCATTTTAGTTTTTAATACTAATTTTTTTCAAGTTCAAAAAATACAATTTTGCGTTTCAAAATTGTGTAACTTTTTTTATCTCTTGCAATAATGAAGCCAAATTTAAAATATATTTTCTATGATATTCAATAAATCATTAAAAATACATTTTTCATCCATTATTTTTATTATTACAAGCTTGTTAAGATTATTTTTACAAACTGATAGAAGTTTTTATAGCTTTTGAAATCTTAAAAATAAAGTCTTAATCTAAAATTTAAATTTAAAAAAAGTGTTTTGTTGTATGTGGTAAAAGTGGAGCACCACATGCGTGAGATTATGGGGCAGACTACATACTCCACATATATAACCATAATCACGTAAAACAACACATCAACACAAAAATCGTATATGTTGAAGAATTCTGATATAAACCAGAAAACATATGTTATAGAATAATACGACAAAGGCATGAGATCCATAAAAAAATTAAAGAAATAGTTGAATTGTGCAAAGTTACCATAAACACCCCAAAAAAACAAGTTCATAATATATGATGTGTTAGAAAGGCCAGCAAGGTCCCCTTTTGCATTCCTACGCCACTGGATTCTTCTAGACAAACATATATTTGAGAAACATGCAGACTTTAACGGAACTGTCAATTGCGATTGCATCAACAGAGTTTAATAGAAGAAAAAATATATAAAGTTTATGGGATATTTTTTTGCCAGGCACCTACATTAAGAAAATTTTAAATTTCTCAAAAAGGGCAAAACTGGAGCAACTAAATTTTGTTTTGTCTAGTTATTAATACACTAAGGAACCAAATGCACTATGAAAGAAAACAGCGCAAGAGAACGCAACTATTTAAACCTTAATCAAACATGAAAAAAGTAAAAAAAAACAGTTTAATAAAAAATGTTAAATTCATTATATAAAACAATTTTTTTTCTTTTTTTTATTTCAAAAAGCTTAAACTTTATGCTTTTCAACGGGTTATGATACTTGTATGACCAATCTAAAGAGACTTGAATCGAAAAATTTGATTAAAAACGTTAATCATTTCGCTGCTTATATAGGACTGTGTCTTGAGAACACTTTAGCAAGCCATATAACTGAATCGTGCCAATTTTTTATAAAAATTTTCATTGTAGTACAAAATTTGACCTTTTCTTAGACTATTTTCATAATGAGGCTGCAAGAGTAATTTTGATAAAATCATTTTTTAGACGCGAACGTCCATTTGGGCCCACTGTGCGTCGCCGCGAATTACGTTGTAAGCGACATATGAATCAAAAACTTTTTGGCTTGGACTTAGTTAATTTTTATTATATATACAGGAAAATTTCTTTACAACTCTTACATCAATAAAGTGTAAATTGAAATCAAATGGTTCTAAGTACGCCATTAAATTCGATTTTTTTCAATTCTGGAAAACTTCTTATTTTGTAGCTTACAACGTTATTCGCGGCAACGCTTTAATTATAGTAGAAAAAAGAGTTCAGATTAATGGCTGCGTATGCCCTCGTCCTCATACCCGTAATTATCAAAAACAAATTAATTCATTTTCTGTACCTTCTTTTACTTTCTCATAACTTTCCTATTTTCTTTAAGCTGTCAACTTGGTTTGACTTAAATTTTTAAGGTTTGACTTTTATTTATAGTCAAGGATTTTGAAGTCACAACACACTTCTGGTTTGATATGTTATCTAACACTTTTTTGGCGCTTTAAAAATTATTTTGCAGATTGAAATAAATCAAATACACTAAAGCATTTCCATTACATCGATGTAGTGAAAATAGACAAAAATTTTGCACAAATTTTGTTAAAATGTAAACTGAGTATCTTGTTGTTCTACCATATATACAATAATATTGTAAAGTGAAAATCACATTGGAAGCTGATCGCAACTGATCTCCAATTTCTTGACTCCTGTTAAATACCAAGCAATTGTTAAATCCGCCCACGCCATGGCACACTACCGCCACTTTGAAAATTATATGAAGATCATGAAAGATGTAATGTGTAGATAAGTCTTACCAGAACCAGAAAATCTGAAGTAACTGTGGACAGCACCCTGTGATGTAACAGTGTGAATGTTAAATATGTATTATAGTTTGCAAGAAGGAGAATTTAAAAATATCATGTCATTTTCATTAGCAGGTACTTTGTAACTTTTACTTAAAAAATAAAGAAGCCAGCATTCTGGACAGCTTTCTTTTGTTCAAAATCAATGGGACATGATATTATGCCAGGACTTCAGACTTAGTAAGATGTTCAAATCTGATACTATGAAATCTGCAAATCTATCTATGCTATACTTTGCTCTGGTAAGTGCTACACTGCAAGTGATCGCATCTAGTATTTGCGTTTCTTTTAAGTTTCATTTTGCAGAATAGGGATAAAAATGTGCCAAATAAATTTAAAATGCTTAATCTGGAAATTAAATTAAATTCTTAAATGTTTAATTATACCTAGTACTCGTAGTGCATAAAAAATAAACAGGATAACAGCTGCAAGAAAGAAATCTTCACACAGTAAAAACATTTTCAAGTCAAATTTACAAAAAGGTCATTCAACTCAAGAGCTGTATTTTTTGAGGAATTTTCTGAATTCTTAAGAGCAAAACAATTCTTTTTCGAAAAATTTCTTTATTGTCCTTTCTATAAAAAGAATAACAAACTATTGTCTTTTCCTTGTTGCCTGTTCTGTTATTTCATACATAAACAAACAAAAAAGTTCAATATTGAGGTAATAATATTGAAAAAAATCCAATACCAGCATCTTCATGCACTCTAAAATCATGAATGGGTACAGCGATAAAAAAAAGGTCATAACACTCAATGGAAAACTTCAAGAAGATTATATGTTCAATAATTGATGGTTTTATAACTCGACAAACTGTAGATAAATTCTGAATTCCTATTAAAAAGTAGCACATGTCAACATATTCCATTCGTGTAGTTCAATTAATTTTAGTCGATACCCTTTGTAATTCCAAACAATAATGATGGCAAAGAAAAAAGACACTATTAATGTGTACCTCTCTCTTGATAATTTTTAAATATATCTTTACAGGCATTATGTACAGAACGTAGGAGGGTGCGCTGCATATTGTAACACGCGCATATACACGCTCAGAAATCTTGGAATTAATTTTAATCCAATCGTTGGAATCATGCATTTTTTAATACTTTTTCTATTAGAATTAAAACTCTTCAAAATACTAGACATTTTTTAATAAAACCTGGAATACTTTTTAATACAGTTTGGATTAGTCTTTAAAAACAGCGTTCGGCTTGGTTCGGCTCTTTTGCATGTTTATCATTTCTTTATACATGTGGCTTCATAGAGCAGTTGGTAGAGCCAAAAACTTATAACCTAAACGTACTGGGTACGAATCCCACATGTTTCGTTAATTTTTTTTTGTCAAAAATATTTTAATACAAGCATGTATTAAAATTAAGTCCCATGAGAGAATAAAAATCAATTGTAATATATGTAGTGTATTAGATTGTAATACAATTCTGGTGTGGTCATATATACAATACAGTTTGTATTAGAATTTAATCCAAGATTTCTGAGCGTGTAGCGAGTGGACAAAATTTGAAAAAGGAGTTCCTGTATAATCATCACATTTTTCAAAAGTTATTTTTTTCAAACCTTTGGTCTGTGTCATCAGCCAAAGTTTTCCAATTTTATACCGTAAAATTTTTTAGAGACGCCATTATGGAGGAGTTGACAAAAATTTACCAAAATTATATCTACTCTTTAATCAATTCAATGCCCAGACGCCTAGAAGAGGTGATTAATAGCAATATAGGATATCTTACTAATTATATACAGATCTCTATATAGAGATTTTTGTCAACTACTTTTCTGTTATTTCCACCAGCCAAAACGGATTGAAAATCACATAAACATCGATGCTAAAGTGCTCTTTAAAGCAGCTTTGAGGTATCAGAGGTGAGAATTTTATATTTTTGATACTTTATTTAAAATTTTGGAAGCTTGTAAGAACCAAACAAAAGAGCCTTTGAAAAAAATGTTATAAAAGTGAAATGTTAAAAATGTTATGAATTGTTATAATTATTTAAAAAAAAAATATTCCTTTTATAATTGCATTACTTATTCTAAAGGCATTTAGCGCAAAATTATAAACTGATTACATTCCGATTCTTGCAGAAGAATTGCGGTAGCAGTAGTGTTTATTTTGAGATTTTCTTGTCTACTTGGAAGCATCAGAAAGCATTTTGTTGTGATTCTTTAGTTGTTTGATAGCACCAATAATGATTTATATTAGATTTTCCGGTTGCTTGGTGTCAGCAAAATTGATATTATTTTGACGATTTTGGTTGTGTAATGATAGCATTTGTGTTTTCTCTACACATTTTTTTATTTTAGAATGATCTATACTGTCTCCCCCAAACCACGTTTAAAAAACGTAAAAGGGGTATATTAACTTTGTCACTCCGTTTGTAACTCCGATAAGGAGGCATGGCCGATATAGAAAAGTATATATATTCTTGATCAGCAACACCTCCTGAGTCGATTTAGCCATGTCCGTCTGTCCTTCTTTGGTCACGATAACAGCCGTAATTTGCTAGCTATCGTAATGAAATTCAATATATAAGCTTTTTATTCAAAAATGGAGGTCAAGTTAAAAAATGAGCCAAATGATGAAAACCACGCCTACTTCCCATACAAAATGATTTAACCAAAAAGGTAAAATCTCTTTAAAATCCACAAATATTAATATAATGACTTCAAATTTCGCAAAGCGTCTTTAATATTTATTTTAAGCTTTGAATTTAAAATTTGTTAAAATTGGATGAAAACCACGCTTACCTACCATACAAATTGACTTACCCAAAATGGTAAAATCTCTTCAAAATCCAGAAAAATTGATATAATGACTTCAAATTTTGCACAGCGTCTTTAATATTTATTATAAACGTTGATTATGAAATGTAATGTCCCATACAAAGTGACTTTCCCAAAACGGTAAAATCTCTTTCAATTCCACAAAAACTAGTCTAATGACTTAAACTTTTGCACATAAGCTTTAACCTTTAACATGCATTTTTAGTATAAAATTTGTAAAAGTCGAACAAAAATCACGTCTACTTCCCATACAAAGTGAGTTCACCAAAATGGTAAAATCTCTTTCAATTTCACAAAAATTAATCTAATGACTTCAAGTTTTGCCCAAAATCTTTAACAATTAATATAAACTTTGGGTATGAAATTTGGAAAAATCGTCGTCCGTGGGGGTATTTAACTTCGGCACAGTCGAAGATAATTCCTTACTAGTTTTATAGTTTTTTTTTATCGCTAGACCATCGTATGACATGCAATGTTAAAAAATATATAAAGCTACATACAAAAACGTATTGATAGTTAATAGCAAAAACATCTCTGACAAAATTATTACTAAAGCATCGATACTTACGACTGCTGGGTTGAGTTAAATTTAAGTGGCTTTTTAATTTTTTTATAAATATGTAATCTGAATGCAAGAACTAAAATTTTATCTTACAGTTTACCAGTTGAGAAAAATTTCGTTTCAACTGGCATCCCGAAATAATTTATGACTTTACGAAAAATTGCACACGTTATTGTCAAAGCTAGGTAATAAAGATAGTGCAGATATTATTTTGAATTGCAATGAGACTGGTGTTGATTTTGAAACTAAAATAAATTG
This sequence comes from Dichetophora obliterata, assembly GCA_963920525.1. Classification (NCBI taxonomy): domain Eukaryota; kingdom Metazoa; phylum Arthropoda; class Insecta; order Diptera; family Sciomyzidae; genus Dichetophora; species Dichetophora obliterata. The sequence goes on along the minus strand of OY986437.1, from coordinate 219,511,864 downwards.
AACATTTCAGCCCTTGGAAATACTTTAACCGTGTTGTGCGTATTATTAAATCTTTGAACACATATGATCGAGAACTGGACCTACGAGTTTTATGCCGACTCCGAACTGTCTGAGCTAGGATTTGAACTGACGTTCCTTAGCTTACGGGCCACGCACTCTATCAGTAGGCTACGGCTACCACTGACTAATCTAAAACTGATCTAAAACTTTGTAACTAATAAAAGTAAAAAAGTTGCGGAAATAGGAAAACGCTAAATATACAGTTAGACGGTTACAGGTGGTCTGATACTTTAAAAAAGAAGCCATGCCAAATTGCTTAGTAAAGCTGGCACTAGAGGTTAGACAGCTTCTGAAATATTTTTGGAGTGGTTTCAGTTTTCCATTAACTCCATAGCAGAAAAAGACCAGTGCATTCATGAATGAGCTCTCATTTGACTCAAATGTCTCCACAAGTAATTAAGAGGGCTAATAATACTAACATCCTGCAACTTCTGGATGTTGTTGTTTATAAATCACTGAAACATCGATGGAATGACTCTGTAAAAGATTTCATAAGAGTTAATACTTACACTAAGCCAGGAAATGCTAATGTTCGTAGCGTATTGAATCCAGAGTTTTTTAAGCATTTACTTCCACTTTGAAAATTATAATTTTAAACTCATTAAAGAAGTTCGGTATCTAGCCATTTAATAGCAACGCTATATGTAAGGAAGTAATAGCTTGATATCTGGAGTATCCGGAAAAAATCCCAGACGAACATGAAAGTATCTTAGTTGTGCCAAAGCCCGCTGCTAAGAAAAAAGTTGTAAAAAAGTTATTTTGCAAAGTATCTTAACGACGATCTACTAGTCACTTCATTAGAAAACTTTGAAGAACCGAAACCCAGAGCTTCGCAGGACAACAAACCACCAGTTACTTCATCGAAAAACAAAGAAAGATTGACTTAAAGAGATGTCGATCAACCTTCTTGTTCCTACAATTAGAAAAAGTAACAAAAAGTCACAGAAGAAATAATAGTTACTGACTGGATTTTCGGTGATTGCAATGAATCTGTTTCTGTAGCTGAATATTGCATTACGCCATTACGTCATGATTAGTGTCCGACCGAATATTCGGTTTCGGTTTCGGCCCTTTTTGTCAGTTTCCGCCAGTTTCAGGTATTCAGCCTGAATATGGCTGATTTTGTGGTAAAAACTTCTTGCATCAGTCATTTAATTCAAATGTAAAAATATTTACAATGCATTGTACAAAACGAAAATTAAGAATTCGTCTATAACTTGGTTTATCGTGTTAACGCAAAACATTTTTGTTATTTTTATACGTTCGATACTATCATTTTCGTTTTTATCATCTCTATTGCAATTAATATTAAAGTTTTATATGTACTGAAGCCAAAAAGAGATAATTAAACTTCCGAACGAATTCTGTGTGTGTGGAATAAAGGAAAAGAAAACGAAATAATTCTATTTTAATAATACTAAACCTTTACAAAAACAAAAATACTTTGTTTTGTAGTTCTATAAAAATATACTTTGTAGGTGCTTACTATTTTAAGTGTGTACTGAAGGTATAAAGCATGCAATGCTTTTGTAATAAAATATAGAATAAAAAATTATCTTTTTTATTATTATAGTCAACTCAATTAATTACAATATTATAAACTTCAATATTCAAATAATACCTTTTTATACTAAATTTTTTTCTTATGTGTATGAGAGTTCTTTTAATAAAAAAAAATTATTTGTAAAAACCTAAAAGCTTAAATTTTCATATTAAGAACCAGTTTCGGTTTCGGCCGAATATTAATGGACGGATATTCGGTTTCGGCCAAAATTCCGACTTCGGTCGGACACTAGTCATGATATCGCACCACGTGATGACGAAGAGCTTTTTCATTGCCAAATTTATATGGCTGTCTAAGATTAACTTAAAAATGTAAAAATAATATAAAATATATTTCAGTTATGATTTAAATAATTGGAAAATTCAAAAATATCATCAACAAATGCATAGTTAATGATATGTGTTATTACATACACGCTCAGAAATCTTGGATTAAATTCTAATAAAAACTGAATTGTATATATGACCACACCAGAATTGCATTAGAATCTAATATATGTCAAATATTAAAATTGAATTCTAATCCCATAATACTAAATTCTAATACAGAATTGGAATAGAAACTAAGTTTAGAACAATACTATTCTGGTTTATATTTTAATACATTTGTAATCAAGTGTAATACTTCAGTTATTAAAAAGAAATACGAATAAAAAAATTTTTATTAAATATTAATACAAATTGTATTAAATAGTAACACAAATTGTATCAAATTGTATTAAATAGTAATACAAATTGTATTAAACAGTAATACAAGATGTATAACATTTAATACATATTGTCCTAAAAAGGTGAAAGGAAAAATCAACATTTATGGAACATTTATGGAATAAAGCTATAAATCTTTTATATGTTTACTTACTTTTAAAATACCAAGTGAAATAAAGAGAAAATATTTGGTCAACCAATAACAAAATATTTATTCATTTAAAGTTTCTTTTATAACATACGGTTTTTCGTTAACAAAAACTATTTTTTAGGTCTTATTTTGACAATGTCAGATTTCAGAATCAGAATGACAATTTGACAGATGCTTGATAGATATTTGTATTATATTTTAAGACAATTTTGACAATGTTTTTATTTTGACAATGTCAGATTTCAGAATCAGAGTGACAATTTGACATATGCTTGATAGATATTTGTATTATATTTTAAGACAATTTGTATTATAACTTGTATATAATACAATTTTTATTATACTTTAATACAGATAACATTAAATCAATTTTTTAATATACTTGAAAGTATAAGTTTTAATCAAAAATATATTAAAAAATGCATGATTCCAACGCTTGGCTTAAAATTAATTCCAAGATTTCTGAGCGTGTACTTTTTTTTATACATCACGATATTTCCTACCAATTATCGCGATACTACTTACCTATGTCATGATTTTAATCCATGGGAGGTAATACCTTCCCTCATCATATCATACATTTTCGTATTTTTTATTAGAAATTACATATTAAGAACAAATAAACGACATATTTACAAAACGGAAACATGGGCGACAAAATAGGGTAAACAATGCAATAGCCTTTCTATTAAATATATTATGTATAGATGTTTTGCCATTTCTACCACGATACTATCTACCTTAGTTTACCCTGCTAGAGTAATACGAATTAATTATGTGTATCAAATTTTACTGATGTGAAATAGTTTTTTGGAAAAATTTACCAGACAACAAAATTCATTTATAGAGGAATTTATTTTTTTGGTGTGGTATAAAAAAATATGTCTATTAAAGTTTATTGATCTGATACAAAATAGCAATTTGTATCATATTTTATTGATTTGGAATAACTGTTTGGCCATATATAGCAGATTACCGATTTCGGTTATATGGAGGTGGGCGAATTAGTAGTCGAATTCGGTTCATCTTTACGTAATAAAAAAATTTGCTTGTCTAATTATAATTTTTACTCATTCATTAAATACTAATTTTATGACTCTGGGAGAAATTTTTTTGAAAACATCCCATTCGATTACCGTTTTCGGTTATTGAAAAGGTGCGTGTGTTATTTATCCACTAAAATCCCTAAAGTTATTCTTGCAAGATAACATTTTTCTGTGGAAACTTCTATTTTTGTCCACTCCCTATATTGGCACGCTAAACTGAAGAACTTAGTGCGCATTTGCTCCGAAACATGCTGTAAAATAAGGCTTTGGCAAACCAAGTTATAGTCATGTGTTATTATTATTATATAATTTATTTCATACACACAGAAATTAAAAAAAAAAAATATTTTTTAATTTTATCGTCTTTAAAACTTTGAGGAATTTTTTTAATTTTTTCGCATTTTTTCCAAAACATTCTCGAGAAAAGTGCTCAATGAGTCTTTATTTCTTCGTTATTTTCTTTTTTTTTCTATAAACTTTGTTAAATAATTGCAATTTTTTCATTTTAATTTTCCCATTTCCGCCAAAACATGCTGCAGAAAAGTTATAAATAAATCCTTCTTCTTGAGTTTCATGCAGTTGAAATTAAAAGAATGTGTTGAGAAAGAGCTTTTTTCAGACTAACTAAAAACAAAAAAAAATCAAATTGATATTTTATTTTTAAAGATTTAAAAAACTTATTTTTTGATGTTGTGTAGACATTTTTTTAATAAATATTTGTAATATATTATTTTCTTTTTTTATAGGACTCATGAAATATATTTAAAATAAAGTTTTGCATATTTTTTTACTAAAACTTATGCCCGTTGGAAAATATTCAATACAAAACTTCAAAAAATTATAATTTTTTATACTTTCAAGACATCTTTTGAAGAGTGGCATGTCCTCAACTGAGAACTGAGAGATCTCGAAATCCTCTTAAATTCAATAAATTAAGACTCCTAGCTATAATTCTGTTTATGTAGTTTGTTAAGTTTAATTTTTTTTCTTTAGATAATGTTGTCCACTCGCCTTACCACATGGCAAAATTAGACAAGGTAGTGTTAAGGTAGAGAGCCGGAACTGTGACCGAAACTGTCAAAACAAAGTTGACATTCCGTTCAAAATCTACAACGAATGAGAATGCAATATGAAAGCAAAAATTAACAAAAATACCAAAATGGCTGAGTTTGACAGTTCTAGTCATTAAGAAAGAGAACACATTCTGCCTTAACACTACCTTTTCTAGTTCTACTACGCCTTACCATGAGGGTAATTTTATATGTTTTTAAATTTTTTTCATATCTTTCCTTTAACTAGTTATATGTCGAGCAAAGTGCAGCCAAAAACTGCTTGCAAGCAGTTTCTGTGCTCCTCATAAAAAACATGAAATTATCGTGACAATCATCAAATAACTGCTAATGTTTACAAATTGCCCAACAACCAAACATATCGTATTTCATACTAAACAACAACAAAGCCTGCAATAAAAAGACCCTCATATGACAAAAATATGTGTCAGAAGTATTTTTTATGATCGTAACGCAATGTTTGTCGCAGATCGGATCATATAACAAGAAAAGATCTCGTGCTCAGAACAAAAGTAAGAGAGAGAAAATTACAGTCGATCATATGCGGGCTGCAGATGTTTAAGAACTTGATTGTAGTCTTAGATATTGAGTTCGACAGTCATTCTTTACTTTCGCAATCCACCTTAATAATTTTTTTTATTAAGAAGTAAAATGTTGGAGTTGTGGATAAAGTTGAGCATTCAAACTTAGACTTCAACCATATAGACCAGTGATCTGCAAGCGATGGCATTTTCGCTACTTGCAATCTACCCTCAACAAATACAGTGACAGTCTGACCGCACTACGCAAGCGCTGCGATTGTTGTGTCGAACATACTTGCAACATTGAAGCCAACTGTGTATGAGCGTGTCGTAAGACCACAATAATACATGTTCGAGTTGTTGGTTTGATAACCAGCGCAGGGTCTTTTCAACTTCTGGTATGCAATGCTAAGTGTGGTCATTTACAAGCAACAAAACAAAGACATAAAGCGTAACTCCTGCATAAAAAAACCAGCGCTTATTTTGTTCTCCGAACACAAAGTATTTGCAGTAACATTGCAGTTACTTTGCGTGACTTTTGAGAGCTTGTAGCTCATAAGCTAATGGTTCAATTGAGCTGATTTCTTTTTTAAAATAAATTATAAAGTTTAATTGAGTGAGCAATAAAATTTGTTTAGTAAATTTTTAAAGATATTTATTAAATTTAGTTTTTTAAGAAATTATATCTGATAAATGACGTTTAAAACTCTTGAAAAGACATATTATTAGGTGGCAACCCTATTATTTCAAAATTTTATAATTTTGAAATTCTGACAATGGATTCGGATTCAGCGACCCATTTTTGGTGTACGATTTTTTTTTTGCCAGCCCCGAATTCATAAAACTACAAAAACTAAGGTGGCAACCCTATCCACCATCTTGAATTTTAAAATTCTGACTTTAGATTCAAAATCAGCGACTCTTTAACGCTGATGAATGACGTTTAAAACTCTTGAAAATACATATTATTAGGTGGCAACCCTATTATTTCAAAATTTTATAATTTTGAAATTCTGACTATGAATTCGGATTCAACGACCCATTTTTGGTGTACCATTTTTTTTGCCAGCCCCGAATTCATAAGACTACAAAAAATTAAGGTGGCAACCCTATCCACCATCTTGAATTTTAAAATTCTAACTTTAGATTCGAAATCAGCGACCCCTTAACACTGATAAATGACGTTTAAAACTCTTGAAAAGACATATTATTAGGTGGCAACCCTATTATTTCAAAATTTTATAATTTTGAAATTCTGACAATGGATTCAGATTCAGCGACCCATTTTTGGTGTACCCTTTTTTTTTTTTGTCATCCCCGAATTAACAAAACTACAAAAAATTAAGGTGGCAACCCTATCCATCATCTTGAATTTTAAAATTCTGACTTTAGATTCGAAATCAGCGACCCCTTAACACTGATAAATGATGTTTAAAACTCTTAAAAATACATATTATTAGGTGGCAATACTGTGGTAAAAATTTAGGTGGCAACCCTAACCTCCATCTTAAATTTTTAAACTGTTACATTATATTCGAAATCAAATTCATTGTCAGAATTTCAAAATTACAAGAATTCGCATAAATGAAAAAAATCTAGGTGGCAACTCTTTCCGCCATCTTAAATTTTAAAGTTTGACATCATCTTCGAAATAAGTTACCCCTAAAACTTCCTAAAACTATTTACTCTATTCATACTGAAGTAATAACAAACACTTGAGTAAAAATGCAGTGTACGCGCTGATTTCATCGTTCGTAAGCTTACTTTTGTATCACTGCTTAGCCGAAGTTGAAATCAACCTGCAATGGTACACGAGGCAGTAGCTCAAAATAATGCATAATAATAACGATTGCCGTTCGTGCGCTGTGGTTTATACACATAATTATTTTATGCAAACATCTATACTTTCCACTGAAGTCGAAGCACACGTCACACAGTGTTTGACTTTGGTACAATTGGCTAATGCAACATGCCTGATGTTGTAAGTGAGCTCGATGGCGTAGAATATGTTGCATGGTATTAATGATATTGAAGTCATACAAAAACCAAGTATGTACTGAGTGTAAAAGCAGTTGCAGTTCATCGCTGCAGGTCTCTGATATAGACCATCAATTAATTTTGGTGTTTAAGAACTTAAGGTTGAGACTATTTAAAGGAATTATGTATTTACTATGTATAGAAAGTTTTACGTCATCTTGGCCTTGATTCACGAGGATTTGGTAACCCCAATGTAGCATTCTAGAGTAAAATTTTGATGAACGCGTGTGACGGTTCACTATTAGCGAACATTAGCGTTAAATAAACGCGCATATAACACCTATTTAAAAAATGTGCAAATCTGAAGTAAATGTCTAATGCTTTGAGTATAGTGCAAATTATGAGTATGACATTATTGAGTGTTCTCTTAAATTCTGCGGACTTTTAAGATATCCGCTAAAGTCGCCATATAACAATTTTCGAAAATTTTTATCATGGATATAAATTTTCTAAACGTTTCTTTTGGTCTTATAAGCCTATTTTTACGAAATTTAGTTTAAGAGTTGTGTTGTATGACGATTCCGCTTTTATCGATTTTTTTAAGGTACGTTTATAAAAAGCCCTTATTTCAGATATGGTCATACTTTTGACAAAACAACTTATTTCGTTATAGCACTTCAAATTTTTTCATAATTGACTTTTGAGAAAACAATTTATGTCGAAATCAGATCTTTTGCCAAATGCAAAATTGAAAAAAGCTAACTTAAATTGAAAAAGTTAATTTCGATTTTAAAATGCGATGGTCTTTCGTCGAGACGACACACAGTGTAACGAGGTCTATGGGATGAGGGACAAAAATAGAAGGAATCATCGTAGGTACATGAAATTTAGCATGTGTCATTATGTACGTTTAAATTATATATAAAACTCCACACAAGTTTTCATCAAGATCGGTTACGCCCTTTGTCCACCAAAATTAACAATAAAAATACAAAATTAACAATAAAAGTGCAAATCTCGAGTTGCAAAGAGTGTTCACATAGTAGGTGTAATACTTTGTTATCGATTGAAATCTGCATTATCGACCTTGTCCGCCATATTTTATATCATTTTAGTTGTAAGGTTATAGGATTTTAGTTATGGATCGCTACACGAAAGAACAACGAATTCAAATCGTCTTTTTGTTTTGATTCGTCGACTTGGAATTTTCGGTCTTAAAGTCTAAAGTCAATGGTGCAAACGCTACGATCGATTCACCAAAAATGGGGTCGCAATCACCACATTAGTGAAACAACTGTGCGCAACATTGTGAATAAATTTTATCAAACTGTGTCCGTACTTGATGTTTCGAAGCCAACCAGAGTGCTGACATCACGCAGTGCTGAGAATATTGCTGCCGTAAGTGAAGGTGTTGTCGAGTCCCTCGAAATGTCTATTCGCCATCGTTCGCAACAGTTGGCCATTTTCGCGAGTATTTTGTGCCGGAGGTTGAAGTTCAGGGTCTGGACGATATGTGGTTTCAACAGGACGGCACTACACCACAACTCTCCTCAGTTTGGACTTTTTAGACTGTTTAGACTTTTTTCTGTAAGGTCACACGAAGGATAAAGTCTATGGGAATGATCTGAAGACGATTCCAGACTTTAAAAGCAATATTACATCGGTGATTTTGGCCATTCCGGAGGCCATCGTGCAAAACGTCATCGAAAATATGGCCAAAAGAGTGAGTTATCTACGGAAAACATATCGGATAAATAATTTTTCACACATAATCCTATTGTGTGACTATTCGAACGAAACAAAATATTTGGAAAAATTCCGAACCGTTTGCATTTTATTCAAAATCAAAGTACTACACGTCTTAATGGAACATCTCTTAGAAAGTATAAAAACCAAATTAACAAATGTTTTATTGACTGGATACACAAAACTATCATTTAAAAATTTCATCAACACTTACCCTTCACCTACCTTTCATTCAAAATGAAGAATAAAAGTATAACATCTCGAGTTGTAAAAAGTATTAAAAAAAGTGAACTATTTTTTTACTAACTACATTCGCATAATTATCATATAAATTTTTTATAAAGAACTGCCACGCCCTTTGCTAACCTCCCACACCTAAGAAAGGAAAGTAGCTTGTTTATTTCTAACTGGTTTTACTTAGTTATCATATAATTATTTTATTCAGATTGCCCACGTCCTTCATCCGCCTCCCACACAATAAAGCTTATTAATAAAAAATATTTTTATTTTGATACAAAAGTTTGTTTAAATTTTACATAAATCCTAAGAATGTGATAAAATAACAAAGAAAATTATTGGCTGTCATCAGAATAATTTTTAGAGTCACTCGACACAAAGTCAGTGAAATCAAGATCAGAACTGAAATAAATTTTGTCATCATTCGTATAATGATCTTCGTTTAAAATGAATTCATTGATTTCATTATCATTATTCTGTGTTTTTTCAATATCTTTCTAAGAGAAAGTCTAAAAGTATCCGAAGAAAGTATTAACTCACGGAATAGAAATATGTATCATAGTTCTCAAAAATTTTTACGGGTATGGTTTAAGCTAATTTTTGTAATGCTATGTTTCTCTAATACTATGCATAAACTCTTTATGACTAGCTTTTAAAGCAATACAATTAAAATATTTACATATATTTTTACCTTCACTGCAATTTTTACCCACGAAGATCGTAATGGTTAAAAATAACAGCATAAAATTAGGGAGAGTAAAATGTAACATAACTTACAATTTTTTTTTTTTTATTTGCCCGGAGGTATGAAATCTTCCAAAGATACGTATACCCGTCCTATACGCATGCACGATTTACATTCTAAAATCTGCCCGAATCAGCCGGGACAGACAGAATGCACCTACGCACCTACGTACCTACATACCCCCTATTGGGAATTAGGATTTTCCACTAAGCACTTTAATTGGCTTTTCAGCGGAATTTAAAAATTGAATATATATAAAACGCGTATTTAAGTATACTTGATTTTATATAAATAAGCAACATCGAATTAAATAATAGTAATTATCAATTTAAGGTACCCTAAAAACAATCAAAAACACTTAACTCATTTTACCTGGTTTGCGGCCATTGTCCAACCCAAGGACCTACGTGGAAATGAGATAAATCTCATATCCGCCAAATCAAAATCCCAATTAGTTGGATATGCATTTGGGCCAACGCAGGCATAAACTTGTGTGGAAAGAGATATACTCTGGCACACCAATTCTGCTATACAAATTCTGCTATATGTTGTAGTCAAAACCCTAACAAACAATTTAAGATAAACTACGATGAAATTAGATGCGTAAACCTCGAGAAATTTACGCCCTGGCTGAAAACGTCTTTGCACAATAAAGCCTTAAGTTGAGCCCTTTTTTATATAAGGAACTTCACCTTGTCATTTATTTTTTGGTACACAATTGGTGCTCATTTTCGTCAAAACATGATTTATAAAAACCAAATTTTAAGAATGTGTTAAAAAACATGTTTTAAGACATACTTAAAAAAAAACAAAACAAAATATTTTGGCAAACACGACGCCACTCTCGATTTTTACCCACAAGGACCTGTGTGAATGATATTCTAATCTAAAGGAACCCTCGAGGTAGCACAGAACTTTGGATTTCTATCTGCTTGTCTAAATTTTGGCGATTTTGGTTATAGTGTTGGCGTTTTCCTTAAATTTAGCGAATTAACAATTTACATATTTTTGTATTTTCATTTTCTTGTTTTTGAGAAATGTATACTTGAATGCAGTTTTTTAACTTTTCCAAAAAAGTAATATAAATTTTTATATCTCGGGCACCATTTCCTTAATTTTGATTTTCCAAATTTTTCTGAACAACACCCTGTCTAAGAGTATAAATTTACAGCACCAGGTTAAGACCACGATTTTTTTCCTTTTTTCGATTTTGTAAAAAATTTTCCTTCCTAGCATAAAATTAGCATTCACAAAAATGTTATACTAAAATTTTGAGTTTCTGAGTTTGCCATTCCATGGGTCTCATTTGACTTACCAATTATCGTTAAGAAGTGTTTTACTGAAATAATAACCATAAATGAAATATGAACAAAATTGTTACATTTCATGCATGAAGTAACTTTTTTTAAATATCAAAATAGGGAAAAATCGTGGTCTTTTCCTGCTGTTTTGAAACATATTTTTTGACAGGGTTTCGTTCAAAACTATTTGAGATTTGAAAAAAGCTAAAAATTGCATTCATGTATACACACATTACACACATGTATACACACATTTCTCCAAAACAGGAAAACAGAAAAAATTATTTCCGAATATTTTCCCACAGACGAGTAAAAAATATATAAAACTAAGTTCAGTAATTTAAAAAAAGTCTTGACTCTAATGGACATTTCCAAAGTTAAAAGTCTGCTATTGTGCACTTTTTCGTTGTAGCATGGAAGAAGATTTTTAAATATACCCCAAGCAGTTGATGATTGTGCTGAGAATTGGCTCAGAAATCAGGGGTTGTTTTTTCAGAAATTCTGCCGAGTGTTTAGTTGTAACTAAGGACCACTTCTTCTTTCTTTCTTTTTTTCTTTCTTTATTTTTTTCTTTCTTTTAAGATCCTTTCAGACAAGTTCATACAAAACAGAAGAATCGCTTCAAGATTAGGTCATGTCTTGAAACTGAACAGGAGCACAGTAACTTGAGCAAATCTTTGCTGTGTGGTGGTCTGCATACACACTTTTCAAAGTAAAGCAATTTTTTCCCGCTCTTTCTTTCTCTTCTATAAGATGATCATGTTACAGTTTTGAAGGGTTTCTTAAGATGATTTCTTAAGAACAAGAATGCAGGTAGCAGCAAACTTGAAAGTGTTGATGTTGGTGGTCACAACACTTGAATGCAGAGGTTTTGTAAAATTTACATAACGAGAATATAAAAAGTTTTTAACTAAAGTTCGTTAAGGTCTTGCTTTTGATCTGTAACCGATATAAGATTTATATTTCAACCCTAACAGTGATTTAATTTTCTTTCTTGAGCTGAGGTTTAACAA